>CM040630.1:62787480-63507480 GCA_022818045.1 Neotoxoptera formosana
AATTTGAACTTCAGATGTCTATAAAAAACAACCATGTGAATACAAGGGTGAACAGTCCAGTGATTGATCAGTTAAGGATTTGTTTGTAATCAAATTGTATTCATAATTTTGTGTTGATGTAAGACGTAAGTACAGTTGATAGCCAATATAAGTATATTTTGGTACCTAGAAAACACAGACGGAATTGAATCCAATACATTAATACCTTTTATAAACTGTATGTATCTACATATAAGTAATTAAATAATTACATTTATAACAATTAGGGTTAATATGACATAAAATATAAGAAAGTATAACCAATTTTGTATTTTATATTTATTAATACGGTAAATTGAAGTTATAAATATGAATTACTAATCAATAATAAGCAAACTTAAATAAAAATATTATTATAAATCATTGAAACTTGAAATTTTATAATGTATTTACAATATGAGGTTTATTTTAAAAATTGCATTTTGAGTTAATATAAGGCGTGCTTAAATCTAATGTATAAGAGCGTCAAATCATTACAAATTATCGTTTGGTTTTGTCATAATCTATTGAAAACCGGTATAGATCGGTATACCGGTATTATACAAATATAGTTGAGTTATACTTAGATTGTGTTTAGTTATATTTTGGATTAATACTCAAACACTATTCCACTGATAAGAGGGTTTCCTCAGTGGAGGTCTTATTTAAAACCAAGCGTTATCTTAATGTTGTAATAGTTTCTTAATATTCTAAAAAACAAATTTATTATTGTTAAATATAATAGACGCATGCAGTGCAAAATAAACAAAGAACAAAAATTGATAAAAAAAATGTATAAATCTGAACGGTTGTATGCTTCAATTCGACCCGCACACAACGCATATACAACACCGCGGCGAATTACAAGTATCGGCGGATGTCGCATTTGTTGTTCCACACCATGTAGACCGCGATGGCCAGCAACGACATGAAGCACACGCCGGTGAGGATGCCGACGATCAGCAGGAACGCATCGAACACGTCCAACGGTCCTCCAACGAAACGGATGTTCTTCTTGACGGTGCGACCGAATTCGCGGCCGACGGTCACGTAGATTTCGCGCAGATCGCCGTCCGCGCGGGACGACGGCGGTCGCACGCACACGATCCGCCGGCGCTGAGTGTACGAGACGGCGCACAGGGGGCCCTTGGCGTTGCGCAGCCGGATGGTCAGGTCGACGGACGGCCGGTAGCCGCGGTCCAGGTGGCGGCCGTTGATCGTCACGTTGCGGCCGTTGGTCTCGAAGTCCGTGAACATCGGATCGGCGTACAGCCGGTAACCGGGAAAGTCGGGCTGCGGGGACAAGTCCAGCGTGTGGTCGGCAAAGTGCACGCGGAAACCAAAGTTCAACGACGAGACCGGGGCCGTGGCGTCGGAGGCGGCGGCGGCGGCGGCGGGTGATCGTTGCACTTCGAGCGCGGGCGACCGACACTCCATGAACGTGTCGTTGCGCACCGCGCAACCGCCGTAGTGCCGCACGCCGTCCGAGTCGTCCACGTACAGCGTGGCGGTTCTCAAGCACGCCAGATGGTGGCCGCGCACCGGGATGTAGGTGCCGCCCGAAGCGATGCCCGAGAACGGCTGTCGCGCGTCCAGCACCGGGTCGCCCGCGTACACGAACTGCACCGCGGCAACAGCGCCGCTGCTGTTCGTGCCGACGGTCCGCCTCAGGAATTTGTCGAACACTACGGTGACGGCGCCCGTGGCCGGCTCGTCCGACGGTCCGGTCACGCACAACAAGCGGTCTTCGTACCTTGCGACCAGCTCGCACGGCACGTTGGCCGGGCCCACGGACACGGTGGCCATGGTGCCGGAGTCCAGGAAGCGGCCGGCGATGCGCAACAGGGTGCCGCCTGCAATGGGACCACAAGTCGGGCTCACGGAGGTCAGCTCGGGGTAGACGAACTGGAAGGTCTGGGCCGACGTCAGCCTCAGAGGGCCGTACGTGACGTGCACCGGGCCAGCGGCCGAGTCGTCGGGCTTCGGCGGTCCGACCGAGCACGAGATGGTTTCGGCGTTGACCGTCTTCGGGTAGATGCAATCGCGTCCGGCCACCGTGACGGTCACCATGCGCGATTCAGCCAGCACCGCGTGGTTCTTGACGGTTATCACCAGCGTGGCACCGCCCGACCACGGCGCCGACAGCGGTTCCACCGACTGGATAGCCATGTCCGGACAAGCGCCGACGGGCGGTCTGTACACAGTGTCGTCGTTGTGCGGGTCGGAAACCGGGTAGTCCTCTCCGCCTGTCACGTCCCGGCTGTCGTGGTACTCGAACAGGCCTGTGCACGCGTTACTGGCCGAACACCGTTTGTAGTAGGACGTGTGTAGTTCCGAGTCCCACGAACACGCCACGCAGTCCTTGGTCTTGTTGGTGATGTCGCAATAGAGGCTGTTGTAAACGGTGAAGTAGTTGTTGACGCCGTCGTCGATCCGCAGCGGTACGCCGTCGAACGCGATGCTGTAGTGGTAGATCATCAGCCGCTGCTTGTTGAAATCCAGATTGTCGGTGCCTATCGACTCGCAGTTGATCGTGTCCGCCTCCTCGCTCACCTTACCGTTGTACATCACTCCCCTCAGCGAGCACGTGATGTTGCTCTTGCCGAGGTACTTCACGAAGCCGCTCACGTCGTTCGACACCTTCACCTTGTACGTGAAGGGCATGTGCATTTTATAGACGAAACCGTCGACGATGTTAAACTGCGGACAGTGCGAGCGTATGTTCACCATCAACAGTTCCGGTTTCGGTGTCGTGCGAACACAAGTCTGCTGTTTTAACGACCAGCTGCACGACGGGTGTTCGGCACATTTCGTACACGTCTGTGGTCCTGAGCAGTCTACCACATATTGGTCGTTATCGGCTTTGGACGAATCGACTTGTGATATACATACGAACACCTATATAAAAAATTAAAATATGTTAATAATTTTGTTTTATTATGTGTAATTTAATACTATGGAGCAGGGGTCTCCAAACTTTTTTATTCGAGGGCCACAACAAATATCAAATGCTCTTAGCGGGCCAAAAGTTTATTATATATATTATTATATATCTTTAGATATCTATATTTTATTTACCGTCCTATGGGTGCTGCGGGCCGGTTAAAACTTGTTCGGGGGCCGTAGTTTGGAGACCCCTGGGAGTATGGATGTATTAAAGGACAGATAGTAGAGAGAAGAGAGAGGTCTGGGAGGGTCAACGTTATTAGGAAAATAAAAAAATAGCATACAACCATCTAAAGCAGGTTCTCAACCTTTTTCATACTACGCCCACCTGTAAATTTTCAAAAATCTCACCCTCTTTAAATTAGAGTTTAGGCGAATTTTTTTTTTTTTGTGAGCCTACAAATAATTTATACAAAATAACTATATATTATATATGCGTAAACTGTGAACGTAAAGTCACATCTAGAAATAACATTTCAACGCATGCTTATATCTGAATTCTAATATCTGTATTATCGAGATAGTCTTGAGACGTGCGAATCAAACTTTGTACCTATCAATAATAGATTAAATACGAAAAGGTCAATAGTCTATACTCTATCCGCTATTGTAATAAAATATAATTGCTATCGGTATAATCAGAAAATGTAAAAAGTGATTTCAATTTTACACAATTTAAATGTAAAATAATACAATTATTTTCGTAATTTTATCATCACTATATCCCCCCCCCCCGTGTTTGGGGACCACTGGGCTAAAGGTACCCCAATTATGAGCCTGAGAGAAAAAAAAATGACGTAATAAATCCAAAAGATAGCACAATAAAAGTTTCAAAATTGAGTTTATTTGTACAAACTTATCAAACGTAATCTAAAAGTTATGCATTTTTCTAAAAACTCACAGCCTTTTATATGACTCACGAGACGTGACCCCCTCTCCCCTCATTAATTTTCTTTTTTAAAAATATTATTTATTTATTCAAATTTCAAATATTGTGGTTATTTTTGTATTTTGTTGTGAATTTGATGTTTCCGAATAAAGTTTCACATCATCCACCCGTACACGACAACTTTTTTTTTAGATTTGAAAACCTTTCAAGAACATTATAGAATAAAGATTTGACTTAGTGTACTTTATTATTCCACGGAATGCATACTTATTACTTATAAGTTATAACAACATTGTTTTAAACACTGGCTTTAGTCATTGTGTTTTACACCAATTAAAAAAAAATTCTGTTGTCGAAATGCAGATTTTCAATTAGTTTTAATTTAATATAAAATAATCAATCTACTAGTACTCGTTTTGAAAATATTTGAAAAATTGAATTTACTTTCTAGATAAAAATTTAGTTTTATACTGTTCTATAGTTTATTGCCTATATTTAACTCCTTAAAAGCGGTCAGTATCAAATCCCCATTTAAATAATATTAAATTATGCAAAAAGCTATGATAATCAGTGGCGGCGTGAACTATTTTATTTCATGAGGCAAATATAGAAGCTAGAGATTAACCACCACCACCTAAATTTCATTACACAGACCCGTGGGGGCTATGCCCCCACACCCCCAATTTACTATTCTACAACAACAATAACATACTTTGTCACGGTGGCTCTGAATTAAAATTTTAAGTAAAAATAGTAAAATTACTTATGTTTATGTTCCTCATACCTCATATAAATTATTATGATAACCATCATTATTTTGCTAACCATGAATGTAAGGAAACAATTACTGGACTAACAACTCAAATACCGAGCGAAATGAATGTGCCTCATGTATTATTGTATTAATAATAATATTAATTATGATCGAATAAAATGTCTAATATAAGTAATATATCATAAAATATAAATCAATAATCGTACATTGTACATATTGTAAATACTAAATGATAATTATAAATTATGTTATTAAATTGTTACCTATTGGCTATTGCTTACCTACTTCATAGTGGTTTTAGAAAACAACACTTAATATCAATTTGAAGCGTATATAAATACAGGCATAATTTGTTATATAAATATTAAACAAGTAGTATGTAAAGAATTAAAGAAAATATGTTTAATCTTAAAATAAAAATCGTTTTTTTTTTCATTTTTTTAAACAATTTGAAAAAAATGTTTCACAGAGCTATTGGTAATTTATGTAACTATCTTAAAATGTTTAAAAGAAGTGATTTGCATGTATAATCTATTTTAAACACTGAGATCAGAGAGGTGTTTAACTTACGTTTAGCTATAACGTAAACCGAAAAGACCTATATTTCTCTATTAAACAATTTAAACATTTAAATAGGTACCTACCGTTATTAAAATTGTATCCTGTAATATTATAGAGTATACTGTTTATAACAATCTTATTGATGTTACACCTTAGTACCTTATACAGTACGAGTACCTAACCAATCCATTTCTCGATAATGTAACGTAGAGTGTCTAATATTTACCCAGGTATGTATGTCGTATGTGAGTATGTGACTATGTGAGTGTAAATTATAAACTAGGAGTCAATGGGATACCCATCCACCCCACTTTTGCATGAGGCGGCCGCTTCATAAAATAGCTATTCATGCCGCCACTGATTATGATAATTATATAGATTTGTACTTACCAATGCTATTACAAGTAGTCCATAAATAGATGAACAATTCCACAGTTGTTTTCTTGACCCTGCAGTTAAGTCAGCCATGTTGTTTGAGTTTTGTACAATTCCTTAAAAATAATCAGTATTTTCTTATTTAGTAAACATTTTTGTTAATCAGGTAAAGAGAATTTTTTTTATTCTTAAAATGTAGTATAACATGTTTTATGTATATGTAAGGTGATTTTTTAAGCATGCTCATGCTATTTTTATGCTTATATTGATTTTTGGAATTTTTAAATACACTTGTAGACCATATTTTTGAATTCTTGAGATTTTTTGTACCACAGGACGATCTTGTGACAGTACAAACTTCTGTTTTTCAAATAGGAACCCCCTTTTTTTACATAAAACTATTCAGCAGATGTAATTTTTTTTAATGTTGATATATCTATAAATTAAAATTTTAACGAGTAGTTTTTGAGTTATGCTGTGCGCTGTGTACTAAGGATAATATTATGTCAATGGTAATGGGTTAAGCAGATATATGACCACAGGACACTTCTTAATTTAATTTTATTATTAAACATTTGAAAATATGGTCTTTGGGTAAACTAGATAATTATATAATAATTTTCATAATTTTCAATTATAATAATATGAAACTTATTAAATAGCCTTTTTAAATATAGATATAAGTAAAAATAAATAATTTATTAACATTATAATTGTATTGTATTTATATTAATAAATTTAAAAATTATTTTTTTTCATAATGATATGTAGCATAATATTTGAAGCTTAAAATAACTAACCAGACCTATAATTAAACATTAATATCATCAACTTCTTAAAAGAAACTAAACTAAATAATTTCATTTAAATAAGACATATATTATAAATTGTAATTTGGAAAATAACTGTGTAAATAAGATGTTTATGGGCCAAAGATGCCAATGTTATTAAGATTATTAATAAAAAAAGCAATATTACTATTACTATTAAAACAAATATTTACAATTATTTAAACTTTAACTAGTTTTCCAGTAAAATTTTCTCTAACGTTAGGATGAAAATAATTCACCAATCAGGCACGTAGGCAGAAAATTTATATTAGGGGGAGACCGACAATTTGGGGCCCTTGTATTATTTTCCATAATTTGTTTTCAATATAAAACTTTGTTTGGGGTGGGGGAGGAACCTATTTTCCCTCACATATTCCCTAAGGTAGTAGTATCTATGTGATTAAAAATAAAAAACAGAGTTAACTTCATCTTCTATATAGGCACTTATACACTATATATGCCGTGAAAAATAAATCCTTTTAGACCATATATGGTATAGCTTATAAGCTAATTGACATTTTCAACTTCTAATTTCTATTAAGAAAAAAAAAAATAAAAGTGATAAATGATTTTTAAATTAAATACAATCAATTGTGTTAAAAAAAAGTACACATACCTATACATAATATATATATATATAAGTAGAATATGTTAATAATACAATATTATAAACATATAAATAAACAGTTAAACAGTAAAAAAAAACAGTATGAACAGTATTAAACAGTTTGATATAAGATAATTTTCCTGTTATTGTGATGTCCAGAAAATAACGGCACAAAAATTTCTAAATCTATGATACCATATTTTTTGAATAACGTTTTCTACGAGTATAAAATTTTAAATGTAATCATAATAATAGTTGTATCACTTAATAGTTATCACAATAGATTTATTTCAATGTGTATGAGCGCTTACAAGTTTTTGGTATTTGGTATAAATAATTATATTTTGAATTAGGGGGGGGGGAGCCCTGAGCCAGTGTAAATCTAAGGGCCAGTGGGCCAGTGTTAATTTAAGTGTTAGTTTAAATTTAGTTTAATAAAGCTAAAAAATATTAAAATATTGAATTATATTACTGAGGTTATTAAATCTAAGATAATTAATCAAATTTAGATTTCTTGGTTAGTACAATTATAATGTTTTACAATGGTGTATCAATTATCCTAGAGTTTGATTATGAAAATGTTTTAGTTTAAATATTTGTTGTACTTGAAAACGACTATGAAAACGACTATGACTGTTATGAGTGAAGTCAATATTATATATATTTTTAAATATTAATAAAATCTAAGTACTATTATTTCATAATATTTAATAATAGGAGGTATTGAATAAAAAATCCAGACAGGGTAGAGAATCGGTTGTAGATCAATGGATCACATTGTTTCACTTCAATCACTAGATGCAAATAGTAATAAGTGTGTGAACATGTTGTGATATTTGATTTAAAAACAATGAAAATCATCATATTCATAAAATTATTCTTAATGAAACTCAGGTAAAATTGTGCTTGTTGACTTAATTTTAAAAAACCACAAAATCACATACTTGCATTTCTTTTCTGTATCTAAATATGCTTAATATAATAGAATCATACATTTTAATGTATATTAGATGAGCCACAATGACAATAAAATAGAGTTCAGTAGCTCATAATCTAAAACTGTTATAAGTTTACAAATTATTTATTAATTTTTAATACCTATTGATTTTAAAAATGTAATAAATTAAAAATTAATACATTTTAAAAAAAAAGTACAAAAATTATGTAATAACTTTTTTCAGATAATTTTCTTTAAACTAAAAATATTTGAATTATAAAATACTGATATGTACTACTAATTACTACTTTATAAAAAATGTCTCTTTCATTCATACCAAATTTGATAAACATCCAAAGTGAATAATAATTATTAATTACATTTAAAAGTAGGTAGGTGTACAAATTAATAAAATTGTATTATAGGAATGTATTGTCATCTAACACTTTTAGTGGGGTAATTTCAATTTTCAATTCTCGACAATGACAACTACTTACTGTTTTGCTGACTAAAAGTTTTGTTTACCCCAAACTCACAACTCATTAACTCATGGTATGTATTTAAATAATATATCAAAAATATTATTATAATACAAAATTATAATATTAACGAAAATAAAATAGGTACTATACACAGTTACAGCAACTTAAGTCTATAGGCCTCTCTATATGGTCAAAAATAAATAATTTTGGAACCCAATCTATATAATATAGTATATAATTGGACGTATCCTGGCTGACTGATCAATGAAGAGCCTGAACTGTGATAGCTAGAGACTTCACATTTTCAAGATCCTACAAAGCTCCCACAAGGATTTTGAAATTTACGATGGAAATACAACATTTTTTTTTTTTGATTTTAAATGGATGCCATTGGTTACAGATCATAATAATAATAGTAAAAATTCTTATTTTTTGTGTATAAATGGTTGCCTATTTTCATTATTATTTTACTTGTCTAAAATATAATGATATGTTCGTGTCGTATACTCACACAACACACGTATAATGTACCTATATTATGCACTCGGTATATAGTTGTCGGTTGTGTTCAAGTTAGAGTAAGTACTTTATGTGGTGTTTGAGAGCGAATGTAAAGTGCCCAACACAGACGGTCGGTTATCGTTAGTTTTTTAAATTCATTAATTATTATACATTTCTCAGTTTAACATATTATAACGCTTTAAAACAAGTTGTTATGTTTAAAAATGTGCTTTCTCGAGATTCAGCTAATCACTAGACGGGGCAAATTAATGAGTTCCCCCCCCACAAATAACGCCGCTAAACCCTTTTATAGATGAAGAAAAGACATATTTTTTTAACATAAGATCATACAAATTATATGAATATTCTACAACAACATTTGAGTTAAAGTTAATATTATACTTATTTTTTAAATAAACATAAAGAAAAGACTCATCATAAATACTAAATAAATTATTTTTTCATAATTTAATCTTGTAAACATAATTATTAATGTTACGCATTATGATAAATATTCTATAGGAGATTTATTGTTAATGATCAAACTTTTCGACCTATATGATTTACACTGGTATAGTGATCTTTAATTACCTATAGTATTTTATTTTTGTCAACATTACATACGACTTAAAATGTTATTGATTTGTTCGATTACCTACTTAATGAATATATGCCGGAAAATCCGAAATGTAATTATTTATGTATAAATGATACAAAATTAAGAAACATTACTTTAATCTATAAGATTTAAAAAAACCTATTAGTTAAAACATTTTTGGTTAGGTTAATTTGTAAAACGTATAAAACTTAGTTAAATTGGGTTGGATTATAAGCGAGTTGTTTAGAAGTACATATAGTCAATTCATTAATTCATTCATTTGTCATTTACTTCTTATCACTAATCTGTGATGATTCATAATTCACAATACGACAATATATTTTCCAATTATTATATTATAATTACAATTAACAATTGTCAAAAAAAAAACGTTATTGATAATAATCAATTCCATGATATTATTATCTAACTAATTAATTATGGTTATTAGTTGTTGTTCGTTGCACACAAAAAATATTAATTGAGTGTAGTTAGTTAACCTTGGATTATCTTACATTTGAAACAAATGATGAATCATTGCTTTTGAAAAAAATGATTTTAAGAGAAGCTCAGTAGATCATTTTATTATGAATAGAATCATTAATTATTGATATTAATAGAATTGGAAATTAATAATACTTAATTCAAATACATTTATAACGGCACCGAAAAGTTCTAAAAAAACATATATAATATACTTATTTATATTGTATGTGAACTATAACATTTATATCACCGACAAAATTTAACATTCAGTTATACAAATTTTGCACATTATCAGTCACGTATAAATAACATACTGTAGAATAATTAAGTAATTGATAGAACTTACAAAAACTAAAAACACGTATGACTTTAAAGTTTAAACAGTCAAAACTCAAAGTATTCAAAGTTAAATCAAATGTATATACTGATTATACTGTAAGGTCGAAAAAACCAAATAGACTTTTTAGTGCTACCAGTGGATAAAGCCCGCATTAAATGCTGTAAAATAAACACTCAACAGACTCAACCTTATATCAAAGGTAGGAAATTACTACTCCGTTTTAAACATTTTATTTACATTGAGCTCCATGAGATAATAGTCTGTAACTATATTTTTCCTAAATGATTGTATTATCTATGCTCGCGATAATATAGATATTTATACATTAGACCTCACAGATATGTACCATAAACTAGATAGCCAAGTACCCTGCAACTGCTATATCCTACTATTGTGTTTAGTTAAAGCAGACGGCAGCCATTGAATTCGAGTTCACAGTTATGTAAAGTGTATGTATTTAATACATAATTATAAATATAATATACATACCCGTGACCTCGATTAAAATGGCGGAAAATAACGTCATCAGTTAGCAATATAGTTGATAGTACATATCCGTGTTAGCCTGTAAATCGTAATAAATACGGAACAAAACATGTCTGTATAATATCACAAGCACAACATATTATTAAAATATTAATTTATATTATTCATTATTGCGAGTAATTACTAATTGGATACTATAAAAGTTGTATGGACCTGTGACGCCTGATCTCACAGGGGGTGCAGGTGCACACGTCTATGTTAATAATATATATATGCACATAATTTGTACAAATCAAATTAAAAACAAACATATAATACTATGTAGATTCTAGAGGTAATTGAAATTATTTTAAAACACTGTAATATTAACTATTCGTAGTGCTGCAATATCATAAGTGCACCTATTATTATTATTATCATTACATGGTTTATTCTATTAGTAAGATAGATATGATTATCTAAAAATTTAAATATATCTACTATGGGTACGTAAATAATGTATATTTAACATTTTTTCCTTATGTTTTCAATTGTCACCCTAGTATACATGTAAATTTCAAAAATCAAATTATTGTATCTCACCGATCACCGCTTTTGTATAACCTGCATACCTATATATTGTAGATACATAAAGCGGCTATAGGTAGAATTTGTTAAAATAATTATGACAGACCTCTATATTTGTTTAAAAATCCATAATTTGAAAATTGACAGTGGTCGGTAGCCAATTTATATAATAATTTTGATAGTTGAATTATTAATAAATAATTATTATTGAGAAAAAAGCTTTTATTTTTAAAATGCAAGTTATAGAGAGCATGCAGTGATATTAAAGTAGGTAGGTACCTATTATTATCATTATTATTTTAGTATTGACGTATTTTATTCTACAGTCTGGAGACTGGAAGAAATATACCACAACAGTACGGTGGGACCAGCATGAGTGGCGGTCCAACAAGGAGCGATAGGTGGGTCGCCCCCCGGATCTGTGAAAATGTGTAAAACGTCATCAAAACTATGATAATAAGATAGGTATGATGCATAATTTATGATAAGCATACACCTCTCTTCCGCCAACCGAATTTTAACCGAAACATTTCGCTGAACTTTCGTCATTATTCTCATTGGTTTATAAGGTAATTGTGATAACTGATGTTCTCATTAAAATATTAAATAATTTAACATTACCGATTTATTCTAATTTCTAATTTCAAATTAACTGAAGTATTTAAGTACTTTATATTTATTCAATCAAAAATTGAATATTTTTAATAATATAATTTTATTATGATTTAATACCTAACAATGATACAGTTTTAGAGACCAGAATACCGCCAATGAAAAATAGCGAAAAACCTTCGTATCTCCGGCGAATCTCCATATTTGCGCAACAGAAAATATACGTCCGTTGGCACCATACGTTAAAATTTTATTTTATATATTTAAATTTGTCAGCATAATATAGGTATTACATGCTATTACAAGTTTAAATAATCATTTTACAATATACAATGATGTGTTAGTTCATAGTTGTGTTGATTTGTAATTGGTTAGATATAGTTTTAAATAATAATAACTAGATAATAATATAAGATATAATAATGAATAATATTTTTTATAGATTACGCTATTTAACTATACATTATAAAGTGTTAATTTATAATGAGGAGTGTCTGGCCGATAATGATTATGGAGAAATAATGCTAATAGTAATAAATAATAATAGTGCATTGAAGACCGAGAAGAAAAGGAAATTAATTAAAACTCGAAAGAGTGTCAAAGATTTTATGTCCTATGTGCGAGTTTTGATGTTAGGTGGCTTTTGAGTAATATTTGGTTTTAAAATGAGTATTGGAATCAGGGCCCTACATTACGCATTATATAGCGAAATACTATAACGCGCTAAAAATCTACGGTTGGCGTAGCGAAAATTATCATTATTTTGTCGCTTACTAGAATCTTTTTGGTGATTATTAAAATATCTATTATCATTATATTTGTTTATTTATATTATTACTAGCTAAATCACCCGGCTTCACTCATGTGTATTTTTTTCATATTTACAATATTATTTTAGAATTTTATGGGTAACATTGTCAACATTGTTGAGTGCAAAATAGTTTTTATGCACTTCGTTGCCTATTAAAAAAATGAATTATGCCAACTCTATATGAATAATCTGTTTTATTTGATAATATAACAGTTAAAATATACTAAGTAATATCGTTACAACAATATTCAATTTAGTCCCACCCGTCGTTGCCTGAGCAAATATTAAGTTAAGATTAACCTGAAGTGATTTACATGCATTTAAACCACCTAGGTAGGCAATCCACTGCATTAGAGCAGACCTGAGCACGGACAATATACGAGCAGAATGTTATCAGGTAGGCAATCCACCTGCAGTTGATTGCGGACCCCGTGAGGTGCGTAAGTGAGTGAAATCAGAATTAGGTAGGTGCATGAAAAACATTGCGACGGTTGCCCATGCCAAAATTTGTTTTTTTCTATAAATTTGTTTGCCAATATGTGTATATTATGATATACATAAATTATAACGTAGATTATTTTTATCGATAAACTTCTTGGAACAATTCATATCTACACGCTAGTATCAAACACATAAGGATAGGTTGCAGGTAGCTATGTATAATGTATTGAGTATGTGTCTATGTTAGTGTATTGTAAACATGAATAAACGATGGCAGCATAGGAGTAGTATTGTTCACACAGAGCCTCCTCTGCTGCCGGTTTAAATAAAAAAAAAAAGGTTGCAGGTAGCTGGAAGCCGTGCCGTGCAGTACAATACGTATTGGCGGTTAATAATTAACAAAGTTAGACATTTTCTTATATTTTAGAATCTAATTTATATTTTAACTTAGTAATTTTTTACATATTAATGTAACGTAACTTTAACTAATTAAAAAAAGTGACTAACTTGCCCAGCTTTGTCAAGGGGTATTAGGCATTTAGTCTTAAACTCTAATTTTAGACAAGAAATCTCTCCCTCCGTATATATATACTATAGTTCCACCCCTGCCTCACGTAGTTAAATCCCGCCCAGAGACCAAATGTCAAATCAGTACAAACTACAAACTACAAACACTAGTTTTCAATAAGAATATTTTGAAAAAATGTAGTAAAAAATTAGCTACATTTAAATAATAGCGTTAGAAATAGCGCTTTAAATTTAAAAAAATGAAGCGATAGTGGTAGCTACCTATTTTTTAGGGGGAAGTATGTTGTAATACCTATTAATAATATATCAATAAATGTACTATTTAATAAACAACCGCAAATGGGGACATCACGACTAGCACAAATAAGTAGTGACTCGCCAATTATAAAGACATAGATCAGCATAATTGTCAAAGCGATGCACTACTTATAGTCATGCGAGTAACCCACAAGACACCTATTTCTGGGACCGTGTGGAAGTAATGTAAACGGAATCAAGGAGAAGGCCGTCTTGTGTGAAGTGTTGTCCCCGTCACTGCCCCGTGTACATGTAAGCATTACATTTTTCTATTTTATTTATTATTATTTATTACCCATTTAGATCTGTGGTAATTATTGTTATTTTAAATTATAACAAGTAGCTGTAGCGTTAACGTGCTACAAAAAACCTGTAGCGTCCTGACCACTGTATGTATGTGTAAGACATTGCTTAACAATATTTAACACACGTTCGTAATGAACGTTACAACTGGACTAACATACCTAGTTTTGTTATATTATGATCATAATAATTTCTGTTATCATCTATTATTTTAAATAAAAATTATTTCATATTATATATTTGTATAGAGTGTACAACACCGAAAAAAGTTGGAAAGTTTAGAATTATGTGGTCGAATGTTATAAGTATAACATATATTATGTTATATACATTTATATTAAATTAAATACTGATATTTTTTACTTACCTACTTGAGGTATTATAATTTCATCCGATGGTTCAGCTCTGTTTGTTGACGATTTAATGAACGTAAAAAAAAAACAAAATGTATGCCAGTTAACAACTAGGAATTTTTTTTTTATAAAATAAATCAAAAATAATATGACACTTCTCTACATTAAAAATGAAACATTTTCACTAAGAATAAAATCAGGTATGCACTCTTCATCGCTCCGTACTCGAATGACCCTAGTCGTACTGCTACTGCGACTGCTCGGCGCTAGTATACGAAACGACTTGAGGCGCCCAGACCCATTTAAGTCTCCAGACAGAGGGAGTTATCAATAATACATTAGAAAACCAGATATTGGTGGATAAAAACCATGTTTTCAGATATTAGTTGACACTTAAATATACATTAGGACTAAACATGATTAAATGGGAAATGGACGGATATAATAATAATGACAGATAACGATCCGAAAATCCAAATACTTGTGCTTATACAAACCATTGTATTAAATAATCGAATACATTGATCGTTTTCAAACATATGAATGTACATATTATTCGACCATCGCACCTGTGAATTCCGAAACACAAAAGGAATTCGCATCGTACAATTGGTTAGAAACAACCTACGACCTGCTTAAAAACCTATATTATATTAAAACCACAAAACAACGGTCGATGTTCAACATTTTTGGGACAACACGACAACAATATAATATTGTCGCAGTTTAAGTATCTATAGACTATAGTTACTATTTGGAGACGGACCTTTGTATAATTAAGGACTGACGAAAAATAATTTACAATAAATACAAAAAATACAAAAAACTTCAGAAAAATAAAACTAATTAAACGATGTATTCTTATTACCAAAACATTATAGTATAGTTATAGTTGACAATAATTAAATGATATATAAAGTACCGATCGGATGGGACATTATCCGAAACCGATTAACGAACAATTCACACGCGCGCCGGGTGGTATTTCGTACGATCTATGTCAATCGTGTATCGCATTAGTGATCGTGTGAGACATTGTTCGGCCAACATACGTACCTACAAATAATTAATAATAATATGATATTTATCGCGTACTGCTGTAGCGTCGCATCGGTCTGAGGTCGTCCTCCCTCCGGACACGATCAATTGGTGCGATATCCGACCGCGTTGGGGGTGGTGGTGGTGGGGTTGGTGTACGCAGCCGCCGCTGCCGATGACGCCGTGGCGCCAACCCGGTGTCTAGCCTTCGTACGGTACACAGCGATGCACGCGATCGCGATGGCGATCAGACAGACGATCTTGACGCCAGTGACCACGCTCTCCGGCGGGCCGCCACCGAGGCCGCGTCTCCGGCCGTCCGTCTTGCGCTTCACAACGAACGTGAACGTGTCGCCGATGGTGACGATCATTCCGGCCACCGTGTCCAGGTCGGCCGATGACGTGTTGGTGGACGGCACGCACACGATCCGGCGGCGGTCCGTAGACTTGACGTCACACAGGCTGCCGGAACCGCGGAACCGGACCGTCAGGTCGTCTTGAGGCTGGTAGCCACGGTCTAGGTCACGGCCGTTGATCGTCACAGTGTGGCCGTCTGTCACGAAGTCCAAAAACACCGGGTCAGCGTGCAGGTTGTAACCATGCGGGTCCCGCGGAGGCGACAGGTCCATCTCGTGGTACTCGGGGTCCTGCACGCGCAGGCCGTACTTCAGGGACGTGGGTGCACCGCCGCGGCCGTACGCGAGCTTTGGCGCTCTGCACACGGCCAGCGTGTCGTTGACCAAACGGCAACTGGTGTAGTGCACCCGTTCGGCGTGCCGAACGTAGAACATGGCGTACCGCAGGCACGAGAAGTGCCGGCCGCGCAGCTGGACGGCTGTGCCGCCAGACACGATTCCTTGCAGCGACTGTCCGGCGTCAAGTGCTGGCACGGCCGCGTAAGTGAAAACCACCGACCCGTCGCCGATGTACTTGCTCAGCTGGCCGTCGAACACTACGTTTACCCGGGCCGCCGTGGGACCGTCGACCATGGCCGGGTTCGTCCGGCACAGTATGAGGTCCGGGTACAGGGCCAGCGGGTCGCACGTCGCGTAGTCGCCAACCGACACCCGCAACGAGGTGCCCGCGTCTAGGAACCGGCCGCCGATGCGCAGCATGGTGCCACCGGCCGCGGGACCGCACCTCGGGCTCATGTCCGTGATAACGGGGTCCACAAGTCTAATGATGAGTGCTGATGTGATGGACACCTTGGGTGGGTCGCCGGTGTACATCAACCGAATTGGACCTTCGTGGTTGCGGCGGCGGTCCGTATTGACCGCCGGCATCATGGTACACGAAATTGCCGTCACTATTGCGTCGGGCAGCCGTCTCGTTTTGGGTTCCGAGCACTCACGCCCGGCCACCGTCACTGCCAATTCCTTCCCCTCGACCAGTATGTGGTGGTTGACGGCCGTGAACCTCACCGTCGTGCCGCCCAGCCACGGCGCTGTCATCGGGTCCACGGACTGGATCTCGGCTTCTGGACACTCGAGATGCACGCTGCTTTCACTGTTTACGTCACCGGTCGCCACCCCGGTGTAGTTTTTCGTGTGCCACTTGCCGTAATACTCGTAAAGGCCCACACACCTGTTTTTTGACGAACACCGTTTGTAGTAGTTTTTGTACCCGTACCCGCTCCACACGCAAGTCGCGCACTCCTCATCTCTCAACGTCTTATTGCACTCGTGATCGTAATACACAAAATAATTGTCAGAATCGTTGTTGAATCTTAGTATTACATCGTTGTCGAACGTAATGTGGTAATGGTAAATCATCAACGCTTTAAACCGCTTGTCCCTCTGTGCAGTTAGTTTTTTCGCGTTGCATTTGATCTCGTCGTTTAACACGTAACCTCCGAGTTTCTCTTCTTCAAGATTGCACGTGATTTTACGACCTTGTAGAAATTTCATGAAATTGTTTTTGTCGTTCGACACCGCCACCGAGTATGAAAATAATTCATCCCTCAAGACGGAACTTTTCAGTATCGAGAACTGTGGACAGTGTCCTTCAATGTTCACCGTTAAATTTCCTAAATTTGGTGGTGTGATAATACACGACTGCAAGTCTAACGACCAACTGCAAGAAGCGAGTTTCGCACATTTCGGGCATGATAAGAATTCTGAGCAAACCGTTGAATTATTCTCCGACTGCAATGAATTAGCATGTGACACTGATACAAATATCTGTTAAAAAATAAAAAAAATGTTATTAAAATTAAAATCATGTACAACAATATAATTTTTTAGTCACTAAATTAAAAAATATGGCAAGCATTTGAACGAAAAGACAATTTGCATTTATTATTTTAAAGTTTGATAATTGATATACAATCACCTAAACGTTAAAACCTTGATAACGGTTAAAGAAAATATAAAAAATTGTAGGAACTAATTGTAAGAACTTTAGATTTTAAATAACGTTACACAAATGTTAAAAGACGATAAAAATTTTTTTTATATTTTTATATATCATAGAGTATACAATTATTGTGAAGATTTAATCCACTTGTTGTGTAGTTTACGCATTTGTGATACGATTTCAAAAGCCTTAATATAAGTATTAAAAATTAGGTACTAGCGCTTACAACTATTAAAAATAAATACTTAATTGACTACAGGTATGATAGTCTACCATTTACTATTTTTTACCTTCAAGTAACAACAAATTTAAGATCAATAAAAAAAATCACCCAATCTGAACTAATCAACACCCAGAAAACCTTTGAATTTATGTGGGTACCCTCCCATGTAGGAATAAAAGGAAATGAAAGAGCCGATGAAGCAGCTTCCCTTGCCTCTAATATTCTACACAACAGCACCATCGATAAAATATCATCCCAGGATATTTTTACGTCCGTCAAAAATAAAATCTTTTTGTCATGGCAACACCACTGGGACTCCATTCCGCCTACAAACAAACTTAAACACATAAAATGTTCTGTGAAACATTGGTTTACACCTCCGGACCTCAGCCGTCGTCAAAATATTGCCATCACTCGTATTAGAATCGGCCACACCTTTCTCACACACTCTTTCCTTATCAGTAAAGATCAACCCCCTATATGCAACACATGCCAAACCCGTATCACCATAAGACACATTTTTGAAGAATGCCCAATATATGAACTAACCCGCACTCTTCTCAACCTCCCACTCAACATCAAAGAAGCACTTAATGAAGAACATACTTTAAAAACCATCGAATTCATCACCAAAGACAACCTTATCAATAAAATATAGTTTCAATATAATTTAAATTGTAAATCTATTTAAACAAATTTTGTAATTTTTTAATATTGTAATTTACTCTTTTTTTTTATGTTAAACTTAAACAAAATGTTGGCTAATAACCATTGTAGTTGAAGCCTTTAAACCTTAAATAAAAAAAAAAATAAAAAAAATATTAAATAGTTTACGACTGTCTAAGTTAATTGGGCGAGACCATTTACTTTCAAAAAATATGGGACTTTTCTTCGCCGTTTTTTGGGACTAGTACGAAGTCAATTTTCCTAGAATTATAAAAATCATATATTCATTGTTTGATTATTAAAATAACACATTTTATAATATGTTTTAGCAAAAATGATTTGATTTGTATTCTTATCCATAAGTAAATACTTATATAAATACTCCTAATATTAATAATAATAATATAAGTAGATAATTTAAAATTTAAAACATTGACGATCATTTGTATAATATTATATTTTAATTTGAAGTTATTATAGTATAAAATTATTATTAATATTAATATATTACTTTATTTTATCACAATTATTTGATTTTAATTTATTTTAAATTTGATGTTTACCTTCACATAATAAATAATCTATATATTATATAAAATCCAAATACCACTGACTCACTGATCGCTGTATCTCAAAAACTACTCAATGTACGAGCTTGAGATTTGGAATAGTGGTTCTTCTAATACTTCCACCGTGCAATGAGAAAGGATTTTAAAAAATGTTGAGTTTAAGTGGATTAATTAATAATAATTATTCACCGCCAATACGTATAGTGCGGCACGGAGCGGTGGCTCGCGGGTTTCCAGCTACCTGCAACCTACCCTTATGTGTTTGATACCGACGTGTAGATATGAATTGTTCCGAGAAGTTTATCGACAAAAATAATCTATGTTTAATTTATATATATGAAAATTCATAATATACACATTTTGATGTTATGGCATTTTGGAATTATATATTTTTTTAATTGGCAACGAAGTGCATGAAAACTATTTTGCACTCAACAATGTTACCCATAATATTCTAAAATAATATTGTAAATATGAAAAAAATACACACGGGTGAAGCCAGATAATTCATCTAGTAATTTATAAAGCAAAATACTTGGCCAGAATATGATAGGCTCATATTTATCCTCCATTACTCGAATTGATAAGAGGGTGAACATTTCTTATTTTAATAGTGAATAAAAATGATCTTTAATATATTTATTTATTATTTGTTTTTGAAGGCAACAGTGGAGAAATACAGTAACTGTCTAATTGTTGGAAGAAAAATGATACGGCCATTTTATCCTCAATGCAACTCAAACGGCTCCCATTCATTGATTGTTGGTACCCAAACGACTTTCGCGTCAGTGGCGCTGAAGTCCTAAAAATATAGGGCGAAAAATATTTAAAAAGGCCACAATATCTAAATATTGGTCCCAATAGCGTACCGGTCTCGGGGAGTTATGGTAAAAATATTTAGATATTGTGGCCTTTTTAAATATTTTCAAAAGATGTCTGGCCATACCTGACCTCGACATAGGGTCCGGCGCCTCTGGGGATTTATTGATTCCACCGAAACTACCTGCTTAGGAAAAAAGTTTATATCGAGGGTAAAACACGATTGCGTACGTTCGTTATCGGCGATACCTTTTTTAGGTACACGATTGCGTATGATTTTACCTGATTTTTAACTAAACGATTGCGTACGAAATTTTAAGCGCTGTTGCCAATTTTCATACCGGTATATATACCACATATTATGACCAGGGTTGGGATTTTATAACATTTGTATATTTCTTATGCGATGCTTAAAAAATAGGAGAGTAAACTAAAAATGTGTTTCATGATACAGAGAAGTCAAATTAAACATTTTATTTTTCTAAAATCTGTCTTATATTTGAAATTATATTTTTGTCAATCGAATTATCAAGTAAATTGTAAATCCTTAGATTAAGTAAATAGGTCGATTACGCTGATGCAACGTCGTACAATTACAGAGATAATATATAGATATAATATACTATTACGATAATTTCGTATTAGCTATCTGCTGGTTTTGTTAGGTTTTTTTTGTCGATTTCTACGATCTAACTTATTGTTAAAGATATCAAATATAACGAAATATCGTTATTTCCGTTATAATATTATACGGTATTTTCTGAGTTTCAGTCGATCGTTGATGATTGTAGTACGTTGAGTGTTTATACCGAAATCTAGTAATATGGAAAATACAATTAAACTTATACAATCCGAAAGAGGAAAACAGTTAGTTCTTTTAAATTTTAATAAGTATAGGCATGTAAGAACACGTAAGGACGGAATGCATAAATGGCTTTGTGCAATTAGAACGTGTTACGCAAGCATAGTTACTGATGCGCATAAGACTTCTATTGTAAATATTATTGGTGAACATACGCATGAATCTAATTCTGAAGTGAAAATAGAAAGACAAATTTTGCGAGAAAATTGTAAAAGACAAGCAGAAGATGGAATTTCGACCCGACCAATCAAAATTATTAGAAAAGAACTAATGAATAGTGTAAGTTGTAATTTCGAAATGAAAGACATTATTTCAGTTCGGAAAGCTATGTACGATAAGAGAAGACAATCTTATCCCCTATTTCCGACTTCATTAAATGATGCTATACGTCAGTTACAGAACATGAAAAATGATAATTGTTGTATTCTGTTGGAAGAAAATTTTGTTCATGTTTCGACTGAAAACAATTTAGTTTGCCTTACAAATAAAGAAAACTTGCAGTTTATGATGTTCAGAGCTATTCGCAGATGGCACATTTCAATACGCACCCAAACACTTTTATCAACTTTATACTATCCACTGTTATAAAAATGGATTTTATGCACCGGTTGTTTACTTTTTTTTGCCAAATAAAACCAAAGAAACCTACCAAAACATGTGGCTATTTCTTGTGGACCTGTGTATGAAGTTGACTTTAAAAAAACTAGTAGTTACTCAATTCAGACTAGACTTTGAAATCAGAGGTCATGAAGCAATTAGAGATATATTCCCGGATGCAAAATTGATGGGTTGCAGATTTCACTTGGGGCAAGCCTGGTGACGTAAAGTATGTAAAATATAATATTTTTTAGATAAATTATTTTTAAATTTGACAATAATTTTGATACATAAAAACTGAATATAATTATTTATATTATTTAGTATTTCGATGCATAATAATTAATAAAGTACATACATCGATACATAATACACAAAATATTATAAATAATTTATTTTAAATATAAGTTATTTAAATATAAAATGTAATATTTAAATATTAGATCCAACAAGAAAAAGTATTAAGAATAGCTTATATGAACGAAAGTGACCAATTAGGAACATGGTTGAAATCATTCTTTGCACTTGCGTATCTCCCATTAACTTAAATTGAGGATAGTTTTCTTGAACTAATGGCTACGTGTCCGAACGAGAAATATGGTCACATTTTTTCAGACTATGTATTAAATACATATATTGAACCAGGATGTCCATTTCCTCCAGAAATACATTTTAAAATGTATAGGTAGTTTAAATTGTATAAAATAATAATGATTGTATAATTCAAAATTAAAATGCATTAAAAACATTTATTTGGCAAAATATCAAAAATAGAGCTTTTAACAAAAAAAAAATCACTGTATCTACTTATTGAAAATTTCTAAGTTCTCTTATTAACTGGGTCCAAATATTACCAAAAGTAGTATACAAATATTATATATATATTTTCCAAATTATATTAAATAGACTTTACATTTTAAAATACATATACAAGGGAATACACATACATATACATTTTACATATAAAATATTACATAGAACTATACAAGTATAATTAATAATTATTATAATTGAGTAATTAACTTTGTTGTAAAGTCATTTGTGGCAATGTTTAATGAGATTTTAAGTTTTAATGTTGGTAAACCTAGTTCGTATCAGCTGTAAGACAACAACTACTATCGGGTTACATGATGATAAGAATTAAAACCGGATTTATGCCGCAGACCAGCATCGACTGGTGAAATCGCCGTTTATCGTATTTCTATAATCAAGTACCTAAGTGTATCTCGAATATACCTTCTACTTTATACCTTTAAACAGTTAAATGATTTATGAACAAATTAATTATTTAGTGTTTACTAAATTAATTATTTTCTGCCTTGTATTTTTGTCAGTATAGCTATTGACCGTTATTGATTTAATATTTGTGTTATTCTTATATTCTTAATATTATTATTCATTCTCAAAACTATTTGGGATAATATATGTATATAAAGTACTATAGCTGAATTACACGGCTTCGTTCTAGTGTATTTTTTTTCATATTTACAATATTATTTAAAAATATTATGAATAATATTGTTGAGTGCAAAATAGTTTGTATGCACTTCGTTGCTCATTAAAAAAATTAATTATACTAACTCTATATGAATAATGTGTTTTATTTTATAATATGAGGGTTAAAATATACTAAGTAATATCGTTACAACAATATTGAATTTAGTCCCACCCTGCGTTGCCTGAGCCAAATATTAAGTTAAGATTAACCTGAAGTGATTTACATTCATCTAAACCACCTAGGTATAGACAAGCCACCTCTGGTGGATTGCGGACACCGCGATGAGCGTAAGTGAGTGAAATCAGAATTAGGTAAGTGCATGAAAAACATTGCGATGGTTGCCCATGCCAAGGATTAATTTTTTTCTATAAATTTGTTTGCCAATATGTGTATATTATGATATATATTAATTATTGATACACTTCTCGAACAAATCATATCTACACGCTGGTTTCAGACACATATAAGGTTGCAAGTAGCTATGTATAATGTGTTGAGCATGTGTCTGTATTAGTGTATTGTAAACATTAATAAACGATGGCAGCAGAGGAGTAGTATTGTTCACACAAACCGTCCTCTGCTGTCGGTTTAAACGAAAAAAAAGAAAGAAAAAAGGTTCAGGTAGCTTGAAACTCGCGGTCCGCCTCGCCGTGCCGTACTATACGTATTGGCGGTGAATAATTATTATTAATTAATCGACTTAAATTTAACATTTTTTAAAATCCTTTCTCATTGCACGGTGAAAGTATTAGGAGAACCACTATTCCAAATTTCAAGTTCGTACGTTGAATAGTTTTTGAGATACAGCGATCAGTGAGTCAGTGGTATTTGGATTTTATATACACAGATATTATGCAATACTACAAATATGCAATTGACATACACCACAGGGCCTTCCAAATTGTTGTGTGAATAAAAATCAAAATAATGGTGGGGATAATATTGGTTTTTAGTTTTTACGCGATCCTTACAATTTTAAAAACCCCTGTGTGTGATTGCTATGTGGTGTGGTCTGTACATAACATACCAACATTATAAATCATGAGAATGGCCGAATTAAAATCCCCGGAATACAATATTACCCACACTTCTTTTTTCAATGAATGTGATTGAATAAAATATATGCTATTAATATTTAATTACAAATATATTAGTAGGCGTTCGCGCCACGCCAAGTATTTTCTGGTTATGTTATCACAATCTTGTTTAAGGTTATATAGTAATCAAATAAATTTATTTGTATGGGGCCAATATTTTTTTTGAGCCGAAATACGTTGCGTAATAGCATACGAATAGATTCGAATACGTCGGCACTCTGCCCGGTCGATCGTCGCGAATAAAACGACGCAAGGCGGGCACGTTTGACGTCGGGAGGCGTCCGGTAAGCTACGAACCTCCCTCCGGCTGTACCGGCCGGATCTATGCGTTATGACGTAGAGCACGGGTCAGACTGGTCATAAGGGGCACCGGTTGCATTACACGTACACGGTAGCCACAAACTTGCACGATCGAACCATTCTCGATTACCCGCGCGTGTATATTCTGCGATAAAGTATACGTATTATCGTTGATTATAAATACTAGCTAGTATTTATAATCACTGGTATATTATATTCAAATGTACACTACACCACTAATGACCACGATGGGCTCCGGATGAACAAAAGCGATACAATGTGGCCTACATCATAATATTATTATGCTAGGGATAACGTCATATGACGTAAGCTGATGACTGGTGGCTGCCAACCGGCTCACCTGCAGCCGCTACGAGCCACACCCGACGTCGGTGCCGTGTTCTGTTCCCGACGCAGCGGGCGCCCGACCGGCGGGCGCCTCCGGGTCAGGAACAGAACACGGCACCGACCGTATAGCGCGCCGGCAGCATCACGCGCGCCGACCGGCGGGCGCCCTCCGAGTCAGGAACAGATCGCGAGACCGGTTGTATATAATTTTTTAAATGTCAAAGGTAGTTTTTTTTTTAACTTCTAAACTGTTTAACTTTTAATTGCACCTGTTGTATTCGTAAAGAATGAAATCAAAAAATTTGTATAAGATATTTATTCTTTTCGTTAAATGTTTAAGTGCGCCTAGTAAAACTATTCAATACATTTTGCCCACATGATACGTTGAGTTTGACATGTCTGCTGTAATGGATGTGTTAATACTTAATTTTGAATTCAATGATATAAAATCATTGTAAACGAAAAACGATTCTGAGCGAAGACGATATGTCCGCCAGGTGTATTGATATTATTGCTATTAAAGTAATTAATTTAATTATTAATACAGTAGGTTAAATTAATTTTTGGAGAAAACATTGCATTAGAAAATGCCATCGAGTGTATAAAATAAAATAATATACTTAATAAGTTTCAAGCACCCACGAAAAATATTTTTTAATTACAACAAAATAATAAACATTATTGTTATTCATTATTTAAATATCTAATTTCGTCCAAATTTGAAATTGAAATGTCTATAAAAATCAATCATGTTAATATGTTTTTTGTTTTTTTCGTTACACTATTAACTACTTACGAAAAACCTTGTTTTAAATTTTCCATCCTCGGCTATAAAAACTGAACATTTTATACATTTTTAACTACAAAATAATATGCTAAAATTCGCGGTTTTAATGATATTTGGTCAAATATTGAACTTTAAATGCCTGTGTGCTTTTGTATCTTTAACATTTTTAAACTGCTTTTAGATCAATACTTACAGAAATCCTTGTTTTAAGTATTCAATCCTTAGATATTCGATATTTAAAGAAAAAAAATTTAAAAAACTAAAACATTCATAGGGTACAATTAGCTCAAAAATTGTCAAAATATTTTTAAAATTGTTTGGTGTATTGAAAATGACTACCTCAACATTCGGTCAATATTTCAAGTGATAAAAACGTAATGATAGACAGAATTTGTAATAATTAATATAATTTCTATTATAATTTATCTTATAATTTAATTTTAGTTTTTGTAAACTTTTTACAATGATATAAAAACAACAAAAAAATGAAGGGAAAAACGAGAATTTTTGTGCAAAGCCAATTTTTGACAAAATTGATTTTATTTTTTAGTGTAACACCAAAAGTAATACACAGTAGGTATCTATATGAAATATAGTCACCGAATGTTTATATAGAAATTTTCTATACACCATACAATTCTCAAAATATTTTGACTTTTTTTGAGCTATTTATAAGCATAATATATTTTCAGGTTTTTTAAATTTTTTTTATTATTGCCGATAAAAATTGTTTAGTCTGTCAAAAAACTTGAAAATGTAATATAATGTTCTTCATAACTTATCATAAGTGAAAATTAAAAAACAAGTTGAGTGTAAGTCTCTGATAGTTTTTTATAAGCGTCTAAAGTTAAAATTTCGAAAAACTACTTAAAAATCACAAAACTGCACAGTTGTCTTTAATTAGGAAATTCATAAAATTTTTCTATTTGAATCTATGATTTGAAAATTTAACACAAGAATTTTGGTTAGCCGGAAATTAGACATTGGACAATTCACTCGGTTTGTCTGGTAAAGTTTTTCTTATTTTGATGTAAGTCAAAAAGGAAAAATTGTAGATATTTGAAAATTTCACCAAATGTTATGATTACCATTTTTTATACACCAAAAAATATTTTGACAATTTTTGAGCTAATTGTAGGTCTAAAAAATATTTGGTTATTTCAAATTTGTTTTCTTTAAAATATCGTAAAAAAAAATTTCGTCGTGTCAAATTTCTTGAAAATGTAATACAAAATTCTTCATAAGTTGTTAAAATAGTAGATTAAAAATAATAAAAATACATAGTCCCAATTATTTTGTATAAGCATTTAAACTTCAAATTTTGACCGAAACTCATCATCGAACATTTGCAAATTGTTTTGTAGTTAAAAATGTATAAAATGTTTAGTTTTTATAGCTAAGGATTGAAAGTTTAAAACAATGTTTTTCGTAAGTCATTTATAATGTAATCAAAAAATCAAAAAAATGTATTATAATTATATATTTTTTTAAATATTTTAATTTACAATTTGGTCATCAAAATCAAGAAAATATATAAACTAATTTGTAGTGAAAAATGTATAACATTTTGAGAATTTATATTTAAGGTTTAATTTTTGATCAAACTTAATTTTATCCACAAAAAAAAAATGTACAGTAATTGTGCATTTGGTTTATACCTAGTATACTAAAGTGTTTATTTAATTATATAAGTGTTTATTAATATATTAACATATATATTAATTCGTTGGTGTTTCAATATTTCAGAATTTTTTTTTAATGCAATTTATATGCAAAAAAATATTTCCATGCAAATGATAAACTTTATGATCGTAAACATACAGAGCACTTTTTTATAACAGCAAAATTTTGTTAGTTTTAATCTTAAAATTGAATTGTTTACATACCAATGTGATTATAATTCTACGAATAAAAGAATGTCCATAATTGTTTCTTTGACGGCCGCGGTCAACCATATTTTCTAGATTTTCTACGACTATAAAACAAAAATAATAATATAAAGTTATAATTATCCATCATAAGTTTCCTCAAATAACCTATCAAAACATTAAATACCATAACCAGGACTTGGATTTGAGAAAAAATTTCGATTATTATTTCAATCTAAACGTTATACATTATTTTGCATTTATTGTTATTTAGAATTAAAACGTTACACACATTTTGCATAAATTAATAATGTCTAATACGAGGAATGGACCGGATACGGAATATAATTAATTCTTAGATTGATTGCTAAGATACAAATAAATCACAAGGAATAGATATTTCTACGAAACCAATAATTAGAACTTTTAAGTAATTGGATTTTAAATTATTTTAGTTTTGCGTTATGTTTTGTTCGATGATAATATATTTTATATTTTGTTAATCGTTATGTCTTATGTGTTATTTTATGTTTTTGTTTACCGTTTTAATTACGTTTACAGATTTCAATCATTTTTTTGTCATAATATTTAACGTTTCCAAGCTCTGATCATGACTCATGCCTCAAACGCTTATACGAATTTAACATAATGAAATTCCTGATAATACACTATTAATTGTAATTTATTGGGCTTACATATTTTAAATCCACTTATAATTTATTTACTTTGTGCAGTACAGACACGGCCATATTATTTTTGAAATATCAAAGCTTATCGTAGTACAATTTGTAATTAAATTAAATGTCAGAAAATATATTATAATCTCATTAACAGTAGTCAGCTAGTATAGTGGGTCGTTTGATGAAGAATGTAAGTACCACACCCAGGTTTGTTATCTCTGTCTCTCATGCTGAAGCGTATTATACATACCTATGATTCACGAATATCTGTTACTTATTTTAAAGGAATTTAAGAGTTTATGAGATCTATTAAAAAAAATAATATATATTTTTTCGAGGTCGTCTTATAGCTATTTTTCCATACTAAATAGGTAAGTAAAATAGCACATTAGCACAATAGAATTAAGGAATGGTATTTTGATTGTTTTTTTTAAAAAATTATTTGTGTTTGCAATAACAATTAAATCCTGAGCGAAGAGAAGATAATACAATTTCTACAGTTGATATCTAAGATTTATAAATACATCAATTTCACTAGGTACAAAGAAAATCCTCTGTAATAAATTGAGAATTTTTTGAAATATACATAATGGTTTTTGTTTATCTAATAGACTTTTATATTTAATAAACTTCATGAAATTCATGTAGTTGATTTTGGTTAGTTAGTTTTAATATGTAATGCAAAATAATTACAATCTTATAGACTTGAAATATTTAGCAATTACATACTTATTTAAATATTACTGATAAATACACTACATAAAATACATAGTAATAAAGTTAATTATTATTGAACATTTTTGTATTGGTATTTGAAAATGTCTGTACTTGGTTAAAAGTAATCAAATTTGAAATCGTTATCGTCCATTTTAAATAATAACTACTAATTCTGAGGTTTAAATTGTTGTTATGATCATTCGATTTTTAAGTTTTGTGAAATTGAATAATTATACAGAAAATACGGATGATTTTAAATGAAGCTTTAAATTTAAACTTTTAATACCTGCGAATCAAATATACATGGTTATTGGTTAACCATTATTTATATTAATACCTAGTTGAAAAATCTTCAAAAATTATTATTTTGAGTAATTTAAAACTTTTAAACTAGTTATCAAAACTTCGATTAAAATCGTTTTTTGCATAAAATGATTAATGATTTTATTTAAGTTCATATTAATGTACAATTTGCCGCGCTAAAGTGAGTAAAACGAGTGTCCTGGATTTTTTCTTTAATGTTTTCTTAGAAATAAAATATTAAAATTTCACTATTAGTTACCTTCAAAAATATTATTTTGATTTATTTCTATATTCAGTTCTAATAAAATTTTTTAAACATTTATGATGAATCTTCATAATTTTGTTTAGCAATGTTTCTTGTTTGAGAAATTGATAGATATAGAATATTGCTGTAATGTTATTTTAAGGTATTTAAAACTGACATTATCATTATTAATTTAATTAAATATAAATTATTAATATTATTCATAAGTTTAAAGTTATGGTTAGATCCAGTGAAAAATATTAATAAGTTTTAAGTATCAAACTGGCACCTATGCAATATTCCTTGGGAGTTGAGATTGATTATATTATAAATAATATTTTGGACTTAAAATCATTCTAAGAACGCGTAATAACTTTTTCTATAAAAAATAATGATACAAATGTATTGCTTATTCATAATATTTTGATTTGAACTATTTAATGGTCAAAAAGTTATATAATCTATAACATTTCGTGATTAACACTTTTTATTTTTAAACGTTTGATTTTAAACGAGATCGATTTGGGAATTATAATTTATAAGTTATAATATTCTGAAAAATAATTGCAATATTATTTAGTACAATTTGTATGCATTTGGGCTCATATCTAAGAGAAATATGTTGAACATATGAGAAAAATATATTACAGCCTATTTGTATTAAAATGAAGCCCTGATTGTATGATTAATAACCTCGATTGTAGACTTTTATATGATTTAATTTTTTTGCAAATAAACATATTTTTATAAACATGAATTATTTTAAATAAATTACTAAAACGATGACTTTTTTACTCCGGTGCAATAGATACTTAGTAGTACATATAGTTAGTGACATATGGCAGTAATTTATTAATGATTATAAATAATTAAAAAATATATGAGTAGATAGAAGATACACTGAGTTTTATACTCTGGGCATTGGTTTTTTATTTACTATTTAGTTAACTTTTTAAATTAAAAATTACGTAATTGACAATTGTTTTACCTTAAATATGATATTAAATTCTTCTGTTCAGTTACTCCAGTTTCATTGAAATAATAAACTCAAAAACACAAAACATTAAAAGAATATTTTATTTTAAGTTATTATAGGCTATAAGTTAATATTGAATAAATATAATGAAAACATAGCATTTTATAATACATTTATTATTAAAAATAGTTTGATCATTTAAGAACAAAATATAAAAGTATGTTATGCTGACCATAAACTAAATACAACTGTTTCACAAATAGGCTATAGATTATAAAATGTAATTATTTGGTCAATTTTTTATTTTTTATGTCATTGTTGATTTACTTTATTTATCATCCAATTATTATAATTACAAAGTTGATAATTTAAAAAAATGATTAAATTATATTGCCGTGAATTATTGTGATTGAAAAAGAAATGATACATAATTAATACTGTAATTTTTATATGAAAACTGATAAGTGGTAAGTGGTGGCTTTTAAATAGGTTTTTTATATTGTATATATTCAAAATGCAAGTGTGAGTGTATTAAATGATTATTAGTGTGTGTTAGAACTGGGATTCATCGTCGTTATGTAAATTGAAGGATTTTAATGTCAATAATAGGTAATTTTAAATTTTAACATGTTATCTTATAATTGGTTTAGACCTAAATTGCTATTAAAAATTAAAAATGTGTGTACTGTACTACTGTGTACGTTTATGATTGAACAAAGAATCAAAATAATGTTATTATTATTTTGTTATTTCATAATATTTGATTATTTTTGAAATCTAAATAAATATTCAAATTTTAGAAATTATCATAAAACATTATATCACTTTTAATTGAAAAATTAAAACATTAAAATTTAAACCTCAGAAAAAAGTGTCATTTTCAAAATAGTTTAATCAATTGAATTAGTATCATTCCGAGTAGAAAATCATAATTTTTCCAAGCATTTATATTTCAAAATTAGGTGTATTGTTATTTGAACGTGGGTAAACACGTTCGTCTAAAACCAGTAACCATATTTTTGTTTTGATGTTGAGGGTGCACATTCCATAAGGATGAACATTATTGTTTAACATGTTTACTTATGTTTTTACAGAATGTTTCTCTTAGTCTCTAAGTAGTGTTTAGTATGCAACTAATGTAAGCGTGTGTAACGCTCAAATGTTCTCTCTAAAAGTCAAAAGGTGATATTTGAACGAACATCATAGAATATTCAAACACCGTCTTCAGTGTGGACGTATTTAACAACAAATTAATTATAATTAATATATATAACAATAAATTGATAAGAATTACCATTTAAAATAGAATTATAGTTATTGATTAAACTTATACAATTATACCTAGTGTCCTAATATAAACTAATATTATTGTTTTACTTTTAACTTTAATTTTGAATACTTAATGAAGAATTAAAACTCAAACCGTAATTGTTTATGTTGTTAAAAAAAATTATATCGAAATCATGATAAACTCGTAGATTATTTCCTTTAAAATATAACAAATAAAATAATAATAATACAAATTGACTAAAATCTTAATAAAATAATTTTAATAAATATAATGTACGCCCCAGAGATTGTCCACAACTACTCCTCAATAATCAACCTCTACCCTACTCTCAAAACGTTAAAGATCTTGGACTAACCATAGACCGTCGGCTCACATGGACCCCTCATATACGTTCCAAACGTTTAACGCTCAATGATCGTAGCCGCCAACTAAGACACCTACTGACCTCCAAATATATTCATCTGAATAACAAGCTCCTTATATATAAAATGCTACTTAAACCAATATGGGTCTATGGTATACAGCTTTAGGGATCAGCAAAACCTACTAACATCAATAAAATACAAACCTATCAATCCAAAACCCTTAGACAAATCACTAAAGCACCATATTACGTCTCCAATCAAACACTCCATCACGACCTCTTCATACCCTTTGTTTCAGACGTGGCTAAAACACATTACAAAAGATTCCACAACCGGCTTTTAAATCATAGAAACCCACTCATGCAAGATATCTCTTCCCTGACTATTCCTGGAAATCCTCCCAAACGGCTAAAGCGCAAATGGTGTAGAAACCTACTAACTAATTAAACGTTAATACTCATGTTTTTTTGTAGTGCCTCCACTGGTAGGCTCCTACGCTCTGCTGTATTCATCTTGTTATTTTATTTTATTTTTATTTATTTATTTTTTATTTCTATCTATTCCTCAATTGTTCTTATTGTTCTTTTTGCAACAGATTGAATAAAACATTTAATAAACAAAAAAAAAAAATATATAATGTATTGCTCTTAAATAATAAATATGATAAGTTTTATTATATTATTTTTTTATTGATATTTATATTATAAGGTTATAAAAATCATATTATTCGTATAATCGTATTATTATAATAAAGTCTTTAATAAACTATTAATAACAATAAGTGCTCAACATTTTTCTTGAATTCAAATGATAATACTGATTTTTTAAAAGTAGTTTATGTATACGAAATATAGTAGGTATCTTAAAATACATTAAAAAAGCTTTTAATACATACTTATATTACCTAATATTTTTTTATTAAATCTGAGTTCACCGTGGCTATAATTTAATATTTGGTATTATTTAAGATATGTACACATACAATTAAGGTTCATGTATAATTTCATACAATTTAATTAGGTAATCAATACGTTTGATGATTGTTTTTATATAATTGCTTAAGAAGAAATCAATTATGAAAATGAATCAGAAAACGACGTAATTGGAATAGACAGTGTTCGATGGTGATGAGAAAATAAAAAAAAGGCCAAAGAGTTTGAGATCTTAATATTGCTAAAAAAAATTAATTTAGTTAATTTATTGATTTTAGTAAATCATTTCCAGTAACCTAACATCTACTATTAAACATTTATCATTGCCGCCATCGTCGTTAAAGCGATTTTACATTTATTTTTGCTCGATAAATTAACGTTTTGTAAACAATAATACTGCATTTGTAATTATTGTGTTTCCGTCACTCGATCATATTGAAAAAAAATTATATTAACTAAAATAAAAATATTGAGAACTACCAATAGTACGTTTACACCGAAATCGGAAACACTAACATGAAAATAATCAATACGAGTTTTTACGGGGAATATTTATGTTGTCAACAAGGCAGCTATATTGCCCAACGAACACCTTTGTTGGTCATTTAAAAAACACAGTGGCACTGACGCACTGTGTTTATCGATAAAGGAAAACATTTTGGATAAAATGTTGCACAAACATGTTCGAAAGCAATGTTCATCCTAGTTCGGACCCGGCAGTGCCGAAGCGTGGGCGAGAACGTGACGACTTGAATACATGCGCACTGGTCCTCAAAACGACGTTTGCAGTGTGGTACTTTCACTTTCGGTCGAGCTTTCACTTTCACCAGTTGGTCGCTAAGTTCCTGAAAAGGCTATCAGGGTCGTATACGCTCACCGCCAATTCGTTTTACCGAAGCTCGTGTTTCACCACACACCGCCCGACTGCACTTTCGTTCTGAAATAACGACCTTTTGGTTTCAGTAATCAAATTGATCATGGTTCATCAGTAATCATAACAGCCAATAAAAAAGTGTGTTATTTAGAACATGTTATGTTCATATAACAATAATAAATATATTATTAAACATAATATTATGTAATGTTATAATTACCTACATGAATATAATATAGGTAGAACATAAATATAATCATTTCATAATAATATCATCAAGTAATAGTTGGCAAGACATGTTGAATTTTTTTTAAACAGCATTTCTTTAAAATTGAATATTGTTTTTAAAATGTTATTAATTATGATAAGTTTTGTATCTTCATTCTGCATGAACTAAAATTACAGTAATTCTAGTAAAATTATTGTTAAATAAAGTTCGATGATATTTGAATCATATTATACACTACTAATAATAACGATAACAATATTCAATAACCACCTTATCGATGGTTAAACCTCGTTGCAAATAAAAGCCTATTCTGATCGCACTATTAAGCAATTACCGTGTAGGTTAGGTTTACAATGTGTTTTTGTAAAATATTTAGAAAAATAGTGAAAAATGCCCTGCAGATGCCTACAAGTTTCAACTAACCTCCCCGATTTCCCACCGTACCTATACAATAATAAATTGTAGAGTATGTTGCTCGTAACGTACGCCAAAAATCGAACGTCTCGCCACCAATCGTGGTGCACGCCACTACTGCTCGGCACACTATCGCACAATCGAAATAATCGTTATCGATCGTACGAGTTCGATGTTACGAATTAACATTTCCGATAGGTATTAGGTACAATGTCGAATATTGTAATGAGATGGAAAAGGGCGCTCGTTGCTCATAAGTCACTGGTACACGTGAGTGGATGCCGAACTGAAGAAGAACCAAAAAATGCAAATGTCACAATGTCCGCCGCATAGTCCGCGTTTATTTATTAATAATCAATTAATAAAAACTCAAAAGGTGAAACCGTAAAAGAGTACGTCGGCGTCCCGACGCGACGGTGGGATAGGATCGCCGGCGATATAATAATCGCAATACGGTATTATGTCGTCGTCGGTTCATAAAGTCGTCAGACGTCGAACAGGAGCAAATAATAATAATGTATAACAAAAACAGAAATCGTATAATGATATAGAAAAAAAAATAGCTAATACACGTAAACGTGTACCTAAATGTGACGGGCACCGACGGCGGCGACTGATAAGAAAAAATCGATAGGCGTAAGATAATTATTATAATGTACGTCGGTCGCGATGTCTTGCTCGTCTCGATTTGCCGCCGTGTTTCGGGCGGCAGCAATCGCCGGGAACGGCGGCGTTTCGGCATGGGACCCTGGTAGCCGGGGACGCAATTCGGCAACCAATGTACCACCGAGTCCGTCGTTTTGGAATGATGCAGGCCTAAGATGTCCGTATGTCCGATGTCCGCCGCTGCCGGCCGACCACCGCCCGCCGCCGTTCGAAACTGCCCGTAACACACGTTTGAAATCACCGCGCGCGTGCGCGCGACCGTATTATTATGAGACCGCGGAACACCCGCTAACCGTGAACACGTTTTTATAGAGCTAGAATCGTTTTAGAAATTCAAAATTTTTACACGATATACTTAGGAACTTTACCCGTGGCGTAGCGTTTTTATTTTTTCGATAAAACAATCAAGGTAGAAGTAATCGCGTCTTAAACTTCCGCGATTTTATGTGGTTTTTTTTACAGATGTTTCACAATACAACGTCGAATATTGTTCCGGAAAAAATAAAAACGGTACGTCACAGTCAATATATCAAGACCCGATAAGGTCAACGTAATATCTGTATAATATTTTAACCGTTGCCTTTGTAAAATTATGTTTACGGGTTCAAACGATGTTTTACACAAAAAAAAATCATTTACATCAATCGTAAAACACGGCGACCGCCATGTCGTGATTACTCGTTTTCGATAATAATAATTATTCGTTATTGCAAGCAAGCGACGTATCTATTGAAAGGCTTTCATACGGGTGAACGACTATTAATCAGATATTCAGATTATAGATCGCCCGTCGATAGTTTGCTATAAATTATAATTATTGCATTAAAAAACGTCAAATGATAATTAAAGCGTGTAAGGATTGACTTGTATTGAACCATTTGAACGCCATCATAAATCAATATTATTGTTCCATACGGCCATGTGGGTTTTGTACATTTCTCACCGCGTTCATAATAATAGTAATAATATACAACACGGTCGGTCAGTATCGGTCGCCGGGTACGATCTGAAAAAATGAGCCAGGCAGTGGAAACAATGGAAATACATTTGGCCGACAGATTTTGTACCAGGGGAATATGCGGTGGCGGCGCACTGCCGAACGTTACCGGCAGACACGATATATTGTATGACGTACTATTATTATTATTATTATTATTATTTCGTAAAACGACTGAGACTCGCACGTTAAATTTACCACAGCGTTTTTTTCTGTGTCTCGTCGTCTTTTAGAGCACACACAATGCTACAAACTTCAACTACGATGCATTTTTTACTATTAAAATCGATCTATTTAGTAATTACTAATTTGTACTCAAAGAGTTAAAATGTCCTATTACTTTTCTTAATAATCGGAAAAAAACAAAAATACAAATTAGAGAAAAATTGCGACAAAATCTATTTGGTTGCAATTCAAAAACGAATAACCGTAGGTATACTAGAAGTTTTCATCAAATGTATTAACATTTTCTGTACATGGTACAGGTTTAAGAGTATTTTGATTCTTTATTAATAGAAGACGATTTATAGACGGCGGCTACCGCCTCGGCCGAACTCTATCGCCCCAACAGTGGCGACCGGTGCCGGAGCACATTATTGGCAACCTTATTCACATGTTGTTTCGGCGTCGCACGATCTTGTGAATGTGTTGTTGTGGTGTAAACGGTTATTAGGGCGGAGAACCCTCTACTATCCGTATATGTCGTTTGCGTCGTTCGAGTGGAACGCATTCGCAGGTACATGTCATAGAACTAACAAAAATAACGAATTATTAGTTGCCCATTTCGACAGATGTAAATTACTTCACGGGAATATGAAAAACTCATTTTCAATTGAATATTTTCAGATAATTTTTTTAATTGATAAACGACAATATTCTAAAGCCCACATTGAACTCAGATTTTTATTTTATTTTTAAAAATGATATAAAATAATTTGTAAAAAAAGCTTAAAATTGTCTTTTTTTTAAGACTTATTTAAAAGTTTGAGATCAAAATATTATAAAACTAAGATCGTTGCGGGCTGTAGAATATTTCCTCTAAAGAGGAATTTTCAAAAATGACCTTTCGAATATACTAACTATAGATTCAATTTTCCACCAGAAAAGTTACTGAAGTTGAAAATTGAATCAGTATTTTGTCAACTTTTCGTGTATTCACAGACACAAAAAAGTGGGTCTTCAAGTGGGTACCGCTCTGCTGTAACTTTAAATATCTATAAAAAGAATCCATATTGATATATTTTTTAGATTTTTAGTTAAATTTTTATCTTTTTACAAAAAACCTTGTTTTAATTTTTTCTATTCATAAAAAATGAACATTTTATACATTTTTAACTAAAAAATAATTTGCAAATGTTCTATATTTTGATGGGTTTTTGTCAAACTTTGACTTTAAATGCTTACGAAAAAAAGTGTGTGCATTTAAAATAATTTTTAACTGCTGTCTGCTATTATAACAATTTACTTATTAATTGTAAAACTACTAAGCTTTTTGACACAATGAAAATTTTTTAATCGATATTTATAGAAAAAAAGTTTAAAATAATTGACAATTGCTTAATATGCTTTCAATTAGCTCAAAAAGAGCCAAAATATTTTTTAAATTTTATAGTTCATAGAATACGATAATCTCAACCTTCGATGAAAATTTCAAATGTCTACGGTTTATCAGTTTTGAATTACAACAAAATAAGTTCTCAATAAAATATTTCTCTGATAAATCTGTAGTTAATGGATGAATATCCAATGTATAATTCCAAACGCTCATTAAAATTTAGTTTGTTTTTCCGGTAGACTTTTATTTTTGGTAAAAAGTCGAAAAATGTATGAGGAATCTTGTGTTAAATTTAAAAATCTTAGGTTTAAACAGTCATTCTTTTATAAATTTCTAAATAAATAAAAACTGCACATTTTCGACTTATTTTGTCGAAATTCTAACAATAACATGCAATATTGTAATTTGACCATAATATCTCACTCAATAGCTGTAGTAAAATAATTTGAGATTAATCGTTACAAAATTATAACTATAGATACAATAAATTGTAGTGCACCGAGATTCCTCGAACTTTTTTCATAGTTTCTATTTCAAAAATATTTAGACTGTATGTAAAAACTAAATAAAATAAAGTATAATTCTGTATTTAAAATACTAATGAAACAACTTTGTTGAACCAAAACACGGCACCTGCAGTGCTCTATCACGCCCCTGTTAAATGTTTTTGTCTTGTAACGTGTAACATAGAAAATATACGTTCAGTACTTCAGTAGTTCACGAAAAAAAAATGTCTAGAGAATACAGTATAAATTGTTGTAACATTTAAATTTAAATATTAGTCATGCAAATCCACTCTATTAACAAACGAAACCAAACGTAAATTGTTGAAAGTAAATTTACTTTGTCATGTTTTTGAAGACGGAGACAACTTTGAACTAATATAAGTTATAAATTATGATATTTTTATACAGTATTATGATATCATGCTATTTGACTTAATTAAAATTAAAACTCAGGTATTGGTACACGTTTGTATAACTCCTATGACCTACGCTATATCTTCAATAAATGGCTACTTAGTTCTCGTGTCGTGTGTTATACCACGTAGTGTTTGACAGCCTCATTTAAGATTCCTAGAGGAGCGATGAATGTATTGATTTTACAATAATGGTCAGTTTTTTTAAAAATTTATTTTAATTTTTGTGTCTGGCATCACTCATAATTTTTGGGAGCAGTAAAATGCTTCAATCTTCAACTTCAATATATTTTTTCGTAGGAAAGTTCATCTAGTTGGTACTTGACTAAACCTACCGTATTACTAGAAAAATTATGAAAATAGCAATATAAATATGTCACAAAATATATTAATAATAGTATAGTCTGAGGCTGACTGACCGCTCAGAAACGTTTTTCGTATTCAATGATTTATCATTGAATTCAAATTTAACACATCCATTTGAATACAGTAATACAGCATAGGTGCAGAGTGTTACTGACTTGCTTAAAACTTACTTTCATTTTGATACCACACATCTCCTTCGCAGCGTTTTGTTCTGTACAAATATTTAAATTTGGTAATTACTCACAAGCAACTCAAGTTAAATACCATTTAACATACTAGTTGTATCATTAAAAATAATTTTGTTCATACAATTCATCTAAGTTACTCATTTTGAAAAAATATAATATAATTTAACCTAACAGTGAATAGGTACGTACACGCTTGTCAAGCGCCGAACATAGTAATATAATAATATACAAATTGAAATACAGTCATAACAAATAATTGTCAAAGTAATAAAAAATATGGGAAAATTTGTAGATTTAATGAATATAGATTGCATACGACAAATCGGCGGTAAAAATCATATGACACATGTCATACCTATCATAACTAATAAATTGGTAAAAATCTAATATAATAATTTATTTTGTAGAATATTCATAAAATCATAACAATTCAAGTCACCGTTTTCAGTTATGGTACCGAACTCTGGTATGGAAAGGTTAGAACATGATTGAATACCTTGCGCTATCTAACGGAGTGCCATACAACTAAAGTCTAGTGATTTTAAGTTTTAACACAAGATTATGGGCATACATTGAGTGTGGACCCTCGCGTAAAAAACATTTATGACATTAAAAATTAATAAAACCGAAAAATATATACATTATAAATCAATAAAAAATATTAACTTAAATAAATTATAACATTTTATTCAAGACAACTTAAATAAAATTAAAATGTCGACTTGATATCTCAAATCTGTTATGTAAATGCTTAACTTTTATATCAAATAAGTATAATAGAAATATCAAAACAAAAAAAATTCTTATACATAAATATTTTTCAACAAAAATTCAAACTACAGTTTACATGTGATTTATGAAATAAATTAATCGGGGAAATTGGGAGTGATTAATTTAAATATGGAAATAGTGAAATACTCCAAAGTACCTCCACCCTCCCACAGTGCCATGTTAATGAATTTGCCTCTCGAGGGCAGATTTAATGTAGCCACCCTTCACTACCCTTTACCTATCACTTAAATATTAAATAATAATAGTTACATTATAACACCTTTTATTAAAGGCCATGAATTATTTAACATTGTCTTTCCAATACATATTTAAAAAAATTTTCTCTACACACGATTTTTTGAAGTCATATAGGCATATAGCCCTCAACGATGACATCTTTGCATTTGATATAGTGACGTTTTTTGGTTGTTTTTCGCTCTCTTTATAACGGGAAATGATCTTTTCCTGCTAGCGTGGGAGAGTAGTGTTGAAACAAAAAGTTTCAATGCCATTTCAACATTTGGAAACGTACTGTTCAATTTTGATCTTGTTAATGCTTCTAGTGAGGTGTGAATTGATAATTTTTTCCTTCTAAAAAAAGTTTTACTATTGTTTTAAATTAAATTATTTTATTTTCAAGATCAGGTTCTAAATCTTTACTGTACATGGCTACCAATTTTTTTTTAGCTTTTCACGTAAAACTTCAGAATACGTTTTTTCCATACTAAAAAAAGTTAAAAATTGCATTAAACTCAGTATAGGTCATTTTCATTTTATTTAAACAGAAAATAATTTTGTTGTAAATCGGTAAAAACGTTTCGTTATCATCGTTTCTCGTTTATTAAATATTGTTTATTGAGTGTTAGTAAGCATGAAATATTTTTTTATTTATTTTGTTTCAATCAACAAAATGATTTTATATCCACTCATTTGCTTTGCTTCAATTAAAATATTATCAAATCTATTTCTTAAATAAAAAAAAAATGTATATTTTAAGAGATACATTTATTTACTTACTTAATTTACACATCTAAATACGATAAGTCAACATGTATAATACTTTAATTTGAGGAATCAAATCTTTCAAATATTGAGGTCCATACAACTATCATAAATGCAAAGGTTAGGTTGCTTCTTGTTTTACTCTAGATTTTTAATCTAAATTAGATGCTATTATTTTTTTAACAAAATTATTATGCTATTAATGCCATTTTTAAAACGTTTATAAACACTGAAGTGTGATGACCGTCTGGTGGGACATAAGTTATTTAAAACCATTGAATTTGGTATGTTTCTTAAATCGATAGAAAGTATTTCCCATCGCCAAGACGAAAAAATTAATAGAAGTTAAGTGAAAAATAACTATATAACCTTCTGTCCTTCTACCAGTGTTACATCAGCATCATGTATGCATCCAATTACATTTTTATTTAGTTATATAATATTATAAAAAGTACCTACTATTAATAAATTACTCCTCCTTCAAAATGTTGTGGCCCCAAAAAGTTTGCCACCCATTTTCCCCCTTTGCCCCTTTTTAAACGTGGTACTGAGCCCTGCTATGTGCGTGGTGCGCTTATATATTATATACAAGGTGCCTGCCTTATTATAGATTTAAAATAATACCTAAATAATTTAATTTGTATGAAAACTAATAATTAATTACTTAAATATAATTATATTGTATTTGTGAATTATAATTACATATTATGACGCATACTTGCATCCAATATTCTAATAAATTCATTAAATACAATATACATAATGCACTACTATATGATGTCTGTGACATATCTTAAAATTAATGTGGTGAGGTAAGAAGTGGTGAGTTAAGAATACACGCAGGTCTTTAATGAGAAACCATCCTTGTTTCTCACGAAAAAAAAAAAACAACTAACAAAGCCTATTTTCAACATTTTAAAATTAATAATAATGGTATAGTTGGTCAATGCCAATATAATTTTTATTTGATCTGTGAAGAACAGTTTTGTTACAATTTGTTTATAGAAGAAACAAAAACAAGTTTCACTGATATCTTATTAAACCCATAGTTTTATTTACTTTATCGTTCAGTTCAAAATCGGTATAAAAAATTGATGTCACACCGTTTCACGAATTAAGTAGGTGGAAATAACAGCACTGGTGATGGTTTATTTATATTATTTGAAAGCAATGATAAATTATTACATTCAAATAACAATATTCTAAGCTGAGTTCAGTTATTCATAAATAGTCTAGACTAAATTAATTGAAACCATCCTTGTTCATTTATTTTGTGTTATTTTATACTAAAATTCTCGATTTTCTCATAAGTTCTGGAAAATTCGAGCAGTTATTTTCAAAACTTCTGGGAAATCCGACACAGTTATTATCAAAAGAATATTTGATCGTGAATCACTCAATATTAAATAATTTTGTTTTTAAATAATTTATCACGGTATTGCAGATTAAAAGTGATATTTATAACGTGAAGTTCTATGAAAAGAGTGAAAATTATAAACTTAATGAACCATTTTAGTTTATGGAGTTTTTTAATACACAACATTCTTGAATATTTTAATATAGTCTTATATAATTTTCACTTTTAATTGTACTCTAATCAACTTTTATTTTCTAATGGATAACCCCTATTTTTAATTTTAATCTCAGGAATAAACGATAAAATATTATGTTCTTTAATGCGTCTTAGCGTTTACATCATTATTAATTTAACTCAAGCCATTTGGGCGGTAAAATCACTTTAAGTTGAGTATTTTTAAGAAACGTTATAACACTTTCGATCTTAAACGATAATTATTACTGTAGAGGCCATACTTAAATTAAATAATATGTTACAAAATATAAATCATTCATTCACCAGTAATTTATCTACAGACAATAATCCTATAAATGTCCAATGTCCATTGTAATAATATAATACGTATAACATTTTTTAGGCAGGCCAAGAAGGTTTAACCTAAAAAAAAACTGGCGAAGTAGCTATTCTGTGTAGATAGTTAGGTTATTTGAGTGTATTATATTAATGTGTACCCCGTCATTGACTTGGACAGCATTTTATGTGTATAATTTCAATTCGACGAGGAATCATTGCATTCGAAAATTAGGACAGACTGCGTGCGAGCTTATATACATATTTCTAAAGATACTTTACATTTTATTTGTATTACTATTAGTAGGTACCTAATCAATTTTTCTATAAGTAATATTATATAAAAGGATTAAATAATTGTTGCCCCAAAATGAGCATAATTTAATTTTAAATAATGGTCGGTGTGAATAGAAAATAAATATATATGGAATAAATAACTTCAAATTAGTCTGAATATTTTGAAGATTTCACTGTGAATAATATAATACAATTTATTAGTATAATGTTTCACATCCCTGATACTATTAATATTTTCTGAATTAAAACAAAATAACTAAAATGGTTGGAGGGAAAAATCGTAACTTTTCGTTATCTATAGTTTTGTCAATATTTGCAGTATTTCAAATGTCTACAATAAAACATTATGCCTATGTATTTTTGATATTTTTGAATTGCTATAAAAACAACTTACAAAGAACCTATTATTAAAATTAAAAAGTAAATACAATTTCAAATGTTTTGTGATTTTGTCTAAAATTAAACTTAAAACGATTATAAAAAAATTGTGTCTGTGTATCTTTTAGATATGTTTAGGTTACTATGAGAAACCTATTGTATTACACGTTCAAGGTAGCTTGAAAAAAATGTTTTTTATCAATATTTAAAGATTATAAAAACCAATACAATTTTAAAACGTAAAATGTAAAATGCCTATAAATTTAGTTTAAAATTTGTCTAAATAATTTTAAATTTGTATTGCGTATAGGTAGAATATGATCGTTTTAGTGGAATTTGTCAAGTTTATGTGATTAATAATTATTAATTAGAACAAAATAACAAAAATAATTTGAGGAAATATTGTATTATAAGTACCTATCCTATTTCGTCAAAATTTTAAGTTGTAAAAGTTGTGTCTATTATACATTTATACCGTCTTTTTATCTTATGTTCAAAAATTCACAGATAAAATATTTTTCTATTTACGAATTTAATTAATTTTTTTATATTTGCATGTCTATAAATAATGACTATATTGTGTGTCAGAAGAATCACAGTTTAATATATTTTTGATAACTCAATAATTTTCATCTCGATTAAAGTACTTTAGGTAATAAAAATATAGTACCTATTTATGTCAATATCTTCTTTATAATTTTAAATTCATACGTTCATAATTCACAAACACAGCATAATATACTTGTTTACGATTTACATATTATAACATTAATGCCAATTAAAAGTCGCTCTTTAATTACCTATACAAAATTGAGTATCAAATATCTGATTTATCGTAATAATTAGATCTTTACCAATCATTAATAATATAAGTATATTATAGTATAATATTATAGTGGGAGTGAGTTAGGCATACATAGCACACATATAATATCATTATTAACATTTATACTGAACCTACAAACGATATTTTTTTAAATGTTTACTATACATTTGTCGTCAATGTTGCACGTATAGACCACGCGGGATTAAGCAAATATATTTGAAAACTTTAACTCGGGGTTTTTTATATGAAATAAAAAAAAAACACAATAATTATACAGTTGTATATCCTCGAAAACGCGTATTATAGACGCGCGTTGTGTATAATAAAATGCATGCTGTCATTTAGTGTCATTTAGTATAATTTAATTATACGCAGTAAAGGTACGGTGTTAAAGTTAAACACACCACCTTATATATATTATAATATTACAATCATCGAATAATATTTTAAACGTCATTCTTGGCGGTGCCGCAAAGTGCACTTGCATATTATACCTACTTTGACATACTGTGATTCAATATGCAGCTGCATATTATTATAATGCATTCAAAAATCGGTAGTGCAATATGTGATATTATTATACTCCACCGGCAGTAATAACTATACACGCGTGCATTATTATCTAATAATATGACATACATTTTACAATATTTATATTAAATTTACAGTCTTCGAAATAACAAGCTCAAGTCGATGTCATATGTATATATATACCTATGTTTACATACATATATCATAGATATAATAATATTGCATTGTGTAAAGTAATAATGATATCGAAAAGACGCTTTTCGTATGTGTTTGCTCTATATATACATTCGTATTCCGTATATATAAGGTATATAAATTAACTCTAAGCAAGGGTAGATTGACAATTGTTTTAGGGCCCGGAAAATATGAATCAAACCGGATCATAATCCACAAATGTAATTTTTTTTTATTCCCCTAAAAAAACATTATTTTTCTTTTGAACGCAAACAATAAGGTGTTCCTTAATTTTTAATTATTTCAAAATTTGTTTGGTTTCATCCCTAAATTAGTAAAATATTTAATAACTATTATTATAGCTACATAATATATGGTTTTGGGTAAGTCAGTGAGGTCCCTCTCCGACGCTTCAAATTGAAGGCTGAACATACATTTTTCCAAAGGTGGGCATTAACTAGTTAAAAAGTTAATGCCCACCTTTGGAAAACCTTATTTCGTATAAACGAAATATTATCTGATATTATCAGTATAAAAATAAAAATAAAACTTAAATTGGAAAGAAAATTCTAAAAATAACTCGAAAACTAAATTATCGTTTAAAGTTCATAGTTATAGTTGTGTATAATATATACATGATAATATTATGCCGGTCTATACTTGTAGACAATATTATGAATTATAGTGCGCTTGCATCGACCAGTCCTTTACGTTGTTTGTAAATCATAATCGTACTTTATCATAATCGTCATTCGTTTACCTACCGTGTGTGGTATTTATTTATATACAGTGTGTCCTATATGTATATAGGAATTATGTTGTAAATTACATATTATGCGAATTGCAATAATATTTTTAATAAAATTAATAAATTTAAATTACAAATTGACAATTGTTATGTTTTGATGTTATATAACTTATATATATGAAGGTCATGTACTCAACTTCACGTATTATGACATTCAATTGCTATACGATATAAAAAAATGTATTTGTTAAATTATTAATATGAGATGAGCATAGTTTAAATTAATAAATAATAGAAAAGTAAAAGGGTATATAGTGTACATTATGATAAAAGTTCAATCAAATTGTTTTTATAATTTATAAATTAGAAAATAGGAAGACACATTCACTCTTTATTTGATTAACATAATAATTTAAAAAAATAGATTAACTTTTTTTAAACTGAGTTAAGTTAATTTTTTTTTCTATATTAATTTTTAACTTATCGAGTTAAATTTATAATTTGTTAACTGTTAACTTTTAACTTATCGATCTTGTGTCCTCTTAACTTAACTTAACTTGAGTTAATTATTTTCGTTAACTTGCCCACCTTTGCATTTTTCCATACTTACAGAAAATATCCTTAATTATATTGGAACTTATAGAAATATTAACATTTTGAATAGTATTTAAAAGTTTTAGTTTGTTACATTTTCTAAACCTTTTATAGAAATACATTTTATTTTATCACAAGATTTTTACTGTATAAAACACAATTTTATCCGCAATCATGAACTATATAGTTTTTGAAATTATTCTTTTAGACCATGGTAAAAGAGAGGCTATTTATCAAAAAAAAAATTTAAAAACTGCACTACAATATCTGCATTATATTTCAAATGAGTTACTGATTTTTCAATTAATTAACAAACTGTACATAGGCTATGATTTTATATCATTCTAGCTAATATGATCTTTTTTTCTAGTATCAAACTTGCGGTGTCTATATATTATTGCATAAACAAAAAACTTTAATTATGTGGGGCCCTATAGATAGATTAAAATCAATCTCCAAAAAAATATAATAATATTTCTAGGCGTATTTTTTATAAAAAAATATAATAATAATATTTTTTTGTATAATCGTATAATAATAAAGCGTGAAGTTATAGCGTCACCAACTCATCCGAATCCACTCTGGTGTCAATTTTTTACGAAACCCAATTTGGAAAATATTGTCATCAGTTTGGAGTCGATATCATTGTCGGACAGACTAGATTTAATGACTATCGCCTGCTCACGCGCAACACTTATATAATTATTATACTATATGCTTAACCATATAAGTATTTGTGTTGAATATAGTTGATGATTCGCACTCTTTATATACACATATATAATATAATAAACAATGTTGCTTGAGATTATTTCAGAAATAATTATAACCAATTTAAAATTGTATGTTGTTGATTTATCCATTTTTACGTTTAATCAATAGGTTCTACAGATTTTTGATTATCCAGTGAAAAAGAATTTACGTTTTAACTCTCAAAAAAACTTTTTTCCGAAAATGTCGATGTAATTATACAAATAAATCTATATTGGAATATGGTTTATTAATTTTAATCGTTTTTAAGTTTGGAACAGTAGTGTAATGGCCTGAGTGAAATCCGGGAAACATTATTTTAATATATTTTTATACTGTCCTATATATTTCATCGAACAGAACTTTAAATACTTACCAATTATAATTAAGTAATCATTACTCCGGGATTATAGATTAATATGACGATAAAAGTATTTAGAAAAATACTATATAGAATGTAGTCAATGTAGTAAATGAGAATTAAGAATAAAAACCTAGAATCTCTCATCTGCTATATAGTAGATTTTGAATAATATACTCAGTAATTTCAGAGTAGGTCACTGTAATGAACATCGAACGTGTTAAATGGAAATTCAATAGTAAATCATTGTACACAAAAAAACGATTCTGCGTGAAAAAACAGGAGGGTTCGCATCTATTTTCCATGATGATTTATGTTATATAATTATTATAGTATTTAAAAGTACCAATTTTGCTACCCGCCAGAAACCCTTTCAAAGTCGAAGAAGATTGAAGCACATTTTCTGCTCGCGATGACGACACACACAACAAAAATCAGACTTCATTTTAGGTATAGTTTTGACGTTTTATTATTTAATATTACCGTCAGCGTAGTATATAGGTACACACCAGATCGATACCTTATTATTTATAATATACCTATACTCGAACCTACCTATTTAAAATATAATATATAGGTAATCGAATGCACACGTTGTTGAGCTCGTCCACTGTTTTATTAAGTTTTGATTTAGTAGTTCACAGATTTTTAAACAACTTTCAGTTCATAAATCTTGATCATTAAAACCTGGTGATATCGTGCGTATATAAAATATGCATGTGCACTCGTGCTCTTCAGGTGTGTATACCAAAACCAAATACACATACCACACCTGAGGAAAAAGCGATGCCATAAATTATCGCATTATTAATGCAAATGTAAATAAATAACAAAAACAGCAGTGATTCTTAATCTACACCTTTATAATATGAATAAATAAGGTGTTTAAAAGTATATTTATTTTTTACTACATTATATCTACATAAGTGGTATAGGTAGTTCACATAGAGTAATGATTAATTTTATTTAATTTTGGTTTTTACTTTTTAACAATAAAGGCATAAAATTGTATTATATTTACTTTAAATGTTTTTTTCAAATGTTATTTGACTAACTTAAATTAAGTATTAAATATTTAACTTAAAATGATTTCCTTCTAGTAAATTACAAAAAAAAAAAAATCAAAAAATACAATTGTATAGAGAATAATAATGAATCCATCAAACACAAACGTAATTGGATTAAAACATAAAAAAAGATTAATACTGTTTAATTAACATATCGACAAAAGTATAACTACGACAAAATTGATATATATAGATATAAAGGATATATAGATATCATTAAAAGTAATTTTAAAATTAAATTAATTCAAAATGTTCGTGGAATCAAATTTAAAATGTGCGTTTAAACGTAAAATACCATTGTATTGTTATAAGTTAATAATTTATTACCGCCTTGTTGTATATGAACATAAAAAAAATATCAATCAAGTTTCATTTGCAATGTAGGGATTAAAACGTTTGATCTTGTCTCAACTTAAAATTGGTTTCACTGAATTTATTTTGATAACTTATAATACTTCGAGAAAAAAGTTTATTATCTAAATAGGTACAAACTTGAATTTTTTGTACGTATAACCTGTAAATAATTAAAGAAGTTTGTCATACTACGCATACATAATTTAACGACGTCGTTGCATTTGTCTTATATATTTATAAGTTATGTTTAATTTCCGGGTAATAATTATTTAGACGAGACTTTAATTAATAGTTGCAATTCTCATGAGAATCAATGAATACTAAACAATAATGAAATGATTATGAATTTCTTCAGTTTGAAATGACAATAAATAACCATATGATAATTGTAAATTTTAGTGTCTGAGACAATTTTCTTGACCATGCAGCATTTTCTGAAAAAATACAAATCAAAAACAAAAATTAATTATTTCAAATATATAAACAATAAAAGTGTGTACAGTTATGAATTTATATTATAATGTGGAATGTATAGTAGTTGTATTATCAAAATGTTTACCATTATATAAATACCGATTACACTTAGGTAATTTTTCGTAAAACTTTATTTGTATCGAATAAACTCGAAATTACTTTTTAAATTGACATATAAATCGTATAATAGTATTCTAGTATGGTATTCTTGACGTTAAATCGATAAAGAAATTTGTTGGAAGTTGAAAATTAGTTAGAGCAATAGTTTTTACTTTTTACAAATGTATATTTTAGTAACTAGTTGTGTAAAAAAAAAAATAACATAATAATTTATAAATCTTTCAACAGTAATAAATAAGCATGATTCAAATTGTTGGGACTTTTCAAGAACTTCATATAAGTTATAGTCTCCAAATAAATTATTTTCTCTTGTGGTGGGATTGGCTTAGTACCTATATATACGATATTTTATTAAGTAAATAATATGTCACTAAACATTTACTTCCATGCATAGAACTCCTTGAATAAAAAACGAAATAATTTTCTTGAAAATGTTTAAACTAAGAACCTCAAAATAATAATACACTCGTGTTTGTATTAATATATTTCTGTGTCGTTTTTTTATATCGTAAGAATTTGTGTGTTAGGGAGGTGTTACCATTGGGTTTCTTCCTCAACACGATATTCATGTTACTTAATTCTATTTTTTTTTATCTTATTTGCTTATTGTAATTATTGTGTACAGATTGTAAATTGTCTTTCTTAATAAAACAAACAAAAAAAAAAAAGAATTTGTGTTATCTTGGCTAGTAAGTTTTTTTTTTATATGTTCCGTATTGCAAAATATTATTGCCTGGCTATTATTATTCAATTATAAATAATAATATGTAATAATAATAAATGATATGACCTATGTTTATTTAATTTTTTTTTTAAATTAATTAAACTATGTATAAGCTTTTGATTACATACTTCTATTAAACATTTCTTTAAAAAGAAAAAAGTAATGATTGTAATTTGTTTAATAAAAATAAAAATATCTACTGATGGTAATTTGAACATACTCAAATAATTGTACAACAACAATATTTAATATCTGACAACTGTTGTAGGTATATAATTTACAATAAAAGTTGTAGATAGCTTATATTTGTATAGGTTCAATATGATAATTGATTATAATATATTTATATGTTCAATCGGCAACCACTAATTATATTGCGCTTACTAATACCTATTCAGTATAAGTTATTATGAGTAAATAGTATTACGAAATAACCTAGTGAGATCAACAAATGTATAGCATCTAATGTTTTATGTTTTCATTTTATTATTAAAATAAAGTCAGAAAATTAAAAATAATAATCATAATTCAAAGTTGTAATTTGTTTATTACAATAAACAAAATATTCAATAATAGCTTAGAGCAAAAAAAATAAAGTTCTATTAAATAAGTGACTTTTTTATTTAATAAGTCACTGTATTAAATATAGTTATTACGTTTAAGTGTTAGTTCTACTAAAATAATTTATTCATCACTTGGTTGACTATATAATTATTACTGTTAAAAAATGGAAGGCTGGAATATGTTCATCTTTTAAAAAAACAAAAACATTATGCTATACTAATGCATGTACAGGGTAGTTCACCAAGCATGTTCACTAGAATTTTTTCTCTTTAATAATGAATTTATTCAAATTCTGATTTATTGCATTTTTAAATACACTCAAAGATAATTTTTTCAAATTTTTGAATTTGTTTGTATTACTTAAGGAGTGGCCATACAAACTTCTGTTTTCCAAATGAGAACCCTCATTTTTTAATATAAATTATTATGTGGATAATTTTTTTGAACATTTTGATGTACCTAATTCAAAATTTGAATGAGTTGTTTCTCAGTTATTAAAATTGTTATACTAAGAATAATCTTTATATCCTTAAAAGTCCTTAAAAATGATTTTACTGAAAAAATATAAAATATATTTTGTATTGGATATTTGGATCTAGTATTTATTATACTTAGGCCATTTTTACAAATTATTTATGTTGATTAATATTTATCACTAAAATGTTCAAATCACCATAGCCCCCAATCTTACAAACTCATTATCATGGACCTATTATACTTAGAACACAAAAATAAATAACTCAGAAACTACTAGTAAACATTTTTATTCTGATGCTATAACATTTTCAGAAAAATTATCTGCTAAATGATTTACAGTATAAAATAAGGGGGGGGGGGGGTTATAATATAGGTTCATTTGAAAAACAGAAGTTTGTATCTCCACAGAATATTCCTTGTCCAGTGTTCAAAAGAATATCAACAATTTTAAATTTCGGTCTTAAAGTATATTTTAAAATATACCACATATTGAATAACTGCATTATTGAAGAAAAAAGGGGGTGAGCAGATTGCCGAATCATCTTATTGTATAATGTACTAATTTTCCTAATTTGTCAGTAAATCATGAAAATAATGATCATTTGTTTCATAAAAATTCTAAACAAAAAATGAGTCCTCGCTATCGATGATATTCAAATAGATTAATGTTTTACATGAGTATTTGCTTCATTTTAAAATTAACAAAATTGATCTAGCAACTCTTTCGTTAAAACACAGGAAAAACTTTATCAATATATTTTTGAAAGGTCGACAGCCTTAAACACTCCTAGAAGTATTATAATGGTGTAATTAGTGTAAATGTAGGTGGGGACACTAGATGAATTCATTGTTCACCCTTTCACTTTTATTATGAAAATAATGAGTGTGCATTCCAGTCAACTCATTCTTTGTAGAAAAAAAAGAAGTTTTGTTTAAAACAAATTTAATTTTCAATGTAAATTAAAAAGGCAGAGCGTAAAGACACGGACATACGACGACGTGTTTTTTTTTCAGAGATGTAATGAAAACTCTCTGTAAAGAACCAAGTGGGTCAGCAACAGAATAAACTTTTTTGTCGTTTTACACGCATTAATCAACCAACAGAATTACTTTTACTACTTAAAGAGCTTGTATTGCAAAAACATTTCAAAATGACCGTAAAACGGTAAAACAACAGATGACAGATGTCCATTGAATACTAATTTACCGAGTGCAATGCAATCATCAACACGCCGATGACATATCATTTTAATTAGAAGTCACACGAAAATATTGCTATGCCATATTCTTCAATGGTACATTGAGATTGAGTATTATATTTTAAACGGTATACAAAGTCTGAAATTGAAATGTAGTTCACACGTTTAGGTGACAGTTATTTTATTATTGGATTTAGAACATATTATAATTATATCTAAACGAGTTCGGGGTTTATTAGATGTACATTTATTAAAACTCTGAGCAATTCGATGAACGAATTGGTTTCATAATAAAAAATTATGTGTGCATTTTTATTATCATATTATATTATCCTGCAGTGCTCGAAATGGAAAATTTGACAAACCGGAACGCTTATAAAATTAATATGCCTTATCTATAATCATGGTTGGGCCGTATTTTAGATACAATTTTATATTTGTATCATGTATCTTGTATATTATATCCAAATCCTGATATACAGTTGTAACAAGTATCGAATTTTTTGTATTGCAATTCATTCTTAGACAATATATTGAATATTTCATAAAAAATGTTATCAAAAGATACTCTATTTATTATATATAGTGATATGATATTTTAAAACATTATTTTTTTAACGACTTTAGTATTATAGGTACTTAAGTTAGGTACGCAATGGTCGTATGGTCATTGGTCACCCTACTATAAAGGTATTGCAGGTGTAGGAGGTATTTGATAAAAATAAATCTATAAGTATACTTAAAACAGAGATCGATAGTGATTGCGGTCACCGGTTTAATTGCAAGTGCATATTCGTTCTAGCGATAAGACGAAAAAAAGAACGACATGCGAGATGGCAGGTGAAGCCTATTGGAAATTATATATTTCTATAATATTATTATTTGTCAAAAGGGAATTTGATAATTTTAATCCCCTTGATTGTGATACTTTCGGAAATGTCTTGGCGAGTGGCAATTTTCATTATTTCTTTTCAATATTTACTTAATATTTTTGCGATCCGGAACTCTTAAATTCTTATTTGAACCAACCAGAACGGACTCAAAAGGTAATACTACGAACAGAAACGACGTTCCGATCTATTACGAGCACTGCTACTATATCTAGAAATATTATATCATACGAAATAATATTATAATAATTGTCACTACCTTCTGTATGTGTTATGTTTTCGACAAAAATTAGTATCTACGATATATTACTATAATATCAATGCAAATATAATAAAAAATAATTAAAATATTCTTAGAAATACAAGCTGACAGTCGACAGACCGTCTCATTTCAGGACTGTGTTTTTTTGCATACACAATGATTTATCATTGAATTCAAATTTAACACATCCATTACTGCAGTGGCCAGTGACCTACTCAAAGGTGAGTTACACTCGACACGTACTATTATAGAGTAGCGCGACTTCTTCGGATTCATTTTCAACAAAATAATATATCATGATAATATTATGTACCTACACCTATATTCTGTATATTCCTGTAGAACAAACATATTACGTATTTACGTCAGAGTTAAAGTATCATGCTATTATAAGTTTTTGGAATGAAACGGTAAGCAAATATTATTACAAGCGTTATTTATGAAATATAGCGTGTATAATGATACAATAACAAATACGAATATTACCTAGCAAAAAAAATCAAAAAAATCAGAATACTCGAAAAAACATGTGTTTAAGTTTGGGCCATATTTAAAAAATAATTGAAACACAAATAGATGGGATCAAAACTGCTCTCTCTCTCTCTATATATATAATATAGGGATATATATATATCGTCGTGAAGTTTGTTGTGCACTTATTTTTGTATTAATAATGATCAAATTTCATGCCAGAATTCTTCGAAATATCGATTTCAACAAAAATAATTCACAACGTCAAGTTTGCATAATAAAGTTTTTGTGTTTTTTCATTATAGCCAAGGAAAATTAAATATTTTTGAGTGAAAATTTATTACATAATATTACTGCGTTATTTTTTATTATTTTCCAGACGAAACTAATTCTATGAATTTGTGGTATTATATTAAATATACGTAAATTGCAACTCATAACCACAGAATTAAACTACAGTATTCGTGTTTAAAAATATACTAAAACAAAGAAAAGTTTGCATTGACTTCTGTGGTATTGATACTGTAGTCAGTATAATATTATATTATATTAGTGTTCTAAACAGGTAATCACGTGAAGAATCTATTAATAGGTTAATAGCATTTTCAGAACAGTATGCCATTTATGATTTAAGAAAGAGAAGGAAAATATAAATACCATATCAGCCATAACTAAAAAAATCAATAAATCACAAGTTACCAGAATTAGACTACTCGAAAGAAACAAAATGGTCACTTACCAAAGTGATTAAAAATTATGACGTCAGTGGTTCAATATAAGGATCAAACGTCAAACACGCTTTTATCAATTTAAGTTCCAAACAGCTTTTGCGTTTACATAACTATATTACCTCAATACATTTAAGGTTACTTATTTATATTTACAATGCAAATTAACATAATATTATGTACATCATTGGAAATTATTTTAAAAATAACCAAGGAATAGCTGGTTGGAAATTTAAAACTCATATTAAATTTGTTGGATGGAGGTAGAACCCTAAAATATAGAGAAAATATATTTTTTTTTTTTTTTATTGTACTATTTATTATAGACAAAACTGTTTTTGTTAATTATATGCATTAATAAATATGTTTTCAACTTTACAATTAAACGAGTTAATTTTAATTTGCAATTACTCTAGTCTGCGATGTTTTTGAACTATGCAGATTATTTAGAATTGTTTTCACTAAATTCGAATGTAAATGATACAATAACCATTATAATATTACAATTTTAGCTGAATTGTCAGTTATTAACGAAATTGAAACTATTTTAGTTACATAAAATGTAATACATTTTCGATTAAATGTTCTTGTTTATCTTACGCAGTAGATATATAAGTATACAAACAAAACAAAAGGTACACTTAACCAAATTATCTCTTTTTTTTAGAAGTTTCAATAAAATACGTTACCTAATGTTAAAAACATTTCGTATACACAAATTTCGAATCAACGAATCGTTATAGCAGTAAATGTAATAGAAAAAAAAAGTAGACGTATTGAGTGTATAAACTACTTACTTTAAAAAAAATATTCAGAAACTACTTTACACATTCTTGAGGGTGTGTAATTTCTGTACTCAGTATAAGAACAATGGACACGAAATCAATAACGTCTTCACCACAGTAAACAATTTGAATTCAAAAATCTCATATATATATATACATAGTATATACACATTACACGTGTATATATATGTATAATATACATAGAATGTAGTATATATTTTATATATAAAATATACCTATTTATATAGTGTGTATATATGTATACATAATAATTGGGTAAAGTGAAGAGTAATGAAAGCCTTTGATGTATACCGTTCTCATGCGGTCGGTTCCTTTGACGTGATACTTTGCGCTGACCCAATTGTACACTCAGAAAAAGTTTTCAACTTCGAACAAGGCCATTAATATTAAAAAAAAATATATAAAATACCTATACATATATATATACGCGTTATATAATGTAAAAAACGAAAAACTTTCGTGGAAATATTATTATTTGTATAAAACAAAAAGAAACGTTCAAAACTATATTTAACAGCGTGTGTCCACACCAATGCTGCGACTATCATAGCACCATCGCCACTCACCAGTATGGCCTCCGTTTGTGTGTGTGTGTTGGGGGCAAGGGGCTGAAATATTTCAGTTAACGAAAATATACTGGTGGAAGATTACTACAATGTGCATATAGTTTTTACAATACAACCTAAGTTCTATGTTGTTGTAATGATTGAAAATTGGTTATTCGGGAACCACCGCGTCCAGTGTGACTAACGAGAATGACGCTCAACAGTCGACGAATTCACCGTGAAGCTTAAGTGAATTCGATGGTTTAAAGTCATGAAGACTAAATGTGTAACATTAAAAATAAACTTTCTAAACTTACTTTACTTAACTACCGAGTGAATATAACATATAGCTAGTAATAAATAATAATAACGTTATTATTATTAAAATTATTTTTACTATTTCGAATTAAGTTTCTAATCTACTTCGTCTCACTAAATCTGTAAAAATTCCGCACTCTCTAGTCCCTACAATATTGAAGTTAAATAACTTTTTATTCATCCCAATATTTTTTAAGTACTTACATACCTATTTATTCTATGCATAAGTAAATTTTATCTAGGTATCATCTCTTTATACGGATATTCTTTAATCAATTTAAAAATAATCCTTGTTGATTCCCGTTCACCACCTAGCTCCTGTGATATTAGATTTTAAATAATCTTGAAGGGAAAATGTAAATATTTAAATAATTTAAAATTGAATACCTTAACAATCAAATATTATTGACACAAAACTTAAAGATTCCTGATTTTGAAAATACATCTTTAATACAATAGCATAAAAGACATAAGATCCATATTATGAAGTATATTGCTGTTTATTTGAAAATTAAAAAAAATGTATATATCTTTAACTTGTTTGGTAATTTATTTTTGGAAATTTCTGACAGTTTAAATTTCTATACTATGACATCACTTCATTCATAATCTATCCTTTTATTTCGGTAAAAATGTGATAATTTTATTTTCATTAATTATTGAGTTGTAATATTTTGTGATAGAAGCTACATAATATGCCTATACCGCTACACCGCTATTACAGTACTTACATGTAAATTTTAATTTGATATTCTGATATTCATTTTAAAAAAGGTGGGTGGTCATATTATCTATAGGGATTACTGAATAGTGAAGTTTTCAAGATAATTATATATTTATATTTATTACCTAATATCGTATGTATATACTCGTATACCTACGTAACTTTTATCTGATTGGACATACGTGGAATATGTGATGATATTTAGGTTATTTTTTTAAGTTTGAAAAGTTGTTATTTATTTGGTTTAACTTATTTGATGTTTATTTATTTATTTTATGTTTAGTGGTAGGTATTCAGTAAAACAATTTGATATATGGGGTACATTATTATAAAATAAATAACAACTTAAAAAATAATTAATATATTACACTACTATAGTGGTTGTCTATAAGTATAAAATAATATTCAAGTTGATGGTAATAGATATGTGTTTATATTTGAAGTAGATACTACCAGAGCATCTAGAATAGAGGTAAATATAAATTGATCCTCCGATGAAGGATTCTTCAATCTATGAATTTTTTTTTGTACACACATTATTACATGTATTTATTTTTTGATTTGTCTATGAACAGATTGTGTAATAATAAAATAAAACAAGGCGGATAAGTGGGTACCGCTCTGCTGTGCAGTATAGGTGTCGAGTGGGTCACTATAATGGATGTGTTAAATTTTAAATCAATGACAAACAATCATTGTATACGAAAAACAATTCTGAGTGAAAACGGACTGTCAGCCTATGTTACTAAGTATATTTTATTATTTTATGATATAATTATTGCTATTAAGGTAATTTATTTTACTATTAGTAATATAATAGGTTGAATTAATTATTGCCAACAACAGAGCATTTGAGAATGTTTTTGTATACATGAAATATAATAATATACTTTAAGAGTTTCAAATACCCGCGTATAATATTTTTAAATAACAACAAAATAACTATAACATCATTATTTTTTGTTTAAATATCTAATTTCGTCCAAATTTTAACTTAAAGTGTACATAAAAAAACTGTGTTTATATATATTCTTTAGATTATTTGATTACAATATAAACTACTTATGAGAAACCTTGTCTTAAATTTTCAAACCTTAGCTTTAATAATATGTATCATTTTATATATTTTTAACTACAAAGTAGTTTGCACATTTTCGTGGTTTTGATGAATTCACAAAAAAAAAAAACTTTAAATGCTTATAAAAAAATCATGCTTATGTATCTTTAATATTTTGGAACTGCTCTTATAATAACTTATGAGAAACCTTGTATTCAGTTTGTGACTAAGGAAACATTTTCTAATCGACAATCATTAAAAAACCAATCAATTTTGAAAATGTTTTAATCCCATAAATAGTTTGAAAAGAGTCAAAATATGTTAAAATGTGTGTGGTGCATAAAAAATGCTAATACAAACATTCGTTGAATCAATTTTGTCAAAAACTGGTTTTTTGTAAAACTTTCAGTTTTTTCTTATTTTTGTTTTTGTTTTTCACGGTTTTGAAATCTACTGAGAATTTTCAATTTTTTTCTCTTGAATGCACCAACTAGATTCGTTTTCCCACCAGAAAAGTTACTGAAGTTGAAAATTGAAGCATTATTTCGACTACTTATCGTGTACACAGACACATACAACACACAAAAAAAAACACTCATCGTTGTAAAATCAATACATTCATCGCTCCGCTCATAATTTAAAATATTATGTTATTAAAAATAATATTTTATTTATAAAGTCATATAGAAATAATAGATCTGAAATATATTTTGTAACATATTCGTTTATATTTACCTATTTTCTAGATTCCTATAGTGTATTATTGTCATATTTTATCTAGTTTAAATACTGATCTCAATTAACATAAATTGACATAATATTTTTAAATTTATAAACAGTCACTTTATAGTCTTATAGAAATGTGTCGATTACATAAGAAATTTAATTTAAAATAAAACTTTATTTTATGGGCAATCTAATAATTGTTAGCACCTGGCCCCACAAAACTTAGTTAAGGCACTGTACAACACGCGACTATATTATGTACATTTTTTTTACTTTTGCAGTTATTTAGGAACTGCGACAAAAATTATCTAGTTCTTAATAGTTGGATATTAAAAAAATTAAATATTTTCAAAACAAAATAGGTGCCTACCAAAACGTCAAACAAATTTAACGAGTACCATTCAGGTAAAAGTATAAAAAATGTGTAATTGTAACTTACAACAGTATTACAAATAAAAACAATGCGAATCCTGTACATTATGATTGAAAGTAATACGCAAAAAGAGGATTAAGGACCCTTTATTAACAGTTTAAAATTTTTGTATTAAAAAAATTAAATAAAGCTTATGACGGCATACTACACTTTTTAAACTCTTAAAAATTCGGTTTTTTTTTGATTTTTCAAAAAATAATTATAAATCAGTAATCATTTATTTGTAAATGTAATTTTTGTATAATATGCTGTGTACGAATAATGAGCTACTAATGGTTTTAATCTACCTGCGAATTTTTTTTAACAGTTTAAGGTTTTATAGATTTAAAATATAGTTATAGATTATAATATATTTATGTGTTTTGTACAAATTGTTTTTATAAAAAATAAAAATAATAATTGGAATCATTATTCATAATGCTTTATGTATATTGTCAATTTGTAAATACCTACTGAAATGTACAACCGAAGTGTTGAATGCACTATTTCTGGTTGAAATAGAGATCAAAATAACGTGTATAAAATATATAACCTTATATACATTTCCATACAAAATCACAATCTCATTCATGAATATTTGTTTAAAATCTCTGAACAATAACACTATCAGATAACTCAGTTTGACGTTCAAAAATACGTTGGTGCAATGATCCCTTAAAAAATGTATTGACCTAAATAAATAATTAGTTCTACTACCTAGTAGGGTTTCTTTAATTTTCTGTTTTTTTTTTCTCCACCAAGTTAATTTTATAGGTATGGATTATTTTTACTACATTTTTTTGATTTTGTGTATATACTTTAATCAAATTTGCTTTTTGTGCTTTGTCATATACGTATTGTAAATATTTAGTTAACATGTTAAAAAAAAAAGTAACTTTGACTGTATATACAAATTGTCTTTAATAACCCAGCTTAACGAGTTAAGCAATTAGTTAACTTGCACAGATTTGAACTAGTGTGGTATTTTAGATTTGACAAAATTATAAAATACTCAGCAGTTTTACGGCAATATATTATAGGGAAAATAATAATAAATTAATTACCACTATTTCATTAACCATATTATACCAATATATTGTTGAAGTTTTTCACCCTTAATGAGCATAAAGGTAAAATATTTTCTCACACTTTTCCAACTGTGTAAAAAAAATTTTTTTTCCCCAGAATGTATAAGATAAGCATCATAAAATCTGTGGATTTTTTTCATCTGTTGAAATTTTATCTATAAAAGGTTAAACACAATTAATATATTATGATCACACCAGCTCGAATATAGCTACCTAGTATAGTACCTACCTATATTTGACTGATCAAATAATTTAACTTTTGAACAATGAGATTTTTCCTAATAATATTATTATCTTCGGTAAAACCAATATTTTTCCAATCATTAATGGGTCGGAATCTGAACATGACGACGAACGTGTATAAGTGGAGAAAAAATATAATGTCCGGTTTATTAACTCAAAAGTCGTGTTCGCGCGTGACGTCTATCCATATATTTCGAGGTGGGATTTGGGCAAAAAATAAAGCATGTTCATATTATTATCAGGTCCATTTAAAAGGCTAACGGTTGAAATAACAAAATATAAAGTAATATTTATAATAAAACAAGTATTATTATAATATTAAGTATGAAAAAGTATACCAATTATTACCTAATCAAACATGATGTGAAATAGTGAGATGATAAAAAAAACTGAATGAAGGAGGTACTTTTGTGTTCTTATTAAACCGAAAAATATTTAGTAAACATTTTTTATTTTGATTCGACTTATGGATTGAGCGTCCTTAGAGTACTAAGAGTGTACCTTTGAAGAGTGCACGCTGTTTAAGTGTGAACAGAATTAATCAAGTAGGGGGGACTCAGTAGTTACCCCCCTCAATTTAATCCCAGATTATTATAGACATCAGTGTAACCGCCGTTATTACAACCATGGTCGCAGACGTGTGCTTAAATGTTTTACGACAGTCGGCTGGAAATGCGAAATATGAATCATTTATCTCGTAGTGTAACACTCACTCGCGGACATACTCCCCGGAGAATCTAGTCGCTTGAACTATAATAATATGTTTAGTACAATATGGCGAATCAAGTGTTTCGGTGATACGAACTGCACTATTTAAATAATAACGTCATATAAAGTTAATCGCGATCGGTAATGGTATGGAAATTATTAACCACAAACAGTATTAACGAATAAACATAATAATTATTATTTACGAGTGTCGTAGATACTAAACTCATCGTTTGTGATTTCTTAGCCCTAATTTTGCTGTTGTGCTTGTTTTTATACGAAACAACTACTGTGAACTGATAAGCGTAATCTGACGGTTTATAAGCAGTGCTTGAATTGAGGGAGGACATGGGGGAGGAGGACGGAGTCCCTCTTCTTTTTAGAAAATATTTATGGGTACTCTTTCTTATTATTATATTCTAATCAATAAGACATTTAAATGTTCAGGTACCTACGTACATTTTTTTCACACTTTTGAATCCCCCTTCTATTTTTTTCCCAATTATAAGCGATGATCTTTCACATTCAAATCAGATTTATTTGAAGAAAATTACATCGGAATCACATAAACGCTCGTTTCCCACCTTCCGCAACTGCCAATCCGAAAGTGTGAGATTTTCACGAAAAAAACCTAAAACCTAAACTGCTACCTATATATTATTTTATATATAATATTATATTATAATGTTATGGTTATTATATATATATATATATAGACATAATAATACAGTATATAATATTATATCAATTCAAGATACACGATGCATCATATCAGGATTATTTTTTCAACGAACAAAAAATGTTCAGTATACCAATTGTTACTGCGTGTAAGTCAAGCGGAAACTTTCACACGGAGCGCCCGGCGACAAACGCCCAACGGTCTGACGGCGGCGATAGTGGTTTTTGCGCACAAACACACATGTATATAATATACAATACATATAATGTGTGTATATATATGTATGCACATGTGTAGTTATAGTCGAACAAGTTTTTGGCCGAAAATTCGTTTTTCCGCGGCTGCTGTTCCCAAGAGGGAAAAACGTTTTCCGGCAGAGCCCTTTCACCACGCGACGCCTATACTCCCCCCCTCACCCCACCTCAACCCACTCACGCTGATCATCGGGACGTACGCTCTTCCACCCCGAACGACCCCCGTTAACGTGATATTTCAAGTTCCTTCCGACGAGAAACTTTTACCGCTTTGACGCGTGCACCGCGCAACACTACGCCTATAATAATAATAATAATAATAATAATATATAATATCTCGTGTACAGCGTTAAACAACGCCCGGCGGACTATGTGTGCCCATCACAGACCACCACCCGCGTGTTTATTTACGATTTCACGTGCCGTAGGTTTATTTTATATTATATATATATATCTACCTACGGAACACCTGTACGATATATATATATCTGTATAATATAAAAGCTCCAGTGTGTTGCGGCCACGACCTTTTCGCGTCGTCGCGGTCAACTATTGCTGCAGTATTGTATAATATAAAACATCCACGACGTATTGTGCAGAAGACTCGTCGCCGACCCTCTGCCGGAGCAGCAGCTGACTCTCGCGGCGGTAATCCCCGTCGAATGTGTAATTTGAATTCGGTATATGTTCAGCGGCGTGTCTTTAAATGGCAGCCGTCACGCGGCGGTTGTTAATATAATATAGGTATACATATGTGACATGTGTGTGTGTGTACCGCTGTTTATCGTATACGCATGTGGATAATACTGTTTATTTACTGAGTAATAATATATGTATATATATATAGGTAGACACCGCTTACACGTGTATACAGGCTAAACGCGAGCCCGATAGACGTCGGTCTAAAACCAGCCGCGCCGGTAAGTCTCCGGAAATTAAACGGCCGCTATATTATGACCACCGAAAACGATATAGTCGTCGACTACACAGCAGTATTGTATTATGTTATATACATCAGGTGGATATATATATAGACAGACGCGTTTATATAATATATAAATCTATATATTACCTATATATAGGTACGCCTACCTACCTATAGAGTTTTAAGTGACGTAGGACTGTTTGCTATTCTACATATATATATATATACAATGTGTGTGTGTGTTTATATTATTATAATGTTTATCTATATAATATACGCATATATACACGCACGAACAACCTGCGGGCCATCACCGTTAATACACATAGACCGACATGTATAAATGGTATGTATATAAGGGATATTACGGAAACCAACCAGCAAATCACGCACTTTTGTGTGTCTGTAACCGAGACGGCGAAAAGTCAATAATGTTCGCAAAATGTATAGTATATAATATATAATTTTAAATGGAATTGATGTTATACCCGAGTTTTTTTTTGTTCGATTGCATATACGTAAACCTCAAAGAAACGTCAACGTTGTATTTAATACCGACAAACGATGTTTGGCGAACGTATACACTGATGTAGGTATATAACTATATATATACCTATATATAATGAATGATATTATAATATTAAACCGACTTCGGTTTAGATTAATATTTACAGCGCTTTGTCTTTTATAAATACGCGTGTTTAATATAATGTTACTCCTCACATCGAAAACTTTAGTTGTTCGGTAATTGACGGTGTTATTCGGTTGATTTATCTGGATTTGTAACTGAAGCGTATTGCTTTTTATTGCCAGTTGTAGGTGCCCATTAAATACATAAAACATTTTGGCATCTGCAGGTTTACTAATTATGTAAACTCAACTTTAGACTTGATTTAAAACAACCCAAAGTTTCCCTTCTGTAGGTAAGGTACACATAATATTAAAAACACGGTTGTATAATTTTAATCAAAAACCTTTTCATTTTTATCGAAAAGTAATCACCGAGTATAGGCAAAGTTTTTAATCGATTTTACAAATTCGACGACGTAAAGCAAAGGAAACTTTTTTGAGATGGTAAATTATACGATCAAAATATATAAGTATAATATACTACTGCTTATACACTAGCCACTAGGTGTATTATATTTATATAAAGAGATTGTTAAAAGTAAAGTAAAGTACCTACATTAAATTAAAATATTCAAAGTCATTGGTTACGGACGAAAATCGATAGTGGAAAAGTGTGTGTAAAATGTATAAACAACAAAAAAAAAAAAAATGAGATAGAAAATCGAATTGAATATTGAAGTAGTAGGAAAAGATAAAAAGAAATGAAAAATTAAATTGTTTGAAATAACTGATCGCATTGGAAAAGACGGTGACGACGCGCGGCGGTCGGCGGAGGAGGAGTGAAATAATAATAATAATAATAATGATCTCGTAGTGCGAAATATATATATATGAAAAAAAAAGGTTTAATATGCGAATAGAGCGGAAGAAGAAGTATACTGTAACACGACTATTAGTATACAGTATTATATAGTTTACGTTGTACGAACATTCTTTACCGATCGTCAAACGGCATTACCTGTACCGTGGTAACCCTACCCCCATCGCGAGTAACGCCGAACGGTTTTCTTCGCGCACGTACGAGACGCGCACGGCAGGCCGGTGGTGTATGATTATGTGTGCGATGTCTGCGTACCGCGGCGGCGGCGTTATCGAAAATGTTGCTCCGAAATCCAAATTGCCACGACTATTTTGCAAATTAGTTATTTAAATTCACAAATCGTTTCGACAATGCTAAGACAGTTCGATAATATTATATAAATATAAGGTGTTGCGAGTACTTGGGGGTAGACGCACGACGACCGCATTATGATAATACTTGCAAATATATTATTATGTATATATAATATATATATATATGTATATACGTATAGGCGGTCGGGCGGTACGTACGACGCGCCGCGGCAGAGGAAACGTGCGCACGTCATTTTCGCGATTTTCGTGTCGAATGTCCAATTTGCATACACTTTCGAAAAAAATGCCGGGAAATAGAGAGCTCGCGTCTTTCGCCCTATATACATATAATATATAGGCGCGTATTATTATTTATTATTATTATTTTATAATATTTTGTACTTTTGCGGCGATCGACGGGGTACACGCGACTACGACAAACCGTCGGGCACGAAAGCCGGCCGCGCGTTCGTTTCGTTACTGCTGTAATTATTATTCGGTAAAATCGCATTATCGGAACGATAATGAAAACGCGAGCGGTAATCGAATTTATAACAACGCCGTCGTCGTCGACGAGTTTTTATTCGTAGCGTCGCGTCGGCCGATGGTCCTCTCTGACGAGATGGCTTCAACGGCGGACACAAACACACACGCACGCACACCCACACACCCTCACACCCACACAATATATAACCGTGTGTGTTTGTGTTTTATTGCCGAGCGTGGAGTAAACGTTATTGCGTTTAAAATTCAATTTATCGAATTAAAAAAAAGGAAACTATGGTATTGTGCGCCTTTTGTAGCTTTCTGCGAAGAAATAAATAACCTCATTGCGACGTGAGTACCCTGCACGCGGAGTGCCGAACCTAACCTAACCTTACGCGCATATTTTTTTTCGTTCTCCGGTGATTATTATTATTACCGAATCAAATTACCCAACTCTACTATTGATGTACAGTCCCTACCACACGTCGTATAGATTATAGGTACTATTATGGTAATTAGTAATAAAATACCTATTATGTTTGCCATTGATTACAATAAATTCCTATAATTTAATGTCTTAGTAATAATAATATTATACATCAGTAACGTAGCAAAAATGGGGAGGGGGCTATGGGGGGGGGGGCAATAGTTTCCCACGAAGAGCCTTAATTTCGTTTCATTGATTTATTGTAATTTTTGTGTAAATATTAAATTCTGTGTTCTCTATAAGTTGTGTGTAAACAATCACATTTATTTTATCATATTATATTGTTATCTACGTGACTACGTAGTACATTTTATGAAGGTATCCGTACAAAATGGCGAAAGTAATAATGGCAAAGTAATAATCGTAAAGTAAAAAGACCGAAAACTAAAGTTGCTAAATCATACATACATTTTTTTGTATTAATATCAGTAACATCATTAGGTGAAAGCGGTCTTTTAATTGATACATTTTCTTTTAAGGTACTAGTTTGAATAAAATTTGAAGTTTGAATAGGTTTTAAAAAAAAATTTTTAATGGATGTTTGGTTTTTAGACGACATTTTATTTTATTGAAAAATAAGTTTGTACTCACTTATGATTTACTGTATATCGACTATTACGGGAATTAACGTTACGATACGGACGATTTTATCAACAATACGATTGTAAAATATTTTATTATATTATTATTATTATTTCAGTAGATTCTTGATAATCAACCTACTTATATTTGAAATATATATACATATATTATTATGTTATACGGTATACCTACTGCAGGGTCAGACTCTGTGTATGCATTATTTAATTATATATGTATAATAGTATATATTAGTGTCTGGGGGGGGGGTCCAGACCCCATGGACCCCCCCCCCCCCCGTAAATCCGCCACTGCTGTCAGCTAACATTATTAAGTATATCTTATGATAGTATTCCTGTTAAAGGAATTTATTTTACTATTAATAATACAGTAGGTTGAATTAATTTTGAAAACATAGCATTTAAAAATGTCAGTGTGTGTATAAAATATAATAATATATTTTAAAAGTATCAAGTACTCACAAATAATATTTTTAAATTACAATGTAATTAAAACGTTTTATCAAAATTTAAACTTTAAATGGTTATAAAAAAAATTCTGCCCATGTATTGTAAATATTTTTCAACTGCTATCATAACAACTTATGAGAAACCTTGTAATAAACATTAAGCTTTTAGAACCAACAAAATCAATATTAATAGAAGAATTTAAAAAAAAAATCCAAATGTTCTTATTCCTATAAATAGCTCGAAAATAGCTCTTAATAAATAATAAAATATTAAAAAATATTAATAGAATGTAAGTTTATTCAATTTATTAAAAATATCAAAAAATATATTGAAAATTGTAGGACATTTAGGAATTATTGCTAATACAAACATTTATTAAGTTAAGATATCAATAAGTTGTTAATAATTCACTAAATATTGGAAATGTTTGAAAATGATAGGGCTAATTTAGTGGTCTACGAGAAAGTTAGAAAGACATCTTAACACAATATGTATTATAAAACAATATCAAAAATATTAAATACTTTTCTATGCTCTAACATAATAGTATTTATCTAAAAAGCCAAATTCCAATATCCATTTTGAGGTATTAAATGGTATTGCAGGGCTGGGAAATTTTATTTTTCCCGGAATTCCGGGAAAATAGGACAGTATCAAATTCCAAAAATAGCGTAGCAAAATGTAGCAAATTTGTAGCAAAATGTGAGTACCCATTTCGAGATTTTTGAACAAGTGCAAGTGCACTGGCATGTTTGTTTTCGGCTTGTAGCAAAAATAAGCTAGTAGCAAATTCTGAAAATGGTGTAACATTAAGTGCCGGACAATACCGAAATTGTGTTACCTACTGCCGTATACGCCGGTTATAATGCTAAAATTGTACATGCCTCGCAGTGAAGTGGTGGAGAGGGATTCACCCACTCCCCTCCCCCCACTAATATTAAAGCTACATAATCTTACAAGTTACAAAGTTGCATTAATCAATTTTTATACACATTTTAACACACTTCATATTAATTTAAATTTAGATTTCCCCTATAAAACGTTTTTATAAGATCATGAAGGTTCAACATCAATATTGCAGTCCGAAGCACCGTGTTTCTATATAGTGATATCAATTAGAGAAATATGAAATAATTTGTAACAAATTAATATCATGACTTATGATCAAAATAGTTTTAATTTTTTTTCGATAAGTATTTCAAAATTTAATAACATAAAGTCAATATGGTATTTCCCTTAAACAATAATGGTTAGACTTAAAACCATTTTGAACAATTAAGTATACTATTTACAGAACAATAAATGGCTTGAAATGTTGATTAAGTTATTCACTATTTAAGTTACTTGTGTAGGTATATCGTATAATATATTATATTTTTAGAGTAAAATTATTGAATATTTCCTTTGATCATGACACGAACCTCATATCATTATTTTTTCTGATCAAATTTACTTTTGTATTACTTATTATATATTATAAATAAATGTTGATTCAGATAATAAACGAATTCAATAATTTAAGTAATAGGCATCTGTTTTTGTTTATTTTAATATTATATACTTATACTATTGCTGTTATAATTGTAATATTATGTATAAAAATAAAATAAAATCAATTAATATCTATATATTCATAAATTGTCATTACTTACTTGTTTTAGTAGGAGAGGACCCAAATGAAAAGAGTAATAGGAAGCGGTAATAGTGTAATTTTTCAATATTTTTTTTGAATTACAACAAATGAACAAAATAATAAAAATCTTTTGAGGAGAAATAGTAATTTTAACGTGGTAATATCCAATGTCGTTAAAATGTGTACACCTTAAACGTTCATAAAAAATGTATGTGGCTTTATGTTTAACTTTTTTTTAATTTTCGGTAAAAAACTTGTGGAATCTTGTATTAAATTTTCAAGCCTCAGGTAATAAAGTTAAAAGTGATAAGAATTCTTAATTACAAAATAATTTACATATTTTCAAGCTTTTTTACTCACAAACAAAAATGTTATCAAACATGAATCGAAAAAAATAATTAAAAGAAAATTTCAAATGTTTTAAACTAGTACAAAAAGAGAAGAAAATTTTTTGAAATGTATGTTATATAATTAGTTGGTGAAAAATGTTTATTCATTTATCAAACTTTATCGGTTATTGCCGTTAATGAAAATCAACTTAGTGAATCTGCAGTTAGTACCACTTTACCTATCTCCAACACCAAAGTCATTGATTACGCAACTAGTAAAAATAATTATCCCAGTGTACCTATCATATCGTAAGAATATAATTTAAAAAGTAAAAATATGTATGAACTGAAATTGATGTGAGTAAAAATGCATTGAAAATGTATATTAAAACGCTTTATGATGACGGATGTGAAGATAAACTTTTTTAGGAGTTTCTGATCCTGCAACAGTTATAAAATACTTAGGTACTAAAAAGGAAATACTAAAGTCAGGATATTCAAATGAAATATTAAAAAATTACGTAATGAAAAAAAGTTTAAATTAAGTTATAATAAAATTATGCGTATTGATTACTCTATGCGGTCAAATAAAGGTATAAAAAAAAAATCCACAGCAATTGAAATTTGATAGTTAATAATACCTAATGTCGTGTATTCATAATATAATAAAACTAGTACATACCAGCAGACAAACTTTCGGAGTCACCTGAAAATAGAAAAAATGTCTATTTAATAAGGATGCATAAAAATTTTAATAATAATAATAGTTGTATACATATTTCCAAAAAAGAAATTATATAAATAAAAATAAAGTATAAATCATTATTATATAAGAATATACCTTTATGCATTCTCGTTTTAAGTATATGAGTAAAGTGGGCACAAATCTAATACGTGTATTGCGTGTGAATTTGATTTTTCCTTTATAAAGGTAACCAAATATCTTAACTGATACAATGAGTTGTTATTTAAGACTACAACAGCATAATAGTTATACAAAAAGATACGTAGGGATGACCGAATCCATGAATACTAATAAACATAAGAGGGTGCCCAACTTTTAAATAATTTCCATACGTTTCTCAGCGGTGGAAATAAATGCGAAATCTTTTGGATCTTTCTCGGTCGTCCTTCCGAGTAAAATACAAATACTTTCGAACGGAACCGTATTTGTTCTCTTAATGAGAACAATGCCCTCCTCCCGCCATAGTCACCATCATCACTAAATCATATTTTATTTTGATTCTGTCAGCCGACGGGCGTTTTATTAGTAATACTAAAAATAATGATAATAATAATAACAGCAATAATAAACAATTTCGTTAGTTTGACGGTGGAAAATACACGAACCGCGCCGCTCGAAACTTTTAAAATATTTCAAGATCTCTGACACTGTCTGGTCGATTCCAGACGACTCGTTTGTCTGACGGTTATATCTAGAACAAATGTATAAGCTCTATCAATTCGAGGGTAAAAAATACGAGCGATGTCATTCTTGCCGAGGATATGCCACTAAGCATGATTGCCGTCGTCGGTTCTCTCATCGCTTAGTACTGATGCACACGCACGCACAAGGTCCGAAATATTTTTAGTCGATAGAAGTCCAGTGGAATTATTATTACCTATTTAATAATATATGACGTATTCGTATTGTGTGGAAACTAATAATTATTGATGTGTAACGCAGTAGCGCCTCAACATTAATTGTTACTTTAAGGGGAAGGTGTGTTGGGTCGTTAGGGCTAGTACATAACATGTACGTAATAGGTACGTAGGTACTTTTATTATTTTTATAAAATTACAAAATACCTATAATAGATATTTAATCTACAATCAGCGTATTAAAATGTTGTACATTTGAAAGTGAATCTTATATATTTCTAAAAACAACTGCAAGATCATAATTGTTGATTATTTATTTTATAAGTTAAATGTTAATAGATAATAATAGGTAGTACTAATAAACTCTTGTCTTTCGAGTTAATTAAACGACACGATAATCAATTAATGTCCAAACAACTATTTTGAATAACTGTTTAGTAGTTATTATTAGTTTTCTTATAAAGTAAAACGTTGTGGGATCAACTGTTAAGAACAGACCTTTCAGCCAAAAGCTAAATTCGTGGCTGAAATACGCACACACACCGCCTGTCAGGATCATGTTCACGGTGGACCCGTCGAACATCGTTTATAAAAATCGTTACCGTTTTTAAAACCAGACAGCCATCCGACCCGCGTACCCGGTGACAAGTGTCGAGAAGATATCACAACAGTAAATCCCCCTCGCTATGTCAGTCGTCAGTCGTCAAGGTCCACGACAGTGTCAAAAAGTAAACACGAGTGCTGCACTACGATCATTAATAGTATTTTTATAATCAATAATACACTAATGGACACCGCACCGAAGAAGTATTTTATAGTATGTATAGGGTACAACTGTAGTATATATAATCATGGCAACGACGTTTATAATAATAATATATTCTCGGGATAGGAAAACAAAAGCTACGTTGACGTCGTTGGATCTGACGGTTTCACCCTTACATTGGCGGATGAGAGGGATGCAACCCACAGTCCATAAAACATCCCGGGTAGTATGAAAACAAAATTAACTTTTCATTTCTATCAAAACATTAACGATATTCATTAAATATTTATAGCAATATTAAATAATGTACATTTTTGTTGATGTAAACATACTACCTTATTCCAATATAGGTACCTCTTTCATAAAAATGGAATACATATTTTACTGTAAACCTAGATAAACTTCGTATTTTCAACTCATACAATAATAATTAAAAAATGTTTTTTAAAGTAAAATACGTCATTAAATTTTTTAAATTGAAATATTATTTTTTAATTTCAAAATCAGTTTACATATTTTATAAGATAGGTAGGTACTTAGAAAATATAAAAAATAAATGGTCAAAATTTATCATACAGAATTTATTTTCTTAGTACAATTCCCATTGAGTATAGGTACTTTTAACAATAAAAACGTTGTTGCTAATATTATTACAATACCTTTGCTATAATAATAATTTGTTATTGATAAGTGATTACATTATTTAAATAATTTAGGTTCTGAGCGGAGAGATAAATGGATTGATTTTGCAATGATGTGTGTTTTTTTTTGTGTATGTACACGATTTTAAGTAGAATAATGCTTTAATCTCAAACATTTCATAACATTCTTTGAGGGTGGTTTCTGATAGAAAATTCAATAAAGTTGGTACTCTTAGAAGGTCAAATTTTAAAATTCTTAGTATTTTTCAAAATAATGAGATAAAACCAAAACCAAAAAAAAGGGAAAAACGAGCATTTTTACGTAAAACTAGTTTTTGACAAAATGGGATTTGTTTTTTTGTTGCTTAATTTTCAAAATATTTTGGTTCTTTTTTTATATTATATTACATATTATTTATTGTCTATACCGTATTAGGTACTTATAGTAAATAAAATTACTTTTATAGCAATATATATATAAATATTTCATAAAATATAGGTAATAAAGGCTGACAGACCGTCTTCGCTCAAAATCGATTTTATTACCTATGCAGTGATTTAACATTGAATTTCAATTTAACACATTCATTACAATGGTCAGTGACATATTCAATTATGAGATACATTATCGACACTTACTGTACAGTAAAGTGGTCACTTACTTTCCCCTTTTTAATTTTACAATTAGCTTAATTTATACATAATACTTGGTTGTTGTATTATGTTTAAAAAAAATACAACTGAAATTGTAAAATATCCAAATATGCTTTGTAGAAATTAAAAATATATAAAAAAATGTGATGGCTGCCGATTATTAGATGAAAATCTATTATATGGATAATCTACTCGACCAAAACTATATACGTATATATATATATATATGTACATCCAGTATCCTACATTTTTGTACCTGAAAACCTGCACAGTTTGAGATTCCAATCTACATCGATTAATGGAGTCTTAACATTATTTATTAGACAAAATTAGTTTCTTAATTTTACTAATTACAATAATAAATCGTCCGTCATTGTTCGTTAAAACAGAAATATATTTAAGCAACGAACGAACTCTCCTAAATTAACAAGATGCTGATTATGGTACATAAAAAATATAATGATTTGCTTAACTATTTGAAAAAAAATAGTTCTGAGAAAAATAATACTAATTTATTTGTAATATTTATTTTTTAATAAAACACACATTTTCAATAATATCTAATTGATTTTACCCGTGTTTGATATTATTTTAATTTAAATAATGCTCTGTTTTGCTTGAAATGAATAAAATAGGCTAGGTAATGAAGTTTAGAAATTGTTTCATTTGTGCTAGAATATGTTTGAGCTCTCTTTGACCCACACGCAACATAAGCAAAAATAAAACACATTCTCTCGAAATCGTTTTATTATTCCCGTAACATCAGTGTTAAATCACTTATTACCAAAAGTTATAGATAATAAAATTGTTGAGTGCTTAATACATATTGATTAGTATTTTGTTTATTATTTGAGTTAAAATTCTACTTTGAATCAAAAAATGTAAATATCAATGGATATTACGTCATATATTTTGGAGCCAAAATGTATAAAAAATTATATGTCAGCCTTCAAATTCATAATTATCTATAATTTTAGAATTAGTTAATTTTACTTTTTATTAAATCACCGACACAAAAAAAAATTTTTGGTTTGATTTTTTTTAATAATATAATATTTTATTGATTTTAATATGGAATATGGTATATTATGATAATATTTTGTCGTGATTGGTAAGACAGTTTTTCTAGAATATTTCGTGGGTGAATTGTTTTGGTCTTTAAACGGTGTTATCATTGTACGTAAGATACTCATAGATACTATAACAGAAGACAAATGTTTTTCAAAATATTTTTTTTTTAAAAATTTGTAATCATTACATAATTACATGTTTGATTATAAGTTTTTTCTGTTTTGATATACATTTATCTTAGTATTTACTCCAAAATTATCCTGCTAAAAAATTGTAAAGAAATGTTGTTTTTAAACCACTTAAAATTATGTAAAAAAAAATATTTTCAAAGACGTGGTTTCTGAATAGTAGTGGGTGTCTTACGCTAAATGGATCGGTCGGTATGGTATGAATATACTTAGTGAGTTTCCGTATGCCACCTCACAGTTTACGTAAATTTAAGTCTGTGGTCTGTCCCCATAATATTTTGGTCGTGAAACGAAACATTAATATAATATATAACGTCATTGTATATGCAATTCAAATTTTCAGCTACGAGTGGAGGGTGGTAATAGTGAAGCACCGATGTATAGATAATAATATTATGGTCCCATCGCGCGTGTCCCAGGACGTAGTATATGAGGAGGGTATATGCGTTGGTATTACGTCGCACATAATATTAGGATTATCATTATTATTGGGATTTATGCACGTGTCGCCTTCGCACGCTGGAAAAACGATTCTACAATGTTTGTTTTTATTTTTGGTAAACCCTCTCACACCCACGCACACACTATCTCTCTCTCTCTCTCTCTCTGTACATATAAACATATCCCTCTATCTCTTTGTCTCTCTCCACCATGGTGCTTCCTCTCACTCCATCAGAAACGAAAAAGAATTAGTCGCGCGCGCCTAATACGTTTCGACGTTCCCGCGAGAGTCGCGAAAGCAATATCCTCTTCCGGCCTGTCTACCCCCACTACCCCTCACCCCTCCACCCTTGTCGAGTTCGAGCGCGCGCGGACATTATATGACCGGGAAATGCCCAACTCCATAAAGCCGCCTCGCGACGTTCCGATCTTATTTCGCGGGACGCGGGCGGACGAAATGTACGAAGATTAAACACGTCATACCGGCAAAACTGTTTGCAAACCATTTGCACCGGGCCGTCACCGCCGCTGGCGCGACGGATCCCGTCCCCGGGGGACAGTTATAACTTTCCGGTACCTAAGTGTGTGTGTGTGTGTGTGTGTGTGAGGCGTAAACCACGTGTCACTACGATCACTGACCTAGATAAAAAAAAAAAAAATAATGAATAAAAATAGGAATAAACTGTGTTGTACCTTGGTGGCCGAGATCGCTATATAAGGTCGGGTTTTTTTCGAAAGCGAGCGTGGTTATTTCGTAGATATACGCACACGAGAATATATACTTTAGTATTTACAATTTTTATACATAAATATAATATTTTTATACATAACATGTATATATTATGTAGGCGCCTATATATACCACGAGTCGTAAGTATAATGATATATACATAATATAATACTCGCGTATATATATGCACGCGGACGAAGATTACGTCGCATATATACACACGGAAAACACTCGGAATATTTTACGATATATATTTTTGTCATATACGTGCGTGTACGATACATGTTTAATATGATAATAATATGCGTGTATATTGCATATTATTATGTATAGAGGTAGGGTACTTTAATATAATATATTATTATTATATTATTCACATTGCCTTTCGTTCACACCGTGCGAGCGAGACACTGCCGCCGCCTGCGTTTGCGTTTCGAAATTTCGGTTGGCCGTTTTTCAGACTGCAATATTTCCTTGCGATCGCGAATTTAAAGTTTTCCTTAATAATAATTACAAATTCCGTCTCGAGGGCGCAAAACAATTAAAACGATTAAACAAACTGCTCGTTCACACAATTATTTCTATTGTATGGGACCTGTAAAATATATATTGTACAAATTGGTAACGTCCTAGGTTGAATATATACTATTTCGGATTCCTAAATTGATTGAATAGTTTGCGACTCTAAATAAAACGCTTTCGTCTTGCGAGTGCGAACGTGTTGTGCGTAGTGCACAATGTGCGTTTGTTTAATATAATATTATATTGTTTGGTAAAATATACTAATCCAAGGATCGTACGTCATCATGTACCTACCTCCATACTACCTATACATTCAAATAAAGCGAATAACATTAATTCACTATTATTTGATTCCGGCGAACAGTGTATTATGTGTTGTTTATTATTTGTTGTCGATGTTATTACTGTTGTTCGAGCAGTATTCACGTAATATCCCTATTGGCTATTGCACAACAGGATACTTAACTAAAACATACTATATATATTTGTATAAAATAATATGATAAAAGAAAACAACTGCGACGAGACAAAAGACAAATAAAAAAAATAATAATATTAAAAGATTTTTATTTACTCCCGAGTTATACGTCATATTATACCATGATATTATTGCTGAAATGTTTTTTCGATTGTCTACTACGAAATATACAATATTATGTCAATATAAAGGTATACTTACATAATATTATAGCTATTCAATCAGAAACATCGAAGTCAATATTTTTCATTTCCATTTTATGAAAACGTTAAATTTTATTCGCGAGAGATTAGACAATATTTAACTTGTCCAAAAATCATTATTTCACAAAACAAACTTTGAATATTCATATTTCATTGTTTAATTATACAGTTAACTCAACTTAATACGTTAAAATCAATACGTGTCTTGCCTCGGAAGTTTTTAATAATATAAGTTGCACACTAGAAATTAGAATGGACTATACAGAGAATATCTTGGTTATCTTTGGAAATCACATTTTAGAAATCAAATCCATAAATAATAATTATTTAAATTAATTAAACGGGTCGAAGCAAGAGCGCACTCGGGATATTGTTTTCGGGAGGGGGGGCTTCCAAATCCTCTTACTCTCCCTTACACACAAATACATAATAACCAGTAAATTTTAATAATTTAATTTAGGTATATTAAAAAAAAATTGTGGTGCCAAACCCAATAGTACAGTTTAAGCTTAGCTGATTAGAACAATTTTTAGAAGCATTAAATAAAATAATAAAACTGTTTCGCATAATCTGTAGTAAAAATGTAAAATATTAGTACTTATATTACTTTAGTACCATTTTGTTAAATGAACAATATTGTTCTGTACTACCCTCTGGAGCTAACATGATTATTGTATCTTTTGTTTTTAATAAGATTTTAAAATAGATCAAAGAATATTAAATTTCTTTCACCTATTCTGTTTTTTTTAATTTTTAAGGATATATATTATATTTGATATAGAAAGAATTTTAGAGAGCCAGCCACTTGAATTGAAATTTTCTATTTTTACTTTTACTTGACCAAACGAATATAAGATATTGCCTTTAATCTATATACGTATACATAGTATAATATACATTTATCACGTATAGCTTTATTTTATTTTGAACCAATAACGGTGACCCAAAAAAAAACAATTATGATAAAAATAAATTATTTGATTAATTTAAACAATTATTATTTCTTATAACTCACAAGTCATATTGGTTTAAGACAGTTGTAAGCTGAATTTAAAAGACATTCGTACTTAGTGAATAAAATGTTTTGATTTTAAAATTGTTAGGTATACTTGTATACAAATATTACAATTTTATAATTTATTAATATATTTCTTACCAGGATTATAAACGAATCGTTTTGTGATACTGTAAGGAGTACTCGGTATGATGAGTTCGCAAAAAAATGTTGTTCGCGATGGTAATTCGGATTCGGAGAACAAAGTCGATATTGTGACATCAAATGCGCCATCGTTCTGATAATCCAATATCTCAATAGGCAAAGAACTGTTTCTAAAAAAAATAACAAAATAATTATATCAAACGTATATTTTCAATTTTAAATCAATCAATGGAAACAATTTATTCATGACTAAAATCAAATGAATTGTTCCGTGTACACTAAAGGCAATAAAGGCATATTTGATTATTTTTTTAATCAAATATTTATCATAAACCAAAGTTAAAAATGTAAAAATACATTCAATGGACAAAACATATTATTTGAAATAATAATAATACAATTTCTTAAACATATTATATTTAAATTAAATTAAGACTATTTAATATAATATAGGTAGGTACTTGTAATATAGATAATGCATATAAATTAATAAGAAGATTATAGTAGCATATTCGTCTTCTTTTTAAGGCGTCAATTATTTATAACAAATAATATAAATATGAAAATACATATATTTTAATGCGATCCTAGTCATAAACTTAACTTAACTGTATCATCACTTTGATTTCGTAATTTTGAGAATAAATACGATAACGATTTACAAAAGTCAGGCCTTCAGGCGTAAAAACATTATGGATATATGTTTATATACGTTTATTTCAATGAAAAAAAATATGTTTCTATACAATGCGTTCTTATAAATTGTTTTATAGTAACTATCTTTATTATATTTTAACCCCGAGATTGAAACATCTCAACAAAAGCTAAGATTTCAAGGAAAATATATAACAGATGATGCACATTACAAGTGTCTTTTTTCACGCTCTTTGTTTGGTCTTACTGTTCTTAATATGGGAGTTTTGAACTTTTGATTCTTGTTTTCTAGATGTGGTGTTTTCTTACTTTAAGTAAGGCTTTTCGGAAATGTTATTATATTAATTGATCTTTCAACTATGAGTTGTCAGTCCAAACAATCTTGTTACAAATCGCTAACATCGATATTTTTTTGTTATTCAAATATACTTTTTTTTTAATAACAAGTAAGCCTCTTGATGTTTATATTGACCATTTCATTTCAATGGGTACTTATACTTATCTCGAATGCAATAAAATAATTGGTGCTTTGTTTCCCATATGTTAATATTATATTTTTATAAAAAAAACGAATTTGTAGAAAATGTAGTACATACATTTAAATTTGTTTAAAAAAAAAACAAGATAAATATTATAGCAATATTGTAGATACTTGTGAAATCTGTTTAACATCCTCAGTTTTACTATAGTCGTTAAACATTTTTATGTAACGAAAATAACTAATAATATACCTAATACGGCTATACATATGTATTAAGAATACATTTGTTTCACTTAATTTGGTTAATAACTAATAGAGTTAAAAATACATTTCTTAAGACAGTTTTGAACTAATTATAATGTAACAAAACCAAATAAATGAAATGAAAAAACTGTACATAATTTTCTTCATTTAAAAATTAATTCAACAAAATTAAATTAATAAAAGTTTTGTTGAAAAATTGTTGAGACAAGATACAGTCATATATACTAGGGGTCTTCAAATTGCTATAGAAGTTGGTCGATTAAAACTTTTGCTGTTTTAAAAAGCTTTCAGAATTTCTCGAAAAAATGAATATAAATTTTAAGTTATCACGGAAATTATAAATAACTGAAAACATGACTAATATGTAATAAAATATTAAACCTAATAATAATATGGTTAATATGACAAAATATAACCAAATTATTTATATTTATTATAAATGTATTGAATAATAATAAAAATAATAATATTTTTTTATTGTTTAATTTCGCGTTTATTAATATTTGACTTTATAATATGGAGCTCATTGAAAATTGTAATGACATTCATCGTGACCATAAAACGATCGGTTAAACCACTCGACCGATAGTTTTTTTTGAGCTCAAAATAAAATATGGATCATAATAATAGCATTATTATTAGTTTAAGGCGAAATAATAGCGGGGAAATAGCGTATAAACTATAATTCTGTGAAAGACGATCAGTCATACAAAAATACATAGCTATTTTTAAGTAAAAAAATCTATGGTTCTTATAATATAATACTATTCGTAGTTTGAATTCGGCGAATAATAAATTATTATAATAATCCCCGAGAAAACAATATTATAATATAAGTTCAATATTCGATAAGAGTGGAACGTGGTTTTTTTTTTTAGTCGATATTATAACTGACGTCTCGGAGAAATTAACATTACGGACCACCACCGTGGTATTCTGTATATAAGTATATTACACAGTATAAGAAAAAGTTAATTAGGTAGTAATGGTAATTACGAATGAATAACGGAAGATAAAAAAAAAAAACGTTTTGAAAGGACCAAATTATTAACGACGGTAAAAATTAAACCTTCGAAACAACGTGCCATATTTTTCCTCGCGATACCGCGCTGAAAGTTGAAACAATGTTTACGAATATTCTAGAATTTATCTAATAAGAAGTTTTTATTTTTATTCGGCACAGTGGAATCCGCTGCAAAATATAGAGGGTGCAAAAATTGCTTACTGTAAGTAGTCGTATTTTGCGTCCCCCCATACAATAACAGACAACAGAGGTCTGTTGCTGTTGTGTGTTTTTGATTTTCCAACGTATATGATTGGTTACGACAATTTATAAAACGCACGGGGCGTATCTCATCAATATGTGAACTATTGCGGACTTCTATACTGCTACATCTTCGGTCAAAACCGAAGACTTAAGCGGTGACATGATTTATCGTTCACCGACTTTTGTCCGGACGTTTCCACTTTTTAGCGGCTGCTTTATTTTTCTCTCCTCAAAACGTCTGTACAAGAATAACTGTTGAGTAAATCCCCCGCCCTTCCCCACCAAAAAAAAAAAAAAAAAATCCCACACGCGACAAACACTATATAAATGCAGCTTTACAAGTAACTTTTCTTATACGTCTTACTATTTTCTCTAACTCTCATTTCCTCTTCGTGTAAGCATGGACTTTGGTTTGTATTCATTTTTCTATATAAGTTGGTGTTATTCTTAAAATGTAATAATTACATACAACAAATTATTGATACTATTATAGCCCACAGCAAGGGTGGAAAATTTTCCTAACGCTACGTGTCAAAAATTAACCTTTTTTTATTTTTTATTTTTTGAGCGTGTCGTTAAATTGTGTATATATTTTTTGTTGTTTATTATCAAAAATAAAATAAAATAAAATTATTTTAATTTTTTACGTGCTCTCAAATTTTTTTTGCCTGCCATGAATCTGTCATCCCTGGTCTAGAGGAAAAGTTTATTATAAGCGTCGAGACAAATGTCATTTTTAAAAAATAAATCGTTTAAATATCAGTATAAAATGTTTATTAATAACATTTAACACATTCAACACTGGCTGCTGATTTTAAATATCGAAACTAGAAACTAAAATAATAGTGGTCCCTTGCGTATTGTTCACAATTAAACTAACTAGGTACTAATTTAATTAATTTTTTTTTTTTGTCACTATGTGTACAATTTTTACAAAGAATTGGCAATCGACCGGGATTTATTGATTCCGCCGAAACTGGCTGATTTAGAAAAAGATTTATGTTGATTTTGCTGTCTACTGTTTATAATATTTTCATATCGATTCCGCTGGCTAAAACTAAAAACATGTTGACAAATATTAAATATTAGTACACAAGAGGATTAGTTTTATCATGGACGATGAATCACCTATTATTTCAAAAACTATATTGACGTTTTTGAAAATATTTTTATTCCATAATTGAAAGTAATTAAAAAAAATTACAATTTTCCATTTTTTCCCCATTTTTATAAAAAATGATAGGTTTTATTATTTTTTTTGTAAATTTAAAACAATTTAAGACTGGAATCAATAACTTCTGAGTTCTCTCAGAAGGCGGCGGGATCGATACTAAATCGGCGGAATCAATATTCCTACTTCTAAGACAGAAATAAAATGATTTCATTTTAAATTTGAACATATTATTAAGATTAGATAGTTTTGAATTATGTTCGTACAATGACTACTATGATCTATTTGTGGTTTTAACTAAGTGAAGATAGAATCCAATTGAAATGATAGAGAATATTAAATTGATTAATGATGTCACTATATGTGGTTTATTGCGCAATGCTTAATAGGACCGAGTAAAGGGATTTAAATATGAACTAATAATAACGCGTCTTTATGACAACAATGGAGATAATGAGTATATATGCTGTATATACTAGTACACATAAGATATATTATGTTTATAACTATGATATATATATACAAAGGGTTAGAATAATCATAATAATTATCATCGCTATCAAGTATATTATGTCATATTAATAAATTGTAATTGTATTAATTATTAACGATAAAATATTAAGGAAAATATCTATTCATATAGACAAATAATCCCATTAATAACAAATAAAATGAAGGGGGAAATTAATTTATGTACGCTGTATAGTCCTAAGAATCATATGATTTGGATTGATCTGTACAATATGTTTCTAAAATCACACTCATTAAGACTTGAAAATTAAATACAATTATCAAACTATATTGGTCATTTAAGATTATTTGTGGAACGATGAATGTGTTGATTTTACAATGATGAAAGTATGGGGGGAGGGGGGGGGATAAATAGTAAAAAAGTCATTTTCATTCTTTTAAAAATAAACAAGTAATATTAACAACAATTAATGAAAAACGGTCATTTTTATGCAAATCCAGATTGAATGAATAACTGTGGAGATTTGAGAGTTTATCACCAAATATTTATATACATACTGTAAATATGAAAAATGATTAGTCTCTTTTTGTGCTATTTGTAAACATTAACATGTTTCAATGTTTCAACTTTTTTAAAATTTTGTTTCGATTTATGTAGAATAAAATTTTTATTCATGAGTAAAAAAGCTTGTAACCCGAATTTAAGATTTCTTTTAAGTTCATATTAAAGCGGTTAAAAAAAATATCGGAAATACTTAGTCGACATTTTTTTAAGCGGTTTAAGTTCAAGTTTTTAAAAAATTTGTCAAAATAACTAAAATATTATAAATCAAATAATCAAAAATATTATTTTCAGGTACTTTAAATTGTTTGTTACTGAGTATATTCTTAATTACTATGCACAATTCAATTATTGAAAAATTAAGCCATTTATACTATGAACCTATTCACGCAGTTCTCTGATTACGTACCAGATACTGACGTAGTGTTAACTTATAAGTACCAGCCAGTAATATTGTATGAAATAAAATTATAAAAATTACTATATAACATATTCAATTTATTTTTGGAACAAAGGTCACTCCAGTGTATTTACCAATAGAAAAATAAATTACTTATAGCAATATAAATACATAATAAAATATCGTTAAAAATATTGGCAGATAATCTTTGTTTGAAATTGTTTCTCATTGAATTTAACTTTATCAAATCTATAACAGTGACATACTTAATGACAAGGTACAGTTAACACCTACCCACTCAATACAGAAGAACGGGATTCCCAGTGTTTAATAATAAGGATTTTGGAAAGGATATCAAAATTGATAAGTAGATAATAATCATTTTTTGCAAATGCCAAGTTGCCAATAGGTAATAAAATTACATTTCTGGACACTTTGTAATTTTAAAATAATAAATAATAATGTAAGTGTAATATAGTGTTTATAATGTTATTAGTTATAATAACTGTTGTGTAATAGTTTTTATTCTGTGCTAGTCTTTCTTCACCGCTAAGTAAATATGACTATTCTTTTGTATTTTTAATTATTCTGAGATATTATAATTGGGTGGTTTTACAGTTTTACAGTTCTTTTTAAACAAGTTGAATAATTATTTATACCTGACCTCGGTTCTTAGAAAATTGCAAGTTAAAATTTACTAATTATTTTTTTTTTTAGATACATCTATTATAGAATTAGAGTATAAAAATTACAATTTATTCATAACCTAGATAATCCAAAGTTCCTGTTGAAATAATTTTTCAAATCAAAATCAAAGTTTATGACAAAAGGATCAAAACAATATGAAATCAGGATTTTGATTTAAGATTTAATAAAAAAAAAAATTTATAATTATCTATATTGTGTTTTGTTTTGAAGACTTTGGGTCTTAACTTTTAAAAGCTATATAATAGTTTTAAGAGAAGTTTTTACTTATACACGTAGCATATACATTATACATAATATATAAATATATATTATAGTAATAGGCAGCAAGCTTTATGAAAATTCCTTACTATTACTGAAAAAAGTAATGTTCCTCGCAACTTTATAAATGTATAATTTATATAAATTCGGTAGGTATTCAAAAATAACATGACCTCAATTTTATTCTTATTTGAAAAAAGATATTTTATATTATATTTTATATTAGAAAAACAAAACGTTTATATTTAAAACCGCTTTTCGGGAAAACTAAAACAATATGTACTTACATAAAATACTTATATTTTCATGTATAATTTATGTTTGATACACCAATTATTTATTAATTTCAAATTTTTCGCATGTGTACTTACTCTTCATCGTTTAAAAAAATCAAATTAATTCTTATAGAATTTAGCTATTTAGGTGTTTTAAAGTTAAAATACAACAGGTTATTAATCTACACTAAAATATTTATATCATGGGTAATACTATAATTATAAACAAAACAAAAGTTATCTAAAATACAATTTTAATCTAGAATTAAAATTTAATGTATTTATTATAACTATAATTATTTTAGTAAATCTCAGTCACTTTTGGGCTACAGCTAGAATTATACTTTAAATTCCAATAAGCGACCGTTTTCTTTGTCTACTCTATATAAATTCGCGTGAGTAACAACTGCGGCGATTGCGATTAATACATTTTAAAAATGCTGTTAATTATGTTCACGTTTATTATAAGAAATAGTATGGAATTTACCTCTTTTGCGTTCCGTTTGTTTCGAGCTTGTACAGTTGCATCTTGGGCATGGGAAATACTCTGGAAATCGTACAAGAAATGTTTACCATGTCTTGGTCGTTGGCTTTGGTGCGTTTCATGTGCATATGTTGGCCAGGGGCTGCGAAACGGAAAACAAACATTATATAGAAATTAAAGATAAAGATAAATGATAAAGATTAAATAAGACGACGAGTGTATGTGAATATACATATTCGGTAAGCATAGCGTTTCCGCCAACATTTAAAACCGTTCGATTTTTGAAGATACCGAGCAGGGGTGGTATAACCACTGATTTTTAAAACAATCTAAAAAAGTTTTCAGCCTTTGATTTTGAGGAGTTTCAGCCATTATATTATGCAGTAGGTATACCTATGCTCCCATTTTTGGCCTATGCAATTTATAGGTAGGTACATATTATACATATAACCGTGCCAGGTTGCACAGACTCTTTTATTTTCCTAATTTCACCATTTTCTAGGGAGAATTTTTGAACCTTACAACACAATGCTTGGTTGAAACTTGAAATGATGATTACAATCTGAAAAGTTCTACGTTCGACAAACGTTAAGTATTAACTATACTTGATTATCTGGTTTTAGAATCGTAAAAAATAATCTCACGAAATAATTACTGTTTTTTTTTAAATCATCGGTAATGGCACGATTTTGTCGATCGTTGCAAATAACTTAACACTGCACTTTAGCACCCATATTTTTTTTCTGCGTCTTTTTGGCCTGCCATCAAGACAAACGCCCGTTGGCTGATGAATAAAAGTTAAAATATATTATGAAAACCATAATGCTTATAATATTTAATATGTATGGAGGTAATGTTTATTTATTATTTATAGCTTCCAGGCTTCCTACATTATTCGTATGCATGGCAAAAGATGCTTCCGCAACTTCTAACTTCCAATTTTTTTAATTTATTAAAATATTAAATGTACCACCCATGAACCTCATGCATAAAACATTAATTGTATCTTCTATAACAAAGAACAAGTGGTATGACGATGAAAAAAATTGACCTTTAACATTAGCATCCCTATTAAAAAACTCAAATGGTGCCCTCCGGAGGGCAATCAGTCATAAACTCATAGACCAAACAATTTTTACCAAAGATGTACTTCAATATGATATTTGATTTTCAAATTAATGTTTAAGTAGGTAAAAAATGTCACGAAATTCTCGGGTATACGTCAATTGTGCCAAAAATCACTGGTAAAAAAAAATTATGGGATTTAAAAAGGTTATACGCCAATAGCGCCGGACGATATTGTGGTACAAAAAAGGTTGTACATCAATTGTGCCGGACGATATTGTGGTATAAAAAAGGTTGTACATCAATTGCGGACGATATTGAAGTACCAAAAATGTAATCATTTAATTATGTGTATAAGCTGAAAAATAAGCGAATGGCATACATCGTTTGTGTATATATACTTTGCTATCTAAAATGTTAAATTAATTTTTTCCACATCATTTCTCAACCATTTATTTTAACTAAGACAATTTTGAACAAATTTCAAAATGTATTAATAAATTGTATTTTTTTTACAATTTAGTTGGACTAACTTTTATAATAATACATTTTGTATATTTCATTAAAATAAAATATCTCAAAATATTATAGAGAGTATTTTCCTGGCGCAATTGATATGATATATACATTTTTAATTTGTGATTCGACTGGTGCAAAAGATGTATAATATATTTCAGGAAGTCTAGAAAAATCGGCTCAATTGACGAACACCGAAATTCCCGAACCAGTTTAATTATCATCGCGATGTACTATCGAATATATTCTTAAATATATCATGATGTGACAAAATATATTATTATGCTATGACCGTGTCATGAAAACGTTATATAAAAAAAAAATTGATCATATATTCATTTGGGGCCGGAGTGGCGCAGTGGTCACACAGTTAACTGCGACTCACACAGTCATCGGTTCGATTCATAGCAAGTGCAAAAAATTTGTGTGATTTTACGCAATCACCATTTTCCCGTGCTGTCGTCCGATTGCATCATCCGGTTTCCAACTAGGTCCCACTCCACTGGGAGTGAAGACCACACATGTCTCCTCTTGGAGAAGGGGGGTAGTATCATGCATATAGTGATATATACATAGATAAATAGATCACATGATCTCCCTACTACCCACTTGTGATAAGCATTGACGAAGACCTTGAGGTCGTTTCAATGAACATTAGAAAAAAAAATATATATATTCATTTGTACGCCGAAGGCCCAACGTTACAATAAACAAATTATTTTTCGTAGTAAAACTACATAATATTACCTATATTATATAATATAAAATCCAAAACGAACAGGCGTGTTTATATAATACTATTTAATATATTTCATCATAATAATTGTAATTGCCCCGTCAACATGATAACTACAGACGTTCGCCGGTTGATCGAATACTTTAATAAAAAATGCATTACTATTGGCCTCGACTTTGGCTGATCGCGAGGGCTGGACTCACATCCCCTACACGCGTCATCGCGGACGGACCATGGCGATAATATGACCGTTCAGGCGTATCGCGTGGGGTATTTCAGGGCCGCGTTTATTCTTACTTTTATCATTATTATTATTTTATTTCATTTTTTACATAATCTATCTTGCGTGTATCCGCCGAACTGCATCCGCCGCCGTGTACACGGGGCGGCATCCCGTCGTCGCTTATCCATCTACGTCCGATGTGGCTTAAAAAAATTGTCACCCCCCGCGTTTTACGTAGGTACATATAAGCTCATATAACAATTTATGACTATGTATCGTGTGTACGGCGGGCGCGAGTGTGAATGATTCACACGTCAAAAAAGACCATCAATCAAAAATTCGGGAGGAAAGTAACCAAACGTTTTAGCTTGTAATCGAAAACAACACTCTACAGTGCAGTCGGAGCAGCAGCAGCAGCAGCAGCGACGGCAACAGCGGATACAGCGACTGCTATACTACAGCAGCCGCGTCTTTCCCCCCAAAAACAAATACAACCATAGTCGTCGTCGTCATCGTCATCGTTGTCGACTCTGCTGTGTTGTTCATGTATACGCACGTTTCACCACGCTCGCGCCTCCAACCTTTTATTTATTATATACGGCTGAAATAACAATAAATTCCTATCGAATGACCTGCACACTCTGTGCCATACACGATATATATATATGTATACGTGGTGCAGTGGTAATGCGTGGTATACGAGCAAGTAAATCTAATCGAAATCGTAAGACTTCCCGTCAGCGTTGAGAATTCCTGAGCTTCCGACACGATACGCGTGTTGTACCCAAAGGTAAATATATATAGTGTCTTATCCATACGTATATTTAATATAATACACATTTTATTCGGACTTCGACATTTAATTGATGCTCGAATTCTGGGGCATGTGTATTGTGTATAATATGCGTCACTCAGTATTTACTATTTATACTGTCAATTTATCACGGATGTTTGCGGGAGAGAACCGAAACGTTTGGATGTTAACTTAGTTGCACACGAAATCTCATCGCAATTGGTTTCTGAGAGTATGTTATAGGTGGTTTGAGTTGCCGCGTCGAAGAAGTGCAATAATTCGTTGGTCAGAGAAACATTGTCGTTAAAAAATCATTTTAATAAAACCCATATTTATTGTATTGTACTTTAAATCTCTTTGTTTTTAGGCATGATCGCGAAATTCTTAAAAAGTTTCAATACGAATATTTGTGACAATTTTTCTATAAGTACATACAGTTTTTACATCTCTGTACGAGATTAAATAAAAAAACACAAACCTTTAGTTGTAAAATCTAAAACATTCCTTACTTCACTCAAAATCTAATGCGATTTTATAGCGAAACGCGACGCAGATATTACAGATGGTTGGTTGAGTAAATTGATAGTTCCTTTGATAACATAAGCTGCAAAACAATCAATTAGAAGACTCAATGGTGGTTTTTTTGCAAATACACGTTATTTTTGAGAATTCTCTGTTTTTTAGTCTTAAAGACGCAAAGCTCAAATTATATGTCTACATTGCAGGGTGGTGTCACATATCTAATAAATGAAAGTGCTTTATAATATTGTCGTGCACGTCATCCGATAGATCCATGTTTACAACTCTGAGCTCTCGGGAATATCACACAAAAATAACGTCTTTTAAATCCAAATCATAATATTAATATACACATGTTTATATCATTAACGGTAATATTGTGATTGACAATTGTAGTTTAACGCAGTGATGCCCAACCCTCGAAGATATTTCATTTAGCCCGTTAAAAATGTTAAAAATAAAACAAAATATTAAAAAAAAAGTAAAACTATTACAGAATACGATTTTTATTAATTTATGAATTCTTTTTAAATATTTTAAAAATACAATAACATAATAGTAATAACACAGAGAGCCTGCTGATGAATAATACAATAAATATTAATAGGAGGTTCAATATTTTCCAATTTTAAAAGTTTATTTACTCCACCAATAAAAACAATATTCTCTCCTCTCATATTCGGAGCGCCGTCTGTTACACAACTTAGATTTCCCCAATCGGGCTTAAGATCTTGAAGACAATGATTTACTTTTTTAAATATATCAGCCAAATATATTGTATACCTACTATGTGTAACAAAATTATATTATTAAATTAAGATTGAAATTGTTCATACTTTTATATTTGGTGACCCGCTTGAAGATAATTGTTTACAAAGTGGCCCTCCGAGGAAAAAAGGTTAGGCATCACTGGTATTAAGGGATAAATTTAAAATACACTAGAGTTTCGAATATAAGTTTATTAACATAAGTTACTTTGTTACTTGCAACTAACTTTATTACAAGTTTATTCTTTAAATTTAAATTATGGTGATATCGGTTTATCAGGCAGAACAACGAATAACTGAAGTGAAGTGACGTATAACTGAAGTGATAAACTGATAAATAATAAAGTGTATGCTGAAATTGGATGCAATTTTGACTGAAAAATAAAACGGTCTTTAAGCGTTTGTAAGATATTAAGTGCATTACGTTTGCAAGATTAATAAAGGAATAAGGAATAAGTCACAACACATATGAAAATACTCAGAGATATCAATGTCACATTTTTGTATTATTGTTTTCGTCAATTTCTAGTTAGTAATTTAACGAGTAAATGATCCATAGTACTTCAATACGGTATGTATATCGTGCTGCAAGAGTGAAATTAAATTTAAATAATATATTATAATATATTTCATATACGAAAGCAATACCAATAGAATTTGATACTCTAAATGGGCAAATACACTATAACAATATTAAATTCATCGTTTCTGAAAATTTGTCGAAAACGAATTTTAATAAAGCAGGTACTTGGTACTACAATTTAAAGTGAACCAACTTGAAGAATAAAATAAATAGGTATAGGTACCTATACTCTTCTTTTATATATGCCACCCATTTGTCCCCCATTCCCCCAATTATTAAAACGTGAATTTTCGTGTATAAATCTATAATAGTATATTATATTAAGATCTATACTTCTCTATATGTTTTATTGTTGTTTGTTAAATTTTATTTTGTTAGTTGTTCTAGAAGAATAATTAAGTAGTGACATAAGTTGTATAGTTATTTGACTAATCGCATTTACAAGACGGGTTCAGTACGCACGTGACTGTAAGCCGAAAAGTGTGCACAATTAATTTTATAAGTTTAACATCAATTACTATGACTGACAAATAGTATAGTGTCCGATTCTTTGATGAATATGTTCAAATTTTGCGAAGCTGTGTAGTTACTATGTGAAAGTTAAAGTTAAATTGAAAAGTTATTTTTCATGTAACTTGCTAATTTAGCTAGTGGTTTTCAGTTCATAATAAAATATGTCTAAAGTAACGAGTTGAATTGAATGCATGAAATTATCAAATTGAAAGCATTAAAAACAATAAGTAACTACTAACTAGTTATTTTTGTATAATCACTGCGAAAATTCTAATGTTCCGTAACATTGGTAACTACCAACTGGATAATAATTAATAATTAATTATATTAGATAGTATTTTGTGACGACAGGTAAATTTCTTATCATAATGTTATATTTCTTGTAATACATAGTTTAAACCGAGTAATAAACACATTTCATTGTGAATGGTATAATTATATTGTTTCGGTGGTGTCGACGCAAAAGCGGAAAAATTCTGACGAACTTCAAAATTTACTGCGTATTCAATTCAATTAATCAATCATCATCAATAATTTTAGTTACCTATACCTATAACTGTTAATTTGATGTAATACTTAAACACTTTACATTTGAACGAATGTGTTTTAAATTTAAAGTTATAAACTATAAAAAACTAACTTCTAACTTTAATACTTACTTAAGTTATTGTTTTCGCCTATTAATTTATATTTAACTAGGTTAAACTTTTGGAAAATTTCAGAAACCAACTTAAATTTAAATTGTATTAGTTTTAGATTAAAGCAACCTAACTGTAAGTAGTTGAAAAAAAATTTGTCAAATGGTCATGAAATTGCCTATTGAAAAAAATGTACATGTTGATGCTTAATACTTAACCTTCTAACCTTATTCAGCTCTAAACTCCCATTACAAAAAAGTTATGTATTTTATTTACTGTTGGCAGCATAAATATACAAATATTAAATTATTTTTATTAAATTAAATTATTTGTGCAAAAAAAAATATTTAACTATACCTGTGTTCTGTAACTATATAAAACTATAGAAAACAAATTTTTCTAATCAATTTTTTTGTATAATTGGTACTAGGGTTAAAATGTTTTTTCTTTAAATACAATACATATTTGTACATTTAATATGTTGAAATATTAACTTTATACATTTTAATTTTCAACCAATCCGAAACTGACATAAATTAAAGAAAAATAATATTTAATATTCTAAAAGTATTTGGTCTGATTTAGATATGTATTTTAAATACATTTTCAATCATTTATTCGGATTCCTAAATCTGCAAAAATGAGGAGGCCATATTTATATAGGGAAATGGCCAATTATGTTATTAGTTCAAAATAATAAAATGAAATAAATAGTTTATAATAGATAGAAGCCGGTTACTAATAAGTCGCTGTTTGAGTATTTCGATTAATTAATTATATTGACTTTTCATATAGGAACTTAAAATTAAATTATATTAATGTTTGAAATTTAAATTTGTTTCACACACTTATGAAATTGTTAAAAACAACTTATATAAAAACAAATTAGCTTTATCTGGAATATAATGTTATTAATTACCGAGGGGAGAATAAATAAATGCAAACGTTTAATGGGAAGCGTTAAATGGTATCCGTAATAACAATATGATTGAAGATTGCTTTAAGCTAATATGTACTTTTACATACGACTATACGACTACCTATAAGAAATATAAACGAATCATTATTATTATAATAAATAAGAAGAACGACAATGGTGTCATTGTAGCTTATAGACGCTAATGTTTTACATAATATTATTATAAATATTATAATTTATTATACATATTGACTGTTAGGAACGAATGGAACTGATAGACCTTTGTAAGCCTGGGTAGCTAAACACATTGTAACGGTCTGAAAAGAAGTGGTTTATGAACACAATAGTAAAATGAAGGAATTATTTTTTTTTGAACTCCAGCCGTAAATATATAGGTATGTACAAAGAGAAAGTACACTCGGGGAAAAAATACGAAGCCATGTCAAGCATTTTCGAATAAAAAACTTGTATTAGAGTAATAAAAAAAAAATTGATTATAAGCTCACAACATGAATTTAAAGGGTTCCCTATTCTTAAAGGAAACGAAAATATTCGGAAGAAAATAAGTGAATCGAAAAATGTTGTATTTTTGGCGTTTACGAGCGAACTACTTGCCGCCGTCTGTAATGTTCGAAATTTCGAATGCAATCATCATACATAATAATATCATACAATATAAAGCTCTTGTACAGTGAGTTGCAATAAGTACGTGTCACATCGGCCGATCATTAGCGGTCGCGCAGAATCGAAAAATTCGACTGTAAACCATAAACCAATCATTTTCGATTTATTTCGACGACAGGGCTCCCCCACACTGGCATCATACACAGACGTAATCCACCCACACTATACGCTATATAATAATATTACTATATATAATATATATACTAATATTATAATAATAAATTGCTTTAAATCGCGTTCGCTCACCGTAAACAACCATCTTCTTGATCATGAAGTCCTCGTCGTTGTACGTAGACACGACGCACTTGTAGTTGCCGGTCAGCTCGATGGTCGGCCGGATGATGTACAGGGCGCGGTACTTGGCCAAGGCGTCGTCGGTGGGCGCGGCGAATCCCAACCGGATGTGATTTTTCAGCGGACCGATGGCTCGGGGCGGTTGGCCCTGTATCCACTGATAAGTGGGGCTGGGGCTGTTGTTGAAGTACCACGTGATAACCAGCCCCTCGGCCTCTTGAGGTTTCACCTTGTACACGCAGTCCAACACGACGTACTCGGTACCGTTGAGCACAGCGCTCGGCACCCTCTGGTCCGTAATCGTAACGCTGTCCACGACCGCTGCAACACACACACACACACTTTTAAGTTTTAACACGATTACATTATGTTATTTTACTATTAAGATAATATTAATTTAAACAATATTCAAAACGGCCACCGGTGCAATGTGCGACCTGCAACTGACATTATAATTGATCTATTCTCATCTTTGTCAGTCCAATGTGTGACCTACAAGTATTTTAAGTATTTTCCTACGCATGAAATTAGGAAGTTAGTTTCTTTTTGTGTACAGATAAAGATTTGATGTATTGTCACGATATGTGTGATGAATGTAAACCATTCAGTTACGAAATCGTTGTCTACGTCGAAATACGATATTGTGAGTTTTAGTACAAGTTTAAAAACGTCATTATTGTGAGTTTTAGTAAAATTGTGGTTAGCATTAGAATATCTGTATCGACATATTATTCATGATGAAAAAATTGTATGATATAAATTATACAACTTATAGTATAATTGACTACTCTACATTGTTTGAGGAATTCCGATACGATGCGGTGTGAATTAACGACTACGCGAGGGCCGATAATAACAATATATAATATAATATGATAATTATAACGAATTACGATGAATTCTTAGCAGAAAAAAAGGATAAATGTATAGTATAAATGACTTTATAATAACTATAATAAATGCAGTGTAGATAGCACACTGGACCGGTGCCTCAAAATGTTCTAGTGCGCATTTTTGTTTATAACCACGTATTCGTTGTAAATTAATTTATTATCCCACAAAAATAGATATAGTTGTAGTATATAATAGTTGTAGTTACCACATAAATATAATATAAACACGGAGATAGGACATGCGTTGTATTCAAGTGTGATCGAAGTTTCAGGTTCACAGGTACATCTACAACTGTCATATTATAACTGTGTGCCTTTTATCGTAAACTGATTGGCTGTTTAATCGTGGTGTCATCGAGTCATTCACTAACCACAATCTACCGGGAAATTTACAGAATTGGGTCGATCTCAACTTTGGATACGACACTACACGACATACGATATATCTGTGAACCTGCAGACTTTGGACTTTAAAGCATATTAGTTATCAAAGTGGTTACATGCAATTCAGGTGGTGGTATCTTCACCACTAATAATATTAAATAAAAATAACAATATAGAATAATAACTTTAAAACACAATAATAAGAATATTACTTAAGCCACTTCATTAGTAATAAAAATGTGGCCAAGTGGGTACACCGCTAGTTACTTTAAATAAACGAGTTAAATTTGAATTCAATGATATAAAATTATTGTAAACGCAAAAAAGATTCTGAGCGATAACGGCTTGTCAGTAGTCTAAATTACTGAGTATACCTTATGATATTATTGCTATTAAAGTAATTAACTTAACTATAAGTAATTACACAGTAGGTTGAATTATTTTTTTCCAAAAACATTGCATTTTGGAAATGTCATTGTGTATTTGTGTGTTTATAATATACTAATATAGGTAGATACTTTAAAAGTTTCAAGTACCCACAAATAATATTTTTTTATTATATAAAAATAACTAGCATCATTATTCTTTGTTTAAATATTATGTCATTTCGTCCAAACTTGAACTTCAAATGTCTATAAAAATAAATTGTGATAATATATTTTTAGATTTTTTGGTTACAATATGAAAAACTTTGTTTTAAATTTTCAGTCTTTAGCTATTATATTGAACATTTTATACATTTTTAAATACAAAAAAATTTGCAAATGTTCGTGATTTTTAAGAATTTTATTAAAATTTGAACTTCAAATGCTTATAAAAAAAAATAGTGCCTAAATATGTTTAATGTTTTTAAACTTCTATTATAAGAACTTTTGAGGAACATTGTATTATATTTTCAGTAATTTTGACACAGCAAAAACATTTTATCGACAATAATTGAAAAATTTTTTTTTAAAAAATCAAAAATTTCTCATTCTTTTAAATAGCTCAAAAATAATCAAAATATTTTGAAAATGTTATCTTGTATAAAAAAAATAAAATAAATATTTGGTGAACATTTTAAGTATATCTATGGGTATTTGTTTTTGAATTACATCAAAATAATAAAATAGTTTGATAAGAAATCATTAATTTAATAGTGAATAATATCTAATGTTGTAAAAGTTGAACTTTAAACTCTTATAACATTTTTTTTTCGAAAATCGAAGCATTTTTACTGCTCTAAAAGGTGATTGCAAATAGTAAACTTTTTTAAAAACTCATCACTATAAAATCAATACGTTCTTCGCTCCGCTCAGAATCTAAAAGAAGATATAATATTGAAATTTTGTGAATTCAAATGTATTGAATAAATATCATAAACCTATCCCACAACCGCATACATGTATATTGTATATATTATAATTTATAACCATCAACCTTATGGTAACTAAAGTAAGACTATTCAATCACGGTATACCATTTAGTGGTTTTTATTAGGTATATAGGGATGTCTCATCCTATGGTAATATTGTATCAGGTATTAACAATTTTTTTTTTCAAATTATGCTTATTTCAGATAACTAAGAACATATTGTTGCCGTTAGGGTAGCACGTCTTGTCGCTCATTCGTTATAACTCAACTAACGGTCGTCACGTCGGTGTATAACTGATTTTTAAATCGTATTTAAATATATTTTTGCCACTGCAGTGCACTACCCTATGCTTTAAAATTGTTTTTAAAAAGTTTTGTCTATCAATATTATTATTCCAAAGTTAAAAGTTATGAACGTAAGTTGCTGTAAAACGCGGCCTTGAAAGTATATGACATATCGAAAACGTCGTGTTATGTGTACCGCCTATAGCCTATTGTTTATATTCCATTATTCATCGTTTCCGTCATTATTAATTGGTTGGCGATAATTGCGGCCGTATCTCGTAGGCAAGAAAATCATTAAGTTGTCTTAACTTGGAAAACAATTATCGTGAAAGCTTTTTTTTTTACCGACTTTTGTAAATACGTGACGAATTTTCTACCAGTCTTTCGACATCGTTGCGCGTGTAGAGGTACCTATGACCTATCCGCAATCTATCACCGTTCGCACATAATTACTTATTATATTATTATTAGTTAATAGTACCTAAGTTTATAATATTATGTATAATGTGTTATGTGTAAAACCATAACGTACACTTACTTTACTTTGGCAACGTATTTGAAATGGTTGTATAATCAGTGACAAATGTAGGCATTATAATTTTATAATATGCGTGCTCCGCGGGTCAGTATTTTACTGACTCCTATTCCTTCTCGGAAATAACGAATTGTAGAGATTTGAAACATTTTGTCAATTCACCAATCACCATTGCGTTGTTTACGTTTATTATTATTTTCTACGCACAGTGAATTTTTTAAAATACGTTTATTAACTTCAAGCTATTTACTATACGGTATTGCGGTACATCGGTGTTGACTAATAAGTTTATAATGTTTATAACAATATTACGCGATCTAATACTGTAATAATAATTTATGTTTAATAGCAATAAAGTATATTTTATTCGTACATTTTTCTAAAACTAGTCCAAATTCAACCGACTTTATATATTGCTAATAAAAAAAATTAATGACATAATAATATAATTATATAAATTTAGTTATAGGTAAAATACCGTCTTCGCTCAGAATCGTTTTTTGTAGGTAATATAGGTATCTAATAATTTATTATTACATTAAAATTGAACACAGCAATTGCAGTGACCTATTCAATGACGATAATATGAGATACACTCAAAATCAATAAGTTCCATCACTAAAAAGTATTTACATAATCACCCCTTATAATATTTTGGTCGCTAGGTAGATATTTAAATTTTACAATCTCCAAAATTTGGTGCCCGGGGCATTCGTTCAATCGCTTCAGTCGCCCCACCCCCTAAATGTGCCACTACTTGTAATTAATTATAATAGCATTGATAATTTATGATAATATTTACCAAGTACAAGGTATGTGATATGTATGCTAATGAATATAGTAAGTATGTAAGTACTACTACACTAGCAAAATATTAAATTCACCGCCTCATTACGTAATTTCTAAACTCTCCTTTACCTAACTCTAACTTATAATCGAATCTCACAAATTATTCGTTCGGTTATACTATACCACTACAACACGCCCTTTAAGTATATCGACATAATTTTAACTACTCAAATTACCTTTAAATACTCCATTTAAAAGGACTGGGAACCAAGGGAAGACATAATATGTCTTTCTTGAAAGTACCTCACAAAATTAGTTCATAACTTATTTTCATAATTATTTAATCAGTTATCACTCGTTTATTGAAAATATGAATTTGTGCTGTTAATAAATTGCGGAAAAATTTAGAATTTCACCTGTATATCACATCTAACATGTGTTTATTACATCGGATCGATATCTACATGACTATATCGATAACGTATTACAATAACGTGTGCAAATAATATATTCCAGCGATATTATTTAGAAAACCAGACCACGTATAAGGCACATTTATCTTAGAAGCGGGAGAAAAATGTTGGTGCTTGCATAACTTGATAGCTTAAGGACTCAAAACATGAAAGAGTGGGGGAGAAAAGGATTGTCTAATAATAAATCGACTCGCTTCATAGACAGCGGAAAAATAGGCCTGGCAGGGGTGGCTGCGTTGATATACCTTTGAATTTTCAAATCTACGCGTGTGTCCTGATATTATAGAGTCGAACCGATGTATTCAAAGCGAAATCCTATATATGTATATTGTATACATAATAAACAACGTGAAAAACAAAACGAGTTTATGTGTGAAAACATAATGCGTTATCCTTTTGCAAATATAGCACGCGTGTATAAGAGAGAAATAAAAATTAATATTTCTTTAATCTAGAACTCAACACAACAGCCACCAGTACAACAACGACCATAACCACCACCACACAACTCTCATCCGTCGTTCATGCTCTGGGTTTGCACCTCCCGTGGATTTAAATTCCATTTCCATTTCCATATATTATATTTAAATATATCGTTTTTTATGTATTTTCTTTTTTTTTGTATAAATATCAACATAATCGCTTTCTTCCAGTAGTGAACTTTTGTCGTATCTATACCTCATCGTTTCCGTCATCGGATATGCGGGAATACCGATAATGGATTGTTTCGTTTCGTCGAAAAATAATAAATAAGTAATTCCACCCCGCCAGCCCGGCTCGTGGGGATAAAATGAGAAGTTTTTCAATGTAAAAATTTCGCGGGCGTATAGGGGTGGTATACATCGCTAAGACTTTGAAGCACCAAAAATCAACTCTTGATCCAGAAAGACACTTAATTAGCTGCACATAAACTGACTTGAATTAACGATGACAGTAGTAGTGAAGGCAACAGTCCCTTACTTCAAAGTTTAATCGACCACTTTCACCCGAATTTTTATCGGTTATTTTCCAATACTGTTTGTTTAAACACGCATCATCCGCCACGCGCACTCACCTTAATTAAAATCGAACACCCTCTGATGTCCGCGGTTATGATGGATCCGAAATGATGAAATTAATACCACTCGAAAACAGTGGAGTTTAAGTTATTCCATATTCTATACGTACATGATGTTTATACATTATATTCTACCTATTTGGTACTAATATTATAATCTGCATAATACATTTATAATAATATACCTCAGGGCTGGTGATATTTTAAATTTTGATACCCGTATTTACGGTATTACCAGTTGTGAGGTATCTTAGGAGAATTTAGAAGTGTTTCCAACCCAGAAAAATTTAACATAGATTTTAAAAATTATGTTTGTAATTAATTCTTATTCTTTAAAAAAATCACAAAATTATTTTGTAATATAATAGGGGGAAGTTTTTATAAGAATGAAAAAAGTTCTAGTTCTACAAACAGTTGGATATATCAGATAACAGATGACGAATATTTTAATATGATTATATAAAAATAATAAAATATGTAGATATACTGTATTTTCGGTAAATTATCTAACACACCACCAGCCCTAATTTATATATCTACATTATACATTACTTTATTACATTTGTTTATCGAATTATTCACTAACCAAAACAGTATTTATTTAAAAATATATTATATGTAAGTACCTACTGTGAAGAATATTTCAATAAAAAACATAATAATTATGTACATTTTAGAATAGCTTATAATTTCCAGTAGGTACCTGTATTTAAATTAAAAAAATAAATAATAATTTGTTTGAAATAATAGGTAAATAGATAATTTAAAATACAGGCAATGTCTTTCACCATATGTAGGTATAATAATAATTATATGATACAATTTCCAATTATTGTTTAGAGTACCTACCTACCAAATATAAAATATGAAAAATTATAATTTATAATTAAAGGACTTTAACTGACTATAATATGATAATATATTATTGGCAAGTTGTGTATTGTATTAATACCATCTGACAAAATCGTATCAATTTTATCCATCGTCATTTCATAATGAATAGAACATACGTGTTTATCACCAATTCTGCACTTTTAGACATACACAATAGTATCCACTTATTTAACTTATTTCCAATATTTAAAGTTTATCTTCTTTCGTCTTGTAGCGAGTATTACTCATACTTATCGCCCGACCATACAATACATGTCACTCAGTGAATAAATTCACCTAGACATCCCATTTCCGTTATTTCCTTTCTTCATCCCTATGCTTTTATTCTAACGTCTGTGGGGTATTTTTTTACTTCGTCTTCAAAAAGGATTATCTTACCAAGATGACAAGTAAACATTTAAACCAAACATTTTACCGGAAATACAATTAAAATTCTCTTTTAAATGAATATTATGTACAGTTGAAAAGAACATCGATTTCATTATTATATTTTATTTTGAGTTGTAAACATTATTTAACCAAAAGTACATTAAGTTTTTAGTTTGAGTTGAAGTCATAGGTATAGTAACAGTATTCAGTAAACGTATACAGGTAAACTTTAGAAATTAAAACACGTACTAAAAATTAACAATTTATTACTACTTTTGAGATTTGACTATAAACTCGTTCATATTTTTAAAGAACCGTGAACGCTATCGTAAAACAACTTCTTTAAGTTATAAGAAACTGTTACTTACTGTAGAATGTAGGTAAATTTTTTTTATATTATTTAATAAAAACGACTTTTGATGATTGACGTTATCGGAATTTAATACTTATTGTCGTGAAAAAAATATACTTTTCCTTAAAACCCTACCAAATAACTTGTCAAAAAAAAAATTAGTCCCTACTAAATATTCATATTTTATTTTTAGAAAATTAGGAATAATCAGAATACATTCATCAAATCTTTGATAGTTAATTAATAAAAATATGAAATTACAAAAACAAAATTGTTGTAAATTTTTCATAAAAAATTCTTTTATTATAAATTTATATGTTATAAACTTATTACTTATAAGTATTTGAACAATGCAATATCTTATATCCGTAGACAATATTACAAAATGCGTATTTAAATGTATATTATTATTCTCGTTGGATCCGCATTTGATCATTATTCTACACCAGTAAACAAATTGCCTGTCTAAAAAGTTCATTTCAAGTTGATGTCAAGATCTTAGGGAAATTATATCGTATTACAATTTAAAGACTATTATTATGTATGTTTTCGAAGGAATCTCATGTCAAATGCGTATTTCATTTGCAAATGTTTGCAATCATTTACGCCTTATGGTGATGTTCTGCAATATTAATATTTTATAATTACTTATTCGTTGAGCTTAAATATACAATATTCAACAGTTTTTATCAATTTTTTTAATAAAATAAGGCATTGGCATTTTAAGTTTTAAATCAAAAATTTGTTTATTTACCATCGTATACAATATTTCATAAAAATAAAATAAGAAAAATGTTTCAGCGAACGATGTAAAATAAATATTATATTATATATTTTTACCTACGCGTTTATATGACTCAACAAATGTGACATAAGCTCGCAGAAATATTTTTCTTAACCCAAATTAACTTTGAATAATGTGTTAGCTTTCTGATTTAGATTTACGACTTAAAACAACGAAATGGCTAAATAATAAATATCTCCACGGTCCCTTTGAAATTATCCCTAGAGATCGTTCTCAGCCGCGTCACCCCTATCCTGAAAAAAACTGTTTATTATTCGACGCGAACGATCGCGAGTTTTTCATCTTTATCCTTGGCAAAAAACTTTGCACCATATTCGCTTAAAATTGTGTAGCGTTTATGAAATCTTCCGGCTTAAAAAAAGGGAAAAAAACGTGTACCTATTTTATTCTCTAGATGCACTTCAATACGGCGCAGTATTATTAAACCTTCGTGTACACATATATTCGTTCTTATACGGTTCAAAGGCGCGTCAATGTCTTTTACATTTTTAATCATTTGTCTCGCGCAAAGATTTAAAAACTCTCGTGTGTTCGGTGCGCGTATATATATAATACCTATTATATGTATAACAATATTTGTTTTTTTCCCCAAACCGGATCGACCATACACGCATGCATCGAGATAAAGGTATAAACCCGTGTCAAAATGTTATATAATTTTGCGATTAGATTGCGTAAACAAAACGTTGTCGTACACCATAGCAGTACGCTGTATGGTGTTCATATAAACTCAGGGAAATGGTATACGGACGAACCAGAGAATGAGACGAGTTTGCGGTACAATTACGACTATACCACGGTAATCATTATTAATTATGATTAATTGTATTAATTTCGTAGGTACCTAAAAGGTAAACTGGGGGGAGGAGAGTGAAATTTTAAACAAAATATTTAGATCGGCTTCTTACCGTCGAGCGCGATCGTGCACGAGTAGAACCAAGAGTACAGGCCCAAGAGCAGTTTGGTGGTCACCGGTGGCCGAGCCATGGCTGCAATCGGCGTCCTCGGCGGTCCAGCGGCCGCGAAGATGATGCTCTCCGGAGTCAGGACAAGAGTGTCGGCCGGCGGGTCGTCTCGCTCGGCTTCGGCGGCGTTGGCGATGTGTGCGTAATGTGGCTGTCGACGGCGACCGAGTGCGTCGTCGGCGTCGGTGGCGTCGACTGCCGTCGTAGGCTGATGCGACGACGACGGCGGCGGAGGGATGGGATCCCGTTGCCGCCACCTCCACCGCCGCCGCCGGTTCGGTCCGGTGTCCACGTGGTGCGCGCCGCCCGAAATGCGCCACACTCGCCGTCGCCACCGTCGACGGTCGCCGCACGCCTTGTGTGTTACAACCCTCCACCCACCCCCAACCAACGCACGACACTCACACACACGCGTCTGGAAAACGAGAAGAAAATTAAAATTTGTTAGAGTTGATAGGCACCTATAAATTTTCATTATTGAGTTCAGTTTTGAAGTGTTAAAAAATAATGCACATCGAATAGTACAATTTGTTCGAGTAGGTTACTATAATTTATTATAATGCAGAAAACGAGTTCTTAGCCTCTGCGTGAGATTGTCCTAACATATGGCGACGAGTTCAAGACTGGCCTGCAAACCAATTATTTCATATTATTGTTTCAACTGAAACATAAGTAATAATTATTTTTAAATATAATTAATTCAAAAAAAATTTCTCGTCAAACAAAACTCCGTCCCTCACAGTGTACGACGAGTACACCGCGTTTTTTAATGTCGCCTATACTGTATAGTATAGCCGTATAGGTATGTGTTTTGTTCGTCACATAATACTATAGCAGTAGGTACCTCTATTGGGGTTTTGATGCAACCTTCCGGTGCCTACTCCCCTTCTTGTGAGTATTCTCGTACGTGGTCGATTGTACTTTTTGTTTTACGACTGTTGAAGCGGAAACGCGACGACTGGCCGAGGTATTGGTTTGCACCAACCACCTAGGGTGCCGTTCGGCATTCAATGGTTTTCTTTAACACACTGAACATCTATAAAATTAAAAAACAATATATGGAAATGTGTTTATTTACGCCAAAATTAAAACCTGGGAAAATAGCACCCGCAAACACTATACCCAATTTACACCACTACCGCAAATAAAAAAAAGTGATGTCATTATTATCGATAGGTTAGGTTAGTATGGTTAGTATGTCAGTCTTATGAAATAGGACATTTTAATAATGGAAATATATGTTGAAATTATTTATTTTAAGACCCGAGCAAAGAATAGCTTTTAGTTTTTCAATAATAAAAAAAATACAAATTTTTTTCATAAAGTTCTTTTTGATGGCAGTCTGCAAAAACTTAACACATTATATGCAGCTACAACATTTAGGTTGATTCATAATATTATATTGTATACTTTAAGCTATGCGCTTATTTTTTTCTCTAATTTTCAATAAAATGTTGACCATTTTAGTTAAATTAAACTTCAATCAAAATTAAATAATTTAATTAAATAAATGCCATTTTATTAATTAAAATAAATTATATATATATAAAACACGGATTAAAAGCCACTCAACTAGCATTAATCTTTAAGCTAGGTACTGAATTTTGAATTTCGTTACATTAGTATTAGCGCGAAACCTCCAAATACCGAATATCTCGGTCGCTGAAATGTTGACCGGGATTCGTTGGTGTCTACTAGGTTTCAGTTAGAAAAAAGTTTACACCTTAGTCCAAAAAAAAAAAAAAAAACGTTTGCTTTGCTATTTCGATGAGCCCATTATTGAGATGACTGATTATTATTTTTATGAGTTATAACACAATTTGTTTTTTTGGGTGGGTTTTCCGGCTGTTAAGACCATTTTGTACAATAAATATTCCTCCATCTCTCTCTGACTTCTGCTGCTTCCTTCCAGTTTGCTCTTGAATCTACTGCTTTAAGGTCTCTCTTCACACAGTCTTTCCATCTAAGGCTTGGTCTGCCTAGCGGTATTTTTCCTTTCGGCTCCTCCTCAATTACTTCTTTTATCATTGTGTCCTTTTTTCTCCAGGCGTCTCCAGCCCACATTATTCTTCTTTCGCGGTTTTTGAACATGTTTTAAAGGTTCGTATTTTCAAAAATAACATAAATACAAGTTGAAAATTCTAAAATTTGATTTGAGTCTATTAAATAATGCAATACATACTGCCATTGGAATAAACAATTGTGAAGGTTTATTTGTATGGCTTTTTCTATAAAACATTTTTAATTATGCTGCTTTTACCCCTTCACGTTGTCAACAATGTGAGATATCGTTAATCTCAAGTAGGTACTTGCCAAATTTGATACCTTTTTTTTGTGTACATGTTACAATAACGCTCAAAGGACTTCAAAATTCAAAAATAACAATTACTCTGCTGTGGGGGTGATTGCGTATTGGCGCTAACGTGAAGTATTTCGACTTTTAGTGATTACCACGACTTTCTTCTCAAGTTACAGTTCATCGAACAGCGTGACATGCAATAGAACTGTATACCTCAAGTCTTTTAAATTATAACCAGTGACGAAGACTTTTGAAATTGTTCCGGTTTTTTTTTTCATTACATCAGCAGGTCTTAAGAGGCACGGATTTAACTAGTTTAATATATACCAAATACAAATGTACAATAAAATATAACGTAATAATATTAAAACCAATAATAATAATATTCTTTGTACTAGGTAGGCTATAACGGAATATGCGTTTTTTTAATAAAATAATAAGATAGGTATAGCACAGTTTATTGAAAAAAATAAAACCATTTCGTTGTAATTGGTTTATGCACATTTATGATTTTGAATAAAATGACCCTTTAATCAATTTTATTTGACCATCATTTTATTCTATGCTCATGGACTTATCGGAAAACATTAAATAAATATGTACCACTCATAGATTTGCTGTGATAAACTGATAAATTATATAAAATATCCGATAGTATTGTATACATATTTTATACTATAAAATCGATTTAGCAAATACATAATTGTCTATACTTTATATTCTATGTAAATATAGTGTAGAAAATTGTATAGCATAATATATAAATAGTATTATATTATATTATATTAATAATTTGAGTACATAACCAAGCGCCATCATAAACTGTAATTATAGTACAACCACATTTTCGTATCATCCGCGTGTGTCTGTAAGTTGCATTAAACATACGCGCACTTACGGTAAATAAACCTATACGCCAGCTGCCCTTAAAAAATTCTAACGATTCTTTGAATAGTTTAAATTAATTTTTCCAGGATTTTTTATTTTCAGTCCATATTTATGAAGTGTTGGAAAATAAAATAGTGAATGGCAAACTGTGTTCTTCGTTATAATTTGTATAGCATTAGTAGATTTTCTTCTTTCTAAAAGCACGTAGGTAGGTATTTTTTTGACTTACAATACAACATAATATTTTGTATATTGATTTTTTTTATTATATCTGTTATATTAAGTCATGTGTATCGAGTTGCTATAAACTGATGTTTTCAATTTGTTTATTAAATGTAAATTGGGGAGGTATGATAATACGTATACCACGGGGCACGGATTAAGATAATATTAAGAATACACAACAAGTGTTTGTTACCAACAAATTACTGTTTTTAAAATGTTCTTCTCTCTCGACACACAATGCAAATAAGCAAATATTTGAACAACCTTATAACTTTATTACTTATAAGTTATAACTCACGGCCATTTTGTAAAAATAATATACATAAGCATTCACTATTCAGATAGTAAGAGTAGGTATAAGACTATCAGTTCAAATTATGTATATGATTAATCTTGTATTAATAATTATTATGGTTACTAGTGAAAATTGTTAAAGTTACAACTTATAATTTATAAATCTAATTTGACTAGCTCGTGATTTTTAACTTATATAAGTATTTTTAATGTAAACAGTATCAACTTTTAGTACTTTCATTTCAATATCATTGTTATACATTATAGTACTGTATATCTGAATCACTTAATCGGTAATATTCAACAAAAGTCACAACGACTTTTTAAGATTAAAATTCCCAGGAATAAAATAATATAAACTAAAATAACCATATACATGTATTTACCTAGGTATATCATAATAAAGAAAACTCAGTACCACCTAAACGTTGTTGTATTTTGTTTGTATTAATAGCAAAAACAGAAAATGTGTAAATTTTTATAAAATTTCATATTGTCATTAATTTGTTATTTGCTTTAATTTATATCAACAGTCAATACTTACGATATGTATATAAAATGTATAGTTAACAATAATAATTGTACAAAAGTATCAAACAATCCAATATCCTTACAAAACTCATCCAAATTATAAATATTATAACTTGTGACTTTATCGGGCTTTTATATATTCTGGTCAAATATACAAAAATTAAAATAATTATTTTTGTCACTCGTATGATCAGAATGAATTATTTACATTTTATGAATTTCTAAATAACAGTGAAGGGAATATTGAAGAGTTTCTTAGAAAACTTATTTATCATAATGAGTAATGACAGTGCGACGGTACGTGAGATAATTTGTTGAGAAGGGTGGCGGTCTTCCGGGAATTATAGCATCGACGAAGAGTGTAAACTATTATTAATCATTTTCTTTTACTAACATTTTTTTTAATTTCAATAGTTCAAAAGCCAACACCTAATAAGTAACAATTATTAAATTTAAGATTATTGTATCAGCAAAAATTAAAATCTTAATTTAGGTAGTGTAGAGCTACAAATATTAAATTCAATTAGTTTAATAATAACTTAAACATTAACCATTTCAATATTACTTTAAACTATGTGATTTACAACATTTAAATCATTTAATAATTTGCAACAAAGATATTTTTTTATTACAATTAATATAATATATATAGTATTATTATATATATTATAATGTATGTAAATTATGCATAATTTATGAATAATATAGCCTTATGAATGTAAAAACATTTTAATAGGTCATCTCCAAGACGCTAATAATAAAAATAATAAAAATTTAAAAATCTCCAAGATAATAATAGGTATAATATTATGATATAGTATTTTATATTCTTTCATTACATCCTGTACATTATCTTTATGTTGAATTAAACTAAACTGCACAGTTCGATTTATTAAAAATAATAATATTACAACGATATTACCTATATGATATTAAATCTCCAACAACGGTTAATGTTTATCTATAGGTTTATAGTTAATTATTTCGGATAAGTAAGCAATACAGAACAAAACCGCTGTACTTATGTTTAATTCTATGCAATTTACTATGTTTTTTCCCCTTTTAATAATAACAATGTAGATATTGTTGTGAGACCCGTAGCGGTGTAATAATAATATGGTAGGTAATAAAGTTGTTAAAAATGTGTGACGCTTGGAAATAATATTTCTTTTACTTAGACATGGTATAATAATAATAATATGTGGGCTCGTATTACGGACTGACTAAAATGCATTTTTGCTACCCTCTTATATTTTAGGGTTAGGCTTAATTGAACTTTCCCTTGCACTATAAGATTAGATGTACAAGCTACCCAAGTATATCTACCCTATTGTCGGCCCGTTCTACGAGATTTTTAGATTTATATCGAGTTGTTATTATATTTTTTCCGCAGCGTTCCCTACTGGGCCGGCATATGGCCACGTCCTACGAGTTAATTTTGTTTCGCAATCAAAAGTGACGGCGGCGTTATAAATCGTACGTATGAGCTCGACGGGAAGGGTTCCCATACACACAGCAGCCATTCGGACGGCGGCGCAAGACTTCGACAATGCCGCCGCGCGTACAAATGCATTCAACTTAGGGTCGTGCAATGTCTTCTTTTCAACTTACTCCGATAAAATCCAAGAGATACTACTATATGCCCCCTCGAAAAGATTAAAAAAAAGAAAAAAACCCGTCGTATAATAAGGTCTCAATATTTTGATGATGAGGGCACATAATATAATATATAATATACATATATACGTATATATGTATATACGAGTATATATAATATATACATATACAGCTGAATAATGGGGTGCAATCAGTCTGCAACCACAAAAAAGCTGACAACGGCATTATAACCTTATACCCATCATTCGCGTATATTCAAAATAGTATATTTGTAACGGCGTAAATAACAGTCATATGATCACGTTCGATTCGTATTGATCTGTCCTCATAATATGTACATATATACACTTCCAGCTCGTTAACTTATTATTATTATTTTTTTTTAACTAAAACACACGCAAGAACACTTTTTATTTTTTAACAATTCAAAAACCGATTACAAAACAACACCTACGTTTTAATATGTTTTCAGATTACAAATATAGGAAATTAATTTTATCCAACTGGTGATAATATTATGAAACATTTAATAAATTATCAATCATTATGACACGGAGGATATATAAAGAAAATATATAGAATAATACAAGTGTATAGTACCATCACTTACAAATCGATTTGATCATCAACGTGATGATCGATCAGTCTTTCTATTTACCTATTCAATTGTAATAGTTTTTTTAAACATAATAACGATGACGTGTATAAGCGTATTATATTTCACTTTACACTTTCTGTGAATATTCAAAAACTCTTAACAACTTTTTTTCTAACATAATTCAATTGTTTTTGTTTATACGTACCTAGTTTAAAATAATATAAAACCTATTTCCTTTCATATTTTGTGACACTCATTCTTCCGTATTGTTAGCACAAAGTCCTTTAAAAAAAATTCCTTGTAATACACCCCTTCTAAATTGCACGGCGAATATCATCTCCTCGTTTGATAGTGACACACACCATTTTATTCCCTTGGCGGTTGTTTCCTTCGCGTAAAATTAAACAACAAAAGGTCCTGTTCTTTGTCTGGGTCCTTTTTTTTTTTTTTTGGTCTTCATTCAAATTGACAATCGTTTATCATTTCAGTTACCCCAACATCGGGTTTTAGAGTCATACACGCACACAGAGATATTTTAAAAATAGTACGATTTTTATTCAATTCATTTTACAAAGGACTTTGTAACCAACTCAATTATTTTTTGTACTCCATCGGGTTCCGTAAATTCAAACGGTAAAGATTTAAGTAAAGAAAAAAATGTAGTTAAAATGGATTTCAATCTAAAATATTCTATATAATATTATTTTACGAGAACAAAACATTTCTCAAACTAACGAATTCAAGCCAATTTGTATAAGTTATTTATTATTTTTTTTGAAAATGAGCCAGAGTTAATAATATATATTGAGGTTATTCAGAAATTGGGATACATCATACATGAGCTACATAAACATAATTAATTCGAAAATATTATAGAAACTTATTTATGTTTTATTATTAATAATTATTATTTTACCAGCTATATGATATGTTAAATGTACGCTTCGTGTTACCAAAAAAATACAATTGTATTTGTTATGAAATCGTTTTGTTATAACTATTAAATCTAAATAATTAAAACTAAATCATACTTTATTTTTGATGTTATTAGCGATTTTTCAAAATCAACTGCAGGTATGGAAATATATTTATTAGAACATAAATTTAGTACAAATCAATTAATCATTAAACAAATATTTAATAAAATAATTATTCAAATGTTCGGGTTTATTATAGACGATTTGTTTACTTTATTTATGAGAAAATATGATAACATATTTATGCAACGTATTCCTTTATTTAAAATTCTAACTAATTATTAATGACTTAAGCTTTAAAATGTAAAATTCATTAGAATATACTTTTAAAAAATAAATTAATAAACACAACTCATAAGACATATTAGTATTTTTAACTATCTGGAAAGAATGTAATTGCTATTATTTTTTTTTTGAATTTATTAATTAGTTTTAATTTTCCATAACCCTCTTATTTTTTTAAACTATATAATGTTACATCCCGATAGTCATTCTATAAAATTAATTGGAAATCTATAAGTTTCATAAGATCTTCTGCAGACACAAAAACACAAATGGAAAATTAAAATAATACCATTAACATAACATTAATTTAGATAAGTACATAAATAAGTTTCTGGGTATTAATTCAAAGCACACGGACTACTACGAGTACAAACTGTTGCAAAGGCTTACAGAAATTGTGGAAATTGAACGAACGGACCGCACTGACTTTCCTATAAACGTTCGCGTATCACTTTCATCCCAAAGTTAACCAACATTCATTACCCTCAAAGTCTGAATTATGAATTAAAGTCACACCTGGGGGTTTACTGTCGTCAGTTACTCGGATGCATTTAGTTATTAATGTTATTATTATCTCGTGATAGAAAACTTTGTTCGTGCGGTAGTATCTTTTGAATGTGTCAATATATACGCGGATATACGCACATTGCGGGCTGATTATTAACATTCGAAGGTATAAAATTTAATTGAATATCTTAAATGTAAATAGCTATGTAATGAATAGTTACAAAAGTTTGATGTACAGTCGTACATTCGTACAAATATTAAGACGATTGACGGTTGTTGCCTGTTGGTCCACACATCTCGATTTTCTCGTATCTATACATATTTTAATTTTAAACTAATGATATAAACGATTGGAAATGGTTGGAACTTCGTTGAACATAATTTTCATAAGATTATTTTCAAATATAATGCTTATGATTATAGAGTCCGGATTTTTATGATTAAATAATATAATTATATAAATATTAATATAATAAATATAATACGATAGGTATAACAATATATTAAATATTAATATTATTAATATTATACATTTTGAATGCAATTAATAATGCCGGTTATCGGGGGTCAATAATGTAAACGAGTTTGTCTACTTAGTATTCCTATAAAAACCTTTATTTTGCATATATAATATTGAAGACATACTGTAAGTATTTATCATAATTAAAATGATTTAAAAAAACATATTTTTCACTTTTCTTTTTTTTAGTGAAATTATTAATAATTTACCATTAATTATATTTTTACTAAAAAAACAAATAATACTTTTATAGGTGTTGTGTTTATAATGAGTTTTTATTTTGTATAATTTGCGAAAATAATCGTACGTGTGAAACCAACTCTTTATGGGAATCTACTGAAGTAAAAATGTGGTTGGATTATCGATTATATGTTCCGTTCTAGTTCAGAGTAAAAATTATGATTAATATTATCAGTAATAAGTTATCATTAAAATATGAACTTATACAAGCTAATTTAATAAGTGCAATTCAGCCATCACTCTCTGGTTCCTTCTTATAATTTTCCTTTAAATCTTCGATTAGGTAATATTGAATGATTAAGTTAAAGTCTCTATCAACATACAAAATAAATATTAACGTATTTAGCCGTAATAGCTTAGAAGTTGGAACAAAAACTTACACACAATTAAGTAAATACACGTAATATTATGTAACCGATAATATGTCATTGTTCAATGTGCATTGTTATGCCCCTAGGTAATTTCAACTTGATTTTTTGTGATATTTACTTTAAAAAAATATTTAATGACATATTGACCGTAATGTTTATGATATTATCAAATGCGCATCATTCGTCATTCTAAATAAACACTGAAACGTTTCCCCAACTTAAAGGAATCGAATTATTAATAGTAGATGGAAATTTAAGAATTGCTTCTATCCACCACTTCCATTCAACCTAAATGTAGTACTGTAATATCCAATTATCTCTCACTCCCCGCAAATCAGCGGATTAGGGTGGTTATTGGAGGAAATTGGAATCAGCGAGGAAATTATACAAAATGTCATAAGTCATAACTCGTAATGAATATTTTGGTAGCCACCAATCTTGCACAATTCGTACAATTACTAACGACTATTTATTTACCGTTCTCCTGCTGTGCCAACTGCAAATCGCGAATGTTCCAGCGACATTTTCGACGGAAATAAAAAAGTGAAATTTTTTTGAGTTTATGTATTGTGTTTAAAACATATAGTTGTATTCAATTAATTATTTTACTAACCAGTAGATATAGTTGCAATTAATACGTAATCAAAAAAAAAAAGTAACAGATAGATACTTATGATTTAATATTTATTTGCACTATAATAGCATACGAAGTTACCAGCCTCATATACTATAATAATACTCTACATATAACATCAAATTAAAAAGGCCCCAAGTGTGTACTAAAATTAACCTCAGCAAGAAAATAAGAAAATTAAAATTAGCATCTTTTTCCAGAGATAGTAAATGATAAACTGTATTTTAGATTATGAACTGTAATGATTTTACAGTGGTGTGATGTGTTACTGTGCTTTATTTTATTCTGTCTGCCAAAATGCTTCTATTTTCTACATTGAGGGTAGTTTCTGGTAGAAAATTGAATTAAATTAGTATATTAAAGGGTCAAAATTAAAAAAAAATTCTGTAGAAAAAATAATTTTGTTGTTTGAAATGTAAAAAAGTGTTCAATTTTTATAGCTAAAGATTAAAAATTAAATACCAGATTAAGTAGTTCATATTGTAGAAAAATAAATATATATAATTACAGTATTGTTTGTACCTATAAATGTTAAAGTTAAAATTTGGACAAAATTCGGTATTAAACAAAAAATAACGGTTTTACTTATTTTGTTGTAATTTTAAAATATTATTCATTGGTGCTTGAAACTTTTAAAGTATATTATTATTTTACATACACACAATGAATGCAATGTTTTCGTCAAAAACTAATTCAACATTTCAACCTACCGTATATAGGTACTATAGCAATATAAATAAATTATCAAATGTACTTATAGTAATATAGGCTGAAAGACCATCTTCGATCAGAACCGTTTTCTGTATGAAATTTTAAAGTCGAAAACTTTATCATGTTAGAATATGCTAAATATTAACAAATATTTGGAGAACATTTCAAGTATCTACAGTTATACCTTTCAATTACAAGAAAAAACAAATTTGGTTTTATCAAAAACCGATGTTGAGTAAATATTTCCGTTTTCCCGCTGGTTTTTGTTAGTTTTACCAATTAGGAAATACTATATTCTTACTATAAATAATTCAAAAAAATGCACAGAATTTCATATTTTTTACTCAATGTAGGTAGGTATTAATTACAATTAAATTTCCTATACCAGAAACCATTTTTAATGTTAAAGCCAATTTTCTGTTCTAATACGTGATTCTATAGACACACTTTGCGCATATATTACTATAGTATAGTATTATATTATATTATAGTATATTATTATAGTCATATTATATTATTAGTATTAATTTAAATATTATTATAAATACTTAATTATAAAACTAATTCATTACTCGTTCTGTTCAAAATGTATAAATCCAATCAGTTTTTTTTTCTAAAATTAATTAGTCCGATTTGTTTATAGCATAGTGAAAAAAATAATTTTGTAAATTCTCAAGTACCAATATAATCTTAATATAATGTGGAAGACCGGGACACAGGGGCATATTTCGTGTCTAACCCACCTTTTTCAGATCTACTTTTGTACACAGCCAGACGGGACACAGATCCATAACATTCTCTTCTAAAATGTGTAATCTGAGTTTATTTTTTATACATACTAAAATTGAATAAAAATTTTTTTTTTTAAATTTCATTTATTTAAATATATTATATTGTTACGGTCTACGGATTCCTAGAAGCCGAACCGATAGCATATTATATTAAAAATATAAAAAAGGACTTAGTTATTGCGAAATAACAACCCATGACAATGTGCAGCACGATATCAATTAAAATAGATAGGATAGATCTACTTTTCTATTCCTAGAATCAAAACGATATTAAATATTAGCATAAGATATTTAATTAAAAATAGTATAATAAATATAAAATGCTGGAATAGAACTACTATTGCCATTATTTTGAATCACACCGAAAATACAGCACTTGAGAAAGCGATCATCTCTCCTCTGAGTACAACAACAAAGACGTTGGCCAAATATACAATGGAATGGGAAGACCTCATAAAAAGGGAGCCCAGAGGACAGCAAATCCAGCTGATGAACCATCGCCGTTGATTCCAGAGCACGTTCACATCAACACTCGTATCTACATACCTATATACACTCGCACTTAACACTCACGACTAGTAAAATTTATACTTACACGTGTTTACTGTTAATAAATAGACATTTTATTTTTACTATTGGAATTATCTACGACATTTATTTAAAAGATCACCGTCAATTTGGTCAAATCCTGAACCTATGGTATAGATTGCAAGTTCAAAAACACGTTTTTGTTTTTCTTCATCGTTGTAATATTACAATATTTCATTATTTTCAATATTCCATTATAAACCTACTATTAAAAACAAGATATACCTAAACTGAAATATTTTTTATATATAATTTAAAAAGAAAACTTTAAAGTTTTTTTATTTTATTTTATACCATTATATTATGTCTAATGTATAACAAACTACATTTAACAAAAGTTATTAGAATAACCGCGAGAGATTGTAGCAATTAGTAACTGTTAGTTACAACTACAAGTTAAGATAACTGTCGTTATATAAACAGTTTAACTTGGAAACATTGTTAACTGTCAGTTCGTCCTATTAACTTTCAGTTAAATACGATTGAAAAATCAGCCAGACTATAACGAATCGCAGTTTGCGATCTTTTGATTAATTTTTAGAACAGATATTTGAAGAATTTTAATATAAATGTATTTTATAAATAGGTAATTAAGAATAGGTATACCTATACAATATAAAAGTTAATTCCAGCTTAAACTTTTATTTGATTGGAGAGTTTTAAAAAGAATAAGCAAAACGAGGGTCGTGAAAACGCATTCACGCAATTATAAAAGCTGTCTTTTACAATAAATTCACTAGTATAGTGTGTGTGTGTGTGTGTGCGCGCGCGCGCGCGTGTCGTACTCTCGTGACACCCGTTGTCACCAAACACTTAAAACGCAATGGAATATTTCCAATTCCAATTGTTTTGCTGTATAGGTAAACAAGACAGGCCCGATTCCGGACGTTCAAGGGGTGATAAATTATTTCGCATTATGCGGCACCAGATTACGGGTGACCAATATTAAGTTAATGACATCAATTTGATGGATGGTCGGGAAACGTCGCGGACAGCCGTAGAAAGATCTCTCTGCACGTATAAACGGCTTCCATTGTGATATTGGATTGCATTGTACTGGACTGCAAGTGCTGTTTCGACCATCGGGAGAGGTCATCCGGGCATTAGTTTAGAAGGGGTGGTGTAAATGGAGATGAGCGTGTAAGGACATCGCCGGTTGCCGAGAAAACGTCGGGTCAGAGTACATTTGTAATCAATCAGTAGTCCTTTTTGGTTAGACGGCCCAAATGCGTGGAACCGGAGATTTGGAAAAACTTGAAGGGGAGGTATGAAGCTCTAGGTGTTATTTCTTATCAAATCCCAGTCACGTCATTCGCATTACACCCCTGCAGTGAGACTGTGTGCGGTTTCGTCAAAGTCGTTTTCGACTGTCTTCCGAAAGACCTTTCTTGACCCAACAATTAGAAAGGGATCGTTGTTGTGCTATTCGAAAGTAATTAAACCCGGGAATATCGTTTATGTTTCTCTAGAGTCTAGACTTTATAGAACTCACTACAGACTTTGTAGTAACATCGTGGTATATGACAGTAATCATATAATAGTACGAACGTGAATTAAATATATATATACATAGGTAGTAGAGGTACATAACTAAATATAATATAATCCTAATGGTTTTTAAATATTATATTTTAATGTAAACATTATACGTTTTTATGTAAGTACCTACATTTTTATTTATCTTATACAACATTTTTTTTTAAGTTTAAATATTTAATATTTTTTTTTTGATCTATTTAAATCTATTTATTATTATTAAAAAAATGAAGATAATTTTTGGTTTTCAAATAAATAATCAAATAAAGTTGCTAAAGCAAAAACATTATACACCATATATTTGTACGTTTTTATGTTTTTATTTTTTCTATTGAAGATACATTCCTCACATCTCACATCGCTCAATATCTATTATGTCAATTCTAATTTACTTTATAGCCTACGTAAAGTAAGAAGACAATTTGGAAAAGATATATATTACACAGAGCTCTGACTCGGTATGTCAAATGCAAATGTATGTACCTACCTAATGCGTTTTGGTACTACACTAAATATTATTGATCTATTCAATATTTAACTGTGCTCGATGATATGTTCATTTTAGAAAATTCTATGTATAAGGTATAAAATAGATAAAGTAGTAGATAATGCAATTCAAAAAAGGTCGGCAAGTGGGTACGCTATGCTGTACAGTGAGTGTCGAGTGGGATCACTGTAATGGATGTGTTAAATTTGAATTCAATGATATAAAATCATTGTACAATACGATTCTGAGCGAAGAAAAACCTTGTAAACCTTGTACAAAAAACACACTTTATTGTAAAATCTTTTCAGATAATAAAAAAAAAAAATTACTTATAAGCTTTGACATTATCAAAATTAGTCTCAAAAATGTATTTTCTTTTGATTTAATCGAATAATATTAACGTTTTTCAACAAATTTATTTATAAATATTTGAAGTCAATGCATTGCAACTTTCGATTTATTATATTAAAAATATATGGTTGTCATTGATTATCATACTGTTATAAACACATAAAAAGTTGTGAATTAATTATACACAAACACACATCGCCAACAAATCGTAAATTTATTTCATGGTATTTAAGAGGTCTTTAATAAAATTCCAATAATTGGATAAAAGCCTATTTGTTTAGTACCTTTATAAATTTGAATACGTAAATACAGCTTCGAATCTCTCACGTTAAAATGAAATGTGCTTTATTTCGGTGAATACACTATATTAAAATATAACAGTTATTTGCACATTAAATATTATTTTCTGAGGATTACCACACTGGTAGACCTCCCTCGTTATGTGTCGTTATGTGTATTCATGTGTTGTTTTATTGCATAATATTGTATTATTAAATATATTATTTCACATAAAAATTATCTGATTTACCTTTTTTATTAAAACTATTACAGATGGTAAATATTCCTTATTTTAGATTCTGAGAGGAGCGATAAATGTATTGATTTTACGATGATGTGTGTTTTTTTTTTGTGTCATCAACAGATTTTGGGACAGTAAAAGTGCTTTGATTTTCTTTATCAGTGTCATTTCTGGTAGGAAATAGTGAATCTAGTTGGTACTTTGGAGGGTAAAAAGAAAAAAACCACAATAGTTCTAAACGCTTCGAAAAAACAAAAAAAATTAATGAAAAAACAGGAATTTTTACACGAAGCCAATTTTTGACAAAATCCATTTTGTTTTTTGGTTACACAAAAAATAATAACCGCAGATCCATGAAATTTTCACAAAATATTTATATTACCACTTTCTCTGCACATTATACTTTTTTTAACATATTTGGACTCTTTTTAAACTATTAATAAATAATAGGTTTAAGAAATTTTCGGTAAATTTATTTTATTTTTTTTTTTATTGTCGATAAAAATGTTTTTGCTCGGTAAAAAACTTGAAAATTGTATACAAGGTTCCTCAAAACTTTTTGTTAGTAAAAATTATAAAAAAATGTTGAGCGTAAGTCTTGAATAGTTGAATAGTTTTTAACAAGCGTCTTAAGTTAGAATTTCGATAAAATACGTAAACATCGCGAAAATATGCAATTTTTTTAATATGCAAATTCATAAAAAGTTTTCTGTTTAAACCTAAGATTTGAAAATTTAACACGAGATTCCTCACAAGTTTTCAATCTTTCACAAAAAAACAAATTTATATAATAATTATAGATTATTAACAATTGGTTATTTATAATTTTTTTTTTTAATTTTGACCAAAAGAACATTTTTGCAAATTATTTTGTAATTAAAAATGTATAAAATGTAAAATAGTTATAGCTAAAGATTGAAAATTTAAACAAAGCTCTTGTAAGTTGTTCTAAAAGCAGTTTAAAAATGTCATCTATACATAAGCGCATTTTTTTATAGGGATTTAAATTTCAAATTTTGACCAAAATTCATTAAAATCTCGAATGTTTGCAAATTTTTTTGTAGTTAAAAATGTATAAAATGTTGAATTTTTATAGCTAATGATTTAAAATTGAACAAATTGTTTCTCTTAAGTATAGTTACTAATATAACCAGAAAATCTAAAAAATGTATTTGCATGGTTGATTTTGATAGACATTTTAAGTTCAAATTTGAATGAATTTATATATTTAATTGAAGAATAAAAATGTTATTTTTTTTTTTTTTTTTAAATAGATTCCGTGGGTGCTTGAAACTTTTAATGTTTATTATTATATTTTATACACTCAATGACTTTTTTAATACAACCTACAGCGTATTATCCATTGTAAAATGATATACTTTTATATCAATAATATAAAATACACTTAGTATAGTTAGTTATGTAGACCATCTTCGCTCAGAATCGTTTTTCGTATACAATGATTTTATATCATTGAATCCAAATTTAACACATTCATTAGTGACCCACACCCACCCAACACCTAAGTACTGTACAGCAGAGGGGTATCCACTTGTCGACCTTTTTAAATTAAAAACCAGTGTTATTTAAATATTATTTTTTATCTGTAAAATATATTATGTTTTTTTAATGATATTTTCTATGTATTTTTTCATAATAACAAACGTTGTCAAGTCATGTTTATACAATGACTCGATGTTACTATAATATTATTGTTATTTAAATAATTGTGAAGTAATCTAAATTTATGTTTCAACAAAAACCAATCAATTTCAATAGAACCACGAATATAATTAGATGTAAATATATATCATGTAATAATATTAAAGGGACGAGGGAAATTATTACTTTGTTATTAGATATAATTAGGTATGAGTAATGAGTATAGTTAGTCAACTCGACCTAATTTAGACAATGTAGGCAAGTTATGGCTTTATTTTTTTTTTTTATCTTCATTCAAATAAAAAGTTTGACGCGAAAATGTGTATCAGCTCAAATTGCATTGAAGCTACAGTCGGTCGTTTAGTGCTTCCATTTGACCAGGATATCATGAGCATATTTTATCTGTAGTTTTGCTGAACACAAAACACTATTACATTATTTCTGTATTCAAAGCATGTTTTGTAGTTGAAAAATCGTGTAAAACAATAATAAAAAAAATTAACCAAGACCACCTGAGTACCTGACTCTTGAACAGCGAATGATTATTTATTACATTTTATTGTTCATCTATTTGCATTAATAACACTAAAACTGAAAGTGATACTACGGGTGCGACTGATTTAACTAAATTTGTCGTAGTTAATTCCCAATAATATAGGGTTATTATACTTCGATATTAATCCGTAGAGGTACTAAAATATATTCTACCGATCGATGAATATATGATTTACAAACGCTATGTAGAACATTATATTATAACATCATTTGAAATTATGAACGGTTTTCTAATTCTCAATATTCTCATATTAATATATATCTTAACATTTGTATTCACTCATATCATAACTCATAACTTATAACAAATAATAACTTATAGGTAGCACAAAAAAAAATACGATACACCATCATGAAATAACTATATATCTATTATAGATAAGTAAAATATATTATAATACCTACTTGAAATAAACCATTATTAGCATATAATGAAATTGGATACATTGACTAAATGATATTATTTTAGGATAAGAGTTTGATATTACATTCACAAATAAATAGTAAATTGATAATTTCGTTTAAATGATTTACATTTTTCCAAAAATATCATAATTTTTGTTAGTTAAAATGAGATACCAATTAATAACTGTACGGTTTACAGTAAAGTCTGCTGTTTTAGATTTTCTTGTAGTATACGATTTATTAAATTTATTTTCTACAAAACTATACTACCTACTTCTCAAACGATCTATAAAAAGTAGAGAAAGTACCACCTGCGTCAAATGTTCGACCCATAGTAGGCTAACTTATACCGAAAAAAAGGTGTAGGTTTACACAAACTTAAAAATTTCATCACTGCAGTAAAACCAATAGCTATCTTATTCCACTCAGAATCTCACTCATCACTCATCACTCAGGAACACGTGAAGACAGATTATTTATAACTCGTTTTATATTTTATTATTTTATTTAATTTTTAAATGCTTTATTCACTATTGTACTGTTCCCTATTTAGGTATTTGTATGATGTAAACAGAATACATTTATTAATTTTCTTCGTCTCTTTTTTATATTTATATTTTTTTTAATCAATAATTTATATTATTTTTATGAATAATATAAATATTTAATTTTAACTTTATTTTAGTCAATACATATTTCCATATTATATCAGTGTCTAACACTGATATTTTCGGGTGTAATAATATTTGCATAATATAATGCTTAGAATAATATATTACACAGTATAATTGTCTAAATTTCTTAGAACTAGAAAAAAAAGTTTTCCATTATCTACCAAAGTACCAACATTCGCTATTTCAAAAACAGTTTTCATGAAGTACCTACCTAAAGTCGGGCTAAATACGCCTCTTCACTGAAGTTATACCTACTCTAAGAGCAACTTTTGCAGTTATTATTTCATTCGTGGATGAGTTATAGTTATACATTAATACATTATATCTACATACCTTAACTTTTTGACAGGAAGTAACTGTTAAGTAGATACATTAACTTTTTGGCACGATGTACCTAACTGTTACGTAGATACTAAACCATAATAACTATAACCATGTCTATTCTCGTCTAACTGTATTATTATTTTATTTTTTAAAACATTGCTTTTATTTCCGAATAAAAAATAAATTCAACTGACGCTAAAGATAATTTAATATTTCTAACCTTATTAGTAGGTTGATGGCATCATTTAATTATCAAAAAGTGTCAAAAATTAAGGAATTTTAGTTTTTATTGCCAAGTAAAATCACGTAAAAAGTAGGTCACAAATTTTAATATTTTATTCAATTTAACCTGTTTAATATCACAACCATAACCAGATAAATTGATTACAAAATAATAATATTATGATGTACCTACAGTAAAACAATTGTTACACGTTTATCTCCGTAATCAGGAAACGAAAGTGATGTGTAGTAGTTTAAGCATTTTTCCCGATGAATAATTTTAAATGGATAATTGCAATCAACGGGAAATAATTGGTACATTTTAATTATGTTACAACATATTAAACAGCTAAGTGCACGGTAAAACATCGATATTAGCCGTTTTATTTACAGCAGAGACATCTCGCGTTGAATTTTCCATATACCACTTCTATAATAGCTTTAGTGGTGTACAGGATATGTTATCAGACATTCAAGAGAAAACGATAGATGTCGGTAGGTTAGTATAAGCAAATGCACTATGGTCTATGAAAAAATATTCTTCAATTCTTGTTCCTGTACTTAGGATACTTATTGGAATCGGTTTATTCATTTATTCCATTGATTAAGAATATTAATATGATGATCAGGATACCGTTTAGCACATTCACCGCGTATAAGTAATCTATGTCAAAATGTGAAGACAAAAATGTATATTAAATATTTTATAATATATCATAATTTATCATATTATATATTAATGTAATAATGTTATAGCATTATGACGCAAGATAATAGAAAATAATAGGAAATGGGTTCTCATATTTCTCAGTATGGGTACTTAAGGTTCTACAATATAGGTAATTAATTTTCATTTATGACTAAAATAATAATAATTATAACCCTGTGCGGCTGTGCAGGTTAGGTATATTCAAACTCAAAAAGTCAAAACTGAAACTTAATAGTTGATAATCTGTTGTTAAAATCTCAAATTAATTTAACACTATTAGGTACATAAGTACATTCATACAAGTATACAACACAACAACAGTTATATAACAATATAACTAGGCACAATAGCGGCGGCGGTGGCGAAAACATGAAAACCAATGGGGTTCTCTATAGGTATTTCGCAAGCCACTTGCCTACTTAGACCTTACAATTGATACTTAATATTTTAAAACTGATATTATGCTCAAAACGCTACTCCATTGTGCCAAATTACTTGACGACGGCTGTGAATGTACCTACTTACCTATAGTAGTTGGTATTAAGGGGATTCGATACCGACCTGTTTTAAGGAGTTAAATATAGGCAATTTCTATACTACGTACGTGCAAGACATGGTTATGTGTGTGTAGTAACTGATTAGTGTGAGTGAAACCCGCACCTCCACTCATCTCACGCACACTCATACAGTTTTTTTTTACAGGCATATTAAGACATTTTCTAGTTTTAATTTTTTTTTCTGTCGATAAATAATGTACGTAAAAAGTAAATATGTATGCACTAATGCGTATAAAAAGCTACAAAAATATGCTTTAAATATGCACTTCTTTTTTTTTGTTTTATAGTTTTATACTAAATATCTATTAATAAAAACGTAACATTTTATGTTAAATAGCGATTTAAAAAACACCTTACAATACCTAGTGAAAACTCTTAAAACGTCAGCTTTAAGCAAAAACTCACAAACGGCTATAAACAGCAACATTTGGTAAATTCGTTTTTAGTTATAAAAATTGTAATTGACATTTGACACTGTAAGTATATTTTGAAAAAACTATAAAAAAAACAGGTTTTAACTAATAGTTTGATGTTTAGTGCCTCTGCACAAATTATAAACTTTAAGTTTATAAACAAGATGGCGTAATAAGAAAAGAAATCCAAATTTCGCCGTTATTGAGTTTTTGCTCTAATCTAACAAAAATAAATATACATTTGAATGTATTAAGAGGACGTTATACCCGCATGTGTTGTCTCCGTCTTACAAGTGCGTAACATAGCAAATTGTACGCTCAGCAGATCAAGCGAAGCTCCGTGAATTAAAAATGTAGAGTGAATTGACCTCTTATAAAAATTAAAGGTAACATTACTATCGAGGGCTTCTCATTGGCTTTTTATTATATTTTAATTTTAAAGCGAGTTATGAGTATTTTAAAATTGTAAATTGTTTGTATATCTTAAAATACTCATAACTCGCTTTAAAATTAAAATATAATAAAAAGCCTATGAGAAGCTCTCAATATTAATGTTACCTTTAATTTTTATAAGAGGTCAATTCACTCTAAATTTTAAATTCACGGAGCTTCGCGTGATCTGCTGAGCGTAAAATTTGCTATGTTACGCACTTGTAAGACGGTGACAACACATGCGGGTATAACGTCCTCTTAAATTTTATTTTTTTTGCTAAATTTTCAAAATTCATTATAAATTTATTATTTACCATCAAATATGCTCTAAAGAAAGGTAAAATTCAGAAGTATGATCTTAAAACTAATACAAATCACTAAACATGCAAAAATATGCACTATAAACTTTCAATATATTTTTCTCGTAGTGTCGTGAAATTAATTTCAAGCCTACATAATATGGCAATAAAATCTCATAGCCCCAAAAAACATGCAAATGCAACAACTTCCGAGTCCTAATTATTATATTTTATACACTCAATGACATTTTAAAATGCAGTGTCTTCGACAAAAATTGATTCAATTTACATAATTACTATAATATTATACTTATACATTAATATTTAATACCATCATGTTTAATAGTAAAATAAATTACATTTATTATAGCAATAATACTATAAAATATATTTAGTAATATAGGCTGACGCCTGACAGACCGTCTTCGCTCAGAATCGTATTTCGTACACAATGATTTTATATAATTGAATTCAAATTTAACACTTCCATATAGTGACCTACTCGACACACCTACTGTATAGAAGAGCAGACCCGATCTTGCCGGCCATTTCTTTTAATTGAAACAAATCTGCAAATTATATTATTATTTATTACCTATTATTACAATTATTGTACTGGCCGTATATTATGCAGTTACTAGAATACAATAACCGTAGTACAACCGTTTAAAAATTAAAATCCTCTGCATTAGGCTTACTATGAACTATAAAATAGTTGGACATCTAAATAAAATAAAAATGAAGTTTTTTTAAATGTGCAAAAATTTATTCGACCTTGCCAGGATTCGAACCTGGAATCTTCTGATCCGTAGTCAGACGCGTTATCCGTTGCGCCACAAGGCCGGTTATTGTCACGATCCATATTTTTCTTATATAGCAGTGATAATCATCGTAAATAAATAAAATTAATATTAAACATTAGTCCATTATTAGATGCTTATGCATAATAAAAAAATGTTTAAATAACTTTTTAGAAATAACAGCTAACAATAAGAAAAAAATACATAAATAAGTCTATGTATTTAGTATTAAAAAAGTTATATTCTTTTAGTAATTCCACAACGAATTACTTTTCAAAATTGTTATTAAATTATTCTCAAATCATAACACGAATTAAGATTAATATATTATTTTGACTCTTTTTGAGCAATTTATAAATATAAGGAATGTTAGATAATTGATTTTTTTTTTCTAATTGGTTATAAAAATGTTTTTGTTTGATCAAAAAGCTTAAAAATCTAATACAAGGTTCCTCATTTATTGTTATAAAAATGGTTGAATAAAATAAAGATACATAAGCAAGATTTTTTTTGTAAGCTTTTAAGGTTCAAATGTTGACGAAATTATATATTTGAACGGAAAATATTAATTCTAATCAGTTCTTTGTTGTTTTTAAAATATCATTCGTGTTTACTTGAAACATTTAAGGTTTATTATTATATTTTATAAAATAAACTAATTTATGAACTAAAAAGGTACCTAATATAATAATTGTTTATCATAATATTGTTTTTTATTTTTTAATTTATTTTTGATAACAATGCATTTTCTAATTTAAAATTACTAATTTAAAAGTGACTACCTAGGTACTTATTAAAACATTAAAATCAACAATTTTTTGTCAATGGCTATTATAAAAATATTTTTGCAGAAAATCGTACTTACTTATATACATAGGCGCAAATAGTGTTTGAAATTTGGGGGGCTGTAGTGCAGGTCAGGATACTGGATACTCTTATGATGCTGTAAAATTATCACTAAACCCCTAAAAAATTTTCCTCGCTGCTCTCCGACATGAATTAGAAATAAACATAAACATAGGTATATATATATTATATACCATCAAAAATCAAATTCACATAATAATATAATAACATATTATTGTTTTTTTAACGTACATTTTAAACAAATTAAAACCATGACTGTGCATAAGATATTCCCCAGACTTGAAATTAACGCTAAAATGCATGGAAGATAAATTCATACAAACAAGAAATAAATAATTTGTTGAGAAATATGTGACGCCGCGCGCCGGTTTGAATTGTATAGTCTATTCTACGATAAAGCAAAAAGTCCGCCGACCGATTCTTATCGGTGCTGCACATTATCAAATCATTCGTGATGTGCGAAAAGTGATTATTCTTTACAATGTATTATGTAGTAAAATAAAATCATTGGTTTTTGGGGGGACTATAGCAAATCTTGAGGGGGCTAAGCTTGTTACGACTTTTGTACACTGTTGTATTCCACCACCTTATCTTTTTTGGACTTTTTACAGTTTTTTAATTTTTTAATTATTCACCACACATAACGATAATTTAAATCTTTAATCATAAGCTAGTGTTTTGTTCATGTCCAATAAATTATTGATTAAATTATAATTTTTAAATAGTTAATTATTTAGTAAGTCTTTACCACTTAATAATTAGGATCAAACTAATATTTCTAATTTAAATTGCACAAAACCAAATTTCATTTATTTATCTTTCATCTTATCTAGATTACAAATTATGTTAATACTTAATTTCGCAAAAAATATTTCATTTATCTAGATAGATTCACAAAATATATTGTTTTGTAAACATTTTCCAGAATTGTCTATAATAACCTAACCTAAATTATGCCTATACATTTTCGGGTCTTTTTTTATTTATTTTTTACTATTGTCGATAAAAATGTTTGTTTTTTAAAAGTGCACTCAACACCTAGATACTGTACAGCAGAACGATATACCACTATCTAATCCTAACACTGTTACACGAGTTATTGTCAAGAGCTAATAATATATGTACCTAGTATATTCAATATTCATCTGTACATATAAATTATATTATATTAATAGTTAATAAGTTAAACTTTTATAATTAATTATTATTTATTTATGCATTTTGTATATCCCTGTCCTCAATAAATATAGTGTAGTAATAAACTATATTAAAGTAATTTAATCATTATAAACTCGTATATGATTTGTATGTTTTTCTATTAGTTGATGAATTACTATTAACTAATGAAATGTGTATCTGTTTGAAGGTATTATTATTTAGTTTTTGATAATTGTATATATAATGTGCTAGTAATCTAGTATTATTTATTGATTTCTTACAATGGTATACAGTAAAACCTCCATAATAAGTCTCATAAATATTGAATATACTATAGTATATTTTTATAATTTAATTGAAATATTATTGATATTTATAACCTAAATTCTTAACTAAGAATATCTGTCATTAAATAAAGGTTTCTAATACATTGACAATTTTTTATATACAGCACCTAATTTTTAAAAATTAAATAAAAATCTATATTATAAAAAAAAGGTTAGTACCGGTATTAACCGAAACCGAAATTTTATATTTTCGAAACCCACACCAAAAGATAAAATTATAAGGGTTCATTAGGATCATAACCCTAAAAGTTCCAGTCTCTGAATTTTAAGTACATAAAAAAATGATAGATTGGCAAAACCATTCGAGGCTAATCTCTATTAATAATGCAAGCCCTATCCCGCCGAAATCTAATTAGGTTTCTTCTATTCCCAAGGTTAGACGTTTTAATGACGTTTATTATTGTAATTTAGAACGATAGGTATATTGTAATTAGACATATATTGGTTATTATCTATACTTTGTAGTAAATCTAACAAAACGTAAAAAACATTTAGAATAAATTTGTAGCTTAAGTTTTTAGTGTTGCTCTTACCTATACTTGTACAGTTTTGGTAACTAAAAGGGAAATCATGTTTAACATAATCGGTTTTAAAAAATATAACAAGATAGGTAAGTATTTATTTTAAATCAGAATGTATCTTAAAATATCAAAACTTAACTTGACCACCTCGACTAATTTTTACCGTGCTTAGCGATGCACCAATGATTTATTAATCGTATACTATTTTTTTTTTTATTTTAATTTTAAATACTAATACTAAAAATGTTTGAATATTATGTAACAAGTGTCAAAAGCACTTGTTTAGTATATTTTTATTTCAGGCACATATTAACCTATACCTGTATAATTCCATTCACCTATAATACGAGTATACGGTCGTGTAGAACGATAAGAATAATATTATATACTGACAACAACTTAAACTTTTATGATTTCTTAAATTGCTATTTAGTACCTATAAGGAAAAAAAGAGCATAAATAAATATAAAGGTTTTATGAGAGACTAGCAGGCAAACTATATTAGAGTAAAATAAGATCCAAGGTTTTTGAGATATTTATACTGTAGCACCGAAGTCCAAAAGTCGTAAACAGAAGTCTAACAATAATAGGTACTTACCTATGTTGTAGCCTGATAACACGGCGGTTGTAAACTTGTAACTATACATATACATATATTATATATATGGATTTTTTCAGACTTAAATTAATTGTGTTACTACTTACTACAGACAATAAATATTTTATTATTAATTGGTACAAATGGTTATTTTGTAATAGTATTTATTTTTATTATATTGCTCATCAAAGCTGGCCAAGTTAGTCATTTTTTCAACTAATTAAAGTTAAGTTACTGTGACTTAAATATAAAAACTTACTAAGTTAGAATATAAGTTGATTTCTGAAATGTTACAAATTTCTAACTTAGAGTTAGTTAGAAGTTTGTTTGGTGAATATAGTAACTCAAGTTACTAAGTTAGAGTAGAAGTTAGAAATTAAATTAATTTTTATAGTTTAAAGTATATATTTAAAAACTCGTTTGTTCAAATGTAATCCATTAGGTACATAAATTAATTATTAGGTATCTAACTTAAATTAATGGTAACGATTGAAAAATTAAATTGAACAACTGATTATTTGATCAAATGTTTCAAATAGGTAGGGAAGAACCTTAATTTCTTGGAAATGATTAGGAAAATCAGTCATTAATAGAACACAGAATGTATAACAAAATAAGAAATGTATAAGCAGTATGGTTTACCATATTAGTGTATATTTATAGGCGTATTACAAGGAATATAACAAATATGAAGAACTGATAAAAAACATATGACAAGAAAAGGTTTTCATCGGAGAATATTCATTATTAATAAATTATTATCACGGCTATAGATACTAATAGTTGGCAATCGGCAGTTTTAAGGAACATTAGGATTTTTGGAATAAAAAAATTAATTACAAAAAAAACTAGTTACCTACGTATTGTTTTTAATGAGTTATATTAGATTATTTTAAAAATTCAATTCGTTAACATAAAAAAGTTATTATGAATTAAAAATAAAAAAATAAAAAATATATAATAATAATATATTAATATAAAAATAAAAATGAATTACTTAACTTTAACTTTCTAACTAGTTATTGCCCAGCTTTGTTCCTCACAGGTACAAAATATGACCCAAATGAAACACAAAAACGCAAAAAAATAAATTTGTTGACAACCTTTAAGAATGAATATATTTTATTAAAATTTAATTAAAACAGGAATGCGATTACTTTATTAAGACCAAAGTTGTTATCAATTGACTTTTTACAATAGGTAGTTAATTTAAATACTTTTAAGGCTTTAAATTAAATTTAAAATTTGAAGCCCACAGTATTTAAATATTCTATCCTGGGAATTTTACTTTCAGAGTCCTTACTTATGTTTCAATACACCGCCATTATAATAGACACTTCCATAAAACATGAACTTGATTATTTTTGTTTTTAAAACAAAAATACCTACACAATATTTGAACATATTATATTACAAGTGTCAAATTTTAAGCTGAAATCGATTAACAATTAATGTAAGTAGTTTTTAATTATACCAGATAATAAAATATATAATGTATTACTTTTATCCCATTGTGAAGAAACAAAAGGCAAATAAATTAAATATATTTTGCTATTTTGGGTTGGTATGTCACTATGCAATATGATTTTCCTAGAAATTAAAAAATAATAACAGTAATTGATAAATTTAGAAAAATTAAGAAAAATGAATATATTTTTTAATAATAGTTTAATTTTTCATATTTTTTTGGAGAATTATAATCAAATTTTTGTCTGTATACCTGTTGACGCATTCTCCTATAATATATTTGATTTCTATACTTTTATCCACTCACCTGTCACGGCTTGACCAAATTTACCGGTATTTCTGTTTTACATTTTATTTTCCATATTAGATATATATATATACAAAGAATAAACCGGTTGTAATCTGTAAAACGTTATATCACTTTTTAATCAGATTTTATTTTTGGTCTTTAAAGTTACCTGCCTATTTAATTTTTTTTCATGTTTTCAACATAATACTGTCACAGCTATAAATCAAGCGTATCTATACCTACCTAAATTTATTGATAGTGGTTATTATAATATTGAATTTCAAAGATAGCGAATTACTAATATATACTTTCTAAACTCCTGTTCGTATGGAAATATTTTCAAAATCTAGTTATACAAGTATTTACTACCATCCATCCTACTCTAACAGCAACTAATAAATTAGTCGATTATTTGTTCTATCCCATAGTTTAAAAATCGATACCAAATTCAAAACATATACCTAGTAGTATGAATAAACATTAGAAAGTTTTGGATTTCAGACATTCAAAGAGGAACCGAAGATAAGATAACCATCATAAGTCATAAAATCACAACCAATATTCAATAGAAATAATTATTTATCATAAAGTGCTTACATCATTAAAATTTATAAATTATAAAGTAAATGATTCAATGTTTTTATAACTGAATCAACATCAATTAGTCAAATAATATTTTATAATAATTGACCATTCAATATGGGAAATTTGTATTGAAAGAATTTCTAAATTGTATGTATTCTAGTAGTTTGCATCACTTTAAGTTTGTATAAAAAAATCAATTTCAACTTTAAAGTTACTCGATCAAGTAACTCGACCAATGTTTCGTTCCAAAACTTTTTATACAAAAATGGTACTGTATTGTATAATGAAATTATAAATTTTTAATTTCCACTTTGTGCTTGTTATAATATGGTTTTCATATTTATTTTCAAAAATATTAAATACAAATATTAGAAACAAAGATATTATCTTGAGTCGAACGTTTGAGCATTTATAGATCGATGCAGCACGATTGGTAATTTTTACCTGTATACCTACGGTAATCATAATCCTCACAACGTTTGGGCCATTTGGGCATTAAATAAAAAAAAGTATATACCTTTTGTTAAGAAATATATGTAAGCCATATTTGGCATGTATAAAATTATTTGTATTTATTATACTAGAATAGGTACGAAAAATATATGTGTTATTAATTCAAATACGTGAGAAATTCGTTACATCAATCAAATTTGTCTAAAACCTAACCATTTGAAAACAATTTCGTTTTACGTCATTTAAAATTGAAACGTTATACAAATTGTATGTTTGTCGTTTTTTTTTTAAATAAAAACGTTTTGGATCGTTACATTTCTCCGTTTTATTAACACATAAAAAAATTGTAAATAAAGAAGAATCTATTTTACTCTGTTATTTTTAATATTATATAAAATAATTACAAAAAACCTTTATTAATTTTCAATTCTTAGTTATAATAATTGAACATTTTATCACTTTTTAACTACAAAACTATTTGCAAATTTTCAATGATGTATGTCGGTCAAAATTTGAAGTTTAATGCATATAAAAAAAAGTTGTGCCTGTGTGTTATTATGATTTTTAAATTGATATTTTAACAACTTCCGAGGAATCTTATATTAAAGAAATTTGAACCAACAAAATTATTTTTATCGATATTTTTCTTTTTAAGAAAGACAGAAAAATGTATAGAGAATTTATTGTTGATTTTTCAAATCTTAGATTTAAATTAAAATTTTTTTTAAGAATTTCCTAATTAAAAAAAACTGGAAACTTTTGTGGTTTTTATGCGTATTTCGTCAAAATTTTAACTTTAGACGCTTGTAAAAAACTATTGGAGACTTACCCTCAACTTTCTTTTTAATTTTCACATACAACAAGTTATGAAAAACTTTGTATTACATTTTCAAGTTTTTAACGATTTAAAACATTTTTATTGATAAAAATAAAAAAAACCAAAACTTGATTATGCCTATAAATAGCTCAAAAAAGTCAAAACATATTAAACATTTTATATGTGTATAGAAATTGCTTATATAAACATTTTGTAAAATGTTCACGTATCATCGGTCATATTATTATATCTTCTGTTACACCAAAAATAAAAATCAATTTTGTCGAAAATTTCCCATTTTTCCTTTAATTTTTTTGTTGTTTTTCCCTACACTTTTGAAAACTATGGAGAATTGTTTACTTTTACCCTTAAGTACCAACTAAATTCAATTTCCTACCGGAAAATATGCTGATGAAGAAAATCTGAGCACTTTGGCTGCCCTTAAACGTGGTGACAGCACAAAAAAAGAAAAAAAAACACACATCATTGTAAAATCAATACATTTCTCGCTCAGAATCTAAAATAACATGGTATAACAAATTATTCTTTACGAAAAATTGTCTATGATATGCGTTAGTAAACGGAAATAATAATGCTTGCGAGGTGCATGTAATTTGAGTCACATTTAAAAATTAATTTTGGTAAATTGTACCACTTTTTAAGGTTGTGCGACATTAGATCACATTATATCAACATTAGAAAACAGGGCACAATGTAATCTGCGTAATCTTGTACCTATACAAATTCTTGTAATTTGCACCACTTTGCACCACTCGAAAATAATTTACAATGATTTCTTAGACTTATTAATATGTATTTTGTTATATTACATTTTATTAGTTTAATCAAGTTTATTTTAATAAATACATTTCAAGAAAATTATTCAATTTTAGGTACAAAAAAATTGTGTACAAATGAGTAATATTTCAGTTAATAATAAGACATGTAAAAATCAGGAATATTATGATTCGTTGTTCAATATTGTTCTCGTTATTTGTTTTCGTTTTATGTTAAGCTATAATTAAACCATTGAAAATACACAAATTATACAAAATATACAAATTGTATATTGTATATGTATATTTAATCAACGATTAAACTGATGTGAACATTTATCAGGTTAATTTCAATAGTTAAAATTTAAAATGATCACATAATATGTAGTATAATTTATATTATTCCATTTCGTTCTTTGCCGCGGAGCAGATCACCAAAAAAAAATAAAGAAATTAATGTGGTGAAAATTATATGTTGCTTTTTTATATTTTGGAGCAGAGGCTATACAGTATACAAACTAATAGAGGACAAATTGTTCGGGTCGTTATTTGCTATTCATCATTTTCAGGGTTGATAGACCAATTGCGCTTAATAATAACCTTATATCTAATATTTTTTTTATTCAACAGCACATAACATTAATAAATAAATCACACATTTACTACTATTCTATACTACCTATGTTATATTATTATACAAATGTAAATTAGTAAAAATTATTCACAGTATACAAATAAATACATTTTTTAATACAAATATTTTGTTTGTCAATTTTTTTAAATTAGTATACAATTTATGTTTTACAATAATAAATAGAAACTGATTTAAAAAAATTCTTTGCTAGGTAGTAATTTTTCCGGAGTTGTAATTCTCCATAATATATTTTACGCTTAATTGTTTCGTTAAATACTCTTGGTTTGATGTATATTTATTTTATTCAGTTTTGTTTATTGCAATACAAGTGCTGGCTTGTGTTTCTATAATATTGTTTTTAGGAAGACAAAAATATATGGATGGGAAGAACAAAAATTTAAAGAAAACGAATCGTGAAAACTTTCACACGCATTGGTTGTACGTTCAGAGCTTATTGAATCAGTATCGGAGGGGATGTAGAGTTCGATGAAATATAGTTTTCAACAATATAGTTAGTGAATTTAGTAACATTTTAATTCGTTAGACTGAATTGTCATTATTTCTACTACAAACACATCCTCCACGGCTCTACTTCTCTGTGCGGAAAAAGTGATAGACCAAAAATTATTAAATGTAGCCATTTTCCTATTTCTGAGACTGGTTTTTTATACTTATTTTGTTGTCCACAACTTTAGAAATTCTTTCACCAAGCTTGTGATAAATGAAACCTACAACCTACCAGATTGATCGAAGGTCAAACTTGAAGAACTCCAAAATGAAAGGCTTGTTCAAAATTGGCAACGACTATTTTTGGATTAAAATGAAGATTGAAAGTTACACATTTACTAGTCAAAAATCGAAATAAATATTCGTCGGTACTTGATAATTTGTTTGGCAAAAGAGAAAATATAAAAAATATTAATGGAATTAAGTGCCAATTTTTTAAACCTCGTATCGTGAATAGCTGATAAAAATATTTGGAACAAAATTCAAAAGTTCCATCAACAAATATTTTATCACAACTACATAACAACTCTAAGTTTGTTTTTATTAAAAAATATATTATATTCAAAATATTATCGTATATTAACAATAAATTCTCACCCTTGTATACATTTGTGTCCAAATTATTTAATGCTGTATGTACTTCTGATACATGTGTTGGTAAAGATAGTAATAATGTATTTCTGCTTAAATAAATACTATAAATAAGTACTTCCTCTTATATAGAATGCACATCGTTTCATGATAAATCAACTGTATTCGATTGCACTTCGTTGTGAATTCATTTTAATGGTTTTGTTGTTATTAGATTTATTGTTTTTATTTTTATTTTTAAAGAATTAGCAACAATATTCGGCCGTTAATATTTGCACTTGCTTCGTGATTATGATTTAAGTTAGAAGTAAAAAGCATAGTTTCACTTTCATTAGAAAATACATTCGAAGGACACGATTTAACAGTAGGTTCACCTCCACCTTATTCCATCTTTTGTTTTACTAATGTTTTGAAATTTTTAATTATTGAGAAGTAACAATGGTTTAACTTTTTCACTTCGAAGTTATTGAAAAATGTCCATATTGTAACATAAAACTACTCAAACTAATACTAGCTAACTAACAATAGGTATGTTTTTATTAGTACACTTTTTGATTGTAAAATGTATGTAATATACAGGCTAATAATTATAAATAAATGACAATATCGTACAAATAAAAGTATCTGGTATCATCATTATGTCACCCCGTTGAATATAACATAATAGTTTGTATAACGTACCAATCAAGCTGATTAATAGGTAGGTAACGTCCGTAACGATAATGAAAACTTGTTTTCGTCTATCACTCAAACTCATACTTTAATTCGTTGATAATAAATAATAATGATGTTTCTTAAAAGTATCGATTTCATTAATTTTAATCATAGAATATTGACAGCAAATCAATAATAATTTTTGTATTTTTAGAAAAATATAGGTATGTACTTATGGTAAAAACTATGCGGAGCGAAATTGGTATAATATTTACCGTAAAATAAAAACATTGCAATAAGGTATTCTGACCTTAAAATACAAATTTTGTTTTAGGTGCAACTTGTCCATGCCCTTTAAAATATTATGAAGGCGTATACAATAATAATGATATTATAAATATATGAGATACATTAAAATCAAAAATTGTACCTACTATTTCATTGTTTATTATATTGTAGGAACAATCAGTCAAATATTTAATGATTGAAGAATTTGTACGTGTCAACACAAATCAGTCAAATAAAACAAACTTTTTGATTAAACAGTTAATAAATACATTTATGTACATTGTCAGTGCAATTAATAAAAAAAAAATTACAATTAGTACGAAATAATAGTTATTTAGTTATTATATTTGGTCAAGATGATTATTTATTTTAAGATTAATAAGTTTTAATTTTAAGTGAAATAATTTTAAGATATTATAAAAAAAAGGATATAATTAAATTATTTTTTAATAGTTTGATCTGCGTTTTAAAGGTATTACATTCTGACTTGTCATGTTTAAAAAATATATATTATTATATAAATATGTTTACCCCAGTCCAATACAAATTACGTACGCACTACATATTATTTTTAATTTACCTGACTTAGGAACGAATCGAAACACTGGAATACCTAGTACAAATAAAGGTTGAAATGGGACGCAATCGGACCGAACAGGAAAACAATAAACGTATTTGTAAATTAATGTCAACACCAAGCATGAAAAATAATTTAAAAATAAATTTTTAACTTCATTATTTTGTAATTTAACTACTCAATTAATTTTATAAATTGATGACTACAAAACATTTGTAAATTTTCGGGAATTCAAGTGCTTATAAATTTATAAATAAAAAAGTCGTGCCTATGTAGGTATATCTTTAATGTTATTAAATATTTTCACACACAACTTAAAAGTTATGAGTAACCTTATACTATTTATTGCATTTTTACATTCTTGAAATTGGTGTCTATTAAACTTATGAAGATTGAAAGGGGGTCTGAAAGTGAGGTCACCCAATTGTTCATATTTATAACTGTGTCGCATCTCCTTCTACATTTTAGTTGGGCGCCACTGTAATTCTATAAAATGAAAAATGAGAATCATACGCTTAAACTTAAGTGAAATAGAAATTCAAGAATGTAAAATTATAGGTATATTATGCATTTAATTTAATTTTGTTTATAAAATCTTACTGTTCATTAACATCTTGCAAAGCAATGATCCTGTTTCGATGTAATGGAGTGTAGTAGAAATTTTCGGTGCAACTCGTTTGCGCACATTCGACATATTTTACTTGAAAATTGACGACTCGTTTACGCTCAACGAAAACACATTATAAACCTACAAGGTGTAAGCTGTAACAGAATGCCCTAACAAATAAAACGACTTTTGTTCAAATCAATAAAAAAAAAAAAAAAAATGTTTTTATGTATAATTTATGCATTCACTAAAAAGTACGCTATAAAATTGTTGATTTTTATTTATGAGTACTAAAAAAAATATTGTATTACATTTTTTTTGTAAGAATTCAAAATACATAATTAGTAAATCTAATTTTTAGGATAACATTTATGATAAAAACGTTTAATTCAAGTAGTTTTTTTTTAAATTATTTAAAATATCAATATTTTTTTGAAGTAAGTTTATTTGAAACATAATACATTTTTTGAAAATATTCTTTTTGGGAATTTTCATACAATAAAAGTAAATTATGATAATAATTATTTATAATAATCCATAAGTATAATTTTCATATTTTTTTTATACGTATAACGTATATTAACTAGTATCAATTTTTAATTTTTAATGTTATAGATCTTTATATTACACTATAAACATATTTTTTTTTAACTTTAACCTACCTAAATAAACTGATTATTAATCACAGATTACAATTCAAATTTCGAGCAACATATGTCCTGTTGAATTGTTAGTCGCAGGCCAGTAAATAGTGCGAAAATGCAGGTACTTAACATCTGTGCTCAAACGAGTTTAACTTTTAGAGTTTTTCATCATAGGTAGGTAGCTAAAATGTGCGCTACCGAGTTGGGGTTTTTTGCGCCAACGAAGTGAAAAAAGTAAATGTGCGCAAACGAGCTGCACTTGAAATGTGTAACGAAGGTGGTAAATACCTATTATATGAATCATCAGTATTAACCCATTACTGCCATTAGCGCTTAGCGTTGCCATTTGGAAATGGATACAGACCTATTTTTAAGAATTTATTGTGAATAAATTTATTTGGGAATTATACTTACAAAAAATTTTTTTCATAAAAAATAATAACAATTATAATTTGATTATACATTTTTTTAAAAAAAAAATTCCGGCGTCAATGTGTTAATAATAATGTGATTGACAGTGGCACATCATTTTTAATGAATAACATTGACCAAAAATGTAGTAAAATAATGAAAAAAACGCTACAAACCTACCAACTGACTACAATCAGGACAAGGTGTTTTTTTTTCAACAACTACACATCAGAACTATCAACATATCTTAAATTAAAATTCATTAGCCTAGCTTTGAAAAATTACAGATAATTAATATCTCAAAATATCTTATTTTCATTTATTGAAAATTTGTTTATTTCATCTCTACCTATGATAGATATGTGCTTCATCTAAGGTTTTTTTAATTTTAACAATTGTAAATACTAAATTGTAGTTTGTAAGAACCATTGTATGTATAAATTCAAACATTTTTATAATTACCTATTACCTGTTAAATAAAGTCAAACTTACAATATTTGTTAATTTTAATTGTAATTTTGTGGAGGTTTTATAAGTACCTACATAAAAACAAAATAATAATAAGTAAGTGTATTGTTCATTATGTGTTAACAAGATAAGATAATCGAATAAACAGTTTATTACACAATATTAATATTTAATATTATAAACATTCACCAAAACACCAGTTAAAAATACATATTTAATAACTTATGATTCTATTTATTTTAAAAATTAAGAATTAAGTGATACAAAAACTGGAATATTAAAAAAAATAAAAAACTTTTGATAAATATAATATATATTTGCATTGTACTTATAATTACTGTTATATTATGCGACATTTCAAATATATTGAAAGGGTTTAACTTATTATATGGTTTTTAAACAGTGCCGTAAACATAAATCAATGAACTGAGACCTAAGTTAGATTTTATAGTTTCTAAGAAATTTTACGAAGAAAACAATAGGAAACATTAGACAATAGACACCAATAATTGTTTGTTTTTTTTTTAAATTAATTTATATGCTATCAAATAGTACAAATATTATTTAATTCATGAAATTTGTAGATAATAATCATTTTTAATTTTTATATATAATCCATTTATTAAATTTGAGTATTTGACCCAACCTCTAGAAGCTCTTTAGTTATTTAAAGGTACTTATTCGTGAGCACAATAAAAAAAAAATGTATTGTCAATATCAGAACCAAAGATTAAAGATTTAAAAATTGTGGAACAAGTGATTTTAATATTTTATAGACTCAATGGTGACTTTAAGGTGAAAAATTTTAATAACATTATTCACAAAAATGTATTAGAGTGGTTGTTACTTGTTGAATAGGTAATGAACCTAAATAATTATTTTAATATCGGCATAACAAAATAGTTATTAGAAGTTGATTAAATTTAGTGTAATAATCAGCAGCATGGTTTTAAATCCTAACACTGCAGTTTGCTATACACACTGAATAAATAATACTAGGTAGGTAATCAATAAAATAATCCCTCATTATTATGACTAAATTTTAAAAAAACAAAAGCTTATTATCTCCATAGGGCATAAAGCATATTTAAAATTATAGAATCTAATATGAAAAATCAAATTTTGTACAAATATTTCATTTATATATCTATTTTTACAATAAACTATGGTCTGTAACTATAAGCCTCTAAATTACAATTAATGAAACTAAATAAATTATTAACAATATTTTAATTTTAATTTTAAATATTAGTATATTATTTATTAGACTATGATTGAATGTTATCAAATTATCATTATACAATAAAATATAATTTAAAAACACTACTATAATAACATAAGAATACAATAAATACTTCTTTGTTCGATATAAAAGCAGCAAATCAAGAGCTATATAAGACATTTTGTGATACACTTTTATTCATCCATAAAATCAAGATTTGAAAAACATTAGTGCCTAGAATTTTGAACGAAATGAGTCATTTTTATGGGTGAGTGGACGCATGGTATTATAAATACATTTGTGAGTTGAGGAAAAAATAATGATAACAATGATAATGAAGCAATAATATACGACTAAGTCACTAAGTCACATTTAGGTTTCTGCATTTTTTTTTTTTAGGCATTTAGAATAATTTGTAAGCTAATTAATAATAATAACTAACCAACATTAGATACCTTTAAAAATTTATAATATTTAACAACATACTAAAAAAAAATATGAACGATATCTCTATATAGTTATATGCTAACTACAGAATTGGGTCACATCCGCGAGTGAAAGAGAGGGAGGGTAGCCAAATATGTATTATGAGAAATTGAGAACCAAATTTTAATGTCCAGGCCCAGGTGGGATCTAGTAGTTATGGCACTGTTTTCAAAGACAACAAAATGATCATACTTTGTCTGTTGTTATGTTTAGTCCTAATAAATATATAGGTGCGCATAATATCATTATTTTAGTGTAAAATATAGTGTAAGAATAAATGTAAAATGATACAAATATATCACTTAAAGATTATGGAGTAAATATAGATTACAAAATACTCCATGGGCGGTGGTGGTGGTTCGATTAGAACTTTGGTAACTTCCGGGCACCCATTCGGACAGTCGTTTTGATCAACCTTTGATTGCTCCTTTTCCATATTGCATGGCATACAACTGCCCGTATTACAAGAGGCGATCGCCGGATCGCATAACCCCATTGGCGGTGGTCCGATTAGAACTTTGGTAACTTCCAGGCACCCATTCGGACAGTCGTTTTGATCAACCTTTGATTGCTCCTTTTCCATATTGCATGGCATACAACTGCCCGTATTACAAGGGGCGATCGCCGGATCGCATAACCCCGCATGCACAGACTTATTCAATCCTGGTCCTAAATATAATAGAAAAGTGACCATTAGTGCATTGGATAGCTGATACCTACAATATAGTACGCTATCGAGTAAAGTCTTACAGTTATTAATTATTATTTTGGAACTTACGGTAGGTTTAATGCAATACCTACAGGTAGCTCAGTAATTAAATATTAGTCGTCTGATATGAAAATACAACAACGTAAAAATGTATAAAATTCCTCATATTCGAGACTTTTTAGCAAATCAAAACAAATTATCTGTATTTATAATATTACGTTTAACTGTGCTAGACTTAATGCTCTTTACAATATTGTTAGTCAAGAAAAGTATTGAAAATTAAAAACTTTACAAATCTAGTGATATAAAAACAAGTACAATAAAAACAATTTTACGAAACATAAATGTTGTAAAATATTTTGAATATAGGAAATTGCACTAGTTATAGGTTTAATAGGTATAACAACAACTGATTTACGATGTACCTATATCATAAATAAAAATAAAATCGCAGTTTGAATATAGAAGTATTTGACTATGTTATTTAAAATCTAATATTTTGACAAATATAGCTGTTTTAAAACATATTCATTTTTTACATTATAATACATTATTATTTAATGTTCATTGATGGTGAATTAATAGAATCTATCAGCAAACGAGTCAACTAATTTAAGTGTCGTAAATAGGTATACCTATATAGATAGTAATATGTTTTACAGTAAATCCGTTTGAATTGATAAAAATAAAATAATTTGAATTGAATAATTGTACAATAAATTTAATATTAATAAAATAATAAAAATAATTTTTGAAATATTATGTTGGTACCAAAAAAATACATGTTACACTGTACTTATATAACGGACGCATTATACCTACTTAAGCCTTTTCTCAATTTCATTACTAACCTGTGATTAACATAAAAACCAAAAGATACATGGTACATTTGTTCATGGTTGAAGTCAGGTGGTTGTTTATTTAAACAATAATATTAATCCTTCGAACAGAATCGTCAAACACAGAATAACATCAGTTCACATTGGCTGTTGGACCATTAATGGGACGAACACCAGTAATATGGGCGCTATGGTATAGCGCTAGGGTCAGTTGAAAAAATTTGGTACTACCGCCAAACGCATACATTGGCATGGAAACAGGAATGTAAACGGTGGTGATAGTAAAGCAATTAAGATATACCTATACAAATTATTTATTGACAGACGACATAATTATCATTAAATGTATAGGTACAACATTCCAATAATTTAAAAAAATTGGTAGGAAGATGTAGGTATATGCATAAATGCATTTATTCGTTGCACCTGTCTATGGTCTACCTAATATTCGGAATATCATCAAACAATTTTTAAAATAGGTATTTGATTACAATTAAAGACTTATAGTTTTATATTTAAGTTATATTCGAAGTTATGTACAAAAAAAAAATTTTATTGACGATTTTTGACACAACCCATTTAAATGTTTTAAATTTTAATATTTATTATTGCTGTTTACATGACAAAACTTCTATTTTGTAATTATCTACCTACTGTTGGTATGCTTATTATTTTATACGGGTAGACATGCACTATTTACCTACAAATGGGTAAATAGTATATATTTAATGTCCATGTATCTATATATATAAAAATAAGTGTACATTTTGAATACATTTTATAGCTCAAGATCCACCGAACCGGTTTCGATAAAAATTTCAGGGCATATTAAGATTGATATGTAGATGGTTTCTGTGAAGTTTGTACGCTGTGCGATATGTGGTCTTGGAGTTATGGACTCTTAGGTTAGTACGATGTTTCGCGCACGCGGTTTCGGCGTATCTACGATAACAATAGCAGTCGGCCGATAACGGGAAGTACGGTACGGCACGGCTGTCCGAGGGTTTTCGTCTACCTGTACTCTGACCTTTTTTTGTGTGTGTGTTATGAATTGTTCCGAGGCTATATTATAATATTGAATGAGTTGTATAGAAAACACTGACTAAAAATAATAATACATTTTTATCGAAATGCGATAAACGTGTTACGACTTACGATCCACCAGACGCCGAACGAGCGCCGATTGTTGGTTCATCGGTGTACTGCGACTGTGATCAGTGAACTGTGCGCGTTTGTGTGGTGTTTCCCTAAATTATTTAACTATTTTATACACATTTAGGCAAACAAATTTATAGAAAAAAACAAATCTTAAGCACAGGCTAACGTCACGACGTTTTTCATGTACTTACCTATAATTCTGATTTCACTCACTTACGCACCTCATGGGGTCCGCAATCCACCGCAGGTGGGTTGCCTACCTGATAATATACTGCTCGCATATTGCCCGTGATCTAATGCAGTGGATTACCTACCTATAGGTGGTTTAGATACATGGAAATCACTTCAGGTTAATGTTACCTTAATATTTGGCTCAGGCGACGCTGGGTATGACTAAATTCAAAATTGAATATTGTTGTAACGATATTAGTTAGAATATTTTAACCGTTATATTATAAAATAAAACATATTATTCATACATTATAGTGGGCATTATTATTTTTTTTAAACGGCAACGAAGTGCAAAAAAACTATTTTGCACTCAACAATGTTATTACCCATAATATTCTAAAATAATATTGTAAATATGAAAAAAAAAATACACACAGGCGAAGCCCGGTAATTCAGCTAGTACAATATGTAGTATATAATAAACATAGAAAATAGACATGTTTTAGTTAAATAGAGAAAACATTATCATCATATAATGTACAGGAGATAGACTTTTTATTATTGTATCGTTTTGTAAATTTAAATATTTCTATTTCACTTTACAATAGACAAAACAAATATAAAAAAATATTACAAGTAAATAACTATACTAAAAACATTTCATAGATGAAAAATTTTATAGGTAGGTATAATTAATAAGGCACCTATACTAGCTTTATTTGAATGTTGTTGTGTAGATAATTATTTTTTAATACCTATACTTTAATACTTATTAGATAAAAGCAAAAAGAGAAAATTCCCGAAAAAAGAACGCAGCTCCTAACATTAATTTACCAAATTAAGTTATCTGTTCCATAAATTTCACCAAATTAAAGATTATTTTCAAAAAATTATGCTTCTCAAAAAAAAAAAAAACATTCAATAGTAGTAAGTTAAATGTGTGAATTATTATAATTTTAACTTCATATAATATTTATAAAAGTATATAGGTAATACACCTGCATACATTTGTGTTAAGATATCAAACCTAAACATTTTAATTAAATAAATATAAAACATTTTATTAGTTTGTAAATATACAAGAAATCAAGTATAAGATTGCACAGAGATTACTGTGAAATGGCCAAAATGATTAATTTAAGTACAGGTACAGTAATTATAAGTCAACATTTACTTGGAAGTTTTTAACTGGTATTTCTCGCGGTGGATTAATAATTTTTATTAGTGATCTCTAAGGCGGTAGAGCATCAGGTAAGGCAATTTTTGCACAAAGTGGATAGATTACTAAGCTGTTTTATCCAGATACTAGTAATAAGATTGATAAAGAATTTATAATAGATGTTTTATGCATATAGACATATACAAACAACTAGATAGCCGACTATCCCCAAACACTGTACAGAATTTTGAAGTTAATCCGCCATGGCGCCATATGCCTAAACGGCAATGTTTACATTTTTATGTGATAACAATATCGATAACTGAAAAAACCGTTTCGGCTCGCAGACCGCAGTATTTTAACTGTTTCAAGTTTCGACTTATTAGTTATTACATCTTGTCTTTCAAGTTCAAATTTACAAATTTAGTGTTTCATTTTTGTAATAATGGTTTATTCGTGTTGTGTACACGGTTGTTATAATAGTTAAGGAAAAACTGTCGATTCCCGAAAAATCCACTTTTTTTCGTAAGTACCTGTCAAAATACAAATTACAATAATTATTAACTAAAAATCAGATTCATGTATACCTTACATTCAACCAACTCACCAAATAACCAATTAATATTTTTATTTAGATTTCCTTTAAAAGACCCAGAGAGGTTAAACAAATGGTTGTTGGCAATTGGACGTAAAGGTTTCACCGCAACTAAGTTTAGTAAAATTTGTAGTGATCATTTTGTATTTGATGATTTCAAATCAAATATTGGTGGAAGTTATCGTTTAGATTTGAAAGCGAATGTTATACCTTCAGTATTTACTTGTACTACAGAACTGTTGGCAAAACGAGCAAAATTATTGAATTTCACAAATCCTGATATTCCTAACACGAGTGAATTAGAGCCAGTTAATTTAGAGCCAATTAATTTAGCACCATTAAGATCTCCAAGTCCAGCTAATCTTGAAGAAATTGATACACAAACTACCAGTTCTACGTCTCATGTTCAACTTTTTAGGACTCCCTCAAAGAGTAAAGTACTGCTATTTTCTCCATCTCCAAAACGAAAATTACCAGATACTCCCAGGAAAAAAGCTTTGTATAAAAAAATTAAATTATTACAACAAACAGTTCGGCGTAAAAACATTGTAATTAAGAACCTTACTGATTTAATAGGAAGTATGAAAAAAATGGATTTATCAATTCTAGTGTTAAAGGTAATTTTTTATAGTTTAATTTTATTATTATTATTGATGTTTATGGATGTAAATTGTTAGGTATTTTGTCTGATGGACAATCTGAACAACTGTTTCAAAACCAGTTGATTAATCAAGAAAGGAAACCTACTGGTATGCGATATAGTAAAGAAATTAAGGAATTTGCTTTGACTGTTAATTACTATTCGCCTAAAGCGCTTACTTATTGCAGGTTGCAGGTATCTAAATGCTTAACAGCTTTTTATTGAATGGAACTTACATCATTTTAACACAGCTATGCTTAATTGCATCCTAGTTTTTTATTCTATTGCTTTATTTCATAAAATAGTTAATTTAAGTACACTTATATAAATATTAATTTTTTAATGGGGTACTGTTAGAAAATCAAGAATTACTTATCTATTCAATTACATTAATTAGTATAATACCTTTTTTCTTATATTTCATGATTAAAAATGTAGCATTATAATTAATCATGTTTAACTTTGTAGATCAATTTTAAAATTGCCTAGTCCAAAGTCAGTTCGAAATTGGACTTCCACTGTAAATGGCGAACCTGGATTTTTTGCTGAAGTTTTGAAAGCGTTAAGCACTTTAAATCCTGATGACAAACAATGTTGCCTTATGTTTGATGCCATGTCAATAAAAAAACAAGGACTTTGGGATGAAAAAATTGGAAAATTTATTGGGAATTGCGATATGGGAAATGCTTTGGAAATTGAAGGATCTAACACTGCAGCCACTGAAGCTTTAGTCTTCATGCTTGTAAGTCTTAATGGAAAATGGAAATTACCAGTTGGCTATGTCTTACAAAATAAAATCACAGCTACGGTACAAGCTGAGCTAGTAAAAACTGCTTTAAACCATTCACATAAAGCAGGATTGAAGTTTGGGGAGGTGATGGTGCATATGCCAACTTGTCCACTATGAAGATCCTTGGTCGTAAAATTGGTGATAACTATGAAGAAATACAGTGCTGGTTTAATCATCCAATTGACAATAGCAGAGTATATTATATCCCAAATGCATGTCATATGCTAAAACTGGCTAGAAATACTTTAGGGAATAATCATGTCTTGGAGTCAAACACTGGTTTCATTAAATGGTAACATATAACAAATATTTATGATGAACAAAATAAATTAACTCTAAAATTTGCCAACAAAATAAGTATGGCTCATGTCCATTGGACAAATAATAAAATGAAGGTGAAATATGCTGCTCAAACATTAAGTTCGTCAAATGCTGATACCCTGGAATATTTGAGTAGTATTAAGTATCCTAAATTTAATAATGTAGCTGCAACAGCAGAATTTTGTAGAACCAATGATAGAATTTTTGACTTTTTAAATTCAAAAAGCAAATTTTCTAAAGGATTCAAATCGCCAATTTTTAAATCTAATATAATTACCTTAGAAAACATAATTACTCCTTTGATAAAATATCTTTATACTCTAAAATTGAAAGGTTCTTTTTTATATACTTCAGCTAAAAAAACATTTATAATTGGTTTTGCAATTTCAGTTAAATCAATGTTAAGTATTGCTAGAGAGCTATTTGTTGTATCTCCTTATTTTAATTATGTTTAAGTTATAAATTTTCTCAGGACCATTTAGAGTTACTGTTTGGTCGTTTTCGCCAAAGATTTGGTGCCAACAACAATCCCAATGTAACTCAATTCAAAACTGCCATGAAACAAATTCTATTGAAAAATGCCATAAAATGCAGAACTAATGGAAATTGTAATACCTTCGATGATGACCCTGTAGGATCATTGTTTGAATTTAAATGGGCAAAGAAAAAAAACCAAGAAGAATTCCCCATTGAAAGTTTAAATCAAAATGATGATTATATTATGCAAAACAAGTTATATCTTTTAAACAATTTACAGTCAAGTAGTATTTTTTATGAGGCAAAAAGGAGTATACTTTATTATATAGCTGGATATTGTTCTCAAGATGAACATAAATTGTGTGTCATGTAAAGAATCTCTTCTATTGCAAAGGTGTGACCATGACTATATCTCTAACGAATATTCTAGTCTTGTAAATTTTAAAAACAGAGGTGGTCTCATATCATGTTCAGATAGTGTTTTCAATATTGTTTCTGAATGTAAAATGTTATTTTATTTATATACTGACAATTTAAAAAAAATATTTGTACAAAATTTAAGTTTATCTATTATTAATCAATGTACACGAAAATTTAGTTTAGACAAAAACATATTCCCTTTATTAAATTGTGAAAATGTTTCTATACTTGAACGGCCACATAAATTATTATTAATAACCATCATAGCTAAAAAATTCCTTAAAATCCGTTTAAATTCTTTTTCAAAAAATTATACAGAATCAATAAATGAAGTAAGCAAACGCCATATCTTAACAAAAACAATTTTATTCAGCAATCAATAAATTTAATTATAACTAAACTATTAACTATTCTTTTTATATTTTTTATTTATTTTATATCTGGTATCAAATAAACATTGTTGATTGTAATTATTATTATTATTATTATAAACTATTTTGTTTTATTTCTAAAATGATGATTGTTCATTAAAATAATTCTTTGTTGAATTTTATATTTATTTTATGTACTTTAATAACATGTTTATTACTTAAAATAATACTGCCTTTGGAAATTTTCCCTTAAAAATGTCTTTGTTATTTTGATTTTATAACAGGTGGGCAGTTTGCATAAAATAACTGAATAGTTGACACCTAACTGGTGCTTTCGTGTTTTACAAAGCTACCTAATTTTGAGAAATATTACAAAGTAGTTATTCAAGACTACCAATATTTTTCATTTTCCTATTTATTAAGAATTAAATTTTGCTACAGCAATTTTCTTAACTGAAGAGAGTACTAATGAGTATAAAATTACAAAATTGAAACTCTGTTATCTACAAGAAATGCAACACATAATAACAAATGGAGGGATAGATGGGGCATTGGAATGCTGTGTTACATTATAAATTACAATTTTCTACCCGTCTACCGAGTTGTAAATGCATTTTTGTTGTTATCAAATATTGTTATCACATAAAAATGTAAACATTGCCGTTTAGGCATATGGCGATTTTACCTTCAAAGATAAGCGAAAGTCGGCCATCTAGTTGTTTATATATGTCTATGGTTTTATGTTAACAGAAGAAACTACTATTATTCCCTTTCTCCTTTTAAAAACAAAAAAACAGTTCTCCATATGGATAAAGCGTTAAAAAGTAAAGACATAGCAAGTGCAAGAGTTTCTATTAAGAGAATAAAACAATTGCTTTGTCCTTATATACACTATAGGTTTATCTAACAGCTGAGAATATATCTGGCTAAATAGTAATTTTGAAGTTCATAAACAGAGCACTTTTCAACAATATTAAGCAAACTATTAGGCATTTACACACTTTCAATATTTCAGTATCAGCATCAATATTCTCAAGCCAGCACTCTGTAGTATTAGTTATATTTCTACCCTAAGTATGCAAAACCAAGGGTGATAGCAGTGAAGCCAGAACAAAAGCAGAAATAAAATATATTGTAGGTATATAAGAAAAAGCTAATAAAAAAGTTTTTTTTTTATGTGACCAAATTATACATTACATAATATTATACATGCTAAATATAAAGAAAATTTACAGTTTGATTAATTTAACCCAGAAAGCGAAGCTTGTGGTGAGCTAAATATACATTATTATTTTTGGTTCCTATTTTTAATTAGGTAACTACCTAATATTTTTACCTTAATGTTCTATATTACTGATTGGTAAACTTATTGGTTTACAACAACACAATTGTTTAATAGGAACAAGAGAATATTGTTGTAAAGATGATTCTTTTAAACATGACAGCTCTCATCTAACATCAGTGAATGATCATGTTTCAATATCAGATATATGAGTTTGGCACCCGGTGTATTGGCAGAATAGAACAAATTACAAATAGGCCGGAAAACAGTCAGACAACTCGAAGTGGACGGTCAATTTAACTTAAAACACAATATGAATACAACAATAAATGATAATAAAAAAAGAGGTACTTCTCCAGGTTTGGAAAACCAGGAGGTGGTGCGCTCTACTAGTCGACATCGATTAGCTATATCCCAGGAGCAGAGGTTAGGTATTACCACTGCTGACTAAAATAAAACTGATGCGATACCAGTTGTCGTATCAGGACACCACCCTGAAGCTTCTATTTAAGAAAATAAATCACTACATTTCCACTACATCTATCGTTGTAGTGGAAATGTCCAGAAGACTGGATATCAAGAATGCTCTTCTTGGAGGGAATCTTGGATAACCTATAGTGTGTGCAGAAGGTGGCAAACGCGAAACGGTGTAATACCTCGCCTAGAACGAATCCGAACCTACTATTGAAGGAAGAACAGTCTAAAAAGAATGTAAATAAAATAGGAAGGTAGCACAAAATCTCTCAGGCTTGAAAAATCAGCACAGTTCTAGGAATTATGTAACATTTGTTAGTGTAAACAATATTTGATAATTACACAACGATCTTGAAAAACAAATAAAATGTGTAAACTCACAAACTTTTAATTCTCATATTTTAATGGGTATAAGAGAATAACAGTGTAATTTTTACATGTTTTTTTAAGTTTTTAAAATATAACTAAAGGTAATTATGTTTTTTTTTCTGTTATCACTTTCATATGATATTTTGATTGATTTGTTTATGTCTGTTTGCCAAATTCATGGACGTGGCATAGACGGTGCTAGAGTCCTAGAGAGAAGTATTGACATTGTAATCATAAATGATTAGTACCATCGCTTTGGCGACGATCAGCATTGGATTGCGAGCACCGATGAAACTGTACCATTCCCACACCCAATAACTCCAATGTTTACACAGTTACACTTACGGATAAAGGCACAGGCGTGGGCTTTGCTTGGGCCCGAGTGAATGGACTGTTGTTCTACAGTTGCGTTTAGTAAACCCAAATATAGCTCAGTCTGTATTTTAATATATATTACTATTATTATAATTATTAACATGATAGATGTGCAGACTAGATGCTTAACCGTGATTCTAAAATAATATTTAAAGTATGTGGTCAGAACAGCAATACTAGGCCTTACTCCAGCGATTGCGTCTTCAAACCTTCATTTCCAGCGAATGCGATATACAGCAATGCCTTGAAGGACTTCTTTCGTTGGCCAGAAGTCGGTCCACTGGTGGAACGGAAACATTGCTGAGTCATTGGTGACCGTCACAAGACCACAAGACAGTGGCAGTTACACTGAGTTTCCACATCCAAGGCGTCTTGGATCAAAAGACAGATTCCGGACTTGGTTAACAAACACAGCTGAACACGCCACCTTCGTGTGCCAGTTTTGGAACGATGTTAGAGTTAAGTTTGACAACCACGGCCTAAAGTTTCTGTGTATGCCGTCAACCAAGGATCTACCAAACGAACCCCCAACAAGCGAGGTAGAATCCAGAAGTGCTGCGGGCCGTGGGAAGCAGTTTGTGGCAATGGTGGAGTCCATCATGGGTGAAAAAGATGCTTTAGAACAGGAGAGGCTGAAATGCCCAAGTACAACATTGATGACCTTTGGAGTTCGGAGTTATGAAGATTTTTATTTGGTAGTGAAGTTAAAAATTGTTGGCCGAAGGCCCATACAGGACAGTTAGAGGATTTCACATTTTTGTATATATCTTTATACGATTTGTAATCATTAGTATAATTTTATTGTTTGTTTTGAATTATGTTTAATAAAATCAGAGAGTCAGCAATGGGATACAATATTTCTGTCCTTGCACCACGATACCAACCAGAAAAATAGGGTACGATAGTATCTACATCTACATAGTAGTATATAGCACTATGTAAGGCCTGATGTTATAACTTTATATCTTTATAAGTCACTTTAAAATTGAATTATCAATAAAAGCCTATGAAGTGGCCAGTATTAAATTCTTACATATAAATTGTTTAGTAAATCAATTCACTCCAGTATTAAAGATAACAATTAACAACGCGAGGTTTGCTTAAAGACAAATTGTCTATGTGAGGTGCGTGAGTTGGAGAACACAAAAAGCGCCCTGACATCCTCTATCCTCTTAATAAGTCTTTATGACGCCTTACTTACAAATGAAATGAAAATATCTGGACCTGGCATGTTTTTTTATCTTTTTTTATTTATAGTTTTCCCTTTTCTATCCAAGTAATTTCTAACTATATATCGACACACTGCACCGTAGACCACGTGTACCTCCTATCTAATAGGTATTTTTACGGATATCCCACAAAACTCAAATGCCAAATAATATCAGTTTCATAAATTAATTTTTTAACCTTATCAGTTAAAACTTGTATTTAAAATTAAAATTGTTGACATAGTACGGCCAACGAAACTAGGCGGGTTACCTTCGCTCGCCTAGTGGCAAATTTCCATTAGGGGTTTGAAAAGAAAATGCCTCGCCCCGCGATCACACGCACCCGCAGCAGCTTGTTAATGCATATTTACTTTATACATAATGATTTATACGTACACAATGTACATTTAGTAAGGAATTAAGAATACTTGAAATTCTTCATAAAACAGCTGAATATATAGTCATATAGATGCACCAGCTATTCATTTAATAAAGAAAACTTTTAGAACCCCGGGTCTACATTAAAACAGCCGCCAGGCGCCCTACCTAGTTTCGTTAGGTGTTCCCTGACCTTCATGTAGTGCTCCTTCAATACCCTAAATTGTGGTAAACTGGTAAATCCAATGTATTACATAGGTAACTAAAATGTTACAATCTGTTAATTTTTATTTGTTAAGATCACATGAGATAGATGAATATGAAAATCTATTCAATCGTGTTCAACATCCATTAAAATCCATCTAACATCAACAATATAATATAGTATACGTCATACGAGTATACCTTATACCGGTTCAAAATATACATATATATTTTTAAATACAATTAAAGGGTAATTTTTTTTTTTTTTTAATTATATATAAAATTATGTATGTGGTACAGCTAAAGTTAATATAGTTATTGTAGAAGAAGAATATTGATACAACATTTTGAATCGGTCCAACAATCATGAGGACATCATGAGGAATTACATACTCTTCTTATTTACCTAATCAGTATTTTAAGACGATAATTTGTATTAAGCTATAAGAGTAAACTATTATAAGGGCTAAAGGGAGTGCTGACATTTTTAAGATAGTCTAGTAGGCTCCTAGTGGAAACACTAATTTATAATTATTAAAAGTTTATTTGCAAATAGCGCATTCTATGTAATATCAGTAGTAATATAATCTATAACTAATAAGATATTAAGATTGTAAGCAATAAACAAAATAATAACAGTTCTAATGATTCATATATTTTCCAACTATTTATTCTTATTTAAAACACAACATCGAATTTTAACGATTTTGCATTATTCCTCTAGTATTATAAACGTACACTCTTATCTAGGTCATGTAATCGACATAATTACGTACACTAACACTTTAATATTTAAACATTGGTATAGACTAATTACTTTATTTTTTTTCCATATACACCACAATATCAATATATGATAGAATTAAATACAGATTTTATAGACCCTTACATCATAAACAATAACATAAATATAGTTAACACCGATTTGAATGAGTATATAACAAGCATTAAGAATAACCATCTAAATCTTTTGCACATGAATATTAGGTCTTATAATCATAATATAGATGAAGCCTGGTGTCTGATAAACGACTCAATTAGTAGCTTAGATATTATAATATTTAGTGAAACTTGGAACAGCACGGGGTTTGTCCCACAAGATATAACTGGTTTTTCGAATTTTAAAAGTAAAAATAACTTTAACCAAAATGATGGAGTTCTTATCTATATAAATAATAATCTCCACAGTATATCTGTAGAACAACAACCACTGTTCTCTGAGGCCAGTTGCTTAAAAATAAATCTGAAAGCAAATAATAAACAAATTACGATACTAGCCACATACCGTTCCCCAAAATCGAATATAAACATTTTTCTATCGGAACTGAATACTTTACTTACATCAGGTGTCTTAGAAAATAATTGTATATGGATTGGAGATATAAATATTGACATATTAGAATTAAATACGCCTTTAAGTACCGAAAATTATTTAAATATATTATCCTCAAATGGATTTATCTCTCAAATCTGTACGTACACTAGAGAGGTAAATGAAACCAAATCCTGTATTGATCACTTATTTAGTAGAGATGTACATCTTAATACTGTTGTAATTAAAACCAGTATAACGGATCATTACACAATCATAAGTAGTTTGATATCACCGAATAATATAAAACATAATATAGATAGTAGAACTAATAATACTGCATCATATATAAACTATAATAAAGTAGTTCAATTATTATCTATCAACGAATGGCCTGGTTTATTTGAAACCAATAATCCCTCGGCAGCATTACGTAATTTTAATGGACATATTTTAGATACTATAAATAACTGTATAGTCTCAAAGCATCATACAAGTACGAAAAATCGCAAGCTAAAACCATGGATAACTAACGGTCTTGTAATATCTATAAAAAATAGAGATAAACTTAATATGAAAACTAAGAGGGACAAAACAAATCTTAAATTGTTAAATTACTATAGAGCATATAGAAATAAACTAACAATATTAATTCGGAAGGCAAAAGAACAATTTTATATAAATAAAATAGAGACATGTAAAGGTAATGGAAGAGAAATCTGGAAAGTAATTAATGAACTAACATCTAGAAAAGAAATCTCGCCTAAGCTTCCAATTAACGATATAATTGAGAATAAATACCCAACTTCATCACCAAAAGACTACCTAAATATAGTTAACTCATATTATGCAACAACTGGTAAAAGATTAGTAGAAAAAAATTTCTCCAATATTATAAATAACATACAGTCTAATTTGGGAACAAAAATTAATAATATATCCAATAAAAAAAATATATTTAAATTAAATGCCATCGGTAGTAATGAAGTCATAAATATATTAAATAAATTGAATAACAACTCAGCACCAGGTCCGGATGGTTATACAGCTCTCTTCATTAAACAAATAGGAGACAATGTGATTCCACCTATCGTTCATATAATTAATTGTAGTATAGTCAACGGTATAGTACCCGATGAATTGAAAATGGCTAAAATTGTACCAATACATAAAAGCGGAGATAAAACAGATTTTTTAAATTATAGACCCATCTCTTTAGTAGGTATTATAGCCAAAATCCTTGAAAAAATAATAAAAAACCAACTCTTAGAATACCTAGAAAGTGATAAAATATTATTTGAAGGACAATATGGGTTTAGAAGGAACTTAGGAACAGAGGACGCTTTAATAGATTTAACAAATTTTTTTACATAACAAGAGGGACAATAAAAAGAAAATACTAATTTCGTTTCTAGACTTAGAAAAAGCTTTCGATTCAATTAGTAGACAATTATTACTACATAAGTTAAAAGAACTAGGATTCGATACTATTACACTTAATTGGTTTTCTAGTTATCTGAGTAATAGACAGCAATTAACCACTATTGGATCTCATTATAGTGACTATTGTTATGTCCAAGATTATGGAGTAACACAAGGAACGTCATTAGGCCCCTTATTATTTTTAATCTATATTAACTCTATACCAGCTTCATTATTAAAAGGTAAATTATTCATGTTTGCCGATGATATAGCTCTTGTTAATACCGAAGAAAACTGGTCAAAATTAAAAGAAATTGTCGAAACTGACTTACAGCTAGTATTTAACTGGATGGGGAAAAACTTATTATCACTTAATGTAAATAAAACAGTATGCATGCCGATAACCACTAACCGATCACAGCTTCCAGTTGAAATGAACTTCATATTACATCAATGTTCCATAAATAAAACAATCTGCGATTGTAAACCACTTAAAATGGTACAACAATTTAAATATTTAGGAGTCATAATGGATCAGGAGCTGAAATGGTCTGAGCATATAAAATTTATCAAAAATAAAATCAGGAGATTAATTTCCCTATTTTATAAAATTCGCTTTCTTAATAAATCAGTTGTACGGCAAATTTATATGGCATTATGTAATTCACTCTTATTATATGGTATTACATGCTGGGGAGGCGCCAGCAGAACAGACATAAAATCGGTATATATTGCCCAGAAAATTATTATAAAAGTAGCCTACTCGTTACCACCAACATACACCCTTCAATAGATATTTTTAAAAATACTAACATACTATCAATCTATAAATTATACATTAAACAAACACTTATAAAAACAATTCAAATGCAGATACTTAATAATACAGATATAATAGACAGTAGAACAGGCAATAACATAAAACTACCTTATATATCACTATCCAGTACAAAAAGTGCTCCCGACTATATGGTCAAAACAATATTCAACAATTTAGGAAATGAGTCTAATAAAGTATGAATGTGAAAATCAGTCTAATAAAACCAATGAAAAAAATATAATTAACAAAAATCGTATAAAAAATATAATTACTAAAATAGTAAATGACCTAGATGAGAATGTGTGTAAAAATCAATTATTAAAAAGCATCTATGTGTAAATATAAATAATTATCTGTTATTATCGTTTAGTTATATAATTATAAGATAATGTTATTTAGAGAAGCAAAATACATCATTCTCAATTGTATAAGACACATTTCATTTTATTTCATTATATTATAAGTAATATGTATAGGAACTCCGTATACCAGAAACGAGCTTGCTCAGTTGGTATACGTATCAGCTCTTATCACTATTATTGTAATAATTTAACTTTTGTAATTTGATTATTGTATTGAAATAATGATATTGATTTTTGCTGAAATAAATAAATAAAATAAATGGATGGATTGTATACAAAACAATTGACATCTGAGTACAATATTTAATAATGAGTAATAATAATAATATATAGGGTATACAGAAAAAAAAAAGATTATACATAACACCAGATTTATTTAATATATTTTATAAGGACATGAATGATAATAAAATCTTAATAACTATATGAATATAATGTACAAATAATATATTTTTATTTACAAATAAGGAAATTGTACAATAATGTACACAAAATGACCTAACTAAAAGTCAAAAGTAGAAAAGAGGGAACTATATTGGTGCAAGACATTAACAGTCTAATGGGTTTATTGTCCATGTAAGTGATAATGGAGTGATGAATTTAAAAGGGAACACTAGATCTAAAAAAGCCTGAAGAACCTTAAAAAAACAAGGATGGAAAAATCCAATATATTACTCAAAAGCCTGGTCAAGAATGTAACTCCTGCCTATGCAACTGCTTCGCTCAGCAAAGGATGAGCACATTTGCAACTGAGCATTATTATGTGACTCACAAGACATATGCAAAAAAATGACTAGAAACCTGAAAAAACCTTTAAGTGATCTCTAATAGTTTTAAGCTGCCTAGGCCTTAGTCATAGCAGTATGCGGGTCCCAGAGAACTGCACCATACTCAACTTAAAACTGCTAAAATAAACAATATGTCTTAATTCAAGTTAGCACAAAGATATTTTAGAGAATATCATTTCAAATAATAAAATTAATTGTATCTCTTGATAATAATAAGCTATTACAAAATATATTATTAAATACAATACATATATGATATAACTAAAAATTTAACCGTTTTTCACAAGTAGAGAAGAATATACTCAGTTGATCAATTGATGGATAAAAAAAAAACTATGACTTTCTATTTTTGTAGTTACAAACTTAGAATTTTCTTTTTTAATAAAGGTCCCTACACACTGCAGCGGTTGCGGTAGAGTTGAAGTGCAGCAATACATAATTTACCGCCACTGCTGGCAGTGTATGGCGAAACAAAACTTTCGAATTAAATACTAAATTTATTTAATAAATATTAATACATAATTATATATGAAAGTCTTAAAACTAATTAATAAATTAAGATATTTACTTATTTTTTAACTTAAAAGGTTGATTAATAGTTCTTTATTTTATGTTTACTCCAAAGTTTAAAACTCTCATAATAGTTACATTTATAGATAACAATTTTGACATTTTTAAAAATATATTTTTACCTTTTTATTGCGCGATGTGATATTTATTGTTTATTGCTTACCAAAGATAAAAATTCCTGATTAACTACAAAATAAATTATTACTTGTGTGTATAAAAACAACAACAATAAAATTAATAATTTGTACTTGTTTGTATCAATGCATTTATAAAGAATTAATAAGAATTAATTTTTAAAGACTTTTTAGAATTTCTATAATGAGATTTTCTTGGGAATTTAGAATGATATATTGTTAAGGAATTAGAACGAGATCTCAATCTAGATTGCTTTAGAGATCTAGAACATGATCTTGATGACCCAGAGAGAGATTGGTTTGGAGGTAAATAATCATAAAACGTTGTGGAATTTGAAGGGGATCTCAATCTGTATCTCTCTGGAGATCTAGAATAAGATCTCAATGCATCTAGTTGAGAAGAATGTTGTGTATTACAAATTGGAAGTATACACGTTGATGAATTTCTTAGGAATCCAACTCCGCTGCAAGCACCACGAAGTATAGAACTTACACTGCATTCCGTGTATGGCAACAACCATCGGTCACATATTATTTCATGTCCATCAATTCTACCTATTTTAATTTGTAATCAGTTAAATTTATTAAAATTATTAAAATAGAAAATACTTACTTCTATCCATGGTTTGTACAGCATTTTCAGATTCTTCTGAAGTGGAAAACATGATGTAAGAAAATCCTGTAGAAATGCTATCATAGTTGAAATGTAGATCTAATTTTTTTATTCTTCCAAAACCAGAAAATATTTTATGAAGGCAATCAATAGTTACTTTTCTAGTCAAGTTAGTAATACGAATACAACATGAAGTTTGTGGGCCTTCATTCTTACATACTATCGGAATACTAAAACTAAAATCATATTATTACTTCATTTTTTATACTTAAAATAGATTGTTATCAGTATTAACCTTGGTTTTTTTAAAGTTTTACTGCCACTTTCTGGATTTTTCACTATTACATCATACCATTTTAATTTTTTTGGAGAATTTTTACTATTTTTTGTGTTATCACTGGTTGGTTTCAGTTGTCTATAAATTATAATAATCTTTATTTAACTCTGTAGACTAATGTTATAAAATACCAATAATAGCTTCTAAACTTACTTTGGTTTTTTTTCTACTTGTAAACTGTTTGAAGAAAGGTTCGACCTTGAAAAATTCAAAAAATAATTGTTTGAACTGGAGTTACAGTTGCTAAAATTTGAAGAAGCCATGCTAGAATTGTAATTAATTGATAATATAATTAAAAATAAACCTCATTTAATTGTTTTCATTTCTTACCTATTACTCCAACTATAACTGCCAAAAATAAAATATTTTCTTTATGGCACTTTTTTTTTCTTCTTCTATACTGACGTTTTCTTCTTTTATATAATTTTTAATATTATTAATAATGTTTCCAATCAGTTAACGTTGCAATTTTTTGAATTTTTAACCTACAATAATAAATTAAGTTTAATGATTAATAATAGGATATTTACTAATAGTAAAAATAATATAAATAATTTAAATATTTTTGCGTTTGTAAGACGTAGACAACATCATTTTTTTTAAAGTTTGGTAGAAGGAATTATCACATTTTGTGAAACAAATTACTAAAAATTGACAAACTTGAAATATATTTTCGTATAAAAAATGCAATAACGAATATGATTAGAAACAAAAAAAAGCTCCTAAAGCGTCAGGATCAGAGTTTCTCTGATAGGGAGTTATATATATATATATAAAGAATTTTACTTTAAAAAAAATAGTTGTATACCTATGGCATATTATATAGTTACGTCTGCTACTCTGCTAAAATAATCTCAATAAAAAAAATCTATAAACTACTGTAAAAAACTTTATCGGGTAACTAGCTCACATTTTTTTAAGAACGTTTCATTGTTCCTTCTATAAGACTGTCAAAAATGATTATATCATTGTTAAAATTATTTCTCCTATGATAGTTATGCAGTAACAATGGTGAATGGACTTGTATTGAATATTTACCATAGATTAGGTTGATTGTTAATTTGACATGCCTTAAAAAAATTATAATTCATAAACATAAAGAATATTGAAGAACATAGTTAATTTATAGTGATATTTTCAGTATTAGCTGCATCCATGAGCACGCTGTTCTTATACTATATTTTATTTACCTCAAGGCAAAGGAAAATCCACTTACCCATAATGCCCAGCTTGAGGTATACTAATTTTAGTTAAACATTTACAGTAAACTCTTGGTAATACGATAAGTCCAGTAATATTTTTTTTTTATTATATCGTTATAATAACCATAAAATCATTATCAAAAACTAACTGATTGGACCGAATAAACCAATTAGATATTTTATTTTTATTCAGTTTAAGTTGACAGTTAAAATATTGACTACAAGAAAAAGTCATAATAAGCAAAGTATAAGCATCTTTTTAAACAATAAAAGTTGAAAACTTTTTCAGACCTGTCCCATCAAAGTAATAATTTAATACAGTAATAAATTATTATGTATGTACATAATACTTATGTTTTTAAAAAGTAAATTTAGATAATAAGTATAAAAAGTAAAAATGCGTTTTCACGCACACTTCTATTTTTGTTAATCCGGTAGTCCTCTGGTCCAAATATACTTAATATAATTCAATACTTTTTGTTTTAAAACGATGATTAATTTTTAATTAATGTTCCACAATAGACCAAAAAAAAAATTTGTGTTAGCTTTTGACGATGGTTTTGGATATTTTCGATTTAAACTACTCAATTGAGCGAGTTACCCCACTGTGTTTCTAAAGGTATTTTTTCAGTCACTATAGTGATGCTCGCTCAGATAATTTAAATCAAAAACATCCCTCGATTTTGTGAGGAAAACCACCTCGATTAAGTCAAAAGAAAAAAAATCAATTTTTTTGTTAGTACTCGTAGACTTGGTAGGATCACTTGCTTGTTAAACCAGAGACAAATTGACATGATAAAATACAGAAAATAACCAAAGAATGATAAATTGCAACAAATATCAAAACAAGTATAACAATTTTAATTATTAAGGTAGGTATAAAAATTAATAATTATATTTAGATACCAATAGGTCCGTAAAAATTGTGAAAGGAAACACATGATCAGTGCCTTAAGTAATATTTTGAGCAAACTTGCAAATCGAGTAAAGTAATATACAGTGGTCAGTAACTGGTTATCATTCATACATCAATAACTATTCTAACATGAAATGCTAACCATAAGTAATCGTTAGGTACCTATTTATGAAATCACATCATATTATATTGATCACGATTTATGTACTTACCATTTCAATTCATTGTTTTTCAAAATGATCATAGACATCTGACGAGAAACTGCGGATTTCACACATCAGTCCACCACTCGATTACCGGATGTCCTGATCATAAAAAAATATATTGTTTAATGTGTGTTATAATATTAATAACAGTACTATGTTTAACCATGATATAATAAACTTAGTTAAAAGAAACTTTAATAAACTAGTTTATTAGGTATATCACGTGTTTAACGAAAAACGCGATAATATGATATTAATATTTTTAAATCAATATAATACCTAAAATTGTAGCCAAGCGGTTCGTGCAGTTGTGATATAGACGGTGTAATACTGTAGTCAAATGCAATAAGAAACGATTAAATAAACATAGTTAAACAGTCGGAGTTGGACAGTGATCACCGGACATTCACAGTATTTTACACAATACGAGTATACGACACACAATACAATAATACAATTTTATTATACAGGAATACACAAACCAAGATGGATTTAACACAATGACACGAGTCGTGTCACACGACCGAAATGCCAATAATTGATAAGACATGATAACCAGATTACCAGAGTGGTCATACCAGGGTCTTAAGACTTAAGTGAAAAACATGGTAAATGTGTGGTTGGGGTGAGGTACAAACTGCGTTACACGTCATAGGTACTACTGAGCAATGTCGAAGACGAAATTACTCTAGGTCAACTGATCTGCCCACACGGCCTACTGGGAATTCGTAAGCTGTAAAGTATGAAAATATAGAATCACAAAAGTTAAAATTGTAAAAAACATTGATTATAAAAACTAGTATTTAATATTTATAACCAATGTAAAAACGTACCATAACCTTATAAGTTATAATATGATGTCAACATGTAAAAACGTATTCCTCCTAATATTACAAAATACGATAGATGTGTGTGAAAATAGAAGATACAACTTTATCATATTATATCTTCTCTACATCGTGTTCCGAAATAACGAAAAGTTATCAATGCCGCAACTAGGGATTTGGGGACCCAGGCGCAGGTCAAATGTTGGGCCCTCAGTTTCCTATAGAACTTAATCTAATTTAAATATTATATAAACAAAATGGCTAATATAAATTTGCTTACTGATTTAAAATTAAATTATTTTTTATGTTTTATAATTTTGTATTTTTGTAGATAATATTATAGTATAATACCTAAATACTATAATAATAATAATACAAATAAAACAATTTTACAGAATTACAATTGTTAAATAAATTCATTAGTTATTATAAAAAACAAAATAATGATACAAATAAATATAATAATAAAAAAGACAATTTAATTATTTAGAAAATTGTTTAGACAGTAACATAGAAGGTCACTTTATGTTGTTGGGTACCTATTGATAACTACACGTTTTCAACTCCAAATATGTTACTGACAGTAGTATTTCGTAACGTACAAATTTTAAAATATTTTACTTTTAGATTTATTCACAAAAATCTTAGAATACCAAATTAATATGTATTAATATATGATTTCGTGTCGATGTTATTGGGGTCTTCTCATAAAATGATAAGGCATCTTTGGGGCGCTTGCATGTCGTCTATGCAATGGCAAACTCAGGAGGCGAGCTTTGGTGCTAAGACCCTTGCCATCCCCCCTCAAAAAAAAAATTCTTTAAAATGATACATTTAATAGAATTTATGTGTATTTGAATTATATTATTAATTTATAACCTAAATTGAATTTGTTTTGTAAAATAAACACCTATTCCGAAAAAGCCTCTTAAATGACTAAAAAACGAAGCAACTTAACTATCTAAGTAGTATTTAAGTATTAAACCAATAATAGCAATATTACCTGAAAGTACAAATGTCAAGTACGGATGAGAAATCGTTTGCACACTAAAGCGAATCAAAACTTCATCGAGAAATACTAATTACTAATTAATGAATCCAAAGTATTATCAGTTCTTTTCGAGAAGGGACCCAGGAGATTTAATTGTATATTATACATTTTAAATCGATATGTGTTGAGTTATAAATAAGAATATAATTTAAAAAAATTATAACATATGTACTATTTTGTAATAGTAAATTTTTAAAAAAAAATGATTTTTAGCCATTTAAAATTAGAAGTGATATAATTAGAAGTCTATGTGTGTGTAAGAAAAGTAGGAATATTTATAAGCCTCCCCCTCCCGAAGAACAAAAACCCTGAGTTCTTGCCTGCTACTATGAATTGAGGTACCTAATAAAAATGTAGTCAATGTGTTCTGGAGGATGTGATCAGCCTACATCATCTGGTAGTAAATCTGAAGTTAACCTGAAGAAAAATCCTTATAAAATACGATAAATAATACGAAAAACACGATTAATAGTTGAAAAGTTTTAAAGATACATCAGCAAATTCGCGGTTGGTTCGGTTTTGTCTAAAAAATAGTAAATTGCCTGTATCTAAAAAATAAAAAAGTTAGATCCCCTTTAAAATGGTTTTTTTCATAACTTAGGGTATACTATGGCTGGCCACTTTCCCCTGGGACACACCACACCTTATGAAATAAAAATTAAAAACGTCAGAAACCTATAATTATGGCTACATACTATATTTCTTTTCATGCCACTGGTTGTATACAAATGCGTTCATTAAAATTATTTCAACATAACATGTTAAACTGACATACATCTGTGACTCTGAATTTAAACATGACCACTTTTCTTTATCATTTTATCGGGAAAAATGTTGTGGATCTGTTGGTAAATCTAAGACAAAAGTACCAATAAGCTAGATAGCCAATTGCTCTTTCCTACTAATGTGTTTAGTCCAAGCAGACGGCAGCCATTTAATTCGAGGCCAGAGATAATGGTGGATAATAACTTCATCAGTTAGCAATCTAGTTTATTGTACATATCTGTGCTTCCCTCTGAGATAACAATAACCGTACGTCCGTATTCCGTACCAACAGTCATCATTGGAATTAATTATTTTAAAATTACTTTACCTACTAAATAATTTGCAAATTTGTCAAGATTCTTCTAACTTTGAATGATTAAAAAAAAATTATGACTGTATTTTCGATATTTTTAATCAGCTTATAAACTGATAATACAAATATAATTAGATATAGCCGAATTTATGAGGAATCTTGTATTAAATTTTTTAATTTGATATTTATAGAAAAAAACATAAAGAAAATCGAAAATTTCTTATGCTTAAAAGGATACAAGAAATGATAATACAAGAATATGTAATAAAAATATTCGGTTGAATTTGCAATAGTATCAATGGTTAATCGTTTAAATAACAAAATTAGAAAATCGTTCATTGAGAAAACTGTTAGTTAACAGGATTTATTTATTTACAGGACCTTATGTTACATCATTACATGACACTGATATATTGAACGAAGAAGAAGAAGTGGAGGAGGAAGAAATTGTCGTCGTCAGAGTGTCGGTCACCATTAGAGTACAATATTGCACGTGTTTTACCTTTTTGGGTACCTATATACGATTGCGCGCAAAGTGCAGGATAACAAAGAATATGATTTTAATTCTTTAAATTGTACAAGATTCAAAATTTATTGATAACAAATTTCAGAAAATTTCAAAATTATTTTTAATCTTCAAATACAGATACAAATACATTCATTCAGAAATTAATCAAATAAATTTACTCAAAAAGTTAACAAGTATGTTTTATTAGGTAAAAGAAATATTATTATACCGCTAATGGTAACATAGATTCAAACTTAGTCTGTGGTATAAAAGGTAATAAATAATTGATATTATTATTTAAAAAAAAACATTCATTATAAAATTATCGTTCCATAATATTATACGTAAGTAAAATAAAATAAAAAAACAAATAATTCAAATAAGTGTATGAATTCAATTTTAAGCCCCCAATAGATAGAAGGTAGTAGGTAAGTTGAAAAAAACAAAGCAAACAAAAAACACTTACCTACCTGGCCGTAGCCACTTCAAAAAACCATTTTTTAAACTAAAATTATATCCATTTTCTTCTAAATATTAAAATATCATTGTAAATGTAGTGCTGTGTATCGTATTCTAAAGGGAGAGTAAGGCTAGGATCACACTATGCGTTTATCGGTTACCGATTCCATTCTGGTCTTATCGGTCAAAACAAAATGCAAGTCCAACAGCCTTCACAGTCACTAACAGTCAATAACTTTGTTGAAGAACTTCTAGTAGACAGAAGCACAGTCGGAGGAGCTAATAAAATTACGAAGCACAAAACTAAGTACAAAAGTACGCTTACCAGCTAATATAAAAAATAACACTTAAGGAAGCAAATGACAAAATACACTATTAATAGTATATATGTGATTTGAGTTTGTTAAATCCATAACCATTAAGTTTTTACCGAAAACTTAATATTATAAAAACACATACCTATATTTATTAGTTTAATTATAATGATAAAAATGAAATGTATTTTATAATTTATTCAATTTATATCATAAATATAAAATTTGACTAAAGATTATTAGATATAAAAAAAACATATATTATATAATTTGTTTTTTGTTGGGACTCTATTTACCTATTACCTTTTTTTTCCGATACTCAATTAACCAAAAAAGGTCATTTGGGACCCAATTTATCAATCCCGGCATAATCATTTTAAGTTTATTTTTTTTTTATCTCAAGACATTGTGTAATTTAAAAGAACATTTAACACAAATAATTCAATTTTAAAAAAGCACTACTTTTAACCCATTGTTGCTCGTACAACATATTAAGTATTGCACTGACTGTTATTAATAGCTGGTACAATGGCAGTATCCAGGAATATTATCTCTCTGGTTGACGGTTGTATCATACTTTTTCATCAAAGTATATAAACTATACGTCAAGGTATAAAAAGATTTATAATCGATCTCAAATTAAAATAACATCGAGGTATATAATGAGCTATACCACATAACAATAGTATTTGACTATACTGAAGCGTGCACTCGTTATCAAAACACGAGCTTAAAGATTAGATAGTATAGTAATAGTATAGAATAGTATAGTATCTTATGTACTTTGATATCAACTGCTATTATAAAGTTGCACAAAATAAGTATAAAATTGTAAAGTACAATGTTTTTAAAAAAATAGGCCGCAATTTCGACATTAACTCCTTGAGCACAAAATTTAAGTTGAGTAAAAAATTCCTTATAAGTTTATGCTGACGCTTGCCATGTGCTTAAGTTAGCACGTTCTTCTTTAGCAGATAAAAGCTTTTTTCAATTGGTAATGGTGATATAAATCTGGTCTTATGCTCATTAAACACATTTCAAAACGATTTAGGATTAAAATTTACTGATAAACAAACGGTTCAACATATAAATTACAGAAATGTAGTGATGAAAGTTAAGCTGGACACACAAACATTAAGTAGTGGAGATGTTGATGCTATAGAACACTTGTGTTAAAAACTCAAAACGGTGAATCTTCTTTTTAAAATAGTGTAGAAACAGTGTATTTTATTAGACAAATTGATCGTCTCTTTGATATAACTACTTAATTTGAGAATAACTTTTTTTAAAGGGTATAAAAGTCCCGATCATCTTGGAAATATAAATGCCATAAATCACTATTTAAAAACTCTAAAGTTTAATAGAAGCACATTGATATTAAGTGGTAGAAAAATATATCTTACAGGGTTCATTTTCACCATGACGAGTACTTTAAAAATTGACTATAACATCCTTGGTAGGTTCCAGAGTCCCCTGAAATATATTTTTACTTACAAAATGTCCCAGGATCAGATTATATTTTATGCATTAGAAGAGAACTTCATATTAATATTAAATCATAATGTGAAAATGCTTTCAAAACGCATAGAAAATTTCTCAGGATGCAGAAGGAGAATCCTGACCTTAACCACTATGTGGTTACAGTAACACTAATTTTACTTATAATTGTAATAATTTAATAATTATGTAAGTCCAAGTTCAATTTAAACAATACCTACAACCTACTGCATGTTTATACCTACTTTTATTTTTTATTGAGTTAATAAAGCTATTCAATGATATTTAATTTATTTTTGTTAATAGTTATCAAATAATTTAAAATTATTATCAATCAGAATTAGATAGAGCCGGCAATGACTCCAAACCACAGAATATAACAATTAATAGAATATTCCAAACTAAACTGGAAAAAAATATAGGATCCAGCGACGCGGTCGCGGCGCAGAGCTAAGTAAAAATAAAAGCTCGTGGACTCATGACGACCAGACAAAGGCACTATATTACATGAGACGGTCAACACATATTTAAACCTATGTTATTTTACGACAAATGGTTCAACCTCTCTGTAGCCTAAACTAATGAACTGATTGACTTGAAATGTACACGGGTTTATCCGTATGCCTATGTAGATGATACTTTTATAAATTTCAAGTTGATGGGAGGATTATAGCCTGAGGAATATGCAAAAGTAATAAGTATTAGCATAATTATTGACCGAAACTTTATTTTTTTCAACAGTTTAACAATGTATATTGTATATGTTGTACGCTCCGCCGCGTTTACGCTGGCGCCCATATTTCCTCTTCCAAGCAACCGGACCAGCGAGCGCCGGTTGCAATCGCTATTTTAACAGTGCGTGGTAGTGGGGGTAATACCGACTAGTTCAGAGTTGAAACAGTCGCCTTCTGGCTTGTTTCGTAAAGTGAATAACACTAGGTAATGGTTATCACTTTCTCTATTTATTATAAAAATCTACAAAGTACATATACAAAAATACGGGGCCGATACGCTAACGCGGCAGCCAGGCTTGAGAGCGGGCTGTCGGATAAGGCGTATTTCCACGACGAGCTGGACGCTGTCCTATCTACATTTAAGGGTCATATACTCGGATAACATACAACTCGGGGTATGGGGCCGACCACGGGTAGTGTCTAACTATGAAGCGACTGCTACCGTGAATCTGACCCGGGAAAGCAAGCTCTCAAAAGCGGCCGTGGGTGATTTGGGAGTTATTAAAGGTATTTCACTCGTGCCCCGTGTGAAGTGTGCGGACTGCCTGGTGTCTTGTTAAGGTTGCCGATTTCTGTGTCGACCCGTATAGAAAGTGAGTGGCGATGCCCGTATGGGTTTGCTCGCGGTCCGTACGAGGAATGTTTATTCTGGTCGTTGGGTTGCGGATGGTCCTCGTTCTGCGACTGGTCGTCGAGCTGCGGCTGGTCGTTGAACTGAAGCTGGTTGTCGAACTAAAGCTGGTCGTCGGGTCGCTCCTGTATCCTTCTTTTAATCTTTTCTTGTACTCGTCGGAACTATGTTGCAGAAGAAATTGTGTGATTAAAGAATAAAAAGTGATTGAGTTGTCGGACAACGACCGGTATATAACCCGTGCGCCGTACCGACTAGTGAACCATCGTGTGTGCCGCCGTGACGTTTGTGCTTCCCGTCGGTACGGATCTGCGCGCTAATAGTTGTGTTTTTCGATTACGGCCATGGGGAGGGTCTTATTATATTTGTCCTGATCTCCCCTATCCATGACCGTATTTGTCAGGTTGTTAGGTTGTCTTATATTTTGTACAACAGCTCTGACTACTGTCATTTCCTGTATGGCGTGTTCTGATTGGCTGATATTGTGTAGTCCTGATAAGGACTGTTTTAGTGACGGGTGTACTGTTACAGAGTATACACTGACACTCTACAGCAGGGGTGGCCAACCCAAATGATCTCGCGGGCCACATATTTTTTTTTTTATTAAAATAGAAATAATTTACAATCTGTATACAAATAATACAATAAGTAATTGTAATCATTTTTTTTTGTTAATGTTTGATGAATCTTGCGGGCCGCAAAACTTTCCAAGGCGGGCCGCGGGTTGGACATCACTGCTTTACAGTCTAGTCAGTCTACATTCATTTATTTAAGAAATGTTTAGTTCGTTATTTGTACGTAAGTCTATTGGTAATCCTTACACCGAAAACCAGCAGCAAAATGCTGTAATAAATATACAAATACATTTATATTTTTACAAATACAACTATGGTCAGACCCAACCACAAAAATCAATGACCTAATTATAAATGCATTCCCAACACAAACATTAAATATTGAAGAAAACATTTATAAATTGTACTCAGGGATTTGGCACCACGATAATTCAATGACGTCAACCCATTATACAATAGTATTCGTCAAAGCAATAAATGGGTTAGATGCGATGATACAAAAATGTATTATGAACGATGGCTTCGTGGAGGTAAAGATGTTTACATTATCGTTTTCCAGCAACATTCATAAGCTAAAGATATTTTAGGCTAATGAAATAGACAATTTAAAAAAAAAATGAGTGATATCCTAACAAAACACTACGTCAACTAGGTATGTGTAAAAACTTCCCTAAGAAAAAAAAATTAAGAAAGAAAAATTGTTATATCAAAATGGGGCTAAGTAATTTCTAAATTCATAAGTATAGAAATTGCTTATAATTGTTATTTGTTTGTATTTGATAAAGTAGTGCGATAATTTAATACAAATAATTTAACTTAACTTGGTGACTACTCATAGTATGTACATATAGTATGTAGTATTTTGTAATATTTTCATGTTGGCATTTTATCTTTAGTTGTAGTAATAACTATTAGTAGCCACCAAGCTTAATTAAATTATTTGTATTAAATTACCGCACTACTTCATCGAATACAAACAATTATAAACAATTTCTATACTTATGAATTTAGAAATTACTTGGTCCCTTTTTGATATCACAACTTTTCTTACTTAATTTTTTTTTCTTACACGTTTTTACACATAGTTGACGGAGTGGTTTTGTTGGGATATTACTAATCGTTCAAAAATAAATATCCTATCCAATCCATACAAAGTCTCACGGGGGAAAAATTACAAATAACAAACCAACCTAACAAATTAAAAGAAATATCAGATTATTTTAATAATTATACCGCCAGTGCTAGAGAAAACATGTATGACAAACAAAATAAAACATAAAATACTATTATCATTTATTACACAATAAAAATATTATAGAATTTAATCAAACTAAAACTAATAACACAACAAAAATGTTTGATAAATTTAACTTTATTAAAGACAAAACAATTACAAAATCGATAATGTCACTTAAACAAGATTCCTTGCCTGAACTATACTCAGTGAGCCGAGAGAGCGCAAGTCGGCCGCGCATCCAAATGAATTCGCTCCGTGGTTTCGATGTCTAATTTCTCCCACCTAGTGGACTAGTCGTACGCCGTTGATCGCGGAGATGCGCAGACTAGGACGAGTTTTGGTCGCCGTGGACTTCCTCTCTCTCGGCGCACTGAGTATAGATAGAATTACTGACTACTGTTCAAATGCTCAAATCAAATATAAATCCATTAATAAGACCACTTTCTCGCATCTTTAATTTAGCCATCTCTAAGTCTAATTTTCTTGACAGTTTCAAAATTTCAATAATAATTCCTATATATAAAAAAAGGTGACCAATCAAATATGGAAAATGATCACCCTATTTCATACATTTATAATATTGTTGAATATTTCGAACAAATAATTAAATATGATTGGTACACTATCTAGAAAATTTTTAATTATTATCAAAGACACAATAAGTATGGTTTTAGTGCTGGTAAAAATAAGGAAGTTACAGTGTACCTAAAACTAAAAAGGTGCCCTATGCCAAATATTTGTTTTTTTATACATTTATTTGTAAAAAATGTATAATCCGTATTTCTACTATTTTATTTAACCACCGCCATCTGTTAGAAACTTATGAAAATTACAAATAATTACAAACTGTTGTCCTATAGTTAACATTCGCTTTGTAATGAAAAACTATTTAGGTCATTAATCGAGATAAAAACTATCCTATCTCTCAAGTTGGACAAAATTATATACATTGAGCAAAATGTTATCAAAATTGGTTTAGTAGTTTTGGAGTTCATCGCGGACAAAAAATGTGAAGCAAGATTTTTATTGATTAGATGGATTTAATTTTAATAAATTATGGTTAAAATAATATTTAGCTTTAGTAAACTAAGTTTATTAAAATTATCAATGAATTCACTTAACTTTGAAGATCGCGGTTAATAAAGTAGTGAACAAAAATTGATGATTCTTGAGCACTTTCAGAAAAAAAAATACTTTTAGAAAATATTACAAAATAAGGTTGTTACCATTTATATAATAAATTTGATTTTGATGTTGGTACAACTAGGTGCTTAAAAATATCAAAAAAATAAAGAAACACTTTTTATGTTCTATGGAAATTCTATTATTATTCATTCAAAATGATTAAAAAACCACATGTAAAACTACATAATATACACCCTGCTGTATATTATGCAAATATACTATTGTCATGTAACTATATAAAAACAGTCGCTAATACAATTGTTAACCAACTGTTGTTGTTACATTGAAACAATGTTAAATGAAAAAAAAAATATTGACAGTTAAGTTAAACATATTAAATTTAAGCCATAATAGCTTAAATTATTTTATATTAAACCAAATTTTAATTACAGTTAAATTATCACTTTATCTATTACATTGTTTCATAAAATCTGATCTGTTGCCTCATAAGAAATTGATTTATAATTCCCTGTTTACAGTTGATTACATTTATTCACAAATTCAAATATTCATATTTATGCTCACTGCCAATGATATAACAATGTTATATTAAGTTTATAAAGTGTGAATAATTTTTAAAATGTTAATTCAATGTTGATTAATTTTTCTTAAACATATAAATCCTTGCAAAAATAAAATTTATCAATACAATGTCTTTGGATCTTTTTAGTAAAAAAAAATTAACATTAATAAAATAGTTTAAATAGTAGTAATTACAAATCAAATTCTTGTCGTATTCATTATGAAATTATATAATATAATGTGCGTGTAAAATATTATATTGAACAAATTACTTCCAGTTGTATTAGTCCGCAAACTGTTTACTGTTATGCTCGGACTGATTGTAAGACACAAATAATTTCTTTGCCCAGTTTATGCACCGCTCTTGCTTTGTAAGTAATTTGAACTAAATGAAAAAATCCATATAATTATTGTAATAAACACGCAATTAAAATATTAAATAATAATTAAATAACTAATACCCTTGCATTCAATAATCTCTCTGGGTTGCATATAAAAAATGTTGAATCATCTGTAGGCAAAGTACCAGGGTCTTCATTTAATTTTGGAACATCAAATTTGGGTTTGTCTGTTGTTTCCTCTTCTTTTTGTTCGGATGATGGATTGAAGACTTTAAACACAAATCCTTCTTGATTGATCTGTTCAATTGAATTTTCTCTTTTCATAATATCAACTAAAATGCACATACAATAAATAACATACAAGCCAGTAGCCACAATAGAAAATAATGTTTAATTTAATGTTTATATTTCAAGAAAAGTAACAAATTTACAGACAGTGATATTTTGAATCTTATTATTACTTTTTTTTGGTCAGTGTAAAATATTTAAAAGTTTAAAGGCTATGGGAATTAATTGATTTTGTGTCTAGTTAAGAAAATATTTTAAAATTGTTTCTACATTTATCAAAGTGAGGAACAAAGTTCCTAAAACCTTAAAAAATATTGAAGAAATTTCAGAAAACATAGTGTTAAGTTCTAACAGAAATCTGCTAAAAGAAGCTTTTTGAATGGGAATACAATTAATAATATTACTATCTTAGAATTATATTAGAATAGAATATTATCTTATATATAAAATTCTCGTGTCACAATGTTAGTTAAAATACTCCTCCCAAACGGTTTGACCGATTTTTATGAAATTTTATATGCATATTCAGTAGGTCTGAGAATCGGCTACTATCTAAGTTTGTATGCTGTGCGATAAGTGGTTCCGGAGTTATCGCCTCTTAAGTGCAAAATATTAATCAAGGCTGGAGTTTAAATCTTTTTAAGACATGGTCTCGAGTTCAATTCACGGTAACAGTTGCAATTTTTTTTTCATTTTTTCGCTTTTTACTTAGCTATTAGTTTTCACTAATAAATAGGTCTAAACTCAAGGATTATTATAGACGTGACTAATCTTAGTTTTGTTAACAGAGTTATCTTACTATTATATAAAGAGACAGCGTTTGTTTGTTTGGTCGCAAAAATCTCAAAAAGTAAACAACGGATTTTAGTTCGGTTTTCACTATTAAATAGGTCTAGACTAGGGGAAGGTTTTAGTGTGGAAAAATTAATTGGGTGTTGAAAAAAATAACAAAAATGTAAAAAAAATTAAAGCCTTACGTCGTATTCAGTGGTGTCGGGTTCGAGCTATAAACGCGTTAAAACACTTTTTACCCGACATCCGTCATTCGCTTCGTACTAATAACTTACAATATACTCGCACTTGCTGTCGTTGTATCAAAGATGTCTATAGTTGAAAATGTGTCTATAAAAGCCGGGGGAATCCCGGAACGGTCAGTATAGGACAGCTATATAAAAGATGAATAAATTGTAGGTGATATACTAACTTAGTATTACTAAGTTTACTGGGTCAAATTTACCTATGAAAAGTATAGCAATAGCGAAGCGTTGCCGGTTCAGCTATACATTTATAAAAAAAACAAATCTTTGGCATAGGTCTTACGCACCTCATGCATCGACGTAACTAGGGGGGGCTAAGCCCCCGTAGTTGTATTTAGCCCCCCTACAAGGTTTTACAATTTAGGCTCAACTCAAGCCTGTAGCTTAAACCCAAATCCGAAAAAATAAGAAAAAGAATGTTTAAAATAACTCATAATCAATAAATATTTTATATATACATATATTGATATTGTTTTATTGTGGATGTAACATAAACGAATTTATAAGTAATAAGTTATAGTTATCGGGGAAAAAATTGTATTGTATTGAGTCAATCAATGCTAATAAATAATGAGTAATGACATATCACAATTTATAAATTATTAGGTACTGGTTTACATAAGGCTAAAAATGGTATATTGGGTATGAACTATGAATGTACGACGAGGGTATGAGACTTATTATTATTGTTTATCAGTTAAAAGTTTCACACAAAGTATTTATAGGATTGTATTGTATGTCTCGAACACACCGATATTAGTTATCTTTAAATTACCCGTATTGGTGTATTTTTGTATAGTTATATCGTACAGTGGTTATAATACTATTATATAATTTTGTCTAGCAATTCTCGATTTACAAGTACGCGTCTGTGCAGACTGCGAATAGGTATTTCTATTTACTGGTATTAGTGTATTAGACTAACGTCTAACAGACAACAGTGTCTCAGTCACAACTATTTTTTTTTTCGTATACGTTAAATTTAATTGAATTTACCCATTACCTATTTATTAAAATGTTCAGCATATTTAAATCAAAAGCAAGTAGTGCTAAGAAAAATAATAATGATGGCATGATGCACCAAAAACCAAGTCATCAATGGAAGTTTTACCAGATATACAATCACTTGAGGTAATACAAATACCAATTTAGGATAACTATTATTTGATATTTCCGTTTAAATTTTATTTTTAATTTTAATTAATGAACAAGTTCATGTTTAGGATGATATTTTAAAACTATTTTCATCAAAATATAGGCGTATACAGTTATAAATTATAATGTAAATTTGTTTTTATTGACTAGGTTTACTCTTACTCTGGTTTATTTTTAATTTTAATTTTAGACGACTTGTGATTACTAAATGCTAGGGATGGTTACAGGGGGGGGGGTTGGGGGGGGCTTTGCCCCCCACGAGTTATTTTGAACTTTGGTTTTCTAGGACTCTAGCCCCTGTAACTAACGCCCATGACCTCATGGGGTCCGCAATCCACCGCAGGTGAATTGCCTACCTAATAATTTACAGCTCACATATTTCCGCGATCCAATTCAGTGGATTACCTTGGTGGTTTGGATGCATGTAAATCGCTTGAGGTTAATCTTAACTAAATATTTGCCTCAGGCAACGCTGGGCGGGACAGAATGAGACGGATCAGAATTTTCTAGATAAAACGAATAAAAATACATAATGACCCAAAATAAATTTAATATTGTTGTAACGATATTACTTAGTTTATTTTAACCGTTATATTATTAAATAAAATATATTATTCATATATATTTGGCATTATTAATTTTTTTTAATGGGCAACGAAGTGCACGGGATTAGCTAGTATATATATATAATAATAATATATCATTATATTAGAATAATATTACTATCTTAGAATTTAAGAATAATATTATCAAAATATAATGAGTAATATTCACTCAACATACCAATTAACTGTTACAAAAATACTTACAAACATTTTTTTGAAGCCAGTTTATATCTTGATCTTTTTTGTTAACAGTTTCAGATTTTACAACCAACGAATCATCTTGGTAGGTAGAGTTAGGTTGTACTTTTTTATTTCTTTCGTAATCTTTGGAGTTTTTAGATTTGTGATTTTTAAATGAAGAATTGGAGTTATTTGACTCATTACTAGTAGAAGAACTTTTCCTATGATGTTTTCTTTTCGAACGACTTTCATCTCTGCGGTGAGAACGGCTAGAATGCTTGTGTCTTGACGATGAATATTCTGATGAGCTGTTGGATCTGTGTCTACGCTTTGATTTTTTATGGTGCCTGATTTTAAATTAAAATAATAATTAGACTTGATTTTTCATTTCATAAATATGACACAAATTCTTAAAATTAAGTACCTAGATTACTAAGATCTAAAACAATTTTATGCATAAATCATCTGTCCTATATTATTTATTATTATTATTCAACAACATTGACATAAATAATAAAATATATTATTAAAATTCTATTTTTAAATTATAAATTATACTATTTAAATGTTAAATTTATTTATTTATTTAATTTTTATAGGAAAGGTAAACATTGAATAATTTTAATGGTTGTGAAAATACAGAGTACAGACATGTAAAGTACATCTTTTGATCTGAAACTGAGAATTGAAGTCAATATGTCAAAGAATATTCTACTAGTATCTTGTAATAGGAGATTTTGACCCCAAATATTCAGGATTTCTAACAATTATCAAACCAGAGACAATAAAAATGTGTTTCAATATTTTTTCTGGCAAAAATGAATTTATGTAATAATTAGATTGTAATTCAAGGGGTAAAAATAAAAAAATGTCCAGTACTTCCGTCAAAAATTGGGAAAAAAACAAAAAAATTAAAAACTAAAAACTTTTGACAAAATTAACAAAATTGACTTTTATATATTGTTGTAATGTAAAACAAATAACCGTAAATACTTAAAATGTTCACCAAATATTTATATTATTTTATATACATAGACTCTTATTTTTTTTTAGTTTATTTAGAATCTTCATAAGTTTAAGTTACTGGATATAAAAAAAAAATTAAGGGTAAATCCATAATACTTTTTTGAGGTATGAAGTTAGAATTTCAAAGTATTTCGTCACAATCTCAAAAATTTACAAATTAATTTTTAATTAAAAATTCCTAAAATATTTATATTCATACTTGATAATTTAAAATTTAACAATAGGTTTCTCATAAGTTGTTATTGGTGTAATAAAACTTTATATTAAAGATACATAGAAACAACTTCAATTTCACAAAATTGATCAAAATTACAAAAATTTGTAAATTATTTTATAGTTATAAATGTATAATATGTTCAATTTGTAAGCTAAGCCTTGAACATTTTAATACAAGATTCCTTCTAAATAGTTCATACTGTAACCAAAAAATCTAAAAATATGTAAACATTTTTGTAATGGACATTTGAAGTTTAAATGTGGACAAAATTGAATATTTAAACAAAGTATAATATTTAATTATTTTGTAGCTATCAAAAATATTATACCTGGGGACTTAACACTTACACTTATATTGTTATATTTTATATAGGTACATAATGACATTTTAAAAGCATTTAAATTAGTTTTAAGATATTGCCAATTTATATCAGTATACAAGCACACTGTTCTATGGTAAGGAGGTATTTATTGACACAAAACTTAATAACAATAATAAATTATATAAAAAATATTATATACTATTAAAATAATTAAGGAATACTATTAAAATAAAATACTTTAATAGATATATCAAAAAACATCTTATCATGAATTATACTTAGTAATATATAGGCTGACGACTTTTTTTTCTCAGAATTGTTTTATGTATAGTGTATAGTGTTTAATGTATAGTATTTTATAATTATATAATAATTTATTTTTGAATTCAAATTTAACACATACATTAAAGTGACCTAATTAATGATGAAGTACATCTGGCACCTACTTCATATCTTTTTAAACCTACTTATATTTATCAAAATAATATGAATATCAAAACCAAAACTATTTATAAGTACAATTTTTAATGTTTTGTAATTTTATATAATATGGAGTATACATTTCATTTTTACCATACACTCATTATTGTGCTTTTTTTTAATTAGGTTTACATTTTTAGCATAAAATACCTTGATCTTGATCTGCTGGAATGTTTTTTTCTGGAATATCTTGAATCATCCGTTGATGAAGAACTCGAGGACCTATAAATTGAATATTGGTTAGTTATAAAATTAACAAAATAATACTTATAACTATTTATATAATAGAGAGTAAATTGTATGATAGAAAATAAATTGCACACAATTTAATACAATATGTTTCTATACATTTTAACTTTTAAGATTTTATGCATTGTAACTTATATTGAAATATATATTTTTTAGTTTTTATGAATATAGAAAAACTGTGGCAGTCTAATGAGGTTGGAAAATCGAGTGTATATAGTATATATAGTATAGTTATAACTTATAATTAGGGTACGGATGTTGTAGTACTAAGAAAATAGTAAAATTGATTGCAGTATTGCACTAAAAAATACCAAAAATCTTACATCATCTGTGGTAACTGTATATTTCCGTTCAGCACTTACTTTTGTTTCACACAATGTACAAAAAAGTATATGGATTCATCACATGAAAACACATTCTCACCAAATTCTAATATGTAATTTTTACAACAGTGGAAATAGTTGGCTTAATTTTTTTTTAACAATATTAGAACACAATTGTTTGAAATTCACGGAGTGATTGAACAGATCTAACAGATTATACATTTATACAGTCAAACAGTCACATTTCACAAATTATTTTTGTAGAGTATTAAATACCTACCTACTTGATATTATCGAAATAAAGATAAGATACCACTATTACTATATACTATACTAGTAATTGGACTTTATGGCCGGAGATATTATAGTATAATCTTATCTTTACGACTATCGACTATAGTTAAAATAGTTGTATAAATGAGTGAATTTAACAAAAATGCAATAAAATTGAAAAATCCCATATTTAATCAAAGTGACTAAAAAAAAACTATTCATCGTTTTATCTACAAATTAATAAAATAATAAATTAATTATTTTGTAGAAAATTCTCTGTTTATAGTTGTATTGCTCTTAAATGACAAATGTGTACACATATGCACAGTAAGAAGTGACAGATATAGTCATATAGAACTCCGATGTGAAACAAAATTTATGGGGCTCTCAAAAGTTTAATACTAAACAATTCATTCTTAGTTTATTGTCATTGGTAAAATTATTATGGGATCATAGTGATAAACTGGCAGATTTTTGTTCATTTAAAGTATCAAACTAATGCCTTGACGACACAACAATAACAGAAAAATGTGTTAATGAAAAAAAAAACTTTTTAATACATTGAGGTAAAAAGGATGTATGTTTATTTTTATTTTATACAAAGTTTGCAAGACATTTTTGAGTTAAGTTAATTTACAACAATTTTAATTTCATAAATTAAACTATTCAGTAATAATCTATAATAGCCATTATTCCTAAAATATAATTTTATTTATTCTTACAAACACAATAATAAATACCTATATGTATTTCAATTCTAGGTATTCGTTTAGTATGCTATCTGCCAGAAAATATGACATACCTATCATATTCTTATAAATGTTTTGTTTTTATTTATTTCGTCACAAGAAAATACCTGTGACTTTAGTCATTACGATAAATAACATTAACAATATTAGTCATACAATACTATAATATCCATTATGATAACTGGTAAATATTCACCAAGACAAAATAACATAATTTTTCTGGGACAACGTAAAAACAACATGACAATATTATATAACATTTTAAAATACTTGACAATGATAATCATCAGAAATACATTATGTAACATATAGTTTAATAAATTTTAATTAATTAGTAGGTAGAATATACCGTTTTTGGTAGGTAGCATTTTGAGTTTGAAAAAGTAAAAGGAAAACTTGTAAATTACACAAATGTTTCATTATTTTCCTTTTATCAAAACTTATTTAGTCTGACACTGGTGAGCAATGCTGAGCATATTGATAAATATTAAAACATACATTTATACATGAATATGTATAAATGTATAATATAACTTGTACCTACTTAACATGTATACATGAATTATGTTTTATTTATACAGATATTGATTTTATCTAGTAATATTACCTAATGGTATGTTAATTTCATTTTCTTAATTTAGTATTTTAAAAAGTAATATAATACATATATATATATAAAGAGATTTATAAATATATGTGGTATATTATTTATAAATGGTAAATACTATATTTTAAATTATGATATTATTAGTTCTCAATGTAAAAAATGTAGCTTAAAATTCTTAACATTTAGTAATCCTTTCATAGTAATATTAAGCATTTGATGTATAAATATGAATTTTTAAAATGTTCAAATCATAAATTTAAAGTATTAAAAATAATATTGTATTAGATCATATTACATAAAACAATGAACATATTATAATAGTAAGTAAGTGATAAGCGGACCAAAAAAATGAATCTCTAAAAAGCGTAATGTATTAATCAATATATAAAATAAATAATTAAAACCCATAAAATACCTTTTTTACATTTTTTAAAAATTATTGTACAGATAAAAGAAAAGTTTATAATTACCATTAATGAAGAAACATAATATATAAGTGTAAATAGAAATTATTACAAGGAAATTTAAGTTGTCAAAATTTAAATTAAAAAGTGGTGACGCTCACCTGTGCCTTTTGTTATAATAACGACTATAACTTCTAGTTCTGTCACGTGAGTTTGAATCACTCGAATACTTACTCATAATTATTCCAGCTTTTATTCCTGCAAATTTAAATTGAAACTTAATTATTTGAATTTATAATTATATTTTATTCTAAAAACAAATTAATAATAAAAACTAATTTATAATACATTTATTATTTAAATGATTATATTGATTAGTATGCATTATATATTTATATAGAATGAAATCCAAAATAGAAAGAATCATCCCATCATAAATACTGATATTATGAAGTTAATAGGATGTCAGTGCACAATTTGTTTTCTCTCTCTGACCCATTCACAACATATCAACCCTGTGTTGTTACTTTTAATATGAGAGTAACTGATGAAACATACATGATTGATTCAAACATCTTTCGTATTATAGAAAGTACACAATTGAGACAATAATTTGTTATACTAGTTACATCACTACTCTTCGAAATAAGCGTGACAAACTTGACTTTCAAAAAGTTGTTAATAGACCAGTCTACAAGGATAGAATAAATAGATATAAAAAAGGAACAGTAGCTATAAAGAAAATACTTGGAATCATCTGAGCCTGGGTTAACTTTATAAGTTATACTATCCAATAGATTAAGAAAATCATTAGCATTTAAGGCAATAGAAAATAAGTTTAAATCTGGGGAAATTGTAACTGGGTTATATGAAACTGAGGCTATGAACCATTCTATATAAACACTTTGCATAAGTTTGTTAAGTTCATCACTAGCAGTAGGTTCCTTTTAAATTGCTTTAGGAACATTATCATAAGAATCATCCATGACTAAAAAATATAAACAATTTAAGTACTTAGTAAAATATAAATTATTAAACGCACGATAAGCACACGACAGAGACTATCACACAATTTATTCATCATTTGTTTTTTTCTAATTTTTTTTTATTTTAAAGCAAGTTATGAACATTTTTACATTTTAGTATTTTAAATATTTATAATTTGCTTTATTAAATAAAAAACGAATAGAACACAGATATTATTTTTACCTTTAAATTTGAAAATAGGTAAATTTACTGTAATATTAAAAATAACAACGCAAAATGAATTTTAAATAACGAAAATTTTCCATGTTGTACGTTTGTAAGACGGAAGACATTAGGGCATTGTATTCTCTTACCTACTACTAAAAAATTGCTATAAGTTCAAGATCAGGTAAATTATACTAAGAAACGCATATTTATGTCACACAATTGAATCATTTAACTGCATTTATTCTACTGATTTAGTAAATGCATTTATTACTTTAGCAGACACTTAATTTTCAATTTACCTATGTGTCAAAATAAAATAGAAATATAGAAAATACATAATTATAGTGTCTTACTCACATCCAATTGCGATTAGTATGTAACTTTTTGACTCAACTAGTGCAGTCTCGTATAACAAGAACGCAATTCGAACTCACAAATTCCAAAGATCTAGAAAGGTACAAAAGTACAATTCAAAATTTCGAAACATTGTGTTTTGTGAAGTATGTTATCATAACCAAAACATTAGTATTGATAACACCTATGTGGAGGTCAAAGACGTTAGTAATAAATAATAATATTATTATATTTTAACCACGGACGTACATACGCATGTACGTCCGTGATTTTAACTAGGTATATTGGAGGTCTGAAACTTTGAACATGAAATAATTTATATATTATATAGTAGGTAATAGAAATAGTGTTGAAAAGAGCGTGGATATATTATGTATTGTAATTACCTAATGCCTGGCAACCACGACGCGTATTAGGTAGTTAGGTACTTTTACTCATAAATCATAATACATAATAATAATAAGAATTATTCCTTATGCTTTTACTTTAGTAGGTACTCTTACAGTCTTACTACTCTTGTCAATAGAACTTGTCACTCGCACTAATACCTTACGTGTAAAGGTTAAATAAATAAAAACAGTGCTAAGGCGCTTAGCATTTAGCATTACTGCATTAGATAGTAAAACTGGGAAAGTGGGTGAATAGAACCCTCGTCTATTTAGTATTTAGTATTTACTAATAACGAGTAGCTTACTCGACAAGTACTATAATGATGAGTGGGTCCTACGCAATACGCATCGTGGAAACCGAGCATAATACAATCATGGTTTTATTAATTCATTTTTTTTAACGTGAATTTGTTTTTTAGTCTGAGCTCTGAACTATTAGAATGATTGGTACAAAAGTACAAAACTGACAAATTAATGAAAATAACAATATTATTAGGTAATAGGTACTTTATATCTACTATTTAATAGAAAATTTACAATATTAATAGGTGTTATGCATAGACATGTAAAGATTTCTTTATATATATAGATTATAGGTGTATGGTATCGGTATGACACCATAATATTATATATTTATAACTTATAACTAGTTCTATGACCGACAATTATTGCATATTTGATATTTGCATACAATTTTTTTTCAAATCAAAAACATATCGCATAATTGTAAATACTTATTCATACAGTTACTACAATACTACCCACTTTAAGATATTAAAATTATTATACGACCAATAATCATTAAGTAGGTACTGACTTATTGTAAATTTATTTTTTTTATAAAAATACAAGTACATTATATTACAAATATTTAGAAGACCAAATAACTTAAGAATATTTGTTTAGGGGGTTTTAAAAATTAAGCCCCTGTTAACGTCCCTTGATAACTATTTAAATATCCCTTTCTTCCAGGAATATATGAAAATATCTACCAATATAATATTTATTATGTATAATATATTATATTAATATTATTTATATCGAACAAATGTACCTATAGTCTTATATACCTAAGTGGCTAAATCTATATAAATAATATATATAATAAAACATTAAAACATAAATTTGAAATGTAATAGTCCAAGTAATTTTACTAGCCAATTAATTTCTGTATGTTGTTGACAATACCTATAGGTATAGGTATCATATTAATAATATTTATTATATTTATAATTGTTATATTCTGTGATAATATTATGTATTTATGAGCAAATAAAAAAAAATTATAAAAATTCTTTCCATGCATATTTTTTTTTAAACTTTTATCATAAGCATTGCCCATAGAGTATAGACAATGCACCAATACTCTTGATTGAATATTTCACTAATGATAATAAAATAATAACTAATAAGCAGTGATGTTCCCATTATTTTTTATGAGAGTATACTATTCCGAAGAACGCCAAAATATAGTTATTTCATTTTTTTATACGATAAAAGTGGTGGAGAGGTTTAATTAATAAAATCAAATCAAAAAAATTACTATTATATTTTTAATTTATCAAAACAAAATTATAAAAATGAATTATTTAAATAAATTGACAAAAAATTGTTTTCTCAACGATTATTTGTCGACGTATTGGTGAACGAACTGCTCATTGTTACTGTCGTTATTGAGCGTCGCGCAACGGATGAGTAAAAACATACTATACTTTAAATTTTTAAAAAAAAATTATGTATTTTTTCTTTTTGTATGGTTTGTTTGAGAGTATACGAAGTATAACCATGATATTATTTTAGAAAAAGCTTGAGAGTATACTGCGTATATGTAGTATACTGTATACCCTATGGGAACACTACTGCTAATAAGTATCTATGTGATTTGCCGATTCACACTATTTCGTTGTCAGACGTCAGTCTTCAGTGAATAGGTACATTCGTAAGAAGATTTATGCCGTGCGGAGAATAAACTAAATTTTTATTTTATTTGCAAGGTATGTTAGCAAACAACAATAATTTGTAAGTATTCTAACTTCTAAGAGCACTCTTTATTTTTTGTCTCGTTTTTCAATTCAATTTCTTCCTTACTTAATAATTCTTATTCCAAATTATCTGTAAATATTACAGATTGACGTTGCCAATGCTTTTTTTCAATTCTCGAAGGTCGACTATCAATACTTAAGTTAATTGATTTTTTTTTTATAAAAATCTAAATTTAGCGCATAAATCTGTGTATTGTGTCACATTTGTTTTATTCAGTTAGGTTAGTTTTAATCTGATTTAATAAACACGACTGTTATAAGAATTCATTATCGTTCTTAATTGTGTACTTATTAGAAAATATAATTTCACCACCAGCTTCTTAATCTCAACAAAAATTTAATTTTAGTTTCTATTCAAGAAAATGTATTTACGCCACTCATTACTATAATTGTAGCTTCATCGTTTTTGAATATAGATAATATAGTTTAATCATGACATATTACAATTAAATTACATGTAATGACAAAACATTATTAAATATAGTGAAACACAGTTTCAACGTTTTGTCGAATATTTCTAAAATTGGCATTGGGCTAAGCCTCCCCCCCCCCCCAAAGCCGCCCGATTTCTGCCTATGTTACTACTATTGACATATTCTATTAAAAATTATGTGAAATGTAATTGATTTTGTGTTTTCTTTATTTATTTTTAGAATATTTTAATACCTAATTTCCAATCATGAAACAGACATAACGTTTTTCGATGTAAGTATATAATATAATATATCTATTAAAATACTAAAATAGAAAATAGCAGATAAGCCATTCAAGTAAAAAAAGTCAATAACAAATTAATAAATGTTATGTCCTTAACGTATTATGAACTGTATTTTAACTTAGAATATTAAAATCGTATAAACTATAAGAAGTTGGTAGGATAGGTAAAAAAAAAAAATGAATACCTAGTAAAAATAACTTTTATAAAAATAAAATAGGTAGTTGTAATTCGTATATAATTCGAAGGAAAACAACTGTTTATTATTATTTATATTTATTATTATATTATTTTTTATTTATTTATTTTAAATATTTTTTATTGTCATCTTTTAGTCCATAATTGGATAAAATCATGCTTATAAAAGATAGCGTTTGAACAGTCTGCATCCGGCGTACTCTTTCATATTGTATTAGTCCAAGTGGTTCTCAACACATATAATAACCTCTCAATTAGGAATTAGGACAACTACCGTCACAACCCTAGGCCCTAGCTATGGTACTTTTCAGTTCTCCCTACTCAAACTAATGCTATCGTATATTGTTGTTAATTAAAATGAGTATCGTCCCTACAATTGGATGTACAATACTACAATGTATTAAATAAGACAATCATCCACCCCTCTGGCCCTCTCCTATACAAAAACCAATAATTACCTAATTAATAATAAATATTGTTATTTTTCACTGACACTTGACACAGTAACTTTCGGTTACTCCGCGGTTCTCACGAAATCATATATTTTTATTATTTATTACATGAAACTTATATGTAAAATAATATACATTTAAAAATAAGAGCTAAAAATATAAAACTAATTTATTAAAAATGTATAAAATAAATTGCATACCTATCATTTTTACAAAATTTAGTATTTTATGTCGGAATGCTTATAATTTTTTCTTTAAAAATTTAAATAATTTAATTATAACAAGTTTTTAGTTACCTATATTTATAATTTATTTGGTTAAAAAATAATTTATTATTTTAATATGTATACCTTTTTATTTTATTGATGACATTATTATATTTATAATCAACAAAATAATACTTAATGTCATTAGGCTATAATGACAAAATATAAACTTATATAAATAATAAATATTTATCAAAATATTTGGTTAACAAAAATAAATAATTTTATATTCAAATAAGCGTCTAAAAAATATAAGGAGAGAAAATAGTCTGGGGAGAATTGTCCTTGATTTGACATAGTGTTTTTATACTGTGACGATTCAGTAATTCGTAATAAAGTCTGTGGTCAAAAGCCAAATTATATAGGCAGGCAACGCACATCACTATACGGAAAATTAAACATTTCCAAAAACTATTTAATTCATTTTCGGAACTTTTCTCATTAAACAGCTCATCAAGTGTGCTCATCGTTAACACCAAACACTCATGTTAAAAAAAAAAAATCATGCAAATCGGTTCAGTAGAACTTAAGATACAAGTATATAATTGTCCAAAGAAATCGCCTCACGTTTTAATAATATAGGTATAAATATGGTTGTTAATTATTATTTATTTTGTTTTATTTACTATAGTTAATAGTTATTATAAGTAGGTTCTAGTAGCCTTCTAGGTATATAATATAAAAACGTTCATGAATAAAATGCGTATAATTCCAATTTTTATAATCAATTTGATAGGTACCTACTGCTCATACACTATTCAGTATTTTATAAAATGTATGTTAAGCTCAACATTATGTTTTATTAAATTTAAATTATATTTTTTTTTAGAAAGTGCTCATGAATGCATTATTTTTTGTAAATGTGAATATGAATGGTTTTTTTTTTGAAAAAGATTAATTTTAAACATGATCATTTTTTTAAATTGAATGTTCTAAACCCTGTTAAAAATGAATATAAATATATTGTAACATTTTGTATTCATATTTAAAAATAAAAAAGACAGATAAGTAAAAATTAATATTTATTTAATTACAGTCATTGTGTTTACATAAGATTTTACAAATTGGGTACTTTCCTTGATTTTTTTATTTTCTAAAGTTCTAAAACATCTATACAGTGCCGCCAAACACCGTATAAACTATAAAGGTCTTTTTTTGGTGGGGGAGGGTTAAGTATTGTACCTATGGGTGGTCATAATGAAATGTTGTCACACCTTTATTTTGGCGATCCGCCACCACTGCATCTATATAATATCATTAAATAAAAAACTGTCCAATTCATCACTTTCAATGCTCATATAAGATATAACTGATAAAAAGTTTAAACAATCTTCATGAATTGTCGTTCTGTCTATTTTTTTTTATAATTTTGAGACTTAACAATGTACGTTTACTTTACGCCACCGTGATAAATGATAATACAATAAATAATAATAAATGCTACCTATTTAAAATTAAATTTCCTAAAATAACATTTTAATTTTTAAAACGGGAACCCATATTACAAATTTTATATTTTGGGCATACGGGGCCCGGGTCATATTATGCCCTTATGCGTCAAATCCGACCCTGGGCACAATAGTACACATAATAATAAATGTAAAGTAAAGCTATTTCGACGATGTCGCATCGATTTGTTTGTATGTAGGCGCGTGTTAAAAGGGAATCAGTGATGGGGAAAATGGGACACATGAAACATGAAAAAAAATAAAAATGTATCAATATAGCTATAGAGTATAGTATAGGCCATAGGGTATAGAGTATAGACCAGCTCGAGACTCTAGTTGGGATGTTTTATCTTTTATGTATATCAGTTGGGCCGAGCACAGGGACCCCCAGTTGCAAATTAGTATTTTTTTGACAACAATATAATACATATATACCTACAGTAATATTATAACTTATAAGCATTATATTACTGTGTCTGTTCGATTTCATTTTCTACGTCTTCTCCTACAATGAAAACAAGGTTTGGTTTATTTTATTATCTTATCTATGTATAAACCTAGTTATACGGAGTAACAATTAGGTATTTCCCTTGTTGCCCTTGTATATTAATAATATCTATCATTTAATAATCAAAAGAAAAGAGACCGGATAAAAGTAACTACTATAATATTATAGCAGCCTCTCCATAATTCCCTCCTCCACGATCACCATTATCACCGTCAACGACCGCCGCCTCGGAAGGGTGACGCCGATGAGGCCGCAGAGCGCTGACGCCGACAACGGTCGTCGTCAGCTGTTCAACGGAATGCCATCTGTCGCGGTGTACGGGCCGTGGGGCGGGGAGTTTTCGATGGCGTGCTCTCACTCCTCACCTGCCGTAGACGCGCAGACGAATCCGTATCCGCGTCACGAAACTCGTACACAACTTCACGCACGTAACGTAATAACACATTATACGCAAACGCGCGCGCATATACGTAATATATATACATATATATACACGCCATACGGTCATGTATGTATAATGTATATGTATGAGTGCGCCGTGATTTTTTTTCTTCTTTTATTTGGTTTTTGCGCTCTTTTTCTTTTTTTTTTGTCCCCTATTCCGCTGGACCGGAGAAACATGCGGATCGCATAGCCGTCTCTCCACGATAGCGTATAGTTTTTTTTTTTTTTTTTCCAACCGCACCGCAGCATTACGGCCCGCGCCACCCGACTACGAGACAATTAATACACAACGATACCTGTAGTGGTTGTAGTAATAATAATAACCATTATTATTATTTGATATTATCTCGCGACGCCTGTCGCTGCAGCCGTGTTTGTCCGACACGCAGACGTCCTCCGTGCGGTTCATTCTCGAGTTTCGACGCCACTACACATCGCCATCGTCGTTATTTATTATATTAATATTATTCCGATAGTCCGCACCCGTCGTCGTACAGCCGATCGTTTATCCGTATAAACGGCACACAAACTGCAGTGGGTTATCACCGCCGCTACCGTTTTTTTTGAGCAGTCGCCGTAAATCGTTGTTGCTCGTTATTCGTTCACATCCCCCGGCCCCGTACTCGTTAAACGATCATCATGTCCGACGACAAAGTAATAGGTCACCGGCTCCAGAGTTTCAAGCATAGAGGCAAAACCGAAATCGTAAGTACTCTGTTCAATATGCGTTACAAATAACTGTAGCAGTAACTCGAGTAGAAACAAATTATAGTTAGAATTACAATTCTTATTCTTATATTACTTTTTGATCTTGGATAATACCTTTTCTTTTTATTCAAAACATGGGTTTAGATCTATGTCTGTTACTAGTCTTGGTTGCACCTAGTTAGTCCTTTCAAAAACACCAGTTTTGTTAAGTAATTGCTGTATTTGTTGCAATTGCTGAAGTCGTTAAATGCGTCAAAATACGCTGTTCAGTATCATAAGGCAAATAATGCACCGTGTGTATTAAAATCTGAATCAAAATATGAGTTGCTGGAGGTGTATCCTTGAGGTAAGCTGTTCCAGATGACTGCTTGTGTACAAAAGCGTAGACACATTTTATACAGCTTATTCAGATTAGACATTTATTGCATCTGCTACTATATCTGTAAACATATATTTACCACCTGGTTACATATAGTATTATAGTTTGCACTTCCTACTTCAATTGTTATTGACTACAAATTTGTAGAAATTAAATATATTAAGGTAGGTACCTATACAAATTTTAATTATATTTCTTCCTATTCTATATTTTAGATTGAAACTATTTAATTAAAACTATTTTATGGCTTAAATTTATAACATTTTTAGAAACTAAAGAAAAGTATTTAAATATTTATTAAACATTTTTTAATTTAATAGATTGAATTACGCGGTTGATTTATATCACCAACCACAATACTTATTAATAAGCTAATAAATATTTGTAGTTGGTTACTAAGTTGTCTTAAATCAAATACAATATTTTTCAAATGTTATCTATTCAATTTAAGCCAAAATCACCATAAAATATACTAGGTACATTTGTTGTGATGAATTTAAATAATTATTTAATGTCAATTGGTCCAATTGGTGTCATTTGCACCTTATTTTTCAATGCACTGTAAGGGTCCTGGGTCACCACGCAGTGCAGCGGTGGACTGCTGAATTTTACCACTATCGCTGCAGTGTGTGGGGACCATAACTCGGTCAGCTTTACGATTAAATAACTATTGTCTTGTCAGTATTACCTGTAAATATTATTTAATAAGTGTGTAGGTTTTATGTTGATAGTTCAGTTTTTAACCAATTGGCAACAATAAAAAAGTCTTGATTTTCTTTCTTTGTGTACATCGTACATGTATCCAAGTATTATCTGTGTACTTGAAATATAATTAGGTAGGTATTTGAATATTAATTATAAAAACTAAATTATATTACTAAATAAGAATTTAAAATCAAAGATATTGTAGAATTTTAGACAGAGGCTGAAATTAATTTAAAATAAACTTATAAGTACCTAGTTTTAAAAAATGTTAATCATTGAAATAATAGTATACCCAAATTGTAACTAATTAATTATTTTTTGTACTTGCCAGTTGCCTACATAAATTATTAAGTTGGTTGTAATTTAATAACTACTTTATTAACTAATTATTTTTACTATTGTATTTTTACGTTAATCATATTGTATTGTTTATAATGTCATTCTGAACTTGCCTAATTTAATTAATTACTATGTTGATATGTAGGTATAAGATTGGTATAAAACTTTAAAATATACTTGTTATGTGTTCACTAGTTTTAAAGATTCTTTAAAATACATTTAAATATATGAATATCATATAAATAAAACAACTGAAAGATATCACATCCTAATATAAAATGAATGATCCATAAACTAAAGTGCCTCTATTGTATAAAAAGAATTGATTTGAACATTATAAGATTAACCTATCCTTGTTCAGCTAGAGAACATTCCACGACCCTACAAATTTGGTTCTTCTGCTCATACCCATACGACATCCTGCCATAGTAAAACTGGTGTCTGTGGAGATGCAGTATAGGTTAAATTCTGAATACTATTTATTGCATTATTATGAACTGATTGAAAAACAACTGTATGACACATATTTTCTTTTCAATTGATCACATATTTTGTACTTGCATCATCAACATTGAAGTATAATTAAAATAAATGATACAATTTTTTTTCTTTATTATTGTGATTACATGAAAACTTAAAAAAAAAATGTAATTTTAATTCTTTTGCAAACCTAATTATTTCTTATAGAGAGACAGTACGCAGTGGGCAATAATTGTGGTCACAATATTTTGTGAACCAGTGATTTCAAAGGTTAGATCGTAATAGGTTAAAATAATCAGCTGGTCAAATAAACATTTGATAGCAATGTTATCATTCTTTTGTTTATCTATTAAAACATGTAAATATTAGGTATCATCTAAAAATTAAAGATTTTAATACCTTTTTGCATAAACAACTATTAAACAGTTAATGAAACTATGTGGGCTAATCGTCTTTTTAACATAATTTAGTGGCCATCGTTGATACATTTAATTTTAGTGTATAATTAGATTAATGCATTTTTTATGCAACTTGGCATATATTATATGATATTTATGAATTATTTTTTACTTAAAACTCCACATAGTGCTTAGGTTTAAAATGTTAATAAAAGTTACTAAATGAGTATTATTCCTTCAAATGTATTTAATTATTAAGTAATTTTTATGGGTATGATTACACCCAATGAAAAGAAACATTGTACATAATTCTATTTACTGGGTTATAATGTACATTTGTATCTTTTTTTATTTAAGTTTTTTTTAAAACCTTATTAAAATTGAGAGGTTCTGTGAATTAACAAAAATAAAAGCTAAGTAGTTTATGAATAAGTTAGAACATATCTATTTCAAACCATTTTTTTTTTTTTTGAGTTAAAAACCAGGTACATTTTTCTTTAAAACTAAAATGGATCAAGAAATTAAAGTTCAAAAGAGAAAGAAACAAAGTTTGAAATCAAGTTCAAGAAAATTGAAGTTTTTCCCATCTCTAATAATAATAAATATTAGAAGTATGAATAGGACACATTACACAACCAATATAACACAAACTCAATAAAACTAAAACATACTTTTCCTGTTTGAATATTAAAACTTAATAAAAAAAAGTATTTTTGTAATTCAGTCATTACAGTTATTATAGAAGTACCTATAATTCATAATTTTTGCACAACTCCTCTATATTAATGTATTTCAAATTAAATGTATCTATTAAAACTGTTTTTGTATTACAACTATTATACTGAATTATAGGAAAGGCGAAGAATTAGGAGCGAGGCAACTGTTGGGCTAAGAAAAAACAAGCAAGAACAAGAGTTAATGAAACGCAGAAATGTTGGCGAAGTATTGAATGGTAAATAATAATAATAATGTAGCAATCCAAGAATGTATTAAGTATTTTTACTAACTTACAGATGATATAGACTTGGAAAAACCTTTAACTGAACATGACCTACGCTCTTTAGTTGAAGAAGCTGGTAGTACTATTCCAGATGTACAACTTAAAGCCATACAGTCTGCAAGGAAATTACTTTCATCTGATCGCAACCCACCAATAGATGAACTTATAAACAGTGAAATACTTCCTATATTGGTCCGTTGTTTAGACGAGCATAATAAGTAAGCAAATTGGTTTTGCATTCATAATCTCTAGACCGCAAATTATATGCAGTAAAAAAACTCCATTATATTTATGCAAATATGCAGTACTAAAGTCTGAAATATGCTAAAAAAATTAAATGAAAAAAAACCACTATAATTTTACTACGATTTATGTATTTATATTTATTCAAAAATGTATAGGCATAAAATAGTAACTACCAAAAATGATAAATTATTAAAATAAAATGTTATAGTAAATAATAAGTATTAATATAAAATAGGTAATATTTCTTAAATATGACCAGTACTAAAGTTCTCATAGCAATATATTATCTGGTGCTACTCTAAGAAGTCCATTGTGAGAACGGCTGTATCCCTATTGAGTCCCAAAACTAGAAAAAAACATACTAATTGAGTTCCTAAAGAAAAAAAATGACAATTGTGCCCTGCCTGATAGAGGTTGAAGCCAAATTTAAGGCGGGTACATTGAAGTATAATAATTGTCAAGTAATTAATCTAGATTAGGATCAACTGTTTGCTTAATGGCCATATTTTCTTCAATGCATCCGCGGGTTTTCAATGACGTGTCTGAGTTGTGTCCTCATGAATAATTGATGTATATAATTTCAAAGATTGGGAACTGTCATTCGTGTAAATGGTGTGGTTAAAAACATGTGTATTATTTTAAATTTTTGTTTAGGCTAAAATTCATTAAAATTAATAACATTATGTCGTTTGTGATATTGTTATATAGATATCATGGCAATACATATTATTAAAAAACATTTTATTTTATAAAACTGGTAAATTTTTAAGCAAACTTATGTTGTGATATATTTTTGTTTCTAACTGATTCATAGTAATTTTAAAATATTTTTTTTTTACATCCTATAAAAAAAAAACATCCTATTTAACTTAGAGTGAAATAATTAACATGTGTTAGTAATACTCATTAATGGGTTAAAAATTCAAATTGACAGTTAAATTATACCTTCCAGTAAATTATATGTTTAAAAAAAAACTCATTTAAAATTGTATATTCATTGATCATTAGACTTGCACTTAGTTCTTCATTAAATCTTCAGGTTTAAAAATGAAAAATTTGATTTTCTAATTTTCTAATTTCAGATTTATTTTTAAAAACTGAACACAGACATATTAAACCTAAATTAAATCATGTAATGATTAAAATGTTATTTCGTAATAGTGTATAAATATATTTTTATTTTATTCATATAATTTATTTATAATTGTTGTTTAGCCCAACATTACAGTTTGAAGCAGCATGGGCTCTAACCAATATTGCAAGTGGTACATCCCTTCAAACTCAGGCAGTTGTTTCAGCAGGAGCTGTTCCATTGTTTTTAAATTTATTAAATTCAACCAATCAGACAGTTTGCGAACAAGCAGTTTGGGCATTAGGTATTTAACTATTATTATTTATTCAGTTTTTTTAAACTAAACCCAAAATATATCATTTTTTTTTTATATAAATTTAGGAAATATTATTGGCGATGGTCCACAACTACGTGATTATGTTATAAGTTTGAGTGTTGTGCCAAGATTACTTCTCTTTATCAATCCTGCTATACCGATAACATTTATGCGGAATGTCACATGGGTTATAGTTAACTTGTGTCGAAATAAAGACCCTCCACCGGCACAAAACGTCATCGATGAACTTCTTCCTGCTCTTAATTATTTGATTAATAATAAAGATATTAATGTAACTAAAGTTAACTTTTAAAATTATTTTCAGTAATAAGACACTTAATAATTAATAATTTTTTTTTTAAGGTTCTTGTTGATACTGTTTGGGCTATAAGCTATTTGACAGATGGAGGTAATGATCAAATTCAAAGAGTTATCGAAAGTGGTATAGTACCTAATCTAATACCATTATTGTCACACAAAGAAGTGAAGGTTTGTTTAATTAAATATTAATTTTAAATTAGAATTATAATACAAAAATAAATACTCTTGTAAAAAAAATGTATAGGTGCAAACGGCAGCATTGCGTGCAATAGGAAATATTGTTACAGGAACTGATGAACAAACACAAATAGTTCTTGATGCTGGTGCATTATGTCATTTTCCAGCTTTACTTTCTCATTCAAAAGAAAAAATATGCAAGGTATTTATTTAAATATTCTTTGTTTTATTAGTAGTTTGGAAGAAATGTTTGATTTTCTTTTTATATCTCATGAATAAAATAAATTATGTGCCCAAGTACCAATAATCGTGAATGGACAAGGATGTAGCTTTGTAAGAGAAAAAAGACGAACTCAGAAATTCAAAAACATAAATTGTTTATTGAAATTAACAAATATTTTCTTAGTTTGAAAAAACATAAAATATTTTTCTGGGTGATGATCCTTGCCTAAGTCTTGGTAATCAAGTCAGAATATGGGCTCATTTGGGGTTCATTATAATAATTATACCCTGTGTTTAGTCATTTTAAATTATGTAAGTTGTATTACCATGATGTGTGATGATCAACATTCTTTTGGTTCTTGGAATTGTGTACTGTCCCACTCCTAAATCTGGTAAACCACAAATCTATGCAGCTGCTTTAATGCTAGCGTGTTGTTGAACCTAAAGTGTATAATTGTAGACTATATACAGGGTAATCTATTTGTAGACACTTACTATTTCAAAAAGTTTTAACTGTTTAAAATTTTGTTTTTTGGAAATGTTGAAATTTAATAAAATCTACAAGTAATTAATATTTTTATAATTTTAAAAAAAAAACTTTCCTTAACTCGGGAGAGGTGACGTATTAAAAAATTTAAAGAGAGGTGTCGTTGGTCTTTTTGACCGACTTATTAGAAGTTCATTTTATCATGCTGAAAAGTTTCTTTACTTACTTATTTGGGTGTGAGGTTATTATTCTCTAAATAAATAACACATAGGTATCAAAATAAATTAAGAAAGATACATATTTATTCTTTCAAAAGTACTAATAAAAAAATAAATATTAAATTTCTAAAAATGACGTAAAACTGTTATTGTATACGTGTATGAGAGGTATGAGAGGTACCAAGATATTGAGTTATCCACCATTTAATAATATCCAATATAAAAATAATTTCGATCATAATGACCAACGAAACCTTTTCCGGGTTAATAAATATGTATCAATTTTGGACTTTTAAATGTGAATACCATAGATATTAAAGATATTAGTATCTTGGTGAATACAAATTTTACTCTAAAACATTCTTTGGTGTTAACTTTTATTTAGTATAATATTTAGTTCCCATTGATTTATAGATTTGCCATAATACTGTTGTTGATTATAAATACTAGTATTATTATAACATGTTTAATACTGGCATTATAGTATATATTTTTAAATTGGATTATTTATAAGTGAAATACATCAAAAAAGAACATTTTAACGTATTAGTTATTCGTTTATTACATTATAAAATTCTAATTAAAATATCAAAGTACCTTCTTGTTAGTTGTTTTCATTAAAATTTTAATTCATAACGGAATTTATATGATGAGAATTCTCCATGAGTTATGTAAAATTATAACATAATGAAAATGTTTAAGGTAAACTTGAAAGTGTGACCAGTGACCACAGAATAAATGTAACTTCATTTATTGTGTGGTATTGCAGTATGAGGCTTTATCAATAGAGTAGACAGTTTAAGATTTAGGTACTGTAAAATTGGGTGACTCCGGACAAAACCATATTTTTGTTGTTTTCTTATCATTTTGGATTACAAGTTCAATATAAGTTAAAAACTGATACTCTATGTTAATATCTATTATATTCTCCATAGACAATAATATTTATGGATAACATAATATTATCATACCATATGTTATGGAGGTAAATACAAGATGATCTATTTTTGGATTTTAAAATTATCAAACTTTTAACAACTGTAACACAACAACAAATCAACATATTTGAATACCCCATTTTACGGTACTTAAGTACATGTCCCTCTTGTCCTATCAGCATTCTGCACGAACTATGTTTTTGCTTATCAGTCATAACTTATAAGGATATTCCCCTATAGATAGGCGTTGCAGAAAGCTCAATTAAATAGCTGTGAACGGGTATGACAGTTGTAGTCAACGGTGGTTCAATTAGTAGGACAATAAATATTTATTATAGGTACATACTATGATTATCTTTTAACTTGGACAAATGTACACTATGTTTAACTCCTGGTCTTGACAAACAAAAAATACTATAGCACCTTCCAAAAAACACCCAACTTTGAAGAACTACATATCACTAACAGATTATTCAAAAATTAAATTTCTAAAAAAATAATTTCTAAAATCTAAATGTTTGAAATTGTATACATAGGCTACCATTTAAAAATCAAAAGTTAATTGTGGTTTCACTTACAAAAATAAGGGATAATATAAAAAAAAGTATAAAAAATGTTAAAAGATTATAGAATTTTGATATTCAAAAAAAAAAAAATTTAAATGTTTATACTTTTTGAAGTAATAAGTTTTTAAATGGATCACCATGTATATATACAGTATACCTCCTTCAATTATTATTGAGATTATATACCTTTGTAATAATATGTAGCATCTCAAGCCTACGTTATAATTTGTTATACATTCCTTTTGTCATTACTATATACCCTGTTTTTGGCCCTGGCCTGTATATTATCAAAAACAAAATAAAATAAAAATACCCTTGTTATAACTTATAATATGTGGTGTCTTAAGCCTACGCCGTAGTTATATTTTATATTTTATGAAATATCGTGTTTAATATAATAACTTCAACAACATTTTTTTTTGTAGGAAGCTGTTTGGTTTCTCTCAAATGTTACTGCTGGAAATCAAGTTCAAGTTCAAGCTGTCATAGACGCTGGGCTGATACCAAAAATAATAACTCATCTATCAAAGGTGATAAAAATAGTATTTAATGTTTATTTATTATATATTATATTTCAACAATAATTATTGTAGAGTGAATTCCAAACACAAAAAGAAGCAGCATGGGCAATCACTAATTTAACTATCAGTGGAAATAGCCAACAAGTAGATTGTGTTATCAGTTCAGGTGTTGTTGCTCCTCTCTGTGCTCTGTTGTCTTGTCAAGATAGTCAAGTTATTCAAGTTGTTTTAGATGGTTTACAAAACATGCTTAAAATTGCTGGTCCTGATGTTGACGCATTAGCTAATTTGATTGAAGAATGTGAAGGTAATTTCTTATTTTTATATCTTACTGCTATAAATTTGCTATTCGTTTTTTAATATTTACAGGCCTTGATAAAATTGAACAACTTCAAAATCACGAAAGTGTTGAAATTTACAAAGTTGCATTTGATATCATCGAGAGATATTTCTCAGAGGTAATATATGTCATAGTAAGCATTGATAATTTTTACACTTTTATTTTTTTATTTTAGGAATCAGCTTCACCTACACAACCTCCATCCTGCTTCGAATTCAATCCGGCTACTACAAACACTCAGTTTAAATTTTAGTTTTATTTTTAAACTATTATTTTTTTTTTTTTAATATTGAGTTAGCGCGACCACTTGGACGATAAAATATTGTATCAGTGATTTATTAAGTCATTCGCGTTGCATTATATCCAATTTTAAATCAATTATTCATACTAATTAAATTTAAAATTATTTTTTCACATCCACTTTCAAATTGATAGTGAATCAATTTGGTTATTAAACATGGCCAAGACTCTGAAAGAAGAAGAAGGGAGAAATTGAGCTTTTATTGGAAATAAAATGTTAACCATATTATTGTGTAGCAAATATATAAAAATATTTTTTCAATTTTATATTGTCTGCATTATGTGGTTAATGAATTTTTGATCACAATTTGTCGATACAGTTGGCCATTTTATTCTAGTTTTGAAGTATTTCATGTATCTAGATAGATCAATTTATTTTCATAGTAAAATATATTTAATGTTCTTCTGGCTCCAATGAAGCTAATAATAAATTTAAAATAAATTCTGTATGCATTTTAGAATCCATTTAAAATGTTATACATTTTAAACATTTTTACGCCACTTATTAAATCCAAGTTTATTCATTTGATTAATTACTTGACATAGAACTATTGTCAAATTTAAATATTAGAATACGATTAACTTTTAAACCAAGTACCATAAAATATTATTTTTATTATTATTATTTAGTCCATTTGGATGAGGTGTTCAAATTGTTTAAAATAAAAATTAAATCCCTGATAATGATTTGTAAAATGTTTTGACTGTAATGGTTCTCAATACATACGAAATGTATTAATTTTGCTAATTTTTTTGTCTTAATTTTATTGACATTTAAACTGTTGACACCTTTTCAATTACAATTTCCACGCTTCTGTACATTTAAAACTACAGTCTCGTATTGGTAAAAAAATTTAAGGTACCATGATACATATAACATAATTTTTATTTCAATATTGTATGCTTTATAATAAATAAAACTCGACTCCTTTTACTATAAGCTAATAGATGTTTTATTTATGATCATAGTGCTTTTAATTTCAATGATATTGGCCATCTAAAAGTAGCAAACAAGTTTGCTGCTTAAACTTATAACTGTTTTTTTTTATATAAACATATTATGTTATGTTCAGCTCAATTTCACCCTTTTTAATTGTAAATCTACTATGTTATATCCGTGATAATTTTTGAATGTATTTAGTATTGTTATTATATCTACGTATTATAGAATTTTTTTTCATTAAAACATAATTTTACTTCCAGGTCACAATTAATAAATGTAATTCAAAATGTAAAATATATTATCAAGTCTATCATTTATATGCAAATTTGTTCAGTGAAAAAAGTAAAATAGCTTAATCTTCACGTTTACAATTTTGTGTAGATTAAAAAAATACCATGACAATATTGTACGTTTAACTATACTGGTTTACTTATGATTGAATTTAAAGTGCTATGTGTAATAACTTAAAGACATCTTATACATTGACAATTATTAGGCTGAAGTACTCGTTTTGTTTTCCCTTCGACCATTGACACTTGGCTCCCAGATGGAAACTTTATGACAAGATCTAACGAACCTTCATTTATTTCAATGTAATTTAAATAATTGTTTGTTTCAATCATTATGTTATTATTGATGTTTAACTTGTTATCAATTATTTTTGTTGAAACTGTACTTTTTTTCTGGCTCTGTCTAGACTTGTTCAATACTTGATGTTTCGTATTTTTAACACCCTGTAACAAAATTAAATTATTTAAATTTAAAAATATTTTTATATTCAGTTCGGACAATTCTTAATTCACCCCGTCATTATGGATGGATAAGCTTCGTAATTTTTTCGATAATTTCTTTTTTGGTGGATCCCATGGTATTCTCTCCTCTGGTATATTGGTCTAATTGTTAATGTAATACAATAATATTATTATCTTATGCATTTAGATTCTGCAAACAATTATTTTCACCTTGGAAATTGACAAATTTGGATTACATGCAATGCACCTTTCGTTTTTTACTTCAGTTTGTACTTTACCAGACTCTGCCGATTCTTCAATATCAACAGTTAGTTTGTTGTTTCTTTTTGTAAATAAATTGACTCTATGAAAAAACCTAATGAATCAAACTAATTAGAATGTGTACATGTATGTATATGTATTTTATGTTAATAGTATTGAGCAGTAAATAGTGTTAACTTATTATTATTTACAATTTAATACTGCTCATTTTATGTTCTATTTCATAAAACAATATTTATCAGTGATTATCCACTTAAATAGACTTGATAGGACCACAACTATTTTGATATTATGGATATCTCCATAAATAATTATTTTAACCCATCATGATTTCATGTTTACGACTGTATAGGAAATAGGATAATTTAAAAAATATCTTATAATATTATCTATCTTGTCATGATCTAAATTACAAAGTTTATTTATAGATTTATCTTTTTTTCTGGGGAACTGAAATTTATGTTGTATATAATATTGAATGTAAAATATCGTTGGTCGATATAAAATATATATCTATAACCTATATGTATAAAATATATAGTATTATTATACCATACTATCCAGTATAAACAGAATAGTCAAATAAGTACTTTATTTAGTATGTAATGGAATGTTTCTATTGAATAATTCTCAGTTGATACAAATATACAATTTTAAATGCAATTAAAGTATTTTCTACATTTTTAATTTAAAAAAAAAAAATGATTATGAATGACAATTACTAATATAAAATACCTGATTCAATATTATAATTTATATTTGTGGTTCTTATAAAAAAAATATCAAATGCTTGATTCGTCAAGCTTTAGATCATAGTGGCAAATTTCTGTTTAATCTTGAATAATCCAACAGAACATAAGGTTAAGTAGTATACTATTTCTACTACCATTACTAGTCAGTTTAGTCACTCATGATTAGGTTTACTTATGTCAGGACTCAGGAGTAACAATGAGTATTCTCGTTTTCATGTGCACCTACACCACAGGGAGCATATTTAGAAATGTTCATATTTTTTTTATGCTTAACAGTTAATAAATAGAGTAATAAATTAATTTGCCTACTTTGGTTGTTCGTAATCCCAACGGTTGTCTACACGCCTGGTGCTCATTATTTCGCTCAAGTGTCGCCAAAGAATACCATTGTTCAATAATATCTGCGTACATCTCTCTCGTTCCTTTTGGTATTTCTTTGTCTTAAGCACTATGTGCTGCCACTCCTGCGGTGGCGTTGTATCCACCCGTGCGGTGGCCGACTTGAGCTGAAATATTCACAAAATGCATAAAAAAGTATTATTTAAAAGTTTATTTTAATGCAATGGGCAAATGCCACTTTTACGTCATGCCCTTCACAATATCACAGAATATAATAATAAATATTTGACAATATTAGCATTTTAGCAGTGTTGAGATTAGATAAATACTTTTTAAACACAGATTATAAGTTTAATAAAATAATAAATTAATACCTAATACATTTTAAAATGAAATATTTAATACTTATAATGTTATAATAATAAATAAAAGAACATTTCCTTTCACCCTTGATGTTAAAAAATAATTATTATAATTTATATAATATAATATGAATTTAAAGTATTAAAATATTATTTACAAGGGCACCCATCAGGGGGTGCAGAAAAATATAATAATTTTTTAGTTTTGAATAATAAATTAAATTTACTTATAATGTATAGGTACATAGGTTTTTTGTTAATCGATTACTGTCATACGTCGTAATGCTGTGTCGATAAATCAGTTTTTGGGAAAATAAATCTAAATCAAATTCAAAAGAGCTTGAAAATATAAATATATCTCATCTATTAAAAAACGAATGTTATTTTTTTCCAGAAGTAAAAAAATATCTAATCATCTTTTTAACACTTCCGCCTACAACATGCACGGTAGAGAGGTCATTTAGCACATTAAGCCGTGTAAAAACTTGCACAAGAAACACTATGGGAGAAAATATGTTGGATGGATTTTGTATGCTCAGTGTTCATAGACAAAACGTTCATCACGACATTAAGTTTGTTGAAAAAGTTGTTGACAAAATTGGTTTGAAAAAACGCAATTTACAGTTTATGTTTTAAAATCCTTTTTTTGTTCACATATAAAATGTATATTTGTTTCATTATTTAATAAAATAAATTTGATTGATTCTTAGTTTTTAAGTTGTTTATTTTATGATTGTCACCCCCCTAGGTTTTGAGTGATGGGCGCCCTTGATTATTTATACAGTCAAATGTATTTAGATAGCCAGATAGGTGACATGTTTTCTTAGATAATATTAATTAGATAACTAGCAACTATTTATCTAGATATGATAAAATGTAATTGTTAAATTAATAATTGTAAAATGTATTACAGTGAGTTCTGCTTAATGTGATCACTGGTTTATAGAATCAACCGTTTATTAGAATCAAAAATGAAAATCCCAAACCAAATTGTATGTTACTAATGTTAAATTAACCTTTTATTAGAATCACTAAGTAGGTACCGGATAATTGAATCACTTTTATGAACAATCTTATCGTTTTTATGGTATTTCAAACTAATTCATTTATAAAACCCATTTTATTTTTTTATAATAAAAAAATGTAAAAATAAATAATTTTATGTGTTATAAATTATAAAATATTAATTTTTTATTATTTTTTTATTAGCCTTTATAAAAAATTTAGCTCATGAATATGTAATTATAAATAAAAATGTTATTGTATTATAAGATTGAATTATGAAAAAAAAGTTGTAAATGTTTTATAGAATCAACCGGTTAATAGAATCAAAATGACCTGCACCAAAGTGATCACATTAAGCGGAACCCACTGTATTATTATCATTACATTATCTTGAATCTTGATCATGATTTAAGATATACCTACTTTGATTCTGGTTTTTAACTTATCCTATATGGTATTACATATGCCGCCTAGGTACCGAAAAACATTCATTAAATTCTGTAACGAAATAGTTCACGATTTCAAGTCATGTTGTATAAAATACCACAAATGAGAAAATATCAATTCGACGATACAGACATGAACATTGTCGTAATCTTTGTAAAATGTTAACAATTGGGGTAGGTAACAAATTAAAATAGGTTTACAAATATACAAAATATCTTAATTATATGTCGCACAAACGACAAACTTGTTTAGTGCATTGTGCACAAACTAAGTAAGTACCTATAGTTTCTTTGCAGAGTTACATAAAAAAATGAATAATTTAATGGTTCATTAAAATTTAATGGAAATGTTAAAATATAAAAATGTTGAGACATATATTTTTAATACCTATAAGCATAGACCTTATACTCAGTATAAGTACTGAGTATAAGGTCTATGCCTATAAGTCATTAGATACCTATAGTATATTGGGTAACTCCTATAAATAAATTAAAAAATAATTTTTCTTAGGATTTTGACTTCAGTTTTAATTTAAAAAAATTAATTTAGTACATTTATTTGTATCGTGTTTATAGTAAGTTGATTTGATTAGAAACTTTATCTAAAAATGCTAGTATTTATATAATTGGAGACTTTGTTGGTGCAAATAATAGAGACAAAAGGTACAAGATGTATTAGGTACACATTTTTAATTTTTGTCTTGAATCCGTATTCCTTATTAGATTACATTAGCCGGATAATATAATATTAGCCAAATGTTAATATTAACCATAACATATAAGTATAACATGTGTAAAATAAAAAAAAAATTTGCTGTCAGTTTTTGATTACATGATTTAATAATATTTAAAATAGCACTAATATGGGTGCTAAAATTCTGTATAAGCCTCTGGTGACTGCAGGTAGATATAGGCATATAGTACATTTATGACGGTACTAACTAACTAAACTACTAAGCCTGGGTTTTTTTTTTAACTTGTTAAAGTTAATTTATCCTAGAACAAATTAAACGAGAGAATTTTTAATTAAAAATATATTTCTGTAGGTAACTATAAATTTAGTTGTAAATATTCATGAAAATAATAACTTACGTTGATAAAAGTTCCTTTTTTAAAATTACTTCTACCTACACTCAGACATTTAGTATTCATACTCATCTGCTGGTCAATTACTTGTAATTATCTTATTTTTTGTATAGCATAAAAAATGAAAAACGAAGATGCAAGTCTTTTATAAATACCTACATAGCGTACAAACATAATATTATACTTATATAAATATATAATACATATTTTTTTAATCCATGTTGTATGAATATCTAGAACATCAAAAACTATGTCTCTCGTTCTGATGATTTTATTTATTTATTATCAAGTAATAATAATATACATCTTATTTATGGAAAAATATAAATAACTAAACTCCCTTGATTTCACATTTTTTTTCTCTCATGACAACTATAGTAAAAATGTACAAAAACGTACGTCCCTTAATACCATGGCGATATTTTTTTTCACATTACTTTAAACTAAAAAATATAAATTATTTTCGATAATGTTTATAGTCAGATAACCTATTTTTTAAAGGATCGTTTCCAAAAACAGTTATATAAATTGATTGCTTGTTATTACCTAAATCTATGCCATATTTTATCTTTACAGACTTTTCTACATTTATTTACAATCAGTACGTTGAGATTAATTGATATAATGATATCTACTTCGTAAAAGTAAAAATGCGTTGTAGTGCGGAATCGAAAAGTGTATAATAAATTATAACAGCGATTGGAGAAGCGTGAACTGGGCGCCCTCTTTTCCAGCTGTCAAGCCTTGTTAGTTTAAGATACTGAGCGGGGCGAAGAATGTATTGATTTTACAATGTTGCGTGTTTTTTTTTTTGTGTCTGTCATCACTTTTCGGGGCTGTAAAAATGCTTCGATTTTCTTCAACAGCATTTTTTTTCGTAGGAAAGTGAATCTAGTTAGTACTTTTAGCTTTTGAGGGGTCGAAAGTAAAAATGTCCAACAGCTTTCATACACGTTAAGAAAAATTAAAGAAAGACATAGAATTTTTAATAAAATTGATTTTGTTTTTGGGTGTAACACAAAAAATAATAACTCTAGATACATCACATTTTCACCGAATGTTTAAATTAGCAATTTCTATACAACATATATATAATTTTAAATATAATTAACTTTTTTAAAGCTATTTATATTTATAAGATATTTTTGGTTAGTAATTTTTTTATTCGTGTTAGTAAAAAATTTTTTGTTTGGTCAAAAAACTTGAAAATATAATACAAAGTTTCTCATAACTTGTTGAAAATTCAACACAAGATTCCACATAAGTTTTTCTACCTTTCACAAAAAAAAAGTTTTTCGGAAAGTCAAACTAATTTTTTATGAGCGTTCGAAATTAGACATTGGATATTCAACCGTAAACTAACGATTTCTCAGGGAACCACTTTCTTATTTGGTTGTTATTCAAAAACGAATAACTGTGGATACCTGCGATTTTCATCAAATGTTGAGATTATTAATTTCTATACGTTATACAATTAAAAATATTTTTACACTTTTTGAGCTAATTGTAGACATAAGAAATGTTTGATTTTTTTTTTTTGTTTTTTTTATAAATATATCAATAATATATTTTTTGTTTGGTCAAAAAGCTTGAAAAATCAATGCAAGATTGCTCATACATTGTTATAATAGCATAATAGCAGCTCAAAAATTAAAAAAATACATGTGCACATTTTTTTTAAGCATTTAAAGTTAAAATTATCAAAATATGGATAATTTGCAAATTATTTTGTGGTTAAAAATTTATAAAATGTTCAATTTTTATGGCTAAGAATTGAAAATTTAAAACACGGTTTTTCATAAGTTTTTAATCCGTTAATCGTGTCACCAAAAAATCAAAAAAATATATTAACATGGTTGTTTTTTAAAAACATTTTAAGTTCATATTTGGACATCAAAATATCGACAATTTGCAAATTATTTTGTTGTCAACAATTTATAAAGTGATCATTTTTTATAGCTAAGGATTGAAAATTCAAAATATGGTTCTTTGTAAGTAGTTAATATTGTAACCAAAAAATCAAAAAAAGTATTTAAATGGTGAATTTTTATAGATATTTTAAGTTTAAATTTGTACGAAATTAGATATTTAAATGAAGAATAAAACGATGTAAGTAGTTATTTCGTTGTTATTTAAAAATATATTTCGTGAGTAACTTTTAAAGTATATTTTTATGTTTTAAACACTTAATGACATTTTCAAATGAAATGTTTTGGGTAAAAATAATTCAATCTATTGTATTATTAATAGTAAAATAAATTACTTTCATATCATTAAAATCATAAAATATACTTGGTAATGTATAGGCAGACAGAAACTGGTCTTCGCTCAGAATCGTTTCTCGTATACAATGATTTTATATCAATGAATTAAAATTTAACACATCCATTACAGTGATGAGTGATCCCACTCGATGACACCTACTGTACAGCAGTACAGCAAAGCGGTACTCACTCATCTACTTTTTTTTTTAATATATTAGTAATGATATTTTTAGTATACAGATTGTAAATATTATTTCTCTCTAGAATAAAAATATATAAAACACAATTTGATCTTCTGCAGTGTATAGGACCTACTCACTTTGACTTTGTGCTGATGATATAATCTTTGCTGAAAAGGCTTCACGAATAATTCTTCTTTACGTGTCAACATGTTCTAAAAAAAAAAAAATTGTAATTATTAATGTTTTTGTTTGTTGGTATACATACTGATAGAGCTAAAATAATTGAAATATCATAATCCAATACAAAGTTTATTCTACATTCATGGCATTTTTTACAATAAGTGCCCACTTATATATATGTACGAATCAAGTTCTACAAATTGGACTTAGTACTTAGTAGGAGTGAATGCCTGTTTAAAATGATTGTTTAATATTAGTAATTGTACAGATATCTACACAATATAATAATGTTTAAATTAGAAAATACCTACGCAGTACCACAATAATAATATACACAAATTGAACGTAGGTAGGTACTTTTTAATTTGTTAACAAAAAATGCATTCAATCGGAGTAAAAAAATGTCTACATCTACTGACGTCACTAAAATTTTAATTATTATGGTAAAACATTATCATCGTGTGTCAACTGTACAGTTTTAAAAACGCGTAGACAATCGAATGTGGATATGTAAGTAAATATAATATAATTTAATAGGCTAACAATATCGAATACCAGTCATGAATACGACAATACAATTGTACTGTACTGCAACAATAGTGACGTCGTTAAACTGTATTAATTTATGTAGAGGTAGAACCCACCTGGATGACTGCAGTATAATAAGAGTTCACGGTAGGCAATGTAGAAAGATTCACGGCTATTGCTACAATCTCTCGATGCGCGTGTAGGTGTATCAACTATTTAGAAAACGTGTCGCCCGTTTAGTCGATGTCTCTATGGCAACTATAGGAACCTATATAGTATAATATTATATATTATTATACATTAATATATATTATGTAATACAATCAATCTCAAAGTGTCTATTATAAATACATAATATTATACACGTAATACGAAGACTATATAGAGTGTTTTAAGAAGTAATAATAATATCTAGAAAGTTGAGGAATTTTGTTTTGTCGTAATTCGTAATATATGTTTATACTCGGGTCTTGAAAATGGGAGATAAATGGGTACCTACCTAATAAAATATATTATGATCATAGTGTGCGTGTGTAGTAGTACTGTACATAATATAGTGTGCGATCCGTATCCATTAGATTCTCGCTATTGTCGAGTACCTAACCTATACTGTTCAACATTCCAGCGCTCCCTGATCGCACGATACGAATTCCTGCAATAACTATAAAACGATTATAAAAATAATCAGAATAACAAACGATATTTAAAACGGCTTTCAAATAAAATAAATATTGAAGTAGGAATCCCTAATGTTCTATCGCACTCATAGTGGCATTCTTAGAATTTTTTAATAAAGGCGGGTTAGAACATTTTTAAGTAATTTTTAGGGTCTTTGTGCATATTTTGCGATTTTTATTTTTAAGTACGTACATTTTTCGAGAAAATCGTTTTGGATAAAATTCTTATATATTTCTTAAAATAAACTATATTAGTTACCTATTTTGTTGTAATTTAAAAATATTTTTCGAGGGTGCTTGAAACTTTTAAAGTATATTATTATATTTTATACACTCAAATTCTCAATGACATTTTCAAATGTAATGTTTTAGGCAAGAATTAATTCAACCTACTGTATAATTAATAGTAAAATTAATAATTTTATAATAGCAATAATGTCATAAAATAAACTTAGTACAAGATACTAGATTTAATATTTTCGACCTTCCGAGCAAAAAACGTATATAATAATATAATGTATATACTATATTGTATAGCTATACTATGTGGTGTCGTACCTATAATATTTTTTACTTACCTAAAGAAAAAAAAAGGTTGGTTCAACAATATTACTCATTTAAAATATTAAAGATAATGGTGAAACTAAAATGTAAATCATACATATAAATATTCTGTGAAATGACCGCATATTATTACTTTAATTTTGTCAATAATTGTGAACTATAACAACTACAACAACATCAAGTTTGATGTTAATACATATAATTATTATTAAAAGAATAATGATCAATCTAAAGTTTATGTTTATGACATAATTTTTTTTAACTTGTATGAGTAATATACTATCTGTATTCTGTAGTTCTGTACTATAATTATTTATAATAATTAATATTTATGAATATTTTATGATAGTTTATTTTATTTTATCAATAATTTGATCATATTTTAATAATCAAAATTACAATGATAAATGATATTATTTCAGCTAGTCAAAGCTGTGCAAGCTGAGCGCCAACTTTACGCAAACTCGCATTAGGCCGTAAGTTGATGACATAGGTACCTGTTTATTATATGTTACGAAGTATATTTTATATTATTGATATTAAAGTAATTTATCATACTATTATTATACTGTAGGTTGAATTAATGTTTACTGAAAACATTTGAGTGTATAAAATATAATATGCTATACTTTAAAAGTTCCAAGCTTTTTACTGCCTCAAAAAGTGTTGTCAGACACAAAAAAAACGCACATCATTGTGACATTGTAAATTCAATATTGTTATCGTTCTGCTCAGGATCTAAGAAGAAACTCAACATAGTTAATCAGTATTACATCTTTTTAACTGAATATTTACAATCTGTACCAAAGCAACATCATAAGAAAATGTGCATGATAAAAGTATAGGGATACCGTTTATACTGAAAATACAAAAATATATACCCAGTAAAAATAATACATATAAGAGTAATTGACAGAAAAAATAACAGAAGGGGAAGCCATTCAATGAAAAAAACCCCTACTAACAGAAGTTATTCATTTATGCGTTTGTCGTTAGTCGAATGCTCGCCGAATTGGTTGCCCGCATTGTTGTCTGTTGTTTGAGTATTATAATATATAGATCGACAATAGATAAAATAAATAACCTAATTATTACTTACAATAATAATTATTAATAAGTAATATTTCACTATAACTAAAGCACATATTTAAGTATGAAACTATGAAAGGTAAATATTGTCGTCTAGCAATATCAAATTGTTAACTATACTTACAAGATAAACATAATGTACACAATATAGGCAATACTGTAATACTGTAATACAGTAAACACAGTGGCGTAGGTATGTGACTTTATACCCTGTTACAGAAATACACGAATGCGTGATTTACATTTTCAATAGGTAACAATATGATGCAATTAATATGCAATATGTTGTAGTCTTAATTATATTTCCAATACAACCACTTATTTAATAATTTATAAAAACTAAAATTCCATTTGTCTAACGCTTTGCTATAACGGCGCTTTTGCCATTGATAAACAAAGCTTCTCAAAACGCTCATATTGAAGTAGCTTTGTCAAAGTATCTGCTATTTAATCCTCTGTTTCTGAGATACACTATTGTGTCTCTGTGATGTCTATGAATTAATTGACGATCCTAATTTGAATAAATACCCTGAATCCTGATGTTAATCTAAATGTATGTTTGTATACAGCCAGCATAGCCCGCATCACTATGACACTATATACATTTGTAATGTTAAATTTATATTATTATGAAATTATAGACTATAATCTTTTGTAACGTATAATTAGTTTCACTAGGTTCCAATGTGCCTTCAATGGATTAGATAAGAAACGACTAGCATAATTAAGTATAAACCTAATATTCTATATCTGGTCTTGTGACTCGATATACAAGCAATCAACTTCCTACTACTTGTTGATAATGAAATATTTCATTTGTTTGGCCTGATATATAATATGTTTTCTAGGTCAATATTGTCTGACTTACTAATTGGTATCAATAATTCCTCTGCGTCGTTAAAATTACATTTTTGTATAATATATTATTAATATTATATTTATCGCATAATTGTTCTGATAAATACATTATGAACCATCTTGTAAATATTTATACCAAGAAATAGTTCAAAGAGTAACCTGAAATTCTGCATTTAACGCTGTTCAATTAAATCTTTATTTTGCGAACACCATTTTACCACTAATCTAGCCTTAATATTACCGTCTGAATTATATATTATTTAAACACTCAACCGTTGCGTATTGCATACCTACTTATTGAGTATTGACTGGCAACTGTTGTACTAAAGTCCAAGTATCATTATCACTTAATGATTTATAATGTCATCATTCATTGTTTGTCCAATCCAATTCTTCATTCCAGTCCATCTAAGGTTAGGTTAGTTACATTTTAGCTTGAAATAGCTTCATCGCCTACATCATAATATATTAATGGATCAGTTTTCACATAATTAGTGATAAATGATTGTACCACATACTTATCTGGTGGTTTTATTATTGTTCTATCATGTCACTCCATTTAACGTCGTTCTTGTTGTTTATTTACTGTTTCAATTCCACAGGTTCTAATTTAATATCTTGAACCTGTTGTTGATTATCATTAAACACTGTTTCTTGATGATTGTTTATATTCTTGAAAATGATATCTCTAAAAACGCTAAAACTATTTGTACCTGGAAACCATACTCTATAACTTTTTGTATTATTGTTATAACTAAGGTGTGAATTTAAATACTCTAAAAAACACGAAAAATGCCTTTAAAAGTACAATTAAATGCACCTATAAAAAAATGGTTAAAAAACTTTTAAAATTCGTTAAAAAATTATTTTATTTTAAATAAACATAAAATAAATTATTAGACTTGTACAGCTCAAGTGCTTGATGTTAATCTTCTTGAGTAGGTACATTATGTACCTATTGTTGTTTCGTTGAAATAAAATGATCCACCGACTAACAAACGCGCTTATGCCAATGGCCAGTATGGCAGATATGATATATTGGTAAAATTAATCATACTCATTATTGTAAAAACTAAAAATATAACTATACAAGCAACATTTTAACTAATAAGTTGCTAGTTGGCAAACTATAATATTTATAGAAAAGATTACAACGATTCTTCTCAGGCCAACATAATATTATATCAACTGTCGATTGACTTATTTAAAAGTTGAAATTTGAATTTCGAAAAAAGCTATTTGAACATTTGTCACATTTTAAGTTTTAATTTTTATAATATTCATATTGATATACTGTAACGATTAGCTTTATAAAAATTATAATGTGAACTTATTGATCATTGAACCAAATAATAAAGTTATACGTGCAATTTAAGTTACTACGATGCGTGGTGTAGTGCATACATTGTGTCAAGTTACACTTCCGCTCCACTGAAATGTGTTTTTTTAAATTGTTTCACAAATATTGAACTTATTTCCTAATAATTAATTATTTTTGTGTTGTCTGTTTGTTAAATATTTATACCATACGTCAGAACTTATTACTACTACTAAACTTATTAAATTAAAAATAATAAACCTACATTCATAAAAATGTCGTCAATCATCGTCGGTGCCTCGGCGGTTATTATATAATATAGTCCTATAGAAGAATAAATGATGGTGACCTACAAAAATCCCAAAATATTTCTGAGAAAATTATTTTATCCGAAAGAATATTTACGAAAAATATTGGATATGAAAATATAAACCCGTCAAATATTTTATTCGCAAAATAATATTACGTCCGAAAATAAATTGTTAGAAAATAATGTTCTCGAAACGTAAAATTAACCAATCTTTCAGATTATAAAATTTTTCGATAATTCTTCTGACAATATACGGTTCTGATGAAATATTTTCGAAAATTTTATGCACCCCCAAGTGAATACCAATTAAATCGTATATACATATTTTGTTATAAACTCGATTTGATTTAAGTTTACACTTTATACTTATTAATCTGAAACGGTTTTAAATAACAATAAAGTTGTATACATTTAATGACGGTCGGAGAACAAGCTGAATCATATTAATATAACTTTTTGACAAACATAATATTGTGGAAATAAAGAGTGAAATTTCACGCTCCCTGTTTTACTTAGTAATAGTAATTAGATACTATATAATGTGCACGTGTACAGTGGTAGCTTGTGGTGTTCACAAAATAATAATATTAACAAGGATTAACTACTATGAAGTAACATATTTTTATGACGGGTAAAATATAATATATATTAATATATTATACATCTATTATGAAATACAAATACAGAAATCAGAATAAAAATGGAAAAACCTATTTATTATTTAGTATATGCAGACAGGTAACGTTTATTTGAAAAAATCGGTTCTCAGTAGTACTGCGGACCGGCCACCGAGTTACGTTGTATTTCGTGATCCCCCACTTGCCAACCATACGTATTTTATACTGCCGTGCGGTGCTGTCACTGTATTGCGCACCGAATAGTGTGTGCATATTGCATAACTGTTTTTACTTTAGTAGAAATATGTTCACAATATATTATAATAGTCCATTACCAAAAAACATTTTTTAATAGTACTCTGATATTTTTATTTAACAATTAATAAAGATTAGGTTTTAATAAAAATGTATGGTTTTGAGAGAATGACCTGTGGGGCGCACCTAAGCTAGAGCCGCCACTGTACATCGTGTAAGCAAGTAAGCAACACATCGATTTTAGTACCGTACATAGGCAGTGGCCTATTTACGGAGAGGTGGGGTGGGGTTCCAGGGGTCCTAGACCCCCCAGAACCTTTCAAAAAAAAAAAAACTAAAAATTTTTACATATTTGTAGACCCCGATTTACGTAGGCACGCGTGGACATAGTTTTTTCTCGTGAACAAAATATTTATATGAAATATAGTTTAAAATTAGCTAACGCATCGAACGCTCAAAAACCCGCCACCTCGCGTAACTAAACTTTTCTTTGGTTTGTATGTATTACCACTTTATAAAATACCCGTATTCTAAAACATCAATAATTTAGATTAGATTTTGTACTTTAAAATTATAAAATGTACAATGCAATTTAAAACACCTATTAAAATTTAAAAAAACTATTTTCTATTCTTATAATCTATTAAAAACTATTTCTTTATATTAGTACCTACCTATATTAAGTCGGAATTATTGGACCCCCTCCCAGAAAAAAATTGAAAATACGCCACTGTACATAGGTACATTAAATTATTAACTTGACTTGATCACTGTTGTTTTTGAAATAGAAAAATACACTCAATTTTATGAATAAATAAAATGAGTGTATCATATTTTAAACTAAAACTTATAGTGAAAATGCGAAATAACATATAATATTGTACCAGGTAACCAGTTTTTGGGCTTTTATCCCACTACTAAGGTATACAAATTAGAAGCATCAATGAGTTTTTCTCTTTTGAGCTATCGAAAAAAATAGATGATTTGAGCTTTTGGGTATCAGTGTATCATCACCAAATTCCAATACATAACAAAATCGCTAAAGACATAAAAAAAAGAAATATAATTTGTAATAATACCTATTAATATTTGATGTATTAAAATTTAATTTTAATTATATTTTATACGTTTTTATTTATTTATAGCAATGTCTAGCAATGTCCTTCACTCTGTAAAACGTCTTGACTTAGTTACTTCTCTTAACTCCCTGAACGTTTCCTTCAATCTCTCATCCATTTTAAATTCCAACTCTGAACAGGTTACCATTATTATATCTTTTATCCAGAAGGCTGGTTTTATCATCTGAATGTTTTTTTTAATTTTTTATTATTTTTAGTTTTATATAATTTTCTATTACTGTAATTAATTAATGTAATTGTTGAGCTATTATGTTAAATAAAAGTTAATTATTAAAAAAAAAAAGGCAACTAATTGGTCAGTAGGAGATGCATAGTATTTATTTCCAGTATACTGTTATTCATTGTACTATACCTACAACTGAATTCTTAAACTGCTGTAAGTATAAAGGCCAATAGGACTACACATCTTCATAATTTATATTAGACTAAAAATACAAATTACATATATACATATGAAGCTACTATATATTATACAAATATTAAAAATATTACACATAAAATTCTTAACGTACATTTTATTTTTATTTTTCAATTATTTATATATTATTATGGATTTAATTTAAACTTTCTATTTGTGTTAACCATCTACAAATTATTTGTACTATTAGATTCTGAGGGGAGCACAAAATGTATTAATTTTACATGATGTGTATTTTTTTTGTGTCTGTGTAACTACACGATAAATTGTTAAATTATTCTTCAAAAAATATAAAATCGCGTCGGTGCATTTGAGAGGTCAATTTGGACAATTCCCAATCGTTTTCAAAAGCGATGGGAAAAACAAAAAATTAAAATTTAGGAAAAACGGGAATTTGTATAAAAACCAATTTTTGATAAAATCACGTTTGTTTTTTGTTGTAACCATATACCTTATACTCAGTAAACTCAGTATTCTCTATGGGTGTAACACAAAACATAATAACTGTAGAATGTAGATACATGCAATTTTCACTAAATGTTTTATTACAATTTTTTATATACCAACGAATTTTCAAAATATTTAGATTATTTTTGTTCTATCAATAAGCATAAGAAATTTATTTTTATTATTAATGTTTAATTTTATTAATTTATAATTATCGATTAAAATATTTCGCTGAGTCCAAAAGCTTGACAATTTAATACAAAGTTCCTTATAACTTGTTAATGATGAAAATTAACGAAATATTTATATAACCGTTTACCGATTTTAAAGATGACTTCACTTTATACTGCAGCGTAAACCATGAACCGCAATTTCCAGAAAAAAAATCCTGATCTGTAATTGTCTGAATTTAGTTCAGTTTTTAATTTTAAATATTACATTATATCAAACGTAAGCGGTACCTATATACCCATTATCCGTATATGGCGTGTACGTATTTGACATTGTATATTTATATATTTTAAAGCCGATTAGTTTTATAAAAATTATAATATGTACTTCTTGATAATTGAACCAATTAGTAAAGTTATAAGTGAATTTAGGTTGATATGATGCTCGCAGTGTAGTGCATCAATCATTTTACGTTGCATCTCCGCTACACTGAAATGTGTTTTCATAAATAATAATATTTCATAAATCATTTCACAGAAATTTAAATTATTTCCTAAAAACGAATTTTTTTTTTATTTGTTAAATATTTTTTATATTAAGTCAGATTCAGCATTGATAACATAACTTTGAAATGTGGTTTATTAATGTAAATTTGAATATTTATTGAGTTAGTTTTACTATATATATAAACTTTCAGAAATCAACATAAATACATGGGTAACTGATTATTTTTAATTACAAACCCATAGGCTTAAAGCATTACCCTCGCTTTCAGGCTTAAATGAATGGGGAGGAGAACAGTTCCGTGCTAACATTGGCGACTCTATTTGACATACCTAATATTTAAACCTCAAAAGAAGCTTACTGTGCTTTAGTGCCACTTAAATCAAGTCTTAGACACTTGTCCCCCCCTTAGAACGGCCCTTGAGTAAATTTTTACAAAACACTTCTCACGATGTGTCAATATTAGCACTTATAATATCCGCACTTTTCCTCCCCCGTGGAAACGCTATTGCACAAACCACATAATGTATTGTACGATTTGCATGTTGCAATTACAATATTATAATTAAAAAAATACATAAAATACATTTTCACTACTTTTTATATAGGAAAACTTCTAAATACTGGACACTGTATGACATTTTAATTTTTGTAATTGATGAATAGTATCATTAATTAAGAATAATTGTGGAATACCTTAAGTCTACACTATTAAGTTATATTATATATTACATACATAATTTACTTTCACCAATAAAAGAACATAGAAATCTTATTAAGGTGATTGACATTACAGAAAATGACTACATAGCACTATACGTCTATACGATTGTGTGGAGACTTACTACGCCATCGACACCGATATAGAAAACCCATCTGATAGTACAAGCATGTCCACACTAAATAAAATTAATGTGTCTGAAGATAAAGAAACTCCACAAATATGAAGTCTACGAGAAGCATTGTTGGGCAGTAAAGGGCATACGTAAATACATATATTCTATCGAGATACATATTACTTCATTGTTCTCCACCACAGTTGAACTGGAAAATATCTTGTCATACAAAGTGACAATGACTCAAGCTAGTAGATAAGCTATAATGTTACCGATTTTATTCTTAAATGTTAATTTTAAGATGTATGTATTTAATTAACGGAAATATAAAATAATATGATTTATATTTTAATTTAGGTAATTTACAATTCTAATTTAATAAAAATAAAATATCTCTCTCTGATTCCTTCTAAATAGCGGACACAATTGCATTGAGTGAGAGTGTCTGGTATTCACTGTATTGTGTAATTATATTAACATTTTTTTTCCTATGTTATATAATAGGTGATGAGTAGATTTTGGGAGGTATTATGGTACATATATCAATATAATATGTAAACAAATATTTATATATTATAATGTGTACTTAAATTTGATAAATTCATAAAAATAATATAGAAGGAACACATTTTTAACTTTTTCCTATCAAATGTAGGTATAAATTATGTTTTCTCAATACATCTCTTTTAATATAATATTTTCAAGACAAACAGTTAGTGCTGAACATTTTTCGTTTGCCAATGAAGATCTTAATAATTTTTCACCCTCTTTAACATAGAAGATGAATGTTGCATTTTAACTTGAAAATTAACAGAAAATTCTCAATGCTATCTAATATTTAGACATGTAGAATTTTATTGTGTATTAAAAAATAAAACAATGATATTTTTTCAACATCAAAATTGCACATTATATATATCTCTAAACATTCTAAAATGAATAACTCCTTTCACCAAACATCGAGGATACCTATAATTGAATACGATTTTCATTAATTAAAATTATGATTTAGCATAATTATCGCACATTATCTTATGGTTTTAATATTTTATTTTTTCAAGTTGAGAAAGAATACAACATCTTGATTTATTTAAGAATTTGACCTTTTCTTAACATTAAATTAATTAATAGTTTATCACGACTGTGAAAATGAGACGTTGCTTCTTATCTTCGCAAATTTACAATAATGCTGATACCGGGGGTACACCGTACACATGAATACATGATACAGCAATACCAATAATAGGTATAGCATCCAAATTTTACTTGTATTTTTTTTTAATTTGAAATTACAAATCTGATATAAATAAGTTCTGTTGAATAAATCACATATTCAAATCGACCAATAGGTAATGAGTAATGACTAGGGCTAGGATTTTAATGACCCAAAAAACCTAAAAAAATGACGTTAAAATAACCTAAAAAAATGACCTTAAAATAACCTAAAAATTGCCTTAAAAATGCCCAAAAAATAAAAAATGATTTTAAAATGTTATAAAAATGCATTATAATTATTAATTATTATTTATTGATTAATATTTCGGTACAAAATTATTTAAATTATAATATTATAAAAAATTATCAAAAAAAAATGTTAATTTAGGATTTTCTTGATATGAATAATAAAGTTTAAAGTTTGGACTTATCATGAAATGGCCAGCTTGAAATTTTCTGAAAAAAACAACAATTTTTGTTTCGGCATATTTCGGTACAAGCACGATACGCAATCCCGAAAGGAAAGACACTAACTAAATAGGTATTTAACAAAACCATACATAGGTACACTCCACACCGCTGTCATCTAATTTAACGATTAAGAAACTCGTGGTATCGAAGTTTATTGTTGTAATATATAAGTGGTTTTATTATCGATAACGAGTATTAACACACTACTACACACTGTACTCTCATGAAATAAAGTGCAAGTAATAAGTGAAAAATAAGTGCAAGTAATAGTCACTAATGACTATTACTTGCACTTATTTTTGCAAGAAATTCCCGGAAACATAGTTCTTCTTGTACTAAACAATTGTGGGGTATTTGAAATGGGCGATTGTAACGATCGCTCTCCCATTTACCTTTGTCCAATTAATTACAATTACAACCGTCGCAATGTTTTTCACAAAATTTTGATTTCACTCGCTTATGCACCTCGTGGGGTCTGCAATCTACCTTAGATGGATTGCCTACCTGATAATATACTACTCACATATTGTCCCAATGCAGTGGATTGCATACCCATGTGGTTTAGATACATGCAAATCACTTACAAATCACAACGCCTGCTGGGACTAAATTCAAAATTTAATATTGTTGTAACGATATTACTTAGTATATTTTAACCGTTATATATTATAAAATAAAACATATTATTCATATAGAATTGGTATTATTAATTTTTTTAAAACAATGAAGTGTATACAATTTATTTATTCTAAAATAATATTGTATATATGAAAAAAAAAATACACAAGGGCGAAGCTGGGTAATTCAGCTAGTTAAATGTATAATAGTAATATTATATGTAACATTGTAACCAATGGCAAAAATGCATTAGTCCAATATAAAATTCTCTTTGGGTACCTATAAGGCTTAATAAAATAAACTGTAAGCACCCTCCATGTTTTTTGGAATCTATTGATATATTCAATTTTATTAAAAACGATCCAGTAGTTTTTGGCGATCGAGACTGATCTCAATAACTCTACAACCGTCTCGAACAGTAGGTAAGAATAATAACATAAAAAATGATACACACCACAATTGGGATGAAATTAAAAAATAATTAAACTAATTTATACCATTATTTGTTAGAAACTTATGGACCTTACAAATAATTACAACAGTTTGTTCTATAATAAACATTTAATTTATAATAAAAAATGATTAAAGTCATTAACCAAGATAAAAACTACCCTATCTCTCAAGTTGGACCAAATTACACACATCGAGCAAAATGTTATCAAGATCGGTTAAGTAGTTTCGAAGATCATCGAGGACAAACATCGTGTGGCTAGAGTTTTATAAATATCTAATAAAGATATTATAATTTACCAATTTCAAACTATTATAATGTATTTAAATGACACATTTAATGCTCGTTAGTAATTGATTGAGCAGAAAAATTATAATACAGTTGAATCCAATTTTGAAAATAAAAATTTTAACTTCAAACAATCATAAAAAATATGAAATGTGACTTAAAAAAAAAATTTTTTAACTGAAAAACTATCGAGGGACTAAGTATTACAATTAAAAAATTTTAACTCATCAAAAAAATATTTGTTGACAAAAAAATTGAAAATTTAACATGCCGTATGCCTATATTATATAGCTCAGAAAGATCCTGAATATTTTGAAAATGTTATCGTGAATAGTAAATGGTAAAATAAATAGATAACTATACCAAAAAAAATAAATCAATTTCATTTAAAACTAGATTTGCTTAAAAATCATGTTTTCCCTTAATTTTTTTTTCCCCCGATGCTTTTGAAACCGGAATTTTTTATTTTTGATTCACGTCAATCCAGCTAGTAGGTACTCTGTGATGACAGATAGAAAATAAAACAAACATAGTAAAATCAATAAATTCATCGTTCCTCTCAGAATTTAAAATATATAACAATTATAACAAAGATTTGTTATTTTTAAGAGCAATTTTTAATTTTAAATACAATTTTGTATATTATTTGTTATTTGTACATTGCAGAAGAAATGTATTAAGTACATATTATAGGTGTATTAAATATTACTACATATTATATAAATATAGTATATTAAATAGTGGTCACCATAAGCTGCCACACAGAAAATTGGTAGCAGTGCACCGGTTTATGTGCTGTGTATAATATTACCGGGGGTAGCGTTACCCACCATGTGGTACGTACTACGTATAATATTTGTACAGGCACTCAATACACACAATGTACACATACACCCGCACGTGCCACCCTACCATATCGGGGGTTGTAATCATGGAGGTGCGCAAAACGGGCAACGCGTACTGGGCCTTATAATAAACGTTTGGAGTCTACAACTGGTCTACTGGAGAGAATGAAATATTTAGCAGAACCTTCTGAGAGACGGATGTGAATATAATATACACTCGAGAACCCCCCCCCCCAATTCCCGGAAATTCGTTTGCGACGAGTGCGACGATGGACGATCGGGGCGAGGATGGAAGAAATTCGATCGCGCACGCGTGCAACGTACTTACGCACGCTTGTTGGTCATCTCCGCCATTCGAAACGATGACGTGTCACATAATAATATTTCTTTTTCCAGATCGCCAACATTCGATATTGACAAACAGCCAAACACGACGCTGTAGTGCGACGTTGCCGCGTTTCTGTGCACCACCATCTGATCAATGTCTGCGGACGCGCGCGCGGTGGGATAAAATCGTCTATGTCATCGGTAGGGTGGAGTCCACAGATCGTTCGATCACGACGAGGGTGTCTCACGCACGCGCATCTACTTGCCAACGCTTTCTCTTCCACAAGACCGACCCTCCTTCACCCTCCTACACCGGCCTGTTGCTGCGTCACGGCGGGTCCTGGATGGCCACCCACAGACCCTTGTCAGACCCGTTCCGTGTAGGACCGTTCAGATTTTCGACTGCCGCACGACCGCTCGCACGCATCGCGACGACAAGACCAGCTTGGACGAACGCCGCAGCCGCAGCTGCATCTCACAGTTACACACTTCAGGTAAAATGATGACGTTATTGTAATTATTATTATTAATAGGTATGTTTGTTCTCTTGCCTCTTCTACCCGTAGGTTAACGCTCCGAATGAAAATGAAAACGCCACGCGACTGCCTGTACGCTCACTTGTTGATAGATAACGAGCTCATTTAATTTTTAATTTTTACCTCTCACGGACCATTTTATGTAGTACACCCTTCCGTTACTCGTTTGATATTTGGTATTTCCTACCGGGCGCTATATTATATTACGCGTTCGTTGTTCAATGGTAAATCCAAACACTTGAAACAATATGCGACCGTCCATTCATTTCACCTAACCATATGCGTTTGTCCATTCATTTTGCCTCTAAAATGATAGCCGTTCTTTTTTTTAGACATGACTAGATAATTTATTACACTTTTCAAACTACTACCTATAAATATAATTGCAAGGACACATATAGTAGGTATACCTAGGTACCTAAAAATCATGTTACTGTTAGGTATCATTGATTTATTCTCATAAATGGTTGGTGTCTAACCTATTGACTAATATTATTTTGATAATGCCATAAATCATTAAAAAAACCATGATTTGATTGTTCTGTTTGTTATTAATTTCAATGGCATGTGTAATGTCATCATTTATTACAACTTAGTATAATCGTAACCAATAAAAAAAAAAAATAAGGAAAGGGTATTTTTTTGTTTAGTACAAGTAGTGTAATTGAGTATTTGAGCCCATTGAGTTATAGTAAATATTAGGCATATGTATTAAAATGTTTAAATTTCAATATACAACTAGAATATTATTAATTACAATAGGTGTTCTTATAATATTAACTGTTAAGTGCTTAAATGATAAATTAAATTCAAAATACTTATTATCTAACTGAACTGATAACAAATAAGTATATTAAAATGATAAAGTTAATTTTTTTAAGTTATCTATTGGATAGGTAAGTCCTTTGAATTTTGATGAATGTTTGCTTTATAGAATGACAATTGAGTTGTATCCTTTCATTTATAGCACATTTTTATAAATAAAGCAACTATTTTATTGTATTATCAGTTATGTGTTCATTTAATTATGAATGATATTTTTATTTTTTATTTATTTAATATGATACCCACTAATTTCTTCTTATAAAAGTAAAACAAAATTAATCATTTTTTAAATTATCAAACATTATATTTATTAAGTTGTGTTATTATTTTTAAAAATGTTATACTTACTAGTAATAAACTTGGATTGGATAATAAGTAAACCAATATCAAATCAGTTAATATAATATAATACTCAAGGAATCTATTTAATTTCAACTTGAAATAAAATATTTGAATATCATTACAGCAAGCTTCAATCAAATTGACAATTAACTCAAAAGTGTGCATCAAATTAACAAAATAATACTAAATGGTTCGATCAAAAAATAATTCATCGTCTAATAAATCAATAAAGAACATGCATCCATCACAGTTCAATAATCCCAGAAAAAATGTCAATAGCTTAGGTGGCCGTACAGCTGATATAAATATGCAAAACCATAATATAATGCCAAATACTATGGCACAGACTATAGTAAACATGAGTAGTCAAAACCATAATATGATGCAAAATGCTGTGACACAAAATACAGCGAACATGAACAGACAAAATTTTGATATGATGCTAAATGCTATGACACAGAAGACAGTGAACATGAATAGACAAGATCATAACACGATGCCAAATGCTGTGACACAATTGCCACAATGGTTTGTTGAAAAAATAAATTATATGGTATAAAATTAATGTTTTGTGTTTTATAGGCAATCTCAAATAACAATGAACGACATATTGAATAATTATGTTGGTGGTCCAAATTCAGGCAATAGTCTGTTCACATCTGGCCGTGATTTAACTCCACAGTCCAATTTTCATCCGACGTTTGACAGCAATCAAATTGACAACATTAATGGTATACATCCTCTTATAGATCAATCCAACTTTCCTCTCATCAATGAACAAGATTTATCCAACAATGGACCAAAAGATAATATTGGTAGCCAATATTCTAAAACTGTGCCCGTAGGGAGACCTTATGGTAAACATTCACTGTTCAAAAAATATGATCATTACTTTAGTTGTGAGTTATTTATTTTATTTTCTTTTCTTTTCATTTATTTATTTAATTATTTATTTATTTGTTTATTTATTTAATTATTTGTTTTATTATTTATTGATGATTGAATGAATTCTGTATTATTTATTAATAATTGAATGAATTCTGTATTATTTAATGTCATTATTTATGTTTGGATTTAATATTGTTTAAATAATTTTTGTATTAGTCAAAGTGATGAAAACTTCAAATTCAGATGCAAGTGAATTCAAAATGCGGAATCAAGATTTTCCAGCATTACCTGGTACTCAAATGCACGATGTCGATGATAATCCGTCCGATATGATAGATTCAAACCAACAATTTAATACCACAAATGTTGGATCTAATATGTTAAATAACCTTAACATGGATCAATTTATTGCCCACAATTCAAACAAAATTCATTTAAACACAGATTTTCATATGAATGGCAATACTGTACCTAAGCCTGGAGTTCAAATATCGCTTGATGGTGGTTTTTTAGTTAAAATTTCAATTTTAATTGTTACTAATTTATTGTTATTATTTAGGTAAAGTTACTAACATACCTAGCAGTATGCTACGTGATCAATTTGGAATTATTGGTCAACTGGTTAATATGAGAACTGCTGAACATGATCCTGAATTGACGGCATTGACTTTTGGACAAGATTTGACAAACCTTGGTATGAACTTGAATTCCCCTGAAAACATTTACCCAACATTCGCAGGGCCATTTCAAAATTCTCCATTAGGACCACATAACATTGAATTTGATGTACCGTCAGAATATAAGATTCATCACAAAATCAAGTAAGAAGATAAAATGTTAAAGTGTTAACGTGTTTTGGTGAATTAATTATATATGTATGTACATTTTTAGGAATAAGTTGGCTCCAATCAAGTTATCGGAGTATAAGGAAGATTTATTGTTCTATCTTTTTTATACTCATTTTGGTGATGGAATACAGATGGCTGTTGCTAGTGAATTGTAATTGATTAAACATATTTTTTTTTCTACATCTAATTTAATTGTAATTTGTTGCCATAGGCGTACACGAGGTTGGCGTTACCATATAGAACAACATGTATGGATAACTCCAGTGTCTGGATCTAATATGTCTGAAATAGATGGGAAATTTGAACGTGGAACATTTTATGTATTCGATGTGCTGTTGTGGCGCAAAGTACCAAGAGAATTAATGCTTAACTACACTATGTTGGATGGATGTGTTGCAAATGCTACTTTCATACCGCCTGGTACATCAACAAGATAAGTTTGGTCCTATTCAATAAACATATACAATGCGTAAATGTCAATTAATATTTTTATTTTTACTCCCATGACCTTGCACAAAATCCATCTAAAAAATTTTAATTATTGTTTATTTTATAGTCTTTTAAAAAAAATCATGTACTTTCTATAATAGATTTTGTGTAAATTTGATGACAAGTACCCTAATAAATAATAACTGCCATTCCATAATAACTCAATTTTTATTATAACAGTACCTACTACTTTAATTTATTTTATTGTGATTTTTTGAAAAAATTATTGTTTTATAATATGATTTCAATAAATGTTTATGGTGTATTTTGATTTTGTAATTTGTTGACACATTTAAAGTTGTGGTGAAATTTAACATTTTGAACACACTGCGTGTGTGTTGAGAGATATATTCTATAATATATCCAAGTAAAATTAAAAAGGTGATGATAAAATTGTACTGGAATGGCACACACAGTTTTGTTTGATTTTGGTAGGTGGCAACCATTCTACAGAGTTGTCAATGGGAAGGTCTTAGTTAAGTCACTGATAAATAAATTAATAATATTTTAATCTGTGGTTAAAACGACAATCGAGTATGGGGGGGGGGGAGATGAACGTCCAACCACGGACTAATATATACAGGACTGGAATCGACAAGGCCGGGGGGTAGTAGTAGGCCGGTCTTCAAATGCTTTTAATGGTACAGGTGTTGTTACTAGCGCATTCTGGTTGAGCTTATTGGCAACGTACTAAAATAATTTTTTTTAAATATTTAGTATATTATTATTATTATAATCTATTATGAAAATTGTATTTTTAGTGACCTAGACCTAGTGGCTACTGGCTAGTATTTTGTCATCGGTGCATCGCCCACCAGACCTAACTTAAAGTCTTTAAAGCTGTTAAGTGATTTAACTGTTATTAATATTGGTTCGTTGTTAGTGTTTCATTATATTGATGACTTTTTCAATAATAATAAGTCTATTTATTTTCCGTGTACAATACACAAGAAAGAAGTTCTGTCACATATTGTTTCAAATTGTATAATTATGAGGATGAGACAGTATTCCCTCATTAACAATAAAAATAAACCCAAAATTAATGCAAAAAAAAAAAGTTTGCAAAATTGATTAATACTTAGGTAATGTTAATAATCTTTAAATTTTGTTATACTTAACATTTATTGCCCCATCGTCTTATTATATAAATAGGTACATAATATATAATTTTATTTAATTTCTATTATTTCAATAAAATAAATTAAGTTTGGTAATTTTTATTTATAATTATATTGGCAATTTTCATTTAATTTTCTTACACTTTGCTAACATTTTTGCTAAAAGTTTGGGCAATTTCTTTTTTTGTTTTCATAAAATATATAAAATATACATACACTGTTGGACATCTATATTTATCTATGTATATAATATTTTTTTAAATTAAGTTTGTTTTAGTAAACCAATCATTTAGTTTTAGTAGGTACCTAAGTTGTTTTACCCGGTAATATTACCAATCAGTAAAAATGTGGCCTTAAAGTAATTAAGTCATGGTAATAGTTAGATATTATTGTCTTAAGTCATAAAAACATATATTTTAAATACATTGCATTGAATATCAGACACACACAAATACATTTATTAATCCTAATAGTATCATCTCTATCCATGTAAAGTTACTCATGTGAAATCACAACATTTTTCAAATTTTTAATTTGTTCAGACATTTTTTACTTCAGTAATTTGTACTAAGCATCAAATAAATATACCTTTGTTTATTAAAATAGTTAATGTTAATTTGTTTATAATTATTTTAAAGAAAACATCAAATTAAATAATTTAAATATGTATATTATGAAAATTGAGTATTTTCGAATTCTTAACATAGATAGCGCTAAGTACCTACTACACATGTACCTCTAGAAACATTTGGGGATCACTAATAATGTTTTCGATTCCACAAAAACCGTCCCGTAAAACATAGCACACTAATTTCTCCACCAGTCTGCGTGGCGGTCAAATCCGAGGTTGGCTCGGGGCATAATTAACCCGTATTAGATAAGGGCATACTTGACTTTATTACCTTTAAAAAATTATAACGTATTTAAATTATAATTACACCTTTGCATTCAGAGCAAATTTATCTTTAAGAATTAATTACAAAAATAATATTAATGTTCTATATTTATGTAATAAATGTACATAATATATAAATAGTAAAAATGGGTAAACTGTTACGTTTACATAATTATTATTTATTACAGTTTGGATACTTTCTTGTTTTTTTTTGTTTTTTCCTTACTAGCCATAGTATCTTTAGAGTTAAAACACATGCGCATTATTAAAAAAACAAACAATGGCTTTAGAAAATTCTTCCTTATGATCAACACAACCGACCAATTGGATTGAATCATCTTGTTCAATCATTGACGTAATAGTTAATAAAGTATCCACATTAAGTTCTTCATTTTCCAATGTTTCTAGTGTCAATTTTTCTAAAGTAGAAATTAAGCTAAATAGAGTATTAGATGAATGTATTAAGTGGTCCTTTGATCGCATGTCTATAAGTTTGTCTCTAGATGAAGAGGAACAATCATTTCTTATGCTAGAAAGACATTGTTCACATTCGAATCGGTTTGCCTTTCTAGCTATATAACCAGCTAAATATGATAATACTTGACTTGAAGTACTGGTTGACCTACAATCATGGTCATGCATTAATGCTATAGCTCATTTCCTTTTCGGTATTTAGTTTTCCTCTGTATTTACTTTTGATAACTGCTAAGGCCGAAAAACCCGTTTCACATAAGTATGAAGAAGCAAGGTAATATTTGAAATATTTGAAATTACTTCTGGATTATCACGTTTTCTACTAGAATTCAAAAACTTATCCATAGTTATAACTACTATTATTACAGAAAAAATACACAACAAAGCGACGCCCCTGGGAGCCGCGACGCACAGGTTGAAAACCCCTGCTATAGCATAACGTTATAACGTCAGGAAGTTTTTCAAACTCGCCTTTGTCTATAATTGAATGTAACTCTCCTTCTAGTCTATCTTTTGTTACATTCACGTTTGATAAATCTTGAAAATTGCAACACACCTCCTTCGTGGTTTAACACAAAGTGGCTGTCGATATTTATACCTAATCCTATCCCGTTAAGGAGTAGTGGGTTAGCTAATCCACCTACACGAACCGGTCTTGTGAACCGGGTTGTTGGATTGATATAAATAAAGTTTTCAAAGTTATATTTTACAGGTCCTAGAAACTTATGACCTGCGTTCATAAACTAACACAATCGAAGTCGATATAGCAACGTATACAAAGATTTATTAAATGTTTAAAATAGTAATAATATTATACAGTACACTATCACCTGAGTAACCCTGTTCTTGAGGGTAGTATATTGAAGTCTGAAGATCACAGGAGTAGCGGAGTACGAGTTGAATTATTTAATGTATTATGATTTAATTATTAGGTAGGTTATTATACCAATAATAAATTGAATGAAATTAATATTAATGAAATGTTAAGATTATATGAAAGAACGCTTGTCTTTACTTCGCGATTCAAACTCGACTGATGGCTATGCCAATAATATAATATACGCTCGTACTCAACGATCCTGTGTTCTGCTAACCTAAGCAAATTCACAAAGAATCTGAGTGTGACGTAAAATGACTAGTCAGTAATCTGTAAATCGTTACAATATTTATTGTTTCAACCATTTCTCCTCCATTTACATTACTATTTTTTAGTGGATTAATTAATGAGTATATGCTGAGGAGACAAAACATTTGAATAAACAAGACAGAATCCTGATGAACATTTGAACCACAAGCACTTCTCATCATGCCAAAGAATCTCTTCAAAGGAACACAAAATAAACTGTACAGTAGACAGAATTTAAACTTTGAAGAATGACAGAATAAAATATTTAATTATTAGGTACCTCAAGAGCATCTTGGTTCAAGCGAGAAGTCATAAGATATGTATACCTACATTCGTTGGCCAAAAACTGTAATAATTCCAATGACGCTTTTAAAGAAACTCTAAGTCCATAACATCAAACATGTATTATCAGTAATAAATTCATAATTTAAATTTTTGGCTTTAGTATCCCAATCCGTCAAGTAGATATAGAAATCCTTAATGCACTAAAATATTGAAGAATATTAATTTTACCAAATTATTTAATAGAAGATCATAATTAATACAATACATTTAATTATTTTGCCTTTTCTTCTATTGAATTTATTTTTTGTGCTTGTCTGGGAGTGAGAGAGTTCATTGCTTCGATTAATGTGTTTAATTTATTAATTAAATTATACTATTATTACAGTCTTTTAGATTTACTTTTGTTGCACTATATATTGTTCCATAGCTATAGCTGTATCATTACCGAAAAACTAAAGAATATTCAGATTGAAATACTTTTTAATGCTATTATGTAATCTAAACTTATTACACAAAATGCTCGACCAACATTCATTTTTTGATACAATTTTGGATGTACCTATGTCTTCATGTTGTCATTTTGACACTTTTAGTGAATTATCAAATAACTTTTCTTCATCAACTACTGCTTCCCAATGTTTGATTTTAATATCTCCTTCTGGTGTCTAAAAATAAATATTATATTGAGAATATTTATATTATTTTTTAGTTTATATCTACTTCATATTAAATAGTCTTATTTATAAATTATAATCAATGATTGTATATTAAATGTACACATTCAAAAAAATTGATCACGTTAATTTCTAACACTGATGATTGTGCAGATAATTTATGTATTTACTCAAGTTTCTCTTCGTTTTATAAGAGAATTTCTAAATTTTTTTATCAAATGTGGGAAATCAGACATAAACCACAATCTTCTTTTTTCATCATAAATATGGTCACAGCTTACAACACTTTCTGTTATAGGTACCAAATTTATTCCACATACTTCTGTTCCATTGAGCTCCATCTGTGGTAACAAAATAAACGAAAAAACCAGACTTTTCAAGAAGAACGATGGCTTTTATAATGATTTGGTGAAAAACAGAACTATTTGCTGCGCCTTTACTTAGGAATCATGCCACAGCTTGAACCCACTTCTCTTGAAAAGGTTGAAACATTATGACTAATGCATGAGCTCCTCTAATATTTTTTTGGTGTTCAGGTGTGTGCTTTCCAAAATCAGTAAAACCATTTATTTTCAATGTTTTTTTGTCAAACACCAATTGTTTTGATACTTTTATTTCATCTAAGAGTAATGTTCCTACAATAAAATAATAAGAACTAACATTTTACAAATTATAATGTATACATTTAAAATAAAGATTATTAAATATATAGATTGGCAGCGGTAGGTACCTACAACTTAAGTAAAACACATTTAGTAGTTACCTCTTCTTTCTTCAGGTTTCATGTGAAAAGACTTTTCTTTTAAGGAAGTAAAAGTGCTAGACTGAAATCTATAAACACCTTTTGTGTTCAATAAATATCTTTTTAAAGTTTCTATGGAAGGTAATGGTAGAATGCCATGAGTTCTTAGGTGTTCGTAGGTTTTTCTACTTTTAATTCTTATTAGAATACATTCATAAACCCAATTCAAAGTGTACCTTCTTCCATTAGCTCCAGAAACTTTTGATGCATCTAAACATGCCTTTACAGCTTCTTGTTGACTATTTGGTAATAGTTTTATTGCTTCCATTATTTTCAAAATTTTTAGTTGCACATTCTTTTTTCAAATTGTCTACATTAGACCTCATTTGGTTTACCTGAAAAAGTATACACATTCATAAGACACAAATATAGTATTATACAAGTATTTTATGATGAAAAAATTAATGGCTAGTGATCGAAATAGGTATGCCATTTGAACGGTTAAATAATAAATAATATTATTATTGTAATTACTTTTATTCTAAGTCTTGCATTTATTCTTTATGTTTTTTTAATTATCCCCAATTTGCTTTTGGGGGTGGCAACCCCACCTTTCAATTTTGAGTTGAAACACACATCAATCTTTGTACCTCGTTTGTACCTGATTGTATCCCGAGTCACATCGTTTGTACCTCAATAAATTGTTGACAAAACTACAGATTTTACTAAATAATAGTCCTCACATCGATTCTACTTAAATTCATGGGGTAGTTTTTGTAGGTATATTATGTATCTTATTAATTTTACTTTAAGGTAAAAATAAACATTATTAACAGAAACGTATTATTTAATATATTTATTAATTAATAAATAATAACAACACTACATTTCCTTAAAAGAAATTTGAATGTATGTTTACAATATTATGTTATGTAGTGCCAGCTCAACCAGCTCACACGAGGTTCTTATCTAGATGATTACAGTATCAGAATAAATTAATGAATAACATTAATTGATCCACTAATTATAATATTATACCATAGGTATACAAAATTACTAAAGAAATTAATATACAATGAAAATTGTTTTGATAATATTGTTACAAACTCCGCAATTAAAAATGTCCATTTGACGGGGCCAAGTCCAATTAGCCTTCACAACTAGTCCAAATGTCCAGTCTTCATTAAACCGGTGCCAATATTTTGCAAATGATTCTCAACAATTTACAACGCTTATTTTAAAATTTGGAACAGCACCCATAGCCCCTCCTTGTATCTGCACCTGAGTATATTTCCAAACTTAGAAGATCATACACGAAAACATTCCAACGTCCTTTTTGATTCAAAAAAGTATGCAATAGAAATCAATATTGATGATTTTGATGTAAGATTTTGTGACTTCAAGAAACTTGAAGATCCTATTCTACAGTTTTCCATTTAAAGAGGACCTTAAGTCCTTAACTAGATGACTGGAACAAAGCCGTTCAGTTGTTTCAAATTGACGAAGTATCTCTTGAAGATGAGATAATCAATCTGCTGACTGTTATACAATGCCTTCTTAAAAGTTAGATCGTCAGAAAACTAACTTTTGGCACTTGGTAAGCAAGAAGGAATATACTAATTTAAGATGATGTGCTGAATCAATATATTCCTGTTTTGGATCAAAATATCTGTGTAAATCGGCTTTTTCGAATTTAATTCAAATCAAAAATAAGTACCGATCGAATTTGACTGATTTGCATTCTGAAGATAGCTTGAGATTATCTTTGTCGTCATACGCCCCAGAATTTTTTGACAACAATTTTAAAAAAAAATTATTAAATTTTTTTTAAAATTGTAATTCTACAATTTAAAATAATATACGAAATTAATATTTTAGTAAAATCAATGTAAAATAGTAACCAATTAACTATATTCATAGTTTTCATTAGTTTTATCAATGGTTTTAGTTGTTTCTCGATACATTATTGTCAATATTGTACCTAGAACTAATTACATAGTTCTACTTACTACAAAAAAAAACCCACATAAAAGGTAGGTAGGTAAATAAGTTGAAGACAATAACTAGGTATGACTTACGAAAACCTCTGGCCTCTGCTAAGGCAAACTGTTTAATTTGTATACTGTACATGGTAATAAGCTTATCATTTCCAAAAAAGCGTAAAAAGTTCAAAATAAATTAAATCAAAATATCAAATTAACGTACAATATAAATACAAATTGAATATAATAAGCTCATACATAACCTCATTTATTAATTGTCTCTAATTTGAAGTGGTTATCTCTTAAAACCTGAACCAAGGTTATATGAAATAATCCGTTATCATAATTTACAGCATGTTGATAATTGATAGAGCAAATTTACTGTTAATTTTTGGTTTTTTTTATGATTTTTAAAACTTTATGAAAATTTGTTGAACTTAACATTTAAATAGGATTTACATTAAATTCTCCAAAGATGAATTTTACAATTAACCACTTCTCGTTCTCCTATGTGGAACTAATCTCATCCACAAACGGACGACCACAGAAATTTCGTATAGATAACAGTTTAAATATAAAATTAATATTAGTATTCTATCATTGTAAGCACGTGTACACATATCAATAATGTATTTGAGTATTTCACTGGAACATAAGCATTAGGTTCATAGCTTTCTATTGTTATAATGGCGTTATAATTATTATGATGGCGTACAATTTATTAATGATGCATTTCGATGTAAGTACTAAGTACCTACTTAAAAATAATCGCTCACAAACTGCCATACCGTGTATCAAGTCGCCTGTCACTTATTGTACATAACAGTTTTAAAAGTTTATTAAATCATTTTATAAGTTGTATAATATGATGTTCACATCGTACATTGGATATACTGTTTAACTCTTAATGAATAATTCCCATCTTAAAAATTAACCATTTTAAACAAATATTCAGTATTAATAAGTACATATTATATACAACATGTTGAAACACACTATGAAATCCAAAATATTAACGCTTTTGAAACGTATTTAATAATTGTAATAAGTTTTAACTTCCTTTATTCAATTGAAACCACTGATAAGCTTGATACACAAGTCTACTAAACAAAATTTAGCATGGCCTTGAAAAATAAAATGGTATTCTGGGAATAAAATATTTATCTATTTCAAGATATTTATTCAAAAATACTTTATGACCATCGTATAGCCTAACAGAGCCACCTGACTTCATTACTGGAACTATTGGCGTATCCCGCTTAGATGTCTCCGTCCTTATTAGTAAGTCGGATAAACTCAGATTCAATTAATCTGGCAATTTTTTTTTTTTTTTGACAATTTATTATTGACAATTTATTTTAAAAAAAAGATATAAATAAAAATGTTCTTACTAACTGTATTCTTCAAAACAAAAGGCAGGAAGCTGTGGAAACAAAATAAAAGTTAAGAATTTACTTTGTAACTTATATATTTATATATGTTGAAGGTACACAGATATACAGAAGTTTAAAGGTAATAATAATAATATCGGTCATATATAATAGTATAATAATAAGTATAATGAAACGATGTACAATAGTGTTATGATGCGTAATATAAATCAACGACTAACTGTGTATATCCACTATAGGCTCTATACTACACAAGACATATAATGTAAAAAAATGTATAGTCAGCGTCTGCTGCACTACAGTGTGAATATATTACTTATACACTACATGATATAGGGTGTTTTGTTTATAATTCCAACATTTTCCCTTAAACAATATACCCTTATCCCTTAGCTCATTGAAACGCGTTCGTGGAGTTGGCTTTGTCATAATGTCCGCAATCTGCTCCTTGCTGGATATGTACTCCAATGAAAACAATCCTTCATTGAACTTTTCCCTTATATAGTGGTAGCGAACATCTATGTGCTTTGTTCTCCTATGAAACTCTGGATTTTTTACGAGTTTGATTGCACTTTGATTGTCTCCATACATTGTCGGCACCATTTTCGGCTGGTCCAGCAATTCACCTAAAAACAATTTTAACCAAGTTAATTCTTGTACTGCTTGACTTAAAGCTATGTACTCTGATTCAGTTGTTCTAAGGCTAACACACTGTTGACGACGTGAACTCCATGCTATACTTCCAGATCCCAATGTAAATACTGACCCTGACGTTGACCTTCTTGTATCCAAGTCACCTGCATAGTCTGCATCACTGTATCCCTTTAACACGAGTTTTTGTCTAGAACTAAATATCAATCCTAAATTAATAGTTCCCTTTAAATATTTTAAAATTAGTTTCACTGCTATCCAGTGTTGTTCCTTTGGATCCTCGATGTATCTACTAACTAGATTTACTGAAAAAATTATGTCTGGTCTTGTAATCTGACTGAGATATAGTAAGCTCCCAACTGCTTCACGATATGGTACTTTAGTAGTTAGATTAGTAACCCGTTGCTTGTCATCTAACGAATGTTGCGGGTCCACCGGTATTTGACATGGTTTTGCTTCAGTCATATTGAACTTCTCCAATATTCTTTTACAGTACAACCCTTGGTGCATCACAATTGATCCATCAGATTTTTGCTCAATTTCTGTACCTAGAAATTGGTTCAATTCTCCTCCGGTGATTTTGAAATGTTGTCTCAAATATTTTATTAATGCATTTACATCCTGACTCGATGTAGCTGCAATTAGGCCATCATCAACAAATATAGCGACGATTAATACTTTGTTATTTTCTCTATTAACAAAAACACAAGGATCTGCTTTTGTTTCTGATAGATTAAAGTTAAGAAGAAATGTTTTGAACTTTGTATTCCAACATTGTGGTGACTGCTTTAAGCCATATAAGCTGCGTTGAAGTCTGCATACCTTTTCTGTACCATCATTGAACCCTTCTGGTTGTCTCATATAAATTTTTTCGTCCAAATCTCCATATAAAAATGCTATTTGAACGTCAAATTGTCGAAGTTGTAATTTTTCTGCTGCTGATATAGCCAATATGGACCGAATTTAATCAAACTTTACTACAGGACTAAAAGTTTCATTAAAATCAATACCGAATATTTGACTATACCCTTTTGCTACTAGACTAGCCTTGTATCGATCAACATGTCCATGACTATTGAATTTTGTTTTATACACCCAACCACAATTTACAATAGTTCTGTCCTTAGGTAAGTTTACGAGTGACCATGTTCCGTTTTGTTCAAGAGCAGCGTTTCATTCTTCATGGCTTCTATCCATTTTTCTGAATTTCGTGACCCCACAGCTTCCTCGAAATTCGCTGGATCAGATTCAACTACGAAAAAGGCTGACTTATCATAACGTAATAGTTTCTTAATATTACTTCTGTCTCGCAAGTTGTACACGTTGACATTTGATCCATTTCCTTGTTCATGTTCTTCATTTTCATTGTTAACTTCACTTATTGGTTCAAATTCATTTTCCATGACTTCATCTCCATCTGATTTACTGCTGTGTTCTAATGCGTCGTCTTTGTGTAAGCTAAGAACATCAATGTTATTACTATCATTTAAATTATTAGAACATTCTACAACATGGTCATTTTCATCACTTTCATCCTTGAAAATGACGTCTCTACTAAGTGACACCTCGTTATTTTCTCTATAACAAATACGATACCCTTTTGAAGTTTCTGAATATCCGACAAAGTATCCTTTTCTGCTTTTTTCGTTGTTTTGTAACTAAACTATATGCATTTATTCCAAATTCTATGAACTTTTCTATTTTAGGAAGTTTATCAAACCACAACTCGTATGGAGTCTTACATACTTTCCCTGAATTACCAGTATAATTTAATGAAAACACTGCTGTATTGACTGCTTCTGCCGACAGTGATTTTGGAAAGTTCTTGGCATAGATCATTGTTCTGGCTGCCTCACAAATAGTCCTCATTGAACGTTCAGCGCTTCCATTTTGTTGAGGAGTATAAGGTATACTTGTTTCATGCTTTATACCAAGATGATTTAGAATTGCTTGAACTTCAGAATTTTTGTACTCTAAACCACAGTCACTTCTAATAGTTTTAATAACATTTTTAGTTTGAGTCTTAACCATGCTAAGAAAACAATTAAGTTTTTCTTTAACTTCAGATTTATGTTTCATAAAATAGACATAAGTATATTTAGAATAATCATCTTTAAAGAAATATCTTTTACCTCCTAATGAATTTTCTTCCATGGGTCCACATACGTCGCTGTGTATTATTTGCCCTGGTTCAGTAGTTATTGTTTCGCCCTGTGTGAACGTCTCCTTATGCTGTTTACCATAGATGCATGGTTCACAGAATAACTGTCCTTGTATATCTGTAAATTGTATTTCATTGTGTTTTAAATACTCACGAACATGTTTGATATTCTGATGACATAGTATTTTGTGCCAGTGTTCTAATGTTAATTTCTTAACTGCAACGTTAGCACAGTGTCCAATTTCCTGTGAAATATCTATTTTGATTAGCATTGAAAACAATTTATTTTCACGAACACCAACTGCAATTACACGATCATTAATTTTAAATGTACACATTTTACTGTCTGTCACCATTGTAATTCCTTTATCGAGGCATGCCCCGCAAGAGAATAAATTTACCTTTAGATCGGGTACATATGAAACATTTTCTAGGTAGCCCTTTATCCACTTATTGTCAACATAAGTATGAATATTTATGTTACATTTTCCTACTGCCATAATATGCTTACCATCTCCAATACGCACAGGTGAATGCACATAAAAATTTTTATAATCGACAAACCACTCCTTTTGATTTGTCATGTGGTCACTCGCACCTGAGTCTACATACCATTTGTCTGAGTCGTCGATTTCTTCAATTTTTCTTTGTACACCAATAAACGCCAAATCGGAAGTTGATTTATTTTCTTCTTGTTCCTTCTTGAATATCCTGCAGTCCCTTTTCCAGTGTCTCGGTTTTTTACAGTGATTGCATTTTCCTGGCTTTGTACTTTCATTTTTGTTCACGTATTTTTTACTTTTATTATACTTGCCTTTGTTTGCAGTCAAAGCACTACTTTCAGCACCTTTTTCACGGACCTCCTGTCCTTGCACTTGTCGTGTTCCTTCCACCATCAATCGAGTGGTCAACTGTTCTAGCGTTCTATTTGCATTATTCATCGAGTCCTATGCACTGTAGAAGTGCCTATAGCTATCAGGTAATGTCATCAAAATGTTTGTAATCAACATTGATTCTGAGATAGGTTCTCCCAATTGTTTTAGTTGTCTACTTAGAGTTTCTAATTTTGAAATATGACCTGCTATATTGTCTTTTGGATCCTTCGTATAATGATAGAACTTTTGTTGTACTATTGTTATGCTTGTGTCCGATACCTGTTCGTACACACTAAGTAATTTGTTCCACATACCGTTTGCTGTGTCACAGTTCATAATGTATTGCAGAGGTTCATTCATCTACTGATGTGACGATACATTTTTGAGCCTTATTATCTGCCCTTTTCCATATTGAAAAATCAACGCTATGCCTTTTTCTTGCTTCATCTTCAGTTTCATTACCGATTTTTGATAAAATAGGTTTCTTTGATTTTCCTGATACTACATCAAATATTTCAGCTGCATTCATGATTACCTTAATTTGAAATTTCCACATGTCCCAATTTGATGCATCTTTGAGTTTGTTGATCTTATATTGTTCGTTTTCCATATTCAAAAACGTAAATGTACACTATCTGCACACTAAGAAACGCACGCACACTACACAGCACTTACTTCGCGAATTATTATTGCTGTACCTACACTGTCTGTACACAAAAACACGCAATTCGTTAATCAATTATTATTTTACTAACCATTCACGACTTTATTATAAAAACCTTACTACTAGGTTTTTTTTTTGACAATTTATTATTGACAATTTATTTTAAAAAAAAGATATAAATAAAAATGTTCTTACTAACTGTATTCTTCAAAACAAAAGGCAGGAAGCTGTGGAAACAAAATAAAAGTTAAGAATTTACTTTGTAACTTATATATTTATATATGTTGAAGGTACACAGATATACAGAAGTTTAAAGGTAATAATAATAATATCGGTCATATATAATAGTATAATAATAAGTATAATGAAACGATGTACAATAGTGTTATGATGCGTAATATAAATCAACGACTAACTGTGTATATCCACTATAGGGCATAGGCTCTATACTACACAAGACATATAATGTAAAAAATGTATAGTCAGCGTCTGCTGCACTACAGTGTGAATATATTACTTATACACTACATGATATAGGGTGTTTTGTTTATAATTCCAACAATATAACACCCTAGGGATTAGATTATCTTTAAATACAGTAGGAATAAACTATCCCTATTAAATTCTGGTAGGTAAGGAATTCTAATTGAATTGGTATATTTAATTGTATTAACCAATCTCTACCTAAAATCACTCTCTAACTCCATATGGTTTTAATTTTTCATTTCATCTTTCGACTTGCAAAACTCCTAGAGGTTTAAATTCTACCAAGCTTTGAGATTAAAATCAGTACTTTGAATTTTACAGTTCACTATTTTTTTGACAATTTGGGCTCTAACAGAAGAAAGTAATGTTACTCCAGAACCAGTATCAATTTGGAATTCAAAAAGCTTGTATTTAATTTTAAATTTAATACAAAATTGTTGAACATAATTACAATTATTTTTAAGTTAAACAAACTGTCAAATTACACTCTTCTAAGGTTAGTTTAAGTTAGGTTTTCTTTTTAACCTTGAAACCTTAACTAAATATCCTACCTTAGAACAAACCCAATAAGATGTATACTTGCAGCTTGCATAATGGTTTCTTATGACCTTTAAGACTACAACAAAAACAGGCATTGGAAACCCTTGAGTCAGGAAATGGTTGAGTTTTTGAAGACTCGCGTTTCATTTAACATCTTTTCTCTGGTTTTGATTACTTCTGGTAATTCATTTCAACATCTTGATCCAATCTTGTCATTTCAATGGTAGCTGACTCAGTTCAATACATTTTTTTTATGTTCAGATATCTTCAGATATTTTTTTTTTTTATTAGTATCTTTTAAGCCAGCCCCAAATGGTCTAATCACGTAATGTTTTGTCCAAACCTGCAACAAATTCACAAAATTCAGACATTCTCTTTCATTCTGTCACAAAATGCATAAAAGTTTCATCAAAATCTCCTTAACTTTATATCTTTCAGTAATTGCATTCAGTAGAGAGTTGATATAATATGTCAAAAGTATCTTAAGTTCAGCATACTTCAATTCAGTGAGTTTTTCTGGTGTACACACCAGCCATGTAAATGTAATCACGCACCAACAAATATCCATCGTTGCCCAATAAGGTAAAGAACATTAATTGCATATAATGAAGATTAGAATTGTTAACCTGGCACACGACTACACTCCTGTTCTTCATGCACAATGTTTAGACACCTTAGTTGATAGAAGAGCTGATATTAATATAAAATTCATCCAGAGTATTATTGAAGGCACTTATGATGCACCATCTCTCCTATCCTGTGTTCAATTTCGAGTTTCCCAACATTCCACTCGCTCTACTGCTCCATTTGTCATCCCTTTTCGTACCTCCAATTATAGTCGCAATCGCCCCATCGACCGTCTAATGCGTTTTGCAAATGAGGCCACTTCCTTTCTGTAGGATAGTTACGTCTTATGTCTACCGCAAAGCACCAACACTGTTAACCCAAATTATACTAAGTTCTGTGTATTATTTTGTAAACAATTAGATGTTAAATGTATTGTAATGATATTAGTGTAAAATTGTAAAGTAAGTTTCTTTTGTAAATCTGCCTTTGCAAAATTGCCCTAACTGGCGTTAATTAATAATAAATAAATAAATAAATAATGCTCTAGATAAGTTAAAGAACGCTAAATCAGTTGGCCCGGATGGACTATCTTGTATTTATTTGTAAAACATTAAATCGGCTAATAGCTTTCCCCTGTGGATACTCCTGCGACACTCACACGATGAATTAGTTTTCTCTTCGATATGGAAAATGAGTTGCGTCATTCCTATATATAAATCAGGTGATAACCTATCTCTATACTTTCCCATCTAGCAAAACTATTAGAATCACTAGTCCTCCTGAGTACTCAGCCATCTCTTAACTTCATACTGATAGACAAACAATACGGCTTTAGACCCGGCCGCTCCGCTACGATAAACTCTATTGTTTTCAATAATTACATCCTCGAGGCCTTCAAAAACCACTCGCAGGTAGATACAATATTCACCTATTTGTCCAAGGCTTTTAACCGTGCTAACCACTCCACCCTTGGACAAGTTCTTTATAAGTCAGGCTTAGGAGATCCTCTCTTATCATGGATCAGATCTTATTTGGCAGACAGAACTCAGTGGGTCGAAACCAACGGTCACAAATCGCTGCAGTACAATCTGGTGTTCTCCACGAGGGCAATTTATCCCCACTGCTATTTGCCTTATTCTTAAATAATTTGAAAACAATTCTGCCCAGCTGCCAGTTTTTTGTTTTTGCAAATGACCTTAAATTGTATCAGAAAATAACTTCCATAAATGATTGTCACCTACTCCAATCTAATTTAGACAACTTGGTCTCCTACTTAAATTCACTAGGACTAAGCCTCAACGCGGAGAAGGGTAAACGATGTCATTCACTTAATTTAGATCTGTTATTCTCTTTCCATATAATATCAATGGTTCTACACTAGTTTCGGTTATGAGTGCAAAATATCTGGGTATCCTTTACACCTACACTTTATTTTCACTCTCACTTTATATCATCTTCATGCAAGGCTCTCTAAACACTTGGATTTGTCAAACAAGTCGCGTCTGAATTTAAGCTTGAGTCTTCCCTTAAATTACTTTATTACTCCTTAGTTCGACCTATTGTAGAATTTGGATAAGTGTTAAGGAACCCTTCAGACAGCTTCAAGCTCCTTCCAACTAGAGCGCTTCCAAAGTCAGTTCTAACCACTCGCAGCCTATGTCCTTAAGATTCAACATGCCCCACATGATGATTTCCGTGTGCCGAGGGAATTAAAACTTACTTCACTGGCTGATAGAAGAGTAGATGCAAATTTATCATTCCTCCATAACTTCTTGGATGGTTCAATAGATGCTCCCACTCTCCTCTCAAGTATCCACTTCAGAGTCCTACAGCGTTCCCTCCGTTCACACCCCTCTTTTCACCGTATTGTTCCTCTAACTACGGTCGCAATAACCCTAATTATCGTATGATGCGCATGGCAAATGAGCAACCACCCTTTCCCTTATAACCTATATCATCTTATTGTTATATTTTTAATCTAATGTGGTATTATGAAATATGTAATTAGGCTCCGCTCATAATGTTATAATCAAAAATTAAATAATTTACTGTCAATTGTATAGTTAAGGTCATGTTTTTCACTGTTAATAATATTTTTGTTCCTGTAAATACTGTAAAATAAGTCAAGACAACTGTTAAATTGTCTAAATTGTACTCTTGAAAATTGCCGTTTGGCGTATATATATACAGATATTTATATATAAATAAATAAATAATAACCTTATCATTACATAATATTATTACAGTAAGAATACTTCCAGTAATACCGCAATGGTATTCCATTCACTTTGGTAAAAAAATAATCAAGATTCAGAATTTATTTCTTCCCGCTTATCTTACGTACGTGTCCCCAACCCCCTCATTGAAATTTTAAAATCTTTTCTAGACCAATATTTAGCATGTAATTAGCATGTATTTGCACGGTTGGTCCCACAACTCTATCGTCAACCGTTGGTCATTTAGCCATTTATTTTTAAATAGGTTGTAAACATTTTGCAAATGATTCCAATAATTTATCATTGAACTTAAATTACAGATTTTTACAGTGTTCAATACTTAGTTAATGTATTCAAAGTTACATAAGTTGTTATTTTGATTTAACTGATATAATCTGTATGCATCAAAAAGTTCCTCATCCTGCAATTATCCCATCAGGTAATTCTATATGCTTCTTAAAATCTCGGCAAATATCTGATCATAGAACACATATATGACATATGTACCTTACATGTTTTAGTTTAATGAAAAAAGAAGATGACTTTATGGACGTTATTTATATGATAGACTATAAAACCACATTTCGTAAAATATAATTCTTCTGAACAATTAATAAACACTCATATAAGCTATAGTTGTACAACAAAATGTCTAAAGCTAGTTAATGAAGTGACAGGATATTTAGTAAAAAGTATTAAAAAAATTGGTTTAAACAAAACCAAAAATCTTCTATTACCTATATGAAGCTCTACAAAAGAATATTCTATAACTTGTTTAAGTCACCTGATATAACAAGAGATAATAAGGAATTTAAATATCATGTTCAAATATTTAATTAATAAATTAAATCGTTATCTTATAAAATAAAATTTTTTTTCATTTACTAGGAATTAATTATTGTTATTAATATAGATAAATTGATCAATTTTAAGATCTCATCAGAAGAATGCATAGCTTGTGAGAGCTGGGACCGTAAAAACAAACAAAGAAAATCAAAGTCATACCCTATACCAAACCCAGATTTTAGGTACTTAGATAAAAATAATTCAAGAAGTTTCAAATATCTCCCAATTTTAAAAAATGGGTCTAGATTTAAAGAATTAAACAGTTGCAAATCACCTAATATATCTGGAAACGTTGGAAATTACATGCTAAATATTGGCCCAGAAAAGATTTTGAAATTTCAAGTATTTAGAGTAGTAGGGGGGGGGGGCTGGGGCTTGCACGTGCAAATTAAGGAAACGGATTTTGATATGGATGAATTGTGGGATGAACCATGCAAATACATGCTAAATATTGGTATAAAAAAGATTTGACAATAAGTGGTTTTCATGTGTGTGAGGGGGGGTCGGAGACACGTTTTTATAGCCCCCACCTATTTTTTGATATCATGTTAAATTAAGACGCATGCTGATTACAAAAGTTAGCTTGCATGCTAATTACATGCTAAATATTTGCCAAAATTGAAAATTCTAATGTGGGGTGGACACGTACTTTCTTATCTTCTTATTTCAGCTTCTTTTTATTGTAATAAGATTCCTGAGAATTCTTTCTCACACTTAACTCTTCCAAGCAACTGTTCTTTTCAGTATTGATGATGTTGAATTGGGTCTACCTGCATCTATAAAATCTGATAAATTACTTATCGGTAGCCGGTTATCCCAGACTATAAGTTCCTAATGGTTGCAGTTTATTTAAAGCTCTTCGAAAAAATTGAGTCTGTAACGATTACATAACCCTCCAGAAAGGATTATATGCTCTTGACTTATGAATCAACCCCATTGAGTTTAATTTCAATGCAGGAAAATGTTAATTCAGTATTGCTTTAAATATTGCTGTGGTACCTACTAGTAAGAAAGACTTAGATATTTTTTTTAAACCTGATCTTGAATTCCATTCCCATATCGAGTCACTTCGATGTAGTGCGTTAAAGACGCTATCATTTTTTATACGTACTTATAAAGAATTGAAGCTGCCATGTTCTCTTGTTATTGATTTGGTCTCTTTTAGAGTATTTTTCTGACCTCTAGGACCCCTTTACGGTGGCGGATTTCTCTCATTTATCTCCTGTCCAAGGTAGGATGCATCTAGAGAATGAGCTCATTTCATGGCTCATTGCACCTGAGCTTCTTTCATATTTTCCCCATTATTTTTATTATTATTAATAATATAGTAGTAGTATAGTTTATTTTTTTATTATTATTACTACCATAGTACCATCTGTTATTTATTAATTCTTGCAGTTAATTCTTTAACTATGTTGTATTATTTAATTGCTATCTACTATGTGTACGGTCTGACTGTTCTATTGGGCATCATGCCTGTTAAATAACTGATTAAATAATAAATAATAATAATATTTTTATTAATATTAGAAAAAGGTTTAAAACTTTAAAACGAAAATAAAGTTATGATCATTCATTAATAGTTATTATTTTGGTTCAATGTTCATTTTAGAGGATACCTAAATCCAGTAAGTTGAATATTTCTGAACTAGACTCGACTAGGTGTCCATATTGACCCCCAAAAAATTATATATAAGTAACTATACATTGCAATATTAAATATTTAAATGTAAGTTGTGAACAAAGCGAGATGTTTTTTTTATTTCGGTTATCCCATTAATGTTCATGTAACAAAACATTGTCTATTAATTCAGCCTTACTGTTTTGGTGCGACTTCTTTTTTAAAATAAACATAAAATCATATAAATGTTTCATATTTTCATGTTATACATTTACCGACAGATAATAATGAGAATAATATTAGAAAAACTAACAAAAATTTAAATTATTGATACGTACATACTACATACACAATTATTCTTGATAATTAGTATGACAAAAACATATTTTCTAACCTAACATCCAAAATATAAATACCTACAAAGTACAATAAATACTGAACACAATAAATTTGAAAATTTTAGCTTCAAGTATATCCGATAATATTTAACAAAGTATATTGATAACAAAAGCTGTTTCATGGAATGCCATTTTATTCTAAGTGATACAAGGTGAAATTGGTTTATTATCATTCAAAAATATTTTTTTTATAAATATTTTATTATTTAAAGAGAATCCTAAACCTTAACTTTTCTAGCTCAATTAAATATAAAATTTGAGTTTCAAATGTTGTTTACAATAAATTGAATATTCTAAAATTATCATTATTTCACTTATACATTTAATACTCTTAAAATTGTTTACTTATTTACTTTTAAGTATCATGTTTGTTTAAACATTGGATTCATTGATACCTTTTATCTTAAAATGTGTTAATAATTGTAGCAATTTTTACCTACATGTTCTACTGATCATTTTACATATTATAATTTAGTTAGTTCTGGGTGTTATAACATTTTAAGCTAAATATGAATACACAAATTATTATAACTCTAATAATATCAATGCATTTGACTATGAAAATGACAATTTTTACATTTAATTACTCTACATCTGTGAAAAAAATTATTTTATTTCCTGTCTCAGATAAATAAATACAAATGTGGAAAGGGTTGATTACCTATTCTGGTAAGGAATTCTGGTAGGTGTCTTAATTCCACACACTAATAATACGCAAATACTTTAATTTAATTTAAGGGAACGCACTAAAATATGACAAATAATATTTATGTATAAAAAGTAGTTGTACATCTACATCATTATTATTGTTATTATTAAATATATATTATTCAAGTGTTTACATAAGTGTCGTGATACAGTTGACAGTTGTATAGTTTCTAAAACAACAAAAAACAAATAAATAATAATAATAATAGATAAGTAAACACGGCGCACAAAAATGTATCTATTACATATGTATATTAATTAAGATAATAAGAATGAATGCTATGTTACATACATACACACAACATAATAATTAATAATAAATTCACATAAATAAACATGTTTTATATACATAATTGTTTTTAATATAATGGGAGTAAAATAATTAAAATAATAAAAATAATAATAGTTCATACGTAAATAATAACAATAATTATAAAAATTGTTTATAACACAATATACCATCAAGGTTTTAGAATAAGAAATATATCACAACATTATTAAAGAAATGGTAATGACACCAGTTGCCGTTGCTTGTTAGACTATTAATAAAACTACTAATTCAAGTAACATTGTGTATATTATCAAAACCATTATCATTACTGTTATCTTCATATTATTTACAACGCATCTCTGTGCCATACCCATTTCTTATTAGTATGGTCAAATCGATGCGCCAACCACTGATGCTCCAATAGTCTGTATCGTTCAGCACTTAGATACAATGGTTTTCCACGTCTGTTTTAAGGCAATAATTGCACATGTTAATATTTAAATAAAGTCTTTATTCAAACAAATTGATTGATTTATATTTACTTGAGTTCACGATCTTCTTCGCCAAATGCATCCAGGTACACAGATCCCCAAAGACATGCCCGTTTGCCACGAATTACTACAACGGAACTGGAAGTCACAACCAAGAACATACCCGTACCACCGCCACATTCCAACGAGTGCTAACATACAAGATAAAATACAATATAATATTTGTAAGATAATTCTTTACAAATTATAATTATTCAAATGTATAAAAAGTTATTAATAATGATGTAATTTACAACTTTGAAAGGAAAAAAACAAAAATGAGAAATGAATCATGGAAATTTTAAAAGGATTAGGTTTGAACAATATTGAAAAATTAAGTGTAATTTTTTTTAATCAGCAATCATTATTTCCTAACATTAAATAATATTAATATATATTATAAGTTAACATACTTGTACTGCTTCGTAAATGTGATTTGTTTTGCAACAAGTTTCTTTCAGGCATACCACAGTACCACAAACCAAGCACACGCTAGTCTCTCGCGGAACGCCATGACACCGATGACAGGCCCTACCATGATAGTACTGGAAAACGTCATCATACAGATGTGGCAGCTTCAACAATCTAGGACCCATCCAATTGATTGGTGGAAACAAACTGCAGCTACTATCTAAGATACCGGTGCTGGTATCATTACTAACAACACCACCATCACAGCAGTCAGCAAAAAGTAACATGCGTGCGGCCATTATGATATTAGCTGAAGTGGTGGCTTTAGAATTTGGGTCGATTTCAGCAGCAGCAGAAGAAACTATGGTAGTAGTATTTTCACCGATGATAGTGGCTTTAGGTATTTTGGTTGTTAATGATTCTCGAAAAGATGTAAACCAAGTACGAGAAATAGTTGTTGAAATTTTATTACTTTTATCGTTGGTAGAATAAGACCATTGTGGCCAAATAACAGCTTCCACGGCAGACGGTGGCTGCAATGGCATATGTTGTCTTTTTTCGCCACTGTTCTGGTTTTGATATTCGTTATTTTCAATGTATGAACAATTGTAGTTATAGCTTTCTTCACAATGATCACTGACCTCATGGGCTTCCTCATTATTGTTTAACAGTTTTAGATACCTGGCGAGCGTTAAGTATTCATAATCATCTTTTGACCAATGTTGATGATGGTGAGGATTATTTGTAGTTGTAAAATCGACGTTGTAATTAACTTCAACCAATGGTGGTGAAAGTTTATGAATATGATGCACTTGGCTGTCAAATAATTGTTCTCTTTGTTTATTCTGTTCTACATTCAAATTATTTAGTTGCGAGGATGATATTGTCAACTCTTGGTGGTCATCTAGATTATCATCATCGTCTCCATTAATATATTTTTTTAATAGAACAGCAAATCTCAGAAATGGTAGTGTACTTCGTCTTCCATAAGATTCTAACAGCGGCAATATTACTTCATCGTCTTCTGAGGCGTCTATTGACCTATCAAGTTTACCGTCACTAAGAATATTTTCAACACCCTCGTCTCCTTGGTGCATCATGAATTCGTCGTCATTATTAACTATTGAGCTGAGGTTGACAATTTCAGTTTCGTCATCATCTGACAAAAACACTATTGTTTTGGCCAAAGCTACAACTTGTGAAAACGAAGGTGTCAGCGGTAGTGTATTGTCGACTTCGGTTGTATCCATAGATAATGATGATGTTTTATTATTGCGTTCGTCGTCTAAATCCATTTGAACACTAGTGCTTTCATCAATTTTTTCTTCATTTCTTGTTGACATTTTTCTTGTATTGAGATTACCATGGTGTCGACGGCGGTGATTAAGTTGACGGTTGAATTTACAGTTACGATTCCACGTGGAGGCGACTTTCAACGCGGCCACATATAGTTGCATGTTGTATGTAAGTTTGATTAAAGTATCAAACAAATCTAAAATAATATTGAAATGCCCATATTAGATTTTAGTGTGGTTTTAGTAACAAATACTTACTAAACTACAAGTTATTATTACATTTTATTGTCAAAGTATAAATTAAAAAATACATAATACAAACCTCGGTCTAGAGTAGGTAATAACAACACAAGTTGTAAGAGTACTGAGCTTGGATCACGCATCAACAATGGTGGATAAGTATTGCTTAACTGTTGTCGAGGCTGTTCACAACCGATTAACTTGTACCAAACATCACTAATGGGATTATAATCGGGCGTCTGGTATTTGGCCATCAATGACCGGGCGCTCACACGCAACACTTTTAATAATGGTGCTAAGAAAATTGAATTTTAACCACTTATTAACAAAGGTATTAAAAAAAACAAAGAATATAATTAAAAATTCTATATGGTTTATATATATATAGCTACATATTGAGTTAATAACCGTTTCACGAAAAACTATTTTTTACAATTGAATTATTAAATGATTCATTATCGTTAATTTTGATAAGCTAACGGCCCTGCTCATGTCTTTATTAAGGAGCAATATTTATGCAATATTTAATTTCATCACCACCAACCATGGTATTGCAACCATAAACCATTAATAAAATAAGTAAAATTGTGAAAAATGAAATTTATTTTTTATTTTTTAGAGTCTATTATGTCACTAGACTGCATCATGCAAACCACTAACCGGTAACTAAAATGTTGTCAACAAAATGATGACTTTGGTGCCTATAGAAAAATAAACTAATTTTAAATTGAATTTTTTAAGAAAATCTATAAATCCTATTTTAAACTATGTTTCAATATGTTATTATTAAATTTTATGTGCAACAGTAATTAATTGAATAGTAAGTATTTAGGTTGGACAGATAAAAACAATTTTATTTCATTTAATATTAAATTTTATATATGGCTTTTTATGTTTCTAAGAATTTTAAAATTGTGATTTTTTTGTATCCCGAACACCATTTTTGACATTAATTAGCCTGGATAATAAGCATTCTATCATTTATTGTACTACATTAGTGAAAATTTCAGTCTAATAGTAATATTATTAATTGTCATAATATATTTTAATTTAAACAATACATTTAGTAAAGAGTACACTATACCCGCCTGTGTTGTTTCTGTCTTACAAATGCACAACACAGCAAATTATGCAAACTGATTTTAATAAATAAAAAATTAATTAAACATTTTAATTTGTTTTAAAAAGATTTAAGGATTTAAATTATGCAAACAATTTACATTTTTAAAATTAAAATATAAAAAATGCTTAAACCTAGGATAATATTCTTACCTAGGTCAATTAATTCTTATATCAAAAATAACAGAGTAAAATGGACAACAGAAAAATTCTGAACATAAAATTTACTATGTTATGGTTTGGTTGGACAAAGACAACACAGAGGTGGACTAAAACATACATACCTATACAATTGCGTTTGGGCAGCATGTTGTAATAATTATTGCTACTATTGATGTCTGTAGCATTAACTGCGGTAGCCGAAAACAAATTGAGGTGACGATAATAATTATTACCGCGGTGTAATGATGACTGTTCTTGCTGCAGTTGTTCTATAAGACTGTTGTTACGCTGCACCAATTCAACTTGGATATTTGTCCAAGCCACAGATACAACACTATGCCATCTTACCTTGTACATTTTTTCTCGTTGAGTTGGTGTCAATAATGTATGAGGCAGTGATACAGTTTGAGCTGCTGCTGTGACTACTGTTGTGGTAATCATATCGCTCACACATCTATTAACAGCATTCAATAAAGGATCTTCTCCACTTTCTAAATCTTCACCCTCTCCCCCATTGCCACCAATTCCATCTTCTCCACCACCAGCAGGACTAATGTCATGTACTTGGTCCTGTGTCTAAGAATAAAAATATCTTATAACAATTTACTGTATTTATATAAACATCATTATAGTATTGAGAATACAAACCAGAAAATAATCATCATTAAAATGATGGTGATGAACATTCTGATGCAAGGGATGTTGATTAACAATGTTCTCAGTATCACCAATGAATACTGAGGTTGACGTTTCACCAGAGGAAACAGCATCACTAGATGGTTCTGGATTTGGTGACTCAAATTCTTGCTGCTTTACTAATTCTGTCAATTTACTCACAGCATCAGACATAATATTCGTAGTAATAATAGTGTTAAAAGGGGCACAGCTACGTTGTTGCTGGTTTTGATCAATAGTAACTTCTGGTATTAACGGCATTAAGGAATTAGCTAATTGCCGACAAAGCGGACAACTATATTCACCACTGTAAAAGTATAAATATAATAAATTATTTGTGTCATTCAATATAAAAAAACTCTCAAAACCATCATAAATAATTTGCAATCAAATAACTGTCGAATTGTGTATAAAATTAATTTTTAGGGCTATTACATACCGGTCTGAATTAAAACGCTGAGCACCACGTAATGATGCCAGATATGAACTCCAACACCTCAAATGTAAGTGATGGCCACAGGTCTGTACATGGACATTACCACCAACTGGAGTAGCACTAGTAGTAGTTGTAAGAGACCCAATTTCAAAATCAGCCTTATCCAAGTTCTAAAAAATCAAAATAATAATATATCTACATAAATAATTCTTATGTACAACACAAATATTAAACATAAATTATTATGGTAACTCGAAAAACTAATAACTAATATGAACTATGATTTGAAAAAAATTGTTAAATTTAAATATTTAAATATTATATTGATCAAGGATATTTTAGTTCAACAGTATATGAATTATAATTTACAGAAAGGAAAGACTCACATTAAAATATTGTGACATTAGACGTTTTCGGCGGTCAGAATGTGATGCATATGTAGTTGCATCGTAATTATCAGCAATCATTGTCACAATTGTTTGATTATGTTGTTGCTGTGATTTAGGGTCATTAACCACTGATGTAGATTGCTGGTGATGTGAATTCAAAGGTGGTAAAGCAGGCCAATAATGATAATAATTTTGTTCATTGTTGACTAGACATTTGTTTTCAACATTATTGCTATTTGTGAGACCTGCGACTTTTTCTGCATCTTGTGGTTGTTGTTGATGATCCTCGGTGGTATTGCTATTACTGACAATGTATTGATTTGTTGTTTCTATTGGTTGTGAAACAATATGCCGCCTGTGTGCTAAAACGTTTGTACCCTACAATGATATAATAAAATTAGTTTATAGTAATAAAAATTATATTTTTGTATTTATTTTCAAAATCATTTTTAAAATCCAAAAGAAAAATACCTGAACCAATATCACTAGTCCTACTGGATCTTGACGTTGTTGCTCTATATGTACGATCACAGTCTGATTACAAATCACACAATCCACAGTCAATGTGGTTTCATGTTGATCAGGTCCCCGAATATGAGTTGCCGACTCTTTTGTTGTTGTTGTTGTACTATTACTACTACTACTGTTTTCATCTAGTTCAACTATAGTATTTGCTAACGTTGAGGTAGAGGCTTCATTACTACAAGTAGTCGATGTAGTAGTTATCTCCACAGTGGGAGCCGGTATATCACATTCCATATTTGTAGCAGTTGCACTGGTAGATTGCGATTGTGTATCAGTAGAATCTAGATCTCCAGAGCGACGCGCACTTTCAAGGAATGCTCGTTGCGCTCGTGCCATTTCTTCCATCATCTGCTGTTGCTTGTCACGAGCCCGGCGTTTACGTTCCCGCCGCTCACGCTCTTCATCATCCCTTGAAGCGGTTTCTCGCATTACCACTGCTATTGGCCACAACGCGACTCTGGTACGCAATATGCAATCATAACATGATGTCGACCCTCTAGCTATCCTATCCAACAAACGACCCACAAAAAATGCTCCGTCACCACACGGCGGTACTTCTTCTTTGATATAATAATTTTCTGATGCTGATTGGTTTGTCTTAGCCCCATCAATTAAATTATTAAAAGTGGTTGGGTGAGGTGAAATTACAGGCAGACGATATGAATCTGGTTCACCCGACAACTGTGAGTGCAATTTTAAAAGTAAGGAAATAATACTCTCATTTATACATACTAATGAATTTTGTTGGTCATCAACTTCTATCACTATCTGCTAAAAAAAAAAATTGGCTATAATAATCTATAGGCACAGTTTGGTTTTAAACAAATAAACTATTTTTTGTCACTTACATTTCTGTCAACTCCCAATATTGATGTTCCATTATCGTTATTTGTCATAGTCTCAAATGGAAATTCAGGTATAGTAAGGTCAATAATAACTGGTAGATCTGACGACGAAGATGACGATGAGGATGATGACTGATGTTGCTCATGTGTAGGTGAATCTGTTTTTGGTGGAGGAGGACGTAAGAATTGTAAACGTTGTTTAACACGATTCAACGCAGAATCTGCTAAAAAAAAAATGAAAAGAATGACATATTGGACATCAAATAATTAAAAATTATAATTTAAAACAATAAAAATGGTATAACATTGTTGGTCCTTTGATGAAGAGCGTAACCAATATAATTTAGATTTTTAAAGAGGGGACAAAAATGCATAAAAAATACATTAATCAAAATAAAATTTGCAAAATTATCATTTAATAAATTTAAAAGATAACAATTTATCAAATTAATCTTAATTTTTAAATATTACTTGAAATAGTTATGTACCTAATACTTAAAACCCAAAGTTAATTAGTTACACCATTATTTGTATTATACACAAGCAGATTAAAACAATTTTTGTGATAAAAACTTCATATATCTATTTATCAAAAAACTCACGTTGAAATTAATTAAATAATATACACGAAAACACTAAAATGTAGTGTTCAGTAAATTTAAATTAAGTAATGTTTAAAAGATCTTTTTTGCTTAAATGTTTAATTTATTACAACTTTTTGATAAGTAATAATGATAATAATTATAAAGTTTCCATTGTATTATACTCCAAATTATAATTAATTAACAGGGAACTCCTATGTTAATGGAATATTATTTTAAAAGTTAGGATAGGATCAATTGACATTTAGATAATAATTTATTTTTATTGGGTCGAACAATAATTATAGTATAACTAGGGTCATTTTCAACATCTAACACAAGTTATAATGATATTTGTGTGGAGATCACCATTTTTACAAAGTCTTATTTTATAAAAAGGTAGTCTCTACCAAGTAAAATTGTTATAATACGAATTGCTTAGCTAATGAATTTTTACAGATTATTCTCCTATTTTTATGCAAATATTGAAACTAAAAAGTCAATGTTTAATCGGGTTACATCTTTTCAACAAAATACCAACTATACAAAATATACTAAATATTAGTATAAAATGGTTGTATTATAATAATATGTATAGTATGTATTACCCATTGTAGAGGATGTAGCAGCTGCTGCAGCATTTAAGCTATAAAAAGGTGGACGTGTAGGAATGGAAGAACCAGCAAGAGGTATTTCATTGCCAGCTATTGTAGCCAATGATTGAACAACATTAGGCTGTTGTTGTGAGTTACCTACAAAACAAAATAGAAAGGTTATTAATTAATAATTATATTATCAAATAAAGTATGCATTGAAAACTTAAAAGCATTAAATTCATTGGTTATTTTTATTTCTTATTAATTATTTTATTCTCACCAGGTTCAAAGTTATGAGAAACAGTGATTGGTGATGAAGAGCTAGCCACAGAAGCAGCTGCTGCTACAGATGATGTGAAATAGTCAAATAAATTGGTTGCCATTGTTGAGGCAGCTGTTACATTAGAAGTAGCATTAGTTGCTTCTTCGCCAAAAAAATAATGGTAGTAAGGTGGTGGCAACTCAACATGTGTAATAGTAGTGCACAAATTGTGTGCCAAATCGTCTTGATCATACCAATGATTCAATAGTAGTAGTGTTGTTTCTTTAGCATTAGCTGTTTCACTGTCAGAATTACTAGCATCTGCTACAGTTATTTTGATCTTTCTTTTTGGAAAGCTTTTATTATTGAGATTTTCATAGAAACATTCTCCAGATGAAGCTGCTGATGATGTTGAAGATGACGATGCAGACTGCTTAGTTGGTGGATCTGTATCCATTGGTTGCTGTTGATTATTAGATGTCTTATTATCAACGGGAGTGGTACTATAACATATCCACGCCTGGTCAAGAAGATAGACCAGTAGACTGAGTGTATGTTCACTAATGTCTCGGTAAACTGATGAACGGTATAAGCAATGCCAGACAACAGCGTGAAATAACTTAGATAACAGTGCTCTGCAAGGATTGCGATATGCTGGATGATGTTTTTGAGGCATCCTATACGGTGGCCAAGTATTTTGATTTTGTTTCAACAATCCAATAGTACGCATGCTAAATACCAAATACATAAAATAATTATCATAATATTATATTATTAACTATTATTTGTAAAAAAAATTATTTATAACGTACAATGTTGTATAACGGTCCATGGATGATTGGAAGTCACGTCTATGTACAGCTCTCAATAGCACATGCACTGGGTCATACAATTTTTGCCAGACATGTGCCAAAGGCACATACAGTCCTTGTTGCATGTTACCAGAAGCTTCAAATTGAGGTCTTTTATACTCGGCAACCTTTAATTACAATTATACATAATTATTTAATATTTTCTATACTTAATGTTTAAAATAATAAATTAAACCATTTAATCTTACAGCTTGTAAAACAGTTTCAAAATCACGCATAGATGGTGGAGATTCTTGGTCAAGGGAGGGGGAATTTCGAGATGCACTATCACCACTGGTATTTATAGGACTTGTGGTAGTTGTTGCACTAGTTTGAATACCACCGCAACGTTCAGGCATTAGTTCCATTAATTGGCTGTGCGTTTTATCAGAAACACATAATAATGTGACCATTTCTAATTGCGACTGACAATAATCATAATCTTCATCGGAACCTTATAATAATCAAATGTTTTTAAATATTAATTTAGATAAGTAATAAATTAATATTATAGTTCATATTTAATTACTACTTACATAAATTAGTACGGACACCAATTAAAGTGGCAAGGAAAACTAATAAGCCCTCCATACTAGGTGCAGCGTCATATTCCTCCGAATCCATTACCTGTGGTAATCCACCATGTTTGACTACATGCATCCAATCATACACTTTAAACCTACAATTTTAATAATAAGTATAAACATTCAAACACTAAGAGATTAATTAAAAATAAGTTAATAACTTAAACAATAATATAATAGTATTGATAATAGATAATTACTTTTCCAGTACTAAAGACATGAATATGTTGGCATCTGATAATTCAGATAGACAAAGTTGAAGTAAATAAATGTCAGCATCTACCATGGATATACAAAAATTTGATTGGATATACGTCATAGCTTGGCCTTTAATTTGTAGGCCATTACGCACCCATGCACCCTGCATGATTTCATAGAATGCTGATTGAGCGCGTACAGGATGTGCGGCAATTGCCATTAACAATGCATCTCTATCTCCTGAATCATCCATGGTGCTTCGTGGTATAATGTCTTCTATACGGGCACCTTGGGCACGCACAGCTTGACACAAAAATACTGCCAAATACCGGTGCAAAGGCAGGTGAAAAGTGAACTGATGACGATCATCTAATCGTCGAATTATGGTCGTGGAAGTACTTGCATTGTAATTAGCAGAAGAGGAAGCAGTACCACCACAAACATTACTATAATCCTGATTATAGTAGTAACCTACATCTATAAGCCATTTGCGTAAACGTTTGAGACAAGCGCGTAACACGCGGGAGGATAGTGGCAAAGTGTCGGGAGATGTGAGATGAGACAGCATGGCCCACATTGGATATGCACTAGCTTCAAGTTCAGCACTAAACGCAGCATAATAAGTGTTTGGTTCAAATTCAACGTGATGTCCTAACTCTCGACAATTTACATTCATTCCTACAAATATAACAATTTCCATTATCATTTTTATTTACTATGTCATGTATTAAATACATTGTAAATGATTAGTTTAAACTATTTAACCAAAAGACATGAAATTTACCTTGAAACATTGACAAATATGAAAACCACGAATCTAATAAACGGTCATCACACATAAATTTAACTGCAATCGGCCTATGTGACAATACATTGTTTAGATCGCTAACCAATGGCCAATAACAGTGCTCTTTCATGACAGCCTTTGAACAATCTACAACCCTGTGTCTGTTTTTCATAGGATCTACAAAAAAAATCATTATACATGATTAAATAATGAAATATAAAAATTATTGTTATATACACTTGATTCACAGAAACTCACAGTTCATAGGAAGACAAAATTGAGTTACTAAAAATATTTCTAGCTATTGAAAATCTTTTTTAAAAAAATAGTTTTTAAATAGACTACATTAAAAAAATATAAAAATGATGCAACTTTACATTTATTTACCTAATGTTATTATTTTTTTCAAAGAATTACTGTAGATTAGTTGTTTTTATTTATTTAACACATTTTAATCAATTATATTCTCAAACAACAGAATGGTTTAAAATGTTTAAATAAATATTTTATATTGCTTTCAATATACTTATTTAATGCTTTTAAAGCATATTTCACTTCTTCAGTTCTTGTTATGGTAAGACTTTGACTTGTTTTTTATCATTACTGTCTAATCTCTAATATATAATTTATATGGATTGAAATATATTTATAATGAAAACTTTATTAATTTTGAAAAATGTTTTTATTTAAATTATTTTGTTAAGAAGACCCACATGTGTTATCTAAGTCTAGAAAAAAAACAACATAGCAAATTGTACGTTCACAATAATTCATTTTACTATTGTTATTTAAATTAAATTGAATAGATCTAGATCCAAGATGCCCTTGATAATAATTTTTTTTAAATTATTTACAGTTTTAAAATGCTTATAACTTGCTTTGGAATTAAAATATCAATAAAAGCTGCAAGATTCACAAGATTAAAATCTTACTTTTAAATTTTATAAGAGGATAATTCACTCTAATTTTAAAAATAAAATAAATTGCATTATTCTGAACATACAATTTTGTATGTTGTACACTTGTAAGACAGAGACAGCACACACGGGTATGGCTTCTACTTAAATGTTATGACAATTTGAAAGGAAACTTTATTTTTTTGAGATATAGTAGTCAACTGTATTTTAAATCTAATTAATCTAAAAATTTAAAATTTGTAATTCTAAGCTGATAATTGAATAAATCAGTTACCATGTAATGTTGAAGGTATCAGTATTTTTGTCATCATACGTCTTAAGCTTGATACCATTATTCTGAGCAATCCTAATTTGTCGACCATCCGTGTAGCCAATGCTTCATTACTAAACAATTGAACGCTAATGTGAACAATATGGTTAGATAGTGTATCTGAGTCTCTTGTTGTTGCTAACACACGGGCCACACATCCATAGTGCATGACAAATGCTTCAGTTAATGCTTCCTTATATGCTGCATCGGGCAACATGTTCAACAGAAAACAGACCATCTTTTGAGGAAACTCATATCGCACAGTCCAAAAAACAATCTCTTGCAAAAAACTGGAATGATTCAGTTTGTTCTTTCGTCTATTACTAGTCTGACCATCAACGAGCCAATCATCTAAAAAATATATATCCACATTCCATAGTCAATATTGATGTTATAATCAATCATGTATTTAACAAAATGTATTGTGTAAGATAAAAAAATAAAAGGCTATGTAAGGTTATTTACTTGAATATAAAATATTATATAGAAATAAAATAAATGAGAACTATCTATTTATTCAAAATTAATTTTTTATCAGGCACTATAAAATAAGATAAATACTGATAGTTCCGGTAAATTATAAATTAAATATGCCAAAATCCACAACTTCCTAACTTAAGTTTATATGTTAAATTATTTCCTACATCATAATTTATACAATACACAAAAATTAACACAAATATTGAATAATTAGAACCATGAAAAAAAAAACAATAATTATATTCTTTTAGGGAACCATTACATAACATTGTGAGGAAGTTAAAAACCAAATGTTCATCAAGCTTAAATTATCTACATTTAATAAAAAAAACAATTTAAAACTATTATAAGTAACATACACTTCAATAAAATTACTTTACAACTTTAAGTTAACATTTCTAAAACTATACTTATTTTTTCTTCATCTTACAGTTAGTCACAAGTCATTTTAATCTAAGTTTAATTATGAATTATAAAAAATTAACAATACTAATTTATTATTTCATTGAAAATATATATTGACAGAGTACTTCAATATACTTGTCTGTAGCAAGATTTTTGCCACTGTAAATGGAAATTTGTTAAATTTAAAAGTAATTAATACCCTAATCTAACAATCAAAATTCAAAAATTATAATTTTTAGATAAACTTATGTACCTACATTAAATATTGATATTGGATAAATTGTTTGGATTGAGAATAATTAAAAGTTATAAAATTGTTTAGGAAGTCAGGTTTAAATTTTAGTGGTGACCAACTATAATAAGCTAATTTGTAGATTAACTCTAAAATAAGATAAATACATTAATAATAAATATTACCAATGTTAAGTTTGCTACTTAATATTAAAATGATCAGTTTAGAAACTAAACTTTGGATAAATGTTATAATACATTTTAGTTTCTGTTTAAGTAGCAATTTTACAGTTAAGATTATTTTAGGTAAGCTATCTAATTTTATCTATATAAAAAAATTATTTAAACATAATAGATATTTTGATTTTTTTAAAAGATAAGTTCATAAAAATTACATTTTTGAATTGTAATTTGTAATGTTATAAAAATAGTTGCTGAACATAAAAATATATTCAATCATGAAAAAATATCTTCTACAGAAAATGTAAGATTACTTTTGAAACATGCTGTATTAATAAATTAACATCAATTATTATAGAAAAGTATACTGCTTTAAAATATGAAATATTAAATAGACAAAATTACGTATACGTAAAATAATTAATACTAGTTTAAAATCAGAGTCTTATTTGAATAGTTAATATTAATTTTTTTCAAAAGCTTCAAGATTAAATACTTGTATCTCATATTTAAATAAAAATATACGTTTAATAGTACAATATAATAATAATGATGTGGCAGCGCGGTCGTACGCTCAACTGCGGAAACGCTCCGAGTGTATGTACTGGCCGATGTTGCTAGCTCCCGGATGGATGACTACCCAGTTTTTTAGCAACAAATCCTTGCCACATATACAAAACGTGTTCCCCACCCCACAATAATAAAACCTACCCAAAAATACCTACAATCAGCTAATGGCCATAGTTGCCAGGCTTAAGTTCAATAATAAAAAAATAATAATAATATTATGTTTAAGATTTACCTTGTCCAAATTCATCATCATCGTCGTCGTCGTCGTCGTCTTCGGAATTACTTGGACTGTTACTGCCATGAATGACATCTCCAACTGTTGTGTTACTACCGTGTCTTCGCCGACTGCTTGATGATGAAGGAGATGATGATGTTGATGTAGTGTATTGATGTATAGCTTCGGCATAATAGCGACGCACCTTATCTGTGTATATAGTATAAATAGTTTGTTGTTGCTGCTGCTGTTGTTGCTGTAGACTTGAATCACTGCCAAAATTAGCAAAATTACCAGTGCTACTGTAGTAATCACATGCCCATCGGTATATCTACGTAAGATTATAAAGAAAATATAATAGTTATTTTTAATATTCTTTCATTATTTATTATGTTTTAATAAACATACTCTTTCGTTGGTTAGAGATACAGTCATAACACGTCGCATAGCAGCTCCAAGAGCACCAAGATCGTGTAGCATACCCAAAAATGGATCCAAGTCTATAAGTAATAAATTTTGTTGCTGATTTGTCATTCCAGCACCAGCACTAGGAAGGCCTCCTGGTAGTACATGGGTATTGCTTGTTCTAGAATCAGCAATTTTACTAAAAACAAATTTATTATTAATAATTTATAATTTGTACTCAACAAGTAATACAGTAGGTAAATTTAAACTACCTGTTTTCACGTAAATACTGCACTAATCGTAACAAAAGTCTTGGCATTATTCTCTCAGCTACCCTCAATAAATCGGCAGGAGGCTGTTTACTACCGCTGTTACTGCTGGTACTAGTACCGTCAATATTACTTGTACTGCTATGTTTACGACAAAACCTTGAAAAAGAAATAATGAATATTTTATTCAATAAATATTATTTATGTATTAGATCATACAATTGAACAGTTATCATTTGTATAGATTGGAAAAAAATAGTGAGAATTGATACATTTCGATTATTGTCAAAGTGTTATACTGACATTTCAGTGATTATAATGATGAAAGTTTCAAAAACAAAATTAAAATTGTTAACTTAACTATCAAATATAGTGTGCATTATTTGTGTATTTTATAGTATTTTAAGTAACAAAGGCAGATTATGTAGCATACATTATCTGGGTTATGTGGTCAGTGTTATAAGTGTCAATATTATTATTAGAACATTCTTTTTGTACATAACCCCGGAGAGTTGTAAATAATCTACCACTGACTCGGTAAAGTACTTTGATAAAATGTACAACTGTAAATAATTGTCTTTGATAATTGATATAACGCATGCAATAATATTATTATAGACGTTATTACATTACTATTTAATTTTGTGATTACATATTCTTAATAGGTTGTTAAAAAGAGAAGTTTAATAATAGTTTTAATTAATAAATTAATGAAAACAAAGAATACATGGGTATTATTAATATATATGTATAATGAACGTATATGTATAATCAAAATATTATGACATATAATCCTAAATTAGAAATGTAAAATTTACAACAAATACATTTATTTACGTATATAAGAACAAATAGGTTTTCAATAGATTGTTGTTATAAGATTTCATTAATTAATAATTCAATAGGTACCTGACTAAATACTACCATTTATTAATATTATACTTATTTTTAAAACTACATGAGAAGTATCTTAACATAATATATTAAGTATAATGTTTTACTAATGACCTTATGTAGTATATTAGAAATAATGATGTGTTAAGCATTGATATTATCTAATTGTATTAATTATTTACTTTATCCAACGCATAATTTATAGATAAAGTTAATGTTTACATTACCCAAATAAGATACCATTTTCCACAATTTTGGTATTTGTATTCACGGGTGATGTGAAAAAAGGATAGTTTATACTTTATATAGATAATTTGAACTTTCCTTTTTTTCACACATTATCCATCACATATTAATTAGTAGTGCTTTTAATAGATAAAAACTACCAAAGATGACATACCCTAAATTATATTATCATACATTTTTTACCCTATCAAATATACCTAATGTAAGTGTAAGATGAACTGAATTACACAAATATATCTTAACAGTAATTGTTTTAGTTGTGATTTAATATAAAATTGCTTTTTACTTTACAAATAAGTTTCGAACACAATAAAAAAAAATAATATAGGGATGATTTAGTTATTTTTTACTATAAAATATTATTATATCCCTACCAAAATACTGTGATCGTTGTAAAATATCTATAAGAAGTGAAGTTATGTATATATAAGAAAATAAGAAAATATAATGTATTTTAATATATATTACCCATCTGGCTTCATAACACTTGTGTCTCCACAATCACATGCCCCTCCAGCTTGAGAACGAAACATATTGAAATCATGACCTGTATGATCACCACGCTTGAAACAATCTCCACACAGGGACATACAAGGCGATATACTGCAAGTGCGACATCTATATGCTACATAATTGGCTGTCCAAACGAGGCCACAACATGTACCATAGTCATAAACTTTGACTAAAAAAAAGGAATATTTGAATAATAAATGATAGGTAAGTAATTAAATGGTTAAAATTGAAACTTACCTGCACTACTAAATTCATCTAGGGTTTTACCACCAGCCATTAACCAACGTAACCAGTCCAAATTATTCCACTCGCCAATTGCATCGTATGGATTAAGTAGGACGTCCAGCATATCGTCTAGTAACTTACAACGGGTCAGAGCAGATTCAGCTGCGGCTGCATCTCCGCCACCATCATCTTGCTGCTGTTGTGGGATGGTAGATGCATCTGCTGTGGCATTACAACAATCAGCTGCAATGAGTGCGGCTGCACCACGTTTTCCACGTTTCATGAGCCCATAAGCAGGCGACTGCTGCTGTGCAATATTAGCAGTCGGCGTAGTGTCCATTATCATAGTATATCAAATATATGTCTAAGCGTATTGAACAAACACGTTTGTATGATGGTTAGATTGGTGCATGTGAAATGACGACGGTAACATCATAGCGGACACCGCATACGACTCGTTCAACATTGTGTGCAAGTTCTATCCGTAGACTTCTCCATATGTCGCATGCAAGATATGATGACACTAGGAATTTGGAAGTGCGGAAAACCTCGAAACAATAACTGACGTCGATTCACTTTTCAACGCGAAAATTAAAGTACAGATATTCACAATATGATAACACAAGCACACAAACTCATTGATCACGGCGCGACGACCGGCGTGACGTTCATGCTACTAATATGGTATAAAAACGAACACGGCAAAACACGCGCCACGTGTAATGGCGACACCGAGACCGGACAACAGATTTACAATAATAGGAAAAACTCGGGTAGAAATATCGCCACTGGGTGCCTCCGGTACGTAGTCCGTTCGTGCACAGCGAAAAGTGACACAACAACAACGACAATGATAGTAATAATATGTGTATGACGTACGTGCGCGCCTCAACGATAATGCGAAATAATAATCATACGATAAAACTCACGAATAGTGGGCATGTGAAATTTAAGATTCAAACCAAAAAAAAAAAAAAAAAAAAAAAAGAGTAAAAAATGAAATTTCCTTGTCATAAAACGTAGTGCGTTTACATGCGAGTCCGACAACGGGCATGAAAAAAAAGAAAAGGAAGAACGACGACGATTATATCACTTGTCGGCACCACAACCACCACCACTACCACAGTACCACCGTTCACCGCCTACAACACTCGGACAATCGTCGCTGTCGTAGACCATGATTCGTCCGAACGCGCACGGTAGAAGGGAAAATACTTTGGTAGTATGGTCCGTTGTAATGATAGCACGGAGGATACCACTGCAGCTACTACAACCACAGCCGCGGTATATTACCGTCGTAACCGACTGGACCGCACTTATAATAACATTAGTGAAGGTAAACAAAATCTGGTTACATTACGTGATACGTCATTACGGATACAGACTTTATATTACAATAGTAAAGACTAAAGAAGTTTGGGATTACGGCGTAGTACGCCTACTCAATAATCATTAATCAACACTCAATCGTATTATAATTTATAGTCATTATTACTCATTAATTTCTATTTAGTATTTACTAGCACACAGTTGCCGTGATATACTTTATCTACATCAAATATATTACGACGCTCATGTGCTGGTGATACAGCAGTAATACGCATATGCGGCATACTAACTCTTACGCAATTTTTTACGACATATTTGCGAATTCTATTTTCTGTTTTATTTATGGAAAACCCTAAAATAAAAATACTAAATAAATCCACAGCTCCCTTATTCTATAATGCTCAATGTTGATGCAATGATGCCTGAATGGCAGCAGCCTAATTATACTGCCATATAGATATAACTATGTAAGAGAGGAAGAGTTAGTCTCAATTTTTAAGATCAACAAATAATTTTTTATAGGTACCGACCTATTTTATAATATTATGGAATAGAATTACGGAACATTTGGATTGAAAATAATAAAATACAATTATTTTAGAAGAAAGTATAATTGTACCTGCAAATTGTTTAACCGTACAGTAGCTGTACTCAAACGTTAGAAATCCTGAAACTCGATGATTTGATACCTTGCATATTCGACACTGGGTGTATATATACATTTCATCTTTGAGTTTTAACTCACAAATAAAAAAGTTTGCATCGCTATATAATGTCCATGTGTAATATGATTTTAGTATTCATTGCGTACCTACGGTTATTTACAATCATATTTGCTACTCTTGCCATCAGCAAAATGTCGACCTGTTTACTGTTTGTTCACCACGATTGAATGTTGTAGTTTAAATTGCATTTTAATTGTGATTTGTGATTAATTGATAATTCTTAATTATTTTGCAGTATATGCACCTATATATTCATACTTGAAGACTTAAAGCTCTATTTTTAACATAAGCCGTTTTAAAGTGTGTGTGCTAATCTGTAATCGGGTATCTCGTACCTCGGACCACCAGAAGAATCGCTTTTGTTTTTTTGATGTTTATTCGCCTGATTTAATAAAAAATAACTCATCCCTATTTTTATAATTTTCTTCAATTAGAAGCACTTGATAAATTAGTACCTACTTAGTACTTAGTAGGTACATAAAGTAGAAAATAAAAATGTTTGATCGTATAAAATTACAAAACTTATCACTTTTACATTGTAGGTACAGTCACTGCCGTATCTAGGCATTGGCAAGGTGGGCGGCGGCCAAGGGTGCAGTTTAAAATGATCGCTCTGGGGGCGCAATTTTTATATTATATAAATACTAAAAATTATAATATATTTATATATATATATAAATTGCCAAGGGCGCACATAAAGGTAGTTACGGCACTGCGTACAGTACTACAGTCGATATGGTCGCAGTGAGCGGTGACACTATATTTGAAATAACTTTGATATTCCCGAAAACATCTACTGCAGGTACCTACATATTTTCTAATCAATTCAAAACAATTCTGAACAATTCTAGTTAAGCAATCAAGCGTTTTTTTGTTCAAAATGCATGTTTTGGCGTGTAATATAAGAATGTAAAAAATAAATCGGACAAATTTCATTTGAGAGTTATACCTAGGTAGGGGAACAATTTCAAAAAGTAAGTTTTTTGAAACATGCATTTTTATAAAAAGAATACGTACTTAAAACTAAATATTATTAATACTTTTTTTTCAAAACGTGTGGTCCTTAAATTCAGGGCTATAACATTTAAAATTAAAATTTTGTTTTACGTTATTTACAATCTAAACGTTATGCAATATTCGCGTATATCGTTATTTAAAAGTAAAATGTTAAATAACTTTTGCATTTATTGTTTATCGTTCAAAATAATAGGCATCTAATGCGAGGAATGGCCCGCGGATTCGGAATACAATAAGTTCTTGGATTGATCCCTATTGTTGATTGTTAAATCACTTGAAATAAATATTCCTACGAATCAAATATTATAACTTTTAAGTAAATGGATTTTAAATTATTTACGTTTTGCGTTATGTTTTGTTTAATGGTATATTATACATTTTGTTAATCGTTATGTTTTATTTTGTGGTATTTAATTATTTGTGTTGACTGTTTTCCGTTTTAATTACGTTTAAAAATGTCAATAGTTTTTTGTCATTTATAACGTTATAAATTATAATGCTCAATCGATTAATAAAATCAAAAGTTATCTCCAACATATTACATACTTACTTTTAAAGTTTTTGCAACCTTGAAATATAGCATTATAAAAATTAATCCAAGATGTTGAAAATTAGCTGAAAAGTCTTTAGTTAACCTAATCACCAGAGATCATAACTTTTACATTTGCATATTTTTATTGAATGGTCTCAGATATACCATATAGTGTATAATGTATATAGTGTATATTATAGTGGTCTTATATTATGTGAGCTTATTAACATTTTTTTCGGGAAAACACGAAGCTAACCAACGCAAGTTTTATTAGTATTTTTGCATTTTTCGAAGTTTAAGTGCTATTTTTGTGTAGGTATTAAGTGCCATTTCAATGCCTATAGGGCTATAGCATTAGAAATTTAGAAACATATACTTAATAACAAAAATAATTTATACAGTCTTCAATATCTTCATATATGATATATGTATATCGTATGTATTCGAAGAAAACGAAGTATTTTAGTTTGTGCCTTGTTCGTATATTAAATTGTAATTTTTGTAGTTGGGTACTCATTTTTGTATTTTACATATTTACATTATTTCGTGTTATCGGGTGTTCGAGAACAAAATGTATGTCTCTCACTTCAACTCATAGGTAATCCAAATTCTATTTTTATAGTTTCTAGGTATTCCGATAAATTTACATAAAATTAAAATCAATAGATAATTGTGTTAGTGTTTTGAAAACAGATTATTATTCAATAACAATCTTTTTTCTTATTTAATAAAGACATTTTTTCTTTACATAATAAAATAATAAAAAATAATACAATTTTTTGTTTGCATTTTATATAATTTTTAGTGCATATTTAAGGGCTTATATGAATGTTTTTAAGAACATATTATAACAAACTTTTTTAGAGCTACACGTTATGAACCCTGCTAATAACTATAATGAGTGTAATAGTGTACGTTATACCTTGCCAGTTTATAATAGTAACATTGCCTGTTAAAGTAACACTAGTAATAGCTCTCTATGCCTACCACCTCCGGTCGCAAAACTCGAGGTCCGTAAGACCCCTAATACCACTATACCATTGCTAGTTAATGTAACACGTAAGTACCTAATCAAAAATTATACATACATAAAAAAAAAAATTTAACCAATTTTCAGCTATTTTGAATTAATTTTTATTTCTTTGAAAAACTTCATAAGTAAGTATGACAATGAAAGATAGGTAAGTTTTGATTTTACCAACCAATTTAACATTAAACAACTAACATTTTGAAAAAAAAAAAATTTGAAATATATTTTTCTCTTTAAGTTTTTAAAGAAACTGACTCGCGTTTCGGAAAAGCAGTACTTTTTGAAGTTTTTTACAAGTTACTTCCAAACGAAGTTCGTCTGACTTTTTTTACATTCTTATATATTACACTCCTAAACACACATCTTTAAATTAAAATCACCAATTTGTTAAACTAATTATGCCAAATATTTTTTATTTATATGTATAATGTGTATATGATATAATATGTTCCCTTATTCCTAGTATAATAAATACCTTCAGTTTATTATTATATTATTAGTGTTATTATTGTTTATTATTAATAAGACCTATATATCAATTAAATAATAATATAATTTTCCTGATAATTTAATACTCAAGTTCCAGGGGGAATTGTAGCTAGGGGCAATAATAATTTATAAGCAGGGCTATAGGCAGTCAATGAATCAAATTGAAGTAACTTGTACTTGTACCTAATCAGTGGCATGGTGAAAGGGATAAACTCCTTAAGGGTAATGTCTAACAGGTGATAATTTTTAGTATTAATTATTATAGTATTGTACTATTGTATAGTAATAATAACTAAGACAGGTCACAGCTCGCTGTAAAATACCTAGGTATAATTACAAATATGACAGTGATTGCGCCTTTATCGGATTATTGGGGCTGCAAAGTGAGTGGATTCTTAGACTAGAATCTGAAAAATATCAAGTTTGCCAAGCCACTGCACCTAATTAATTACATTTCTGAAATGTTGACCTCTTAAATCAACCATAAAACCAACACAAATTACCAACGAGCATAAATTAGGAAATACATCAGAAATGAATTGCTTACAAGCATAACAACATTAATATTAAATAAATTACAACTAGCTTTAATAAATTATGATTTACAAAGTTTCATCAATTGTAATATCTAATAACCTACCAGTTGCAAGAAATCAAGTAGGTAATGCTTTTGCTCACCGTGCTGGCTAATACTTGGCATCACAGATATGTACAATAAACTAGATTGCTAACCGATGAAGTTATTGTCCACCATTTTAATCGAGGCCACAGATAAGTACAATAGTATATTATATCCATTATTATATAATATTATCGTATAATTATATTGTACATATATGTGTCCTGGAATTAAATGGCTGCCGTCTGCTTCAACTAACACATTAGTAGGATTAGGATACAGGTGATACAGAAGTTGACTATCTAGTTTATTGTATGATTATCCCTGTATGATAGGCCCTGGTATGATAGGTACATATCAGCACATATCTGTGCTTGGCAACAATTGAATTAACATTTCGAATAAAATTTAACAACTTATTTTAAGTACAACAACTAAAATTGAGAGAAATTGCCTTCCTAAAGAAGATGCCACTGTACCCGCTTATGGCTTGATATCGGAAATTGTAATACAAATTATTAACTAATATGTAATGTTGCAATATTTAGGTACAAAAATTAAATTTTAAAATCTTAAAAATGTTATATTTTATTATATTTAAAATACTATATGGTATTATAGTTCAAAGTAACTCATAATTTACAAGTTGTCTCATACCTCAGTAGTCAGTCCCACGACAGTGCCATTGCGGTATTGCGTGTTGTTGCGTCATCACAATATATTTTCCACGATAATGGAGCGATGAATCATGCATGTATATAGCCAATAGCCATACAGATTACAGGTATTATCTATTTTTTGTTACCATTGCAGGTGCCTGCAATAAATAGCATGCTTACCTAGTTACCTACTGTTTCATTGATTTTGAAACTAACTAGTTTATTAAATTATTTTTTATATAACTACCTATCTATAACAATTTGATTTTTGGTAATGAAGTAAACTGTACTTTTTGTGTAGGTATATTAGTTATTACTTATTAGGAATAACGGTAAACTTTAAATTTGATTTTTTTTTCCTGTAAATGTCTGTAAAAAAATTTTTGCTCGGTCATAAAATCGGATAATGTAACACAATGTTCCTCATAAATAATATATATTTTTGAAACCAAGAAATCTAAAAATGTATAGGTAGAAGGTAGAAGGATAAGTAGGTGTACCTTGTATTTACCATTTTTTTTATAGACATTTTAACAAAATAAGATATTTAGATAAAGAATAACAAGTTGAGTTATTTTGTTATAATTTAAAAATATTATTATTATTATTATATTATAATAATATTATTCGTGGGGATTTGAAACTTTTACGTAAATATATTATTATGCATATTCAACATTCCTATTACATCATTAATAATAATGATGCACCTATGCATAAATATGCACATGTGTACCTATATGCATAAAGAAATTTTCATTTCCTATTTACACCGTTCTACGGTAAGGTGGTATTGAATCATAAGTTAATTACAATAATAAATAAAATAAATATATACAATAATAATAATTTAATATTAATATCTTATATATACAATTCTCGTGTCACAGTGTTAGTTATCATACTCCTCCGAAACGGTTTGACCGATTTTTATGAAATTTTATATGCATATTCAGTAGGTTTGAGAATCGGCTACTATCTAAGTTTGTATGTGGTGCGATAAGTGGTTCAGGAGTTAAGGCGAGTTTAAGTTATTTTGAGATTTACGATGGAAATATTTGTTTATAAATGGTTGCCATTGGTTACAACCTACTAACTCGGTTGTTGTTTTTTTTTTTAATGTACCTAATTCTGATTTTAGTTACTTACGCATCTCATGGGGTCCGCAATCCACCGCAGGTGGATTGCCTACCTGATAATGTACTACTGCTCGCATATATTATCCACGATCCGATGCAGTGGATTGCCTAGGTAACCTAGGTGGCTTAGATGTATGCAAATCACTTGAGGTTAATCTTAACATAATATATGGGCATATGATTCAGGCAACGCTGGAAGCGACAGCTAGGATAGGACAGCTAATATAACTGACACTTCGTGTCACGAAGTGCACAGGATCAGCTAGTTATATTATAAATGCAATGTTCTCGGAATTTAAAAAAACTTAATTAAATCAACTTACCTACTATAATAGTAATATAAATTATTTGAATAGCAATAGTTACACAAATATTTGAACTATTATCATAAAATATAGGCCGTCAGGTCTTGATCAGAATCGTTTTTCAAAAAAACAATTTCTATCTCGAATGTTTATTCCACGAACTCCATTTCAGATGTCCCATACATCCGTGTGGAACTATTACCTAAATATATTTCCCTTGACGTTCTGTACTCCTTTCTGTATCGTATATGTTATATGCAATGATTTAGCATTGAATTAAAATTGAACACATAGGCACATCGATAGGTACATTACGGCATTACGCAGTGACTTCCTTAATGACGGGGTACACTTGACAGTTGACACCTTTAGGCAGACACCTGATTTATCAAATCATAGGCCTAGTACAATTTAAAATGTTGTATTTAATATTTTTATTTTACATAAATTATAACTTTATAAGCCACAAAAATAGCCTAGCAAAATCCATATGCCTACACCATATTATGTCCATACTATATATAAGTTATAATTAGTGGTTATCATATCCATATGGTACTATTTATATCGTATGATTGAGATTTATCAGATAATTACCTACAGATTAGGCATTTAGCATTTACATCATAGACCTTTTACTCATAGACCGGCCCTCTTCAAGTTTCCGTCGTGTCATGATAGGTGGTGCTTTTCGGTTACTGAGTTACTCTGATACGGTTAAAAAGTAATCGAATAGGACATTTTCAGCTGTCCTATTTATCCATAGACCTTTTACTGCGCTATGTCAGCTTGCAACTGTCAATGTATTTTGTAGAGACTATAGGATGGGCCGGTCTATGAGTATAAGGTCTATGATTTACATTCACCGTAATCGGTAATTATATGACGATGATAAATGATAATTGATAATATACAAAATAATAAAACATTAAAAATGTTCAATATTTATTATAACTTTTTTTAAGGTGCGTTACCTTGAGTGGGTTCCCGCTTTTGTCAATCAGCCATAATTTCGTTTCTCCCAAATTAAGATAAATATAGGTGCATATAGGTACTTACAACTAGTTTTGTTTAACTGCGTTGACTGTTGTCGGTGGGCCCAGTGCAAATGCCCCTATTGCCCCATTTGTCCTTGCATAAATATGGAACTGCCTTTAGGTGTATAGGTACTGTATAGTAGAGGTTACCTGCTTTCCCCTTTTTTTAAACATATTAATTATACCAATAAATAAAAAACACTTTGACACAGTTAATAATGTGTTCAGGTATTATGTATTGTATATAAAACGTAAATATAATAATAAGTAGTTTTATAAATTATGATTTATGACTGTAGTGCTTAAAAAAAACATATTTTGTTATATATAGATTTTTATTATTTGATAATTTTGAAAGCGTAATTAATAAAACTGTAGAACCCGCACTACTATATTATAGTAGTTTTTAAGTGTGTACTTTGTCATTGAGCTCAAGCTCAATAGTCAATACTAGTAGCCAGTAGGCCACTGTAATAGATGTGTTAATTTGAAATAAATAATAATAAAACATTCAATATGAAAAACAATCCTAAGCGAAGACAGAGTGTTTCTTCAGTCTCTATTTTTTAGAATGTTTTATAATATATCTATTTATTATTTATACTACTAAAAGTAATTTATTTTTAATAATAAGTATTTTTTGTAGCAAGTTAAACTTATTTTTCACAAAATTATTGCATTCAATATACTATTATAACCTAACTTAGGTAAAATATATACCGATTTACCTAACATACATTTTAAGTTCCTACGGTTATTCATTTTTGAATTACAGTAAAATAAATCAATTTTGTTGAACACTAGTGTTGCACGTAAGTTATACTCACCCCGCAAAATATAAACTAGATACATTTATTTCATTATATATTTATTATATATTTATATCATAAATCACCCCAAAAGTATAAGATAGAAGTTTTTAAAAACTCAATTAAAAAATTGCTCCCAAAAGTGACGTAATAGATGTCTTACATATGCCGTCAAACTATTGCATTCATTGATTTGTTAAGAATCAAAAATGTTTAAAATATACATCGTAATATTTAATTTATCATATAATGTAAGCCCTAAATTTTTTTTTTAATTTAATATTTTACTTCAATAATTTAAGCAGTAACTTCAATGTTAACTTTAACAATTAAATTAATAAGGTATAACTGAACTATAGATATTGACAATATTATATTTTTATATTGTCAATAAAAATATAATCTAAAAAATTTAATAATTTTAATTTTAATCAAGCAATATATTAATGTATAAAAATTAAAGGTATAAGAATCTTATAATTAGATATTGAATAACTAATTATGCGAGTATGTTATTTTATATCATTTTATTTTGTGGGTGGTTAAACACCTAGATCAGTGGGTTGATAAAAATGTTTTCAGTAAAAAAAGAGCTTTTTGTTCATTTGATACCAAAACATCACTTTTTAAAAAATCAGCTGGTCAAAAATTTGTTGATTTTCTTGGTCCTTTATATTATAATTCTATGCCCTTCTCTATAAAGAAAAATGTTAATATTAATTATAATTATAATAATGCTAAAAAATTAATTGTTGAATGGCTGCATGTGTCGTTAAATGTAACTTAGGTTTAACTGTATGATGTTATATTATTATAATTTTGTTTTTTTTCTTCTCTCTCTTTCCATATTGTATAACTACGCAATTTGTGTTTTAATATTATTTGTATTAAGCATATGTAACAATTGTAACTCCCTATCTTCGCCACAAGCTTAGCTTACAGAAGATAGGTAATTCAAATGTATAAATTAATGTCTAATTGTATATTTGTTTTTAAATATAAAAAAAAAAAAAATATCAAAATGATAAAAAAGAGATAGGTTAGGTACCTAGTAAATTTTTATAAATTATAAAAATAACAATACTAATGAGCAGGGTTTAGAACTGAATATCATATTTTTTTTTATAAAATAAGCATTTATATGATAATAAACTTCAAAAATGAATAATTATTCAAAAAATATCTTTTAATTAAACTTTAAATATTAATACTAAATATGTCTAGGTATGTACAATAAAAAATAATATTTTATCTGTAGTAGATTTAATTTTAAATTAAATATTTTTTTTATTCATTCAAAAAATATTAGTGACAAAATGTATTTATATTTTTTAGTAATTGGCATGTTAAAATCTCAACAATTGATAATTGTTTTAAATTGTTAGCACTTACCTATGACATAAAATAAACATGTTTGTATAGTGGGTATAAAAAATTAATATTATTGTTTCAGACAGTTTTGATGATATAATAAATACTTACAATTTATTACTAATAATAATAATTATGTGTATTGTGCATATCAAGCTTTCAAAAAATTGAAATGTATTTTATAATCATACATTTAGGTACCGACTTCAATATAATGTTCATGTACATTAAATTGTTTACAGTTATTGTAAGCCTAGTTATTCTTTATTTAACTCTAATCATATTAAGTAAGATATTTGTATGAACAAATCTAGTTAATGATAATGTATAAGTCAATACAAAATAATATTCATCTACCGAATAAAACAGACATAAATAATGTGTTAGTCCTATGAATTGTGATAATAATTATATTTACATTATTAATTTTTAAATATTAACATCACATTTTAAATCAAATAATTCAATTTCCATAGTTGCAATATTTCTTGTAATTTTTTCCAATACATAAATTGTACATAAACAGTTTTTATTTTAAAACTGTATGGAAAACTATGACTGTATAAAGTGTAAGTTCTTAACTTGACCTATATAGTAGATATATACTATTATATTTATATAATATAAAATTGATAAGGTACAACATATTATTTAATTATGTACAGGATGGTATAAACAATATAGGTACTTTATAACATATTAATATAAATAAACACATTTTTAATGCCAATATAATTATTATAATAAAATTGATTGTTCTTCTTTAATATATTTTATTATTAATACCGTTAACATTTTACAATACATGCATATGACACATTTATAAATTAAATTTATATATTGAAAAGAAAAATAATGTTTTAGTTATTGTGACAAAACAAACACATAAAACACATATACACACATACACACACCATAGTTTTCAATTTTTTTATAGAAAATAAACCAGTTACATTAAACTAAACTCTTAATATGCATACATTTTTAAAATTATAGGACATATAATATATTATGATTATAGTATATATGTATAAATAAATTATACTTCGTACAAAAAAAAATTTCATTGTCTCCATCTTCTCAGCTATTATTTTATACTGTGAACAATTGGTGGTTGATCATCTTAATCTTTTTTATTTTGTTGCGACTTACGTTTATCAGTTTTCTGTTGTTGTTGAGCAGCCATTGCAGTAGCAGCCATTATGAGCATCTGTTGCTGTTGATTTTGCTGCAAAGAAGTAGTAGTAGAAGAAGAAGATGAAGAAGTAGTAATAGTAGATGTTGCTGTTACAGACATACTACTACCATTACGTTGTTGATGGTTTCGACTTCTGCCTCCACATAACATGTCTATAATGGATGCTGATGCAGTAGCTGTTGAGACCACTGTGGCATTCCGACGTTGCAGTTGTTGTCTAACCGTCATTGGAGCAGAAGAACTAGCAGCAGAACCACCACTATTATGTGTGGCTGCTAACGAGCTACGTTTATGTTGCTGCTGTGATAGAAGCCTCAACGGATTATTAGTGGCTGAGGTAGTGACAGGTACAATTGTGATTTCTAAGTTAGTCGCGGCTGTTGAAGGTCCTGCAGTAGTTGTAGAATGGAATGATATTAGACCTTTTCGGTTTTGCAGGTTGCTGTTCTCGACTGTTGGCATCGGTCTCTGTTGCCTTGTGGTGTTAATTATTGTTGATGACTTAACAGTAAGGTCTAGTAGAGCCGCTGTCTGCTGTTGCTGGACTACACCGCCATATTTGCGCAGTCTTTGCTGTTGCTTATTATTATTGTCACCAATAGGATTGCCACGATAAGCTCCACTGGTCAATAATACATTGTTACTGTTATTACCGACTGGCGTGTCTTCGTTCGGCTTTTGTTGCTGTTGTTGCAGTTTCAGTGAATCAATCGCGCGATTTATTTTGTCATGTAATGCTGCTGCTGCCGCTGCTGAAGTAGGCTGCTGTCCACCGATGCTACTGTGGTTCATATTAGCTGACCGCCGTCGCTGCTGATGATGATGACTCATTGTCGCCGAAGTTGTTGAAGTGGAACCACTTCCTGGTGATGTATGTCTTTGATGAGATATTTGCTGTTGATGTTGCTGAGACTTATTCAATAGGCATACAACATCAGGCGTTACGGTCATCACTACAGAATCCGAGTCTGAATCTACATTTGAGTCATCGTCAGTACCTCCGTGATATGGTTCGTTTAAAACGCGACCGTTGTAGTCTTCATTGTTGACGGACAACAATGATTCAAATGAAACACCACGCCGCCGACGCTGTTGTGAAGATACCGCAGCACTAGCATCTTTTCCAACGCTGGTTCCACTACCAGCACTTGCATTTAAAGGTACTGCTGTTACTTCCAACCCACCCAATCGCAAAGCATCTACCAGCCACCGACGCTGTCTTTCTTCGTCTTCTCGCTGTTGCCTTTGCTCATCGTTAAAATTTTGGCGTGAAACACGTCTTTGGCAAGCCACCATCGCCGCCACTGTAGATTTTTTGTATCGACTATTATCGTCAGATCCATACTCTTGGTTGTCATCGTCATCGTCGTATTCTATTATGACAGGTGGAAGTGGTGTTTGTTGTCGTTCGATGTTAATATTTCTTCGCTGAGACGTAACCGGTAAAACTGTAGTAGTAGCATGTATTTTTTGCCGGTTTTGCAGTCGATTATTGAATCGTTGTAGCTGTTGTTGAGGAGAACTATTAGAAGAGGGAACTATAACTGGCATAATAGATACCGAAGGTGGCAGATGATGATGTATTATTCTAGTCGTTGAAGATTGTAAAGACGAAATAGGTGGTGGCAGTCGTCTGTTTAACGGCTGAAGTCTTTGTTGTTGCTGCTGAGCAGCTAGGATGTGCTGTTGACGCTGGGATTGGCTAAGCTGATTTAATTGTTCCAATTGTCTAGATCGGTGACTAGATTGCTGCTGTTGCTGTGGCTGTCTAGGTCTTGGATGTGATTGTTGCTGCTGGTAAATTACTCGCGGTTGTTGCGGATGTTGATTTTGAAGTTGTTCCGTGGTATAAACCATGCGGCGACGTTTGGTCGGTTGTTGCTGACCCGGTTGCCCAACAGCCACCGCCGGACGCTTGTTACCCACAGCTGCAGATACAGTAGTAGCACCATTAATTACGATCATGTTTCCGGTAGATGAAGTAGAGATAGCTTTTTTGTTGCCTTGATGAATGTTGACTTTTGTGGTGGAAATATTCTTATTGGCAGTTTTAGACACTACTGTTGATGGTGGTGGTACGCTATCCGAATCTGAGGTAGAAGCCTCGGTAGTGGTATTTGTGGCAGCATCGTTTGTAGCAGAAGACGCATCATCAGAATCTGAATCATCTGAATCGTCGTCATCGGTTGATGACGAATAGTTCATTCCCACTGTTGCCCCACTGGCTCCATTTTGTTGCCGACTACATTTCTTCTTAAGCTTTCGGCGCCGATGACGCCTACGTCGGTCATCATTGCCATCACCGCCACGCTCTAAGTGACGTAACCGACGGCGCACTCGGTTCCATCGGAATGACATCCAGGATGCTGGATGAGAAGGCCAGCCTTTGAGTTTAGGAGCTGTAAAAGTAATTACAAATATAATATAAATGGCACAAATGATATAATAACATATAATTTTAGTAACAGATAATAAGTATAGTATTACCTATATATATTATCGATTAACCCGCTATTTAAAATATAAGCAAAAAAATTACAATAATATATTAGACAAATTAAACTTATTTAATTTAGGTAATTGACTTCAATTCAATCAAACATTATAATAATAACCCAGTTAAAAGAAAATACTTAAGTTTGTTGGACACAATTTAAAAAAAAATGTATAAGATATTAAATAATTTAACAGAGTAGTATATTAAATTTAGCATATCATTCTCGTCAGTTTTAACAGTAGCCATAATTATGCATGAAGTATTCAATAATATATTATTTAATTGTTAAATAATTATTAGTTATAAAATATTTTTTATATTAACCTAAAATAGCTTAAATAGCTCTTAAGTATATATATTACTTACATTTAGATCATTTTGATATTAGTAAGAATGCAGTATTCATGAAATAATATTTTATTTCATTAGCCATTATTGTGTGGTATTATTATTATTATTATTATTATTATTATTATGCCGTATTAGTTTTTGGAGATTACAGGAGTACATATATAAACATGTAGAATGTTGACTGTAAAAATAGCGTGTTGTGTGCAGTCAAATCCACTCAAAAGAGCCGATAGTATAAAAGTTGTAATATGTATAATTTGTTGAATTTGTACATTTGGAAAGCATCAATAAGTTACATGTTGAAAACTGAAAGTGACTGTTGAATTAAATGAATAAATATTCGAAAAAATAAAATGAAGACAATACAAATTTGTTGGAAACACGCCAAACAAAACATTTAAAATAAATAGGTTCTAACTAAAAGAAAAAATAATAATAAACCGGAATTCCAATACATACTTAACATTTTTTGATTTTAACAATTAAATCATTTAAATGTTATCACATAAAATTTTAACGCGTAAGACTTATACAGCCATTTGTTTTTAATTATAAGTATAAATTCTAAAATAAAAAAGCAATATCTGACATTTTTTAATTTTATAATGTTGATAATAATCATTATTATGCTTTTAAATGATTAGCTCACTAATTTAATATTGGGAGTATAAACTCTAAACCCTGTCCCTTGCTTAAGATATGGTATTATACATTATTTTAATGTCCTGTATTATATTATTATCACTTATACTAAAGTAAATACACCAATGAATAATGCACATACCCATATGGTTGACCAACACTGCCGTGTTTTGCTGATGGTTTTGTTGAGCATTAAAAGGCTCCAACAGAAGTTCGGCCGGATAATCATACGTGTCTCGACAAAATAGCACTCTGGTCATTGAATCTACTCCACGGTATGTGGCTGTCAACTTTTCTTTATTATCATTTACCACAACAGGGGTATTTCCCTCATTCGACTGCTCTTCACGCTTACGTTGTAATTGTGCTCTGTATCTGCAGTATCGAGAGTAGCTCATCACCACCAATCTTTGTTTAATATTACTACCCACACTGACATTGCTTTTCGTTTTTTTTTCACTATGTTGGTTACTTTTACGACGACGTGTACAACAATAGCAGCAGCATTTTTTATCATTGTCTTGCTTCCTTTCTTCTGAAAAAAAAATAGTTAAAATAATAAAAAACGACATTAAATTAGGTGTAATGCGTGTAGTACCTTTATTTACCGCCGCTGATTTATTAATATGGTGACGATTATTTTTCTTAGCAACAGAACTAGTGCTATCACCATTAACCAACAACTTGTTATTTAATCGATGGCGCTGACGACGGCAGTGTCGACGACGGTAAGTAACACCTTCACACTCTTTTTTGTGAATTCTAGCTGCAGCTAAGGGAATATGTTCTGTTTTTACAGCCTCGTCAACAGCACGTTTTGTGTTATAATTACTGTCACTGCTGCCATGTTGCTGTTTTACTGATTTACTACCATCGACACCAAAATCAACAGCTTCAATCAGCTCTTCTTGTTCCTTTTTCACTTTTTCTGGACTTAAAGAAAGTAAATTTTCTTTTTTCACCACATCTTTGGTCAGGGTCGATTCTATTTTCACTTGAATGTTTTTATCATCGTCCCAAGTTTTTAATTTCTCTTTCTGACATTGTTTTACATCACCCTTTATGTCCGTTACTAATGATGACAGTTCTGACTGTTGCTCATCCTTGGGCTTCAAAGTTTCTATCCTGTTGGATTTTCGATCATTAGAGCTGTCGTCATCATGCTCCGATTCCGATGACTCGTCGTCAGATTCTATATCTTCATTTTCATCATCATCGTTCATCAGTCCACCACGAATCCATTCAACAAAATCTTCGGCCCGCAATACTAATCCCGAACAGCCAGATGGCAGTGTTCCTGAAGAATGACTTCCACTACCATAACCATAATCGTCGACGCTACCACCACCGTTGTAGGTAGATCCTACACCGCTGCTACCGTTAATAAATGTGTTACTCGGCCATCTTTCTGCACCGCCACTGGCACTCCAAGTGTTGATCTCCAACACTTCATCCTCACCATGTACACCTCCAAGTCGGCCAGCGGCTGTTTGATCAGGCATCACGTATAACCGAACGCTGCACAATACGTTTCCATGACTATACTGAGCATCTGGCGACAACAGTGGGACTCCTACGGAGGGGGGATCCAACGGCGGAGCTGTAGATAAGCGATTGCGGTTGTACGGTGATTGTGACGAAAGGTGGTTGTTAGACGCTGCTGCAGCTGCCACTGCGGCATAAGATTCTGCAGCCTCGAGCTTCTTAGCCGACGGCTGACGAGTGCGTCTGGGTAAAGTTCGACGGCGTGGCAATAACGATGTCGAATCATCGTCAAATCCACCACTAACACCGTCATCGTCATCTGAACTAGCCACAGCTCCACCATGGATGTTGCTATTGCTTGTCATAGTTTCTGTTCCATCACCGCCGCCATTTGATGCCACCGTTAACAGTTCAGGTGGCACAATTCTGTTATTATTACGTTTCTTGAGCTGTGACGAAGACGACGGAGCTGTTGTTGACGTTACCACGCTGTCGTCGCGCCATAATAACTCCAGTTCACCAATACACACCGATTGCTGATAGTGATGCTGTCGCTTCTCTGCTGCAGCAGTAGTTGTTTTCGGCAATTTCAATGAGTTTTTTTGATGATGTCTCTGTTGCCGCAGCTGCTGCCGGTCACCAGTACTGCTGTTTTTCTTGCTGTACCATGGGCGGACTGCGTAGAAATGATTCATGCGCACAACGGACCATTCAGAATGAGACGATGACGAAGACCTTGATGACGACGAACCATCATCACAGAAACACAAATCATTCCCGGCATCATTATTGGCACAGCAACATGACGATGACGAATCGTAAGACTTGACAGCGTTATCGCTTTCATCGTCCTCCCCTGTCATCAGCTTTTTCCATCGTCGTCTCTTCTTTTTTGTTATGTCATCGCGTTTGCGATACGCTAACGCACTGTAAAACGTATATGGGCCGTGTGTGGCCAGTGGATCTCCTACTAGACGCACAGTATTTAACATATCGTCCTCTTTCGACGGGTCACCTTCCTTTTCTTCATTGTCAGAATTTATCTTACGGTGTTCTAGTGAATCGTGATCTGTCTTCACAAATGTCATTGGAATGTCAGCATCGACAACTTTTGGTAGCGCCTGCTGCTGTTCATTACTTTTGTGGCCGTCAGCTTTGACTTCATCATTCATGTTGCTCATCGGGTCTTCGTCTGCAATAACTTCCACGGTTTTTAGCTACACCTAAAACAAACAGTAATCATTATTTACTCTAGTAATTTTCATATAGTAAAATATATATGAAACAAAAATATGTATATAAGTAATTAACTACATAAGAAATCTTGTGTTAAAAAATTATTGTGTGTCATCTTTTCTACATCAAATACTTAAATTTGGAAACAAAATGTTATGTTATACATTTTTTTTTTTTTGTATATTTTGATAATAAGATTATTTTATTTGTATCTATTTATTTATCATATAAATATTCATATTTTAAGTTAGTTCTGCATTCTTTATATTAATTTTATCCATTTATAAACACTAACAGAGGCAACATTATAGGTAGATAATGTAGGCCCATCATAAACTATGGCTATAACACTTAATAATATTTTCATTTTATCTCACCGACCCATTTGGACTAAAAAAATATATTCCAAAACAAGAGTCATAACTTATTTGTCTATAATTTATTAGTATTTTAAGAAGTAAATGAGTTAAATCACACATGTTGTATCCACAATAAAGCAAAGTATATTATGGAATATTTTTGAGATCTAATTTAAGTGAAAGAATTAAAAAAATTTGTTGATGCTAAAAAATCATATTTTTGCAATTTGTTAAGATTTGTTATAAATATTTCTTTTAAATTTGAACATTTTTTTTTTTAAAAATTTTGATATTTTTTTAACTTATTCAATGGATTCACTAAATAAATAATTATCAAAAAAAAAAAAATTACTTAATTTGCTAATCAGTTTTAAGCATATTTTAATTCCATGTCCAGGTTTCTGAACATTTATTGATACACGAGTAATGAGTTCAATACATAATTATATTGTACCATTGGGCTCACGCCCGTTTATTAATTAAATAAATAACGCATATATGCATATCAATTACTAAAATTATAACATTTTGGTGTACCTGGATAAAATGCATGTAACTTTTTAATAAATTATCATACTAGGTTAATTTTTGGGTAGATTTATTTGTTGTTGGAAGTATTATTAATAAGCCATTATCACTTTTTTGGCCAGGTTAATAGATTTGAGATTTTAATATAAACTAATGAACGCACATTATGTCAATGGCAATGAGAGGGCTAATATAAAATAACAACAGATAGTTTTAATTAATTTTGGTATGTACATGATGTAAATTATACCGTAATAACCAGTTTACTTTTATATGCAAATATGCAATATACTAACAAAAATATATAAAACACGTATATATATATATATTAATAATACACAGGATTACATCAGTTAGATATTTTAACTTTTATATCCATTACCTACCAACAAGACAACTTATGAAAAATTGTTATTAATTATTGGTGTAGAATCTACACTGTAGATGAAGACATTTGATTTGTTAAATTGTATTTCTATCAGAAGATATTTATTATAATAAATTACATTTTTTACTTTGAAATGTTGAAAATATTGTGTTAGTACTTAATTAGTTCAATAATATAATACATTTATACAATTATAAATTATATATTATAAATAGAATATAGAATTGCTTTTAAATAAAAAAAAGAACTTTTTCATACTACAGAAGGAATTCATTATTTTTTGAACACAACATTATTACATTTCTCTTAAAATTTTAGTCAAATACTTACTAATAATTAAATGTTTTAAATTTAACTCTCTAACATTTTAAAACCTTTCAGAGTTAAAAAAAACTTACTGTTACAGATATTAATATATTACTAATTATCTTGTAGTATACAACTAAAAATAAAATAAGCAATTAATATTTAATAGATAAAAATTAGTTTGGTATTAAGTATTTTTAATTATAATTAAAATTAAACAAAAAAATATTTTAAATAGTTTTTAATTTTTAGTTATATTTATTAAAATATATTAAACATTTATTAAATAAACAAATATTAATATTACAATTTAAACTTGTCCGTACATCATGTGTACATCTATTTCCTACATAAATTAAATTTTTCGTAATTAACTGTATTCATTGTATTATTAAGTTGATTAAATATCTAATTAATAATTATTCAATTCATAATATTTAACTTTACTTGCACTTGAGTGTTATTTAAAAATATATATTATTAATTTATTACAAATTTATTGAAGTACCTACAGCATATTTCAATACCTAATGAAAGTACAAAGCGAATTTATTTTGTGTCGGGTTGTAGATAACTATACTAGAGTTATGAAAAATAATACTGGAGAAATAGAGAAATAGGTACCTCATTTTAAGTTATATAAATAAGAATTTTGAGAATAGAATTATTTTAAATGGTAACTAAGTACTATAATAACATTAAACATCAGAATGAACATTTCACATTTAGAATGTATATTAGACTAAATATATTATCATAAAGAATAGTATGTTGAAAATTGTGACTTCTTTTAAAAGTTCTCCTTCTTAACAGCTACAAATACAACTTTGTAATTTTAAAATTAAATTACATAATGTATATTAAAAATATATATATTTGATGTTGTAAATACCAATAGCTTCTGACATACACTAATAAACATAATTAAAATCGAATACTTTATTAATTTTTGTTCTACAGTGACCGCATCAAACGTGAGCACGCATATGGGTAGTAATATTAAAAATCATGAAATTAATAGTTTCATTCTTTCTTCATAAAATCCTAATTAATAATATTTATAACATTTTTAAATAATTTTAGTTATGATTCTGTTGAAATCTATAGGCGCAATTATCGCCAAATTTTTGTTTTGTTTTGTGTCGGGACTTTAGCTGTCATAGTTTCTTTTAAATAATCTGTGTGAACATTTCTCTCATCACATTATACTAAATTTGTTTATATATATATATATATATATACATATTTGTAAGTAGGTTATAATAAATATATATTTTAATTATTATTTATAGTAGGTATAAAAATATATATTTTAATCAATAATTATTTTTTTTTATTTGAAATAAGCAATCTATACTAATAAATTAAATATAAGATAATGGGTCACCATTTACTATTTATTTACCAAGCTCAAGTTAACATTTTTTTTTTTTTTCATGAACTTGTTTATTATTTATATTTATTATACACTTTTATGTGAATTTATGTAATAACGATGTTCATATTATTAGTTAAACAAAAACTCATGACACCACTTTCTTTTTAGTTTTTATTGAGGACTTTCTGGCAGTATGAAAATGAGAAGATAAATTATCAGGGGATAAGGATAATTTAGAATTCAACCGGAAAGTCAACATAAGTGCTGAATACAGAAGAATATGTACTTTTTCTTTAATAGCAAAATTATTATGAAGAGTAAAGTTGGAGATACATGGTAAGACGTTGGATACATTTTTAGAAATCAGTACTTTTTTATGTATCGAGTGGGATTTAAAATATAAAGGTACCATGTACTGAAAAATACAGGATGAATGGCATGCCTAGAAGATAAGTATCATTTCTATTATGAAGTACATATGTGATACTTCGTAATTAAATTAAAAATAACAAAATTCTACTTATTAAGATATCTAGTATATAAAGCTGGGGACCTTGTAAAAATATGGAGTGTAGAAATGTACTAATATATAATATTATGTTTACTCTAATAGTGTTATATAAATAGTTTTAGTTTTTGTCTAAAATTATAGCTAAAAGGTTTAAGCTTCTAATATCCATTTTTCAATCAAAAAATGTAAACAATATATTATAATTTATAAATATAAGAAAGCAGCAAGTACAACTTAAACATAATATCTAACAACCTTATCGGTTGAAGTTAAAAAAAATTTTACTATTAAATAATATTATTTCAAAGAAACAACGGAATTCACAATAGACCGTATTCAATCAAACAAATTGAAATAAAGAACATAACATTTTTTATTTTAAAAATAATATAATAAATAGGTACCTATTAAAATATCAAATTTGAGCTGTACAAAATATTATTTTAATTCAAATAGGTATTATAATGTTTGTACACAGTGATGGGGATAATTTACTGTAGCATACTCACATTGGATGGAATCAAAATCGAAATGTTTTTTCTTTTTTGAATCCAACTATGGCTGTGTAATAATAATACAACAAATAATAAAATTTGGTATTTTAATATTACTAGGTACACACACAGGCACACATACACACACACGCGTACACAAACAAACAGACAAACACAAACGCGCGCGCACTCACACACTCACACGAAACAAAAAATATTTTTTAAGTACGAGTACCTATTATTGTTTACACAATATTTTGTTAGTAATATTATTATGAAAAATCTGCGACAGACTGTTGTCGACGAATAAACCTGTTGTAAAATAAAAATATATTAGGTACCTTGTATATAGACGCTTCTACGATTGTATGCGAGAATGATCGTTTTCGTGACGAACGCCGTCTTCTATCCTGTTGTCGGCGTCGAATAGCCGTAGTAATAAGCTCGTCCGCAACAAAACGATCCGGAAAACTCTTGTATCTGAAACCGGATCACTGAGCTGCTCGTTGTTCAACACTTGTCGGGGAATGAAAATCAATTTATCGAAATATGTAGTCGAATAATAACAATAATAATGTGCATGTACAATACGACGCGATACACATACACGACTGAATAATAACATCAATTTAATTAGTCACCAACGTCGATTTACGCGTAAATTGTCGTATTATAATAATTAACGCGAGTGGAAAATATATAATTTGAAAACTATTAATGTTATATTTTTTTTTTTTGCTGTTATCGGAATGAAATTTATTGTATACATTATTATTACAGTTTCACTATCGGGTAAATAATATTTAATAAAATAATTATATGCGCGCGCGCTAGAGTGAGTCCGTGTGTGTTGCGCGCGAGTGTGTGCGCGGCGCGTGCATGCGCGTGTGTGAGAGTCGATCTTGTGCGTGCGTGTGCGTCTGGCGCGGGTGAGTGTGCGTGTGTGTTGTAAAATGTATATAATCTATACCAATACTACAACAAGTTCGACTGAACGAATAGATTGCGTACGGCGCACAGCGGGACGCCACGACCCGGGAGAACGCGGATAAATAAATAATAATAATAATTGCTAGTGTTTTTTAAGTTATTGTTATTATTGTATTATGGCGGCTGTGGAGGTTGACTTTACTCGGCTAGTGTGATAGCTTCAGCAGCGGTGTGGCGTGTGCCCAACGTAGTTTTCACTATGATCGGAAGATAGGAGAGACGCTGGCCAAATTAATGTATAACAATAAAATATTATACTCTGAATATAGTATAATAATATAATATACGTAACATGTACATTAATAAGCCGCCGTGGCCCGTGGCGGTAGACGGTAGTAGTGGCCGCCGCCTCTACTACTTTGTTATAGCAGTAGTACACTAGCACCGTAGGTACTTTGTCGAGCTAGATGCTTCGAGTGCGTGCGGGGCTGGGAGGCGAGGCGGGAGCGCTGACTGCCGCCGAGCCACTACGGACCGATCCGTGGCGCGGCGGCGTCGGCGGTCGCGGTGGGTGGCGTTGATGGCTGGTGGCAGTGGCGGTGAGTGGTCGAGTGGTGGCGGCGGCAGCTGTATAGCTGCTACGCTCGGCGGACTACGGTAAGAAGTGAGAACAACGACGGGTCTTCGCGGCAGCGACGGGTGGCGATGGATTCGGCCGCCGCCGGGGAGAGCTATTAGGAAGAGGAGTCTAGCTGCAGGAGAGTGAATTTCGATTTCGTCGTCGTCGCTCGTTGGATGCGGCGGAACAGTGGATTGGGAGGGGGTGGGAGAGCCATGGTCGCGGCGACGCGCGCCCGTCGCTACCGCCTCTGCCACAACCGCTGCATAGTTGATGATGAGTGGAGTGGAGGAGTAAAAGATTGCTTTTCCTGAGATTATGTATACATACTATACTCGCATGTATACAATATACTACATGGAAATCATAATATTATGTAATATATACTTTAAATTGCTATCGAATGTGTTTTTTACGTACACATTGTTGTGATATTAATAGTTATAATTATATACAATAGTTATATTATTATATTAAATATAACATAACATTAATACCTATATTGTATTATAATTATATCCAATATATAAACTGCATTTGCAGTTGTAGGCTTAGAGTATAAAGTATATTACTATAGAGTATAGTATAGACCTATAAGCTATAGTATTAGGTATATATAATATATTTATAACTAGTGTGCAGATTTAAATGCTCTAAAAAACAAAAAAAATATAATTTAATAAACTTATAAAAAAATGCCCTTAAAATGATTTATTTAAAAAAAAGTATTATTTAAAATAATCGATAAATCGATTACACAGAACGAAACTATAAAAATCACTCAGGAATCAGTAATCAATTACAGATAAGACAATACGAAATAGTGCAATACTATAAACAAAACAGTATTTGCACTGACAAACAGTGCAATACGATTACTTAATGACTTTGATAAATAACTTATCATTTTATCTTTATTACAGATCGTATTTAACTGGTATAAACGGTATATCCATAGTATATTCTAAAAGTAGAAATATGATATTTTTCTTTTAAGAGGATATTAAAATATATTTTATCAAATTGTCTTATAACATTACTAAATAAAGTATGTACAAATAATAAAAAATGACTTAAAAATAAAAAATGCACTTAAAATGTCAAAAAATGCAAAATAAAAGTTTCATTTTTTAACTCTTTGATATATGAAATGGATTTCGTGCTTGGAAAGCATTGTTTTAGGACATTCAGAAAAAAATTCAATTTGAATTGAAATCTGCTTCTTATTATAATACATACATGTACACACACACGTTAGTGTGTATTTAGTGAGCACAGTATAGATATATAATATATAGTATTAACTATTAAGATATAACTATATAAGTTATATATTATAGTATTGAATAAACTTGCAAAACACGTATATATAATATTAATTATAGTTATATTATGTATACTAGGTAAGGTGTAAGGTTTATTGTAAAAATAAATGTCAACAATTTATGTTACCTAAACTGGCTGCATGAAAATTGACGATAGTGATTGTGTTTTATAAGCATTTATAAATCTTATTCGACGATACTTAGTATAGAATTGAATGTATAACACTATTTTTTAAATAACTTTACACTTTAATTTTATTGTTTATACAAGTATGTTTAATTTTAATATTAATGATAAAGACTTTTTATAAAAATAATGTTTTTGTGTTAGTCGATCTTTAAAGGAAAAATATATTCTCAATAGATCTTAATCAAAAAAAGTTTGGCAACCCCTGCTGTAGGATCAAGGGCGTGCGCAGGTGTGCGCAGGTTTTCACTATTCATGGCAGTGGCTATGGAGAATAAATTAAATTATTAAAAGAATACATAGATGGGATTAGCCTCTCAAAATTCAATACCATTAGTTCAAAATCAAAACTATGCTATAATATATATTATTATACTCCAAAACATTAATATAATTTATACAATTTAAATATTTGATCAGTTCAGCATGACAACCTCGACTTAGCGTTTTAAAATAATTCATAAATTTTAATTTTCAAATAATATCATAAAATAATAATTAATTTTTGCATAAAACAAAAATATTTCATAATCTTAGCAATATTCAACAATAATTAATAGTTACGAATTAAGCTAATAAACTATGAGGCATTTCATTTTGTTAAAAGTAAAACAACGGCTTAGCGTTTTAATATATTTCAAATCCCCCTCCCTAAATGCAGTTTTACACAGTACACAAGTGACTCAATCAAATTAATAATATTTATAAGTAAAATAGTTTTTTTTTTTTACTTGGGCAGTTTTTATACCTTTGCCTATTTGTGATACTATTTATTTATACAATTCGTAATATAAACCAACAAATCCTAATATAAAATAATTTTGATTGCATCATATGCATGTGAACAATTTTAATTTCACAATTATTTGTTGTTAGCTCGTCAGTCTTGTAATTTATTTTGTACACCTCATTAGGTTTGTACATGGGTGTATCAACTATCAAAAAGGCGATTTTTTCAATTGTTTAAACTAACGTATCTATCAGATAATATTTCTGAAAAAAATGTTTGAATTTGCAATGAGATTTACTCAAAAATTACTGTCTTACATTTTTAAATTAATTTTTTCACTTTAATATTATTAACATTAAAATATTCAAAATTTCAAAATCTAATTTTGGAGGATTTAAGGGTAAAATTTAAAAAAGATCGGCAAGTGGATACCGCTTTGTATGTACATTATATAAGTGTCTAGTTTGTCACTGTAATGGATGTATTAATTTTGAATTTAATGATATAAAATCATTATTGTAAACAAAAAACGATTCTAAGCGAAGACGAGATATCCAGAATATATTACAAAGTATATTTTATATAATATTATTGACATTAAAGTAATTTATTTAACTATTAATAATACAGTAAATTGAATTCATTTTTATCGAAAACAATAAAGCATTAGAAAATTTCTTATGCCTATAAATAGTTTAAAAAGAGTCAATATATATTGAACATTTTATGGTGTATAGAAAATACTAATAAAAACATTCGGTGAAAGTTTCATATATTTACGATTATTATTTTTTATGTTACACCAAAAAGCAAAATCGATTTTGTCAAAAATTGGCTTTGAGTAAAAAAGATGTCTTGTTTTTCCTGACGCGTTTGAAAACTATTGGACATTTTTTGCTTTTGACCTCTTTAAAATACTAACTAAATACACTTTCCTACCAGAAAAGATGTTGAAGAAAATATAAGCACTTTTACTGCCCTAAAATGTGATAGACACACAAAAAAAAACACAACATTGTAAAATCAATATATTCTTTGCTCCGCTCAGAATTTAAAAGTTGATAAATCGTTTATATAAGTTAACTACATGACAAACTCAATTATAAGTTCTTAAAAGTTTTATCTGATAACTAGGATAGTTGGTACAATTGGCATAGTAATATAAGTTGGTCTCTTTTAGTTGAAAACACATGAGTGAGAATGAGAGATCGAATAGCGTTTTTTTTAGATTCAAATTGGGTTTTTAGGGTATCTATACTGTATATGACATAAACATAAAATAAAAACATTTTATAGATAAATAAATTTCCTTCTCAATTAATACAAAGCACTTTTTGTCTTTCACAACATATTTGATGTTTATTAATTTATTAGGCACTAATGTATACTTAAAGTATTTGTTACAATATTTTAAAATACTATTATGTATAAAATACCTTAGCCATAATTAAACATCAAAAGTGATATAACCTGCATCATCAATTATTATTTATTATGATAAATAATAATATAATTAAAGAATTTTTTGAGTCACAATATACGAGTAGAAACAAAATTTAAATTTAACCGTCATCTTTTTAAACATACCTATAAGTTTAATTTATTATAAGCATTTTTTAAAACAAAAACATTTTTTTATTTATCTGAATACAAGAGTTTTACAAAATACAATTATAATTACTATACTCATAACTTATAAGATATAAATTATAATATACGTATTGACGTATCACGTATTGTACATAAAATCTAAATATCTAATACACCTAAAACTGTACAAAGCTCACCATTTTCATAAAATCGACCGGTTCTTTTCAACACTATTCCTATATAACATCTAAAATATTATGAGGTATTATTTAGGTTTATTATTAAGTTTAATAGAGACATTCTATTTAACGAAACATCATTAATTGATGGAGTAGGTCGTTTGCATTTTGTGCAATTATCAATGATTTGTTCATATAGAATTTTGTATCCTTACATAGATCCAAAATTTGTCTTTTTTTCATTAATTAACATAGTACATTGTTCATTATTTAAAGTAGAGGTTTGTACATTTTTAAGTTAATTGATATACAGTATAGTGTTTACGGTGTTTAATATTTCAAATTCAAATAAATAACTTTAAACTTGGCATACTGTAAAATCAGTACCATTGCCTCTGTAGCAGCCTTTTGTACTTTCTTGCAATAAGGACTTTTAAAATACTACCAAAATGAGTTTTTAACAGTTGAACTCTCATATTTTGAGGCCCATCAATCACGATGCTGTGGGATTTCGTAATTTGTTCCTTGGAAAAAAGCATGTTGACGAAGAGTATATACCTACTGATTGAAATGCATAAACAGCTTCTAATAAGACAATTAGTTCACCTTACCTTTTGAAAATGTTATGTAACATTAACAAGAACTAGATTTGATCTGTGAGTATGGAAATGTGCCAATGTATATACCAAGAACATAGATTTGTTGGTAAAGATTTTTAGAGAAAATCTTGCTAGGCCTGGGCTGCTTATTGAAGGCCAATAATAATTTTCGAATTTCGAGTTATACTGACTAGGTATATATATATACGATGGCGTAACCACGATCGAAATTATTAATACGTTCGAATTGCTAAGTATAGCACGAATTATTATTATTTTGAATTTTATAATTTATATTAGTTCAACTGCAAATCGGTACATTAGACAGAGATTTCTAGCAGTTTTCATTTTTTTTTTGTTAGATTTCTATAGAGTTAACTGTGTCCTATAAAATGAACTTAAAATATTTTTTTTATTTATATTATTATTTTAGTTACATAATTACAGATTGCCTTTTTATAAAATCCTTAATTTATTGTATATTTTTTATGCACGGTACTTAGTAAACCGTGACTAAATATACTGAATTCCTCACCAAATCATATTTTTCCAACCATTTACGATGACCCACAAGTACCCACTCCTCTAGGTTACAACGTACAGCCGATAATTCTGAACGCAATATGCATCATGCCGTTTCTAGGAAACCGCTTGAATTTACCAGCTACCGATAAACCAGCGATTGTACGCCACGAGTACCGACGTCACGGTATCTTAACTATCTTGTATAATTATTATACATTTGTACTGCGGGTTATATTTTGAAATTTTAGCGACCATCGGCGCAATTGGACCATACGTGCATAACTGTAAATAAGTAACTACAACAGTGCAACTCATAACTACCTATGCGCCGGACTTATGTGGGAACGTTATCTCGAACGTCAAAAGTTGGTGGAGGTAAACCGCCGGCGCATACGGAGTCGAACCGCCACCCGGCAACGGTGCGCGCACCGTTTCGGCACGTCCGTTGCGCGTCGGTGCGGCGACGCCGTCGCTCGATTGCCTTCCACTCCGCACACCGACGCCACCGACTCCGCCGACCGATCCCACTCCCCCGCCACCGCATCACGAACGTCCGTACCCACCGCCACCACCACTCCGCCCGTGGTACAATGCCACCGACCGCCCACCGACCGCTATTATAGCACATACGTATTATGTACACGGACGCACGGACGCACGCACGTACACACGCTCACGCGCGCGCACATTATTATCGATATCTCTCGGCGGCCGACGGCTACGGCGGCGATGACAAGGTAGCAGCGGCAGCGTCGGACGGCGTCTATCTCTATAATAATAATATACGCGCGACAGCGGCGGCAAACCACCAACCGACCACGACCACCAGTCACCACCGCGATTCTGTACCGTCTACCACTGCCCGCGTCCGCGTACCGACATCGGTGACAGTGAGTACCGTCTACAACTTTGTCGTAATCGTAAACACGTCGCGGCTGAACGACGCTCGCGGAACCATTCTGGCGGTGCCGTCCACTATGAGCGCAGTTCGCAGCTAGTCCGATTCCGAGTACCGAACGCCGACGGTTTATCTTATTCGCAGTCACCGTGATTAAAAGTCGTTATTGTTATTGTTGTCATCGTCGTTGTTGTGTTCGCACCGCGCCCGCCGCAAGTACGCGTCCGCACTCCGCGCGCCGGTCACTCCGTTAACAGTGTGGTGCCGTCGTTTCGCGCGTTCGAGCTGCCCGCCGGATAAGTCGCGGTGTGTTTGTTGCGTATGCAGTTTCGCTGCTGCCCGGAATACGCGCAACTGTGTACTCGGTCACTGCACGTTTCGTCATACCTCTTGCCGGCGAATTGTGACGGACAATATCGTAACGCATCGCCCGTACTTGGGTAATTTTAGCTCAATATACATAATACATGGCCAGTGAATAATAGTGTTCACGCACCAATTCACTCGTTCGATAGCGATATTGTAAACATGTCCGAGGAGTCGACGGCTGCAGTCGATGCAATGATGGTGCCAGATACGAGTGGCAGTAGAGGCGGTTATCGTCACAAGCACTGGTACTGAAATCGGCTACATCAGAAACTGTCTGCACACACGATCGCTCAAAGAGTAGAATTCACTTTTAGAAATTGGAATCAATAAATATTCACCATTTACCGAAAAAAGACTAATATGAGGCAGGGACGTGGTGGCCAACGTAGTAAAAAGTGTAAGTATAAATACTAAGTATTCATTTTCCAGAATGCATACAATGTGATACTACCTACCTACAAGATATAAGTAGACAAAGGTAGTCACACACTTATAAGATAAATTCAATATTTATCCAATATATTTTATATTTATATGTATACATGCAACCTAAGCAATCAGTAAATATAAATAGTTAGTGATTTATAAATAAATACAGATATGATATTATGACTAAAGATGTTTTTACACTACACATAATAGTACATTTGTAAGTATCCCAAGAAACATATTAAATTACACATGTTAAATTTTAACTTTTTTAACAAAATTTTAAATTATTTAAGTAAATCCTAAGATATTAATATATTAATTATCATATGCCGTGTCATATATAAGTTCACTAAAATTTTATGGATCAATTATGAGACACTAAATCATACTTAGATGACCATTTGCAGGCTATTGATTCTCTAAATATTTAGTGATTGTTCATGCAACCCGGCATTAATATAATAAATTAAAATCTAAATATTAGTTATGCATAGAAACAAGACTACCATTGTTCTATATGAAATATTTGTTTTGATAATTTTGGTTTATAGAAATTAAAATAATATTCTATGAGTAATGAACCAAATGACAGTAAGGAATACAAAATAATATAACAATTGAGTGTGGAATGTTATGCCATCCAAAAAATCAAAGTATAATTTGAAGTTATCCCTAGATGCTTGACATTTAACGTTTAACGTTTAGTAGACTAAACATCATAAATATCAAAAAAAAAATAAATATTTTTTCCTACTTTTATATCACCATTGTGTACTGTACTAGGTATAAGTATTAGAAATCAGCACAGTTTGTTTTTTTTCTTCCTGAACCCGCCCGAAACTTAAATTAAAAATCTGTAACCTACCAGGCCCAGTCCTTAATTTTTTATCATAAACTCGGTCCTGTAAAACCTATATTTATTTTGAAAATCCTAACCAAATAGGTGCATTGTTCAAAAGTAGACATCAATTGATGATTGCAGAAACGTCAGGAGTCACATATTTTATTAAATTGAGATATTAGTAAAAACTTATACTAGTCATGTGTTTCTATGTGAATACGTCTTTAGTCATACTATTTTTATCTAAAAAACTACGATCAAAAGATCTGGTTGACGGCAAAAACGTCTTAAGTTAATGACATTCTACCAATAAATTCAAATAAAATGAAAGATATAAAAAAATCGGCATCTTACAATACTATTTAAATGTTATTATATACTAGTGTTTGTAATATAATATTGTTAATAAAATGAACTATAATCCTTATTAAAGTTATTTTCTATGTGTTAAAACAATTTTTTGTTAGCTATATTTTTGTTGATTGAAAAGTAACAAGTCGAAAAACTTTGAAGTTAATAATTAAGCGCACATTAAATTATTTTTACACAGAAATTATATATAATTGGTACATGATATGTCTTAAATTAAATTTTTTTTCAAAATTATTTATATTACCTATACAATTTTTCTCAATTATCAATCCAAAAATTTTAAATAATTAACTGGTTACATTTCTGCAATCATCAATTCAATTATAAAATGTAAAGTATTTTTATTTTTGACCGACCTGGTCCAAAGCCAAGTATGATCCAACCATAACCAACCAAAAATATTTTTCTTTTGGACCGGCCTGGCCTATTCTGATCTCTGAACAGGTATCATTTGTATTCTCAACAATTTAATAGATAGCCCCATTAATTTTGTTCCCATATATTAAGAAGAAAACTAAGAAATTTAGTACTGATTTACAGTAAGCATCTATAAAAAATGTATAAAACATTTTAATAACAATTTAGACAAATTCCTAATACAACCAACTACATAAGAAGTGTACATACGAATATATAATATATGTGCATTTTAAAATATTCATATTATAGCCACAGATACCTACTATTTTTGACATTTGAAAATGTTCAAAGAATTTATGTATTCAACATTTTTTTAATTTAAAAGATAAAGCATTTGATAACATTTTTGACTTTTGATAGAGGCTTAAACATTATAATATTGTATTATCAAATAAGTTCAAGTACCTATATAATATTATGATAATTTTTTTTTTAGCTGGATGTAGTAGGCGGGGTGGAGGAGCTGGCGGTGGAAGTGTTGGAGGAGCCGGTAATGCAGGAGGTGGCGGTGGTTCAGCTGTAGCTTTAGCTGCAACTCTAGTAGATGATGGTATAGGTGGCGGTGGTGTGCCTGGAGGACCTGGAGGCTCAGCAGCAGCCGCCGCTGCCGCAGCTGCTGCAGCTGCAGCGGCAGCGGCTTCTTCGTGGAAAACAGGTGGCGGTCCAGGAGGACCAGGTAGTGGTCCAGGAGATCCGTTTGGCATGGGATATGGAGGTGGCCCCGGAGGACCTGGAAGTGGTGGTCCATACCAGCAACATCATCAACAGCAAGGTCACCAGTCTCCGTCATTGTTCCATCAGCAACAAGGTTCTCCCGCGCCTGGAGGTGGCCCTTATGGTGGTGGCGGTGGTGGCAATAGTACTCCTCAACACCAACAACAGCAACACTACAGCCCATCAACTCCTGGGGGTGGTGGTTCTTCGACCCCTGTACCTTATGGTGGTGGACCAGGCACACCAAATAGCCAGCATGGAGGTGGCGGCGGACCATTTAATGGTGGTGGCGGTGGAGCGCAGATGCCTTTTGGATCACCATCTTCAGTCAGTTCTGGTGGTGGAGGATTCGGTAGTGGAGGCCCTGGAAGCAATCGACCCGGGTCTGGACCCCCACCGCCTCAACAATCACCATTCGGTGGTCAGCAATTTTATGGTAGTAGTGGTGGTGGCCCCATGCCTCCAGGATCGCCGTTTAGTCAACAACAGCAGATGATGAATCATCATGGCGGTGGCGGTGGAGCTGGGGGAGGAATGATGAATGCCGCAGACACGGGTCCTGGCGGTCGCATGATGGTTGATCATCCATCGTAAGTTAATAATCATTTTAAAAAGATAATTAATTTCTAACGCAATGTTCAATATCTTTATTTATTTTTCCATTCTATAACTAGTTATAATTTAATACTTTTTTGTCATATGTAGGTGTTTTCCATCATCAATGGTAGGAGGACCCAGTGGACCTGGTGGAGGAGGAGGTCGCCGAGGATATGGAGGACCTGGTGGATATGGTGGTGGACCACCTGGTCATCATGGTGGTGGACCACCAGGACATCATGGTGGTAGTGTGTTAGGAGGTCCGCACGGTGGACCTCCAGGACATTTAGGTGGTGGTGTGCACCACAGTGGTCCCTCAGGGCACCATGGAGGGCCACCTGGTGGCCCTCCTCATCACGGTGGTGGTGGACCTCCGGGACACCATGGAGGTCCTCCACACCATGGTGGCCCACCTGGAAGTGGGCCCCATGGTGGACCTCCTCACCCACATGGTGGCGGCGGACCACCTCACCATGGTGGTGGAGTCCCTCTTCATCCACATGGCGGCGCAGGAGTTCCACCACATGGGCCACCACATCATCCACATGGCCCACCGCACCATGGTGGTCCACATGGACCTCCACCACCTCCACACCCACATCCACCACATGCACATCATGTGCAGCCTGATTATCGGATATTTGAATTAAATAAGAGGCTGCAAAACCGTAATGAGGTAAAATGGCAATTATATAATTTTAGAACTAAAAAAAAATGTAATTTTGTAGTTTTGTTTCTACATAGTTGTAAAGAATTTGATCAAAATTCAAGTACATTGCATTTTATTTTTTATGACTTATTTATTCAATCCATTTGTTGGTTGGTTATAGGACAGTGACAATGTATGGTGGGACCAGTTTGCTACTGAGTTTTTTGAAGATGATGCCACGTTAACACTGACATTTTGCCTAGAAGATGGTCCCAAACGATACTGTAAGTATAATAATCTGTCCTCAATTTAATACTATTTAGTATAATACTAATTGACTTTATTTACTTTTTGACACACTAACACTGAACAGCCATCGGACGGACCCTGATTCCTCGATACTTTAGGTCAATATTTGAGGGTGGAGTTACTGATCTGTATTATCATTTGAGAGCTAATGCCACTAAGGAGTCATTTCACAATACCAGCCTTACTCTGGACTGCGATCACTGTACCATGGTTACCACACATTTGACTTCAAGCCCAGGTGGTGGGCCGCCGTCTTCCATTGCTCAGTCGCCAGGACCGGGTGGTCCGGGTAGCGTCGGAGGAGGACCTCCTGCATCACTAAATGGTGGTATTGGAATGCAAAAATCCTTGGTGGCTCAGGGTCCTCCGTCATCACAGCAATCGGGTATGTTAAATTGTATTAATGATCTCATAATCAGTTGTATATCCTGTAAATAATAGAATTTATGTTGTCAATAAATTACAATTATTTATTAGGCTTTTGTAGTAATTGAACGAAAAACATCTATCTTTATATATTATTAAAACGTGAGGTTATTTCTTTGAACAGTTATATCTAAAGTTCTACTGGACTAATTTGCATAATTTTTTTTTAAACATAAATGTTTGGTGTGCAGATGAGCCATCTAATGAGAAAAGTTTCAAAAATGTACTAATTAAATAGTTTATAGAAATATTTAATTTCTCGTGTAGCTATGTGCGTTGCCTGCTGTGTGCACGCACACATATTCATAACCCCTACTTCTCCTACATCTACTACTGCGTTATCATTGTTACCAAGCGTACAACAATAGTAATAGAATAAAGGTAGTTTATAAAGAAATTCTATAATTTAAATTTATTTATTTATTAAATAGTTGCGTTCTTGAAAGGCAAGAGGTACAGTTAACATAGTTTTAAACATATCAATTAATAATATTATGAAGAATACAAATTGAATCAACTATAACACATTTGAAGCATAGCGTTTTAATTTTGCCTTATCATCTTAAAAAAGTCAACATCTTTTAACTTGATACATGCGCTATTATAAGAAGAAAGCATATTTGTACTTTTTAAATTTTATCCTATTTGCCTAGGATTTTAAACCACTTTTTTTTTTGAAGCTCTTAAATTCAAGCTCAGTTTGGACCAATGCTCATTTGTTTGTTAACATTTTTGGGTACAATATTTACAGTTTTCCTGAAATTATATAGCATTTATAATACATTAATGATGCATATTATAACTATTACATTTTTAATAATAATTATTCAACAATTTTCTTTCTTATTTTCTTAACTGTAACCCGGCTGAGATGGGTAATTCAACTATTATATTTAAATTGTGTTGAAATGAATATGGATGAAGGGTCGGTTTTTTACTATTGCAAGTACATGATAGGTACTACTATTTATTTATTTACTCATTTAAAATTGTCAATGGCTTTGAGTTATAATATCAATTTTTTACATAGAGACAGCCAAATTACTAACATAGAAAACAAAAAGAAACTGAAAAAGAAAATATGTGTAAATATGGTCAAGAGTATTAATGAGAAGCCATTGTTGTCTTGTACAATTCTTGTTAAAGGTGTATTTTTCAAAAAAGTTAGTGTGTCCCAGAAGCTTATAAAATAAATGTGACCTTTTGTGACCTGTGTACTCTTTTTGGTACCAGGCTATTAAATATATTTTATTTTGTACTTGATAGATACCGCATAGTTCAGACTGCTACTGCTATTGAATATGCATAAACTGTTGATTATACTTGCCTAATAATTATTAATGGTGTTGTGTATATAATTTGATGTAGGTATGTGATAAGTAATTTTTCATATTTTCACAGTGCTTGGTGGCGGTGGACCGATGGGTGGTGCAGGAGGACCTCCATCACCGCCCGTTTATACCAGGGTGTGCACTGAGGGTAGGCTAACTTTAGAATTCACGTATGACGATATGATGCGTATTCGGACGTGGCATTTAGCGGTCAGGCAACACAGGGAATTGGTTCCAAGATCGTCTGCAGCCGCAGCTGTTGCGGCGGTTGTTATGATGCAACAAGGAGGACCTGGAGGTGGTGGTGATGGAGGGCCACCAGGTGGACCCCCACCACCTAATGCTGAAATTGTTCACCAACAAGTAGCAAAAAATATTACACGACAGGGCATTACTAACTCGACGCTCAATTACCTGAGAGTAAGTATGAGACATCTAGGCGGTTTTTTTTTTAATATGACTAGACCAAGGACTTTTATGCATTTGCATATTTTTCTGGTTAACTTTATTGTATGCTTAGTAAGTACACAATACATTCCACAACATTTGTGATCAAATACTCAGTGTTAGTGCATATTTTTCATATTTTGATACTTTTGGGTTTAAAAGAGCATATTTTGATAGTTTGTAAATCAAGCACTTCGATAAATATTTTTCATAAGACAAGGTAAACAATTATTATTATTAATTATTATTCAACTACAGCATAATTTTGAATGATGAATGAGACATGTATTTGCTGTATTATCGTTTATTTTTAAACATATTGGTACATAGGAAATTGAATGAAATTAAATATTTAAAGAAAAAAATGTAATTTTTTAGGGTAGCATGGGTGTGTGATTTTTTTTTAAGACATTAAAGTGCCTATTTTTAAATGCATATTTGTTGAATTTTTAGTTCTTGCTCTAAACATAACTTATCCTCCTTAACTCATCACAATATGATAACGATCTTCTACCTTCCTGAAATTATGAATTAAAATCAAAATTGAATCAACTTAAATATTTAAATAATATAGATTATAAACCACAAAAATGTATTACCGTTTGCTATTGTATATTTAAATTATATCAAATTAAATCTAATGTGTATTAAATGTTCTTTAATAGCTATGCGTCATATTGGAACCCATGCAAGAACTGATGTCCAGGCACAAAGCTTATGCGCTCAGTCCTAGAGACTGTCTGAAGACTACTCTATTTCAAAAGTGGCAACGTATGGTTGCACCACCAGGTAATATTAACATTAAAATAATAATAAAAGTAAGACCGGTTGTGGCAAACTTTTACATAAACTTTTACTTTTAACTTTTAGTTTTACTTATATTTCCATTGTTGTTTGACCCTATTAGTCCTGAAATTTAAGCCTAATAAAAAAGTTCTAGAATAAAATATAAAAAATAAATTTATGATTTTGTGTATTTAACAGAATCACAGAGACCAGCCAACAAAAGGCGCAAGCGCAAGGGCAGTAACTCTGGAGCTGGTGGAGGTCCTCCAACCACACTTGGTGGTGGTGGACCTGGTGGCGGACCAGGTGGTGGGCCGACTGCTGCTTCGAAGAAACGGAGCCCAGGACCTAACGGTGGTGGTGGTGGAGCCGGTGGCGCAGGGTTCAACCTAGCATCACAGGTACGGTTACGGTATATAAAAACATAAAACATGCGTAAACATGTGCAGATAATTTATTTATTTTTTAACTATAAATTAATTTGTATTTTTTATTGTACTTGTATCAAGCAGGACGTAATGGTTGTTGGAGAACCATCGCTGATGGGCGGTGAATTTGGGGACGAAGATGAACGTTTGATTACACGACTGGAAAATACCCAGTATGATGCAGCAGCAGCGGCTGCTGCTGCTGCCGCCGCTGCTGCAGCCGCAGCTGCAGCTGCTAACTCAGCTGCAGCATCAGTGATGGGGGTTGGCCCTGGTGGTCCAGGATCCGTAGGTTCAGCAGGAGGCAACGATCTGCAACAGCATATAGGTGGTGGTGGAGGTGGACCTGGTGGTATGGGACCAGGTAGTGGAGGTGGACCTGGTGGTATGGGATCAGTCAGTGGCGGTGGAGGACCAATGGGACCTGGAGGACCAATGAGTGTTGGTGGACCTGGAGGTCAGATGGGACCAGGAGGTCTAATGGGTGGTGATTCTCTATTTCCACCACCCGGATCTGGAGCAGATGGCAGTGCTCCAGGCACCCCAACTGGTGGTAGTGGTGGTGGAGGTGGGGTTTCTCAGTCATCGTCTTCAAATAATCCCAATGGCCTTCAGCAACAGCAACAAAACTCTTGGGTCACTGGACCACCTAGTAGTGGTGGCAGTGGTGGGGGACCTCCAAGTGGTGGCCAATCTGGACAAAATAGTGGTGGTGGACAACAGCAACAGAATCCAGGGAGTAATCCTGGAGCCGGAGGTGGATCATCTATTGGAGGCAATGGAAACCCTGGAAGCAATGGTGGTCCAAATAGCGTTGGTGATTCCATATCATCTGGTGGTGGAGACAAAAAGTCTCCAGCGTCTGCTGCTTCCCAACAACAGCAACAGCAACAACAACACATGGGATTGTAAATAACACTGCCAATCAATACACATAATACTTAAAATGCCTTGTCATTTTTTGTTGATGTGCACACCAAACATACACAGTATAAAACAAACAATGTTTATATCATAAAATATTTACATCGCTTTAATAAGTATACGCCAAAATCAGCGAATTTTATTGATTGTTTTATTTTTTTTTTATTATTATTATTATGATTATGATTATTATTATTATTATTTTATTGTAAATACAATGACAATTATTACAATTGAAAAAATTCATTTTTAGAATTTTTATAGACGCGGACAATTTTTGACTACTATTATTACTTAATATTATTACTATTCTATCAATATTGATTTTACATTATTATTAATTATTATTACACTATTATGACTACAACAATATATTGTATGTGTACATATTATTTCTTGAAACAATTTAAAAAAAAAAAAACAATTACATTTTCTACAATTAAGATTTTTCGTCCGCATTTAGATTTAATTAATTTGATTATTATTACTATCAATGTATATATATAAATAAATCACGATAAGAATATGTATAACATAATGATTGATTCGAGTTTAAGGGTTTTTATAACGTAATAGAAATATATCTCGACGATTAATTGTAATAATTATTCGTAAATATGATATATATATAATTACGACCAAGATTATTATTTCAACCAAATGTAAATGTGTATGATGTTTTTTGACTTGTGAACAATAATAAATCGTGTATAATATGAACAAATGTTATTTTTTTGTAGTTTGCTTTAGAAATTCAACTATTCATAAATACATTAGGTAGTACACTATTATATGAAACTAGTAACTAATTAATGGAAAGTACATATTTAAATATTATGTTAGGTTGTGAACATTTAATGTATTTAAATGTTTAACTTAAATGTTTGGATACTAAAAATTGTTTTGTAAAAATGACATACCCTGCAGTGGTAGTAAGATGGATTTAGCACATGCAATGTCTTCTTAAAACAAATCTCTTGTAAAAATAAATCTATATTTTGTGATAAGCAATTTAAAACTAGAATAAACAAAGGCTGAGGTTAAAGTTTTTGTACCCTCCTCTACAAATGGGTCAGGGACGCACCTGCCGACAAATTTAACTGGTCTGGTGAGCTAAAGAACACTAGTACACCTGTGGGCAGTCCACCCCTGCCTAAAACCAAAGAAGGGTGGGTATTTTTATAGTTTATACTGGATGATTAAGTTAGCTTCATAAATACATAATGTAATGTACCTAACCTATATAACTGCTATATCTGTAATTTGTTCAAATATCCTGATAAATTAAAATAAAATATAAATTAGTTTTCACCTATGATAAATTAATTATTAAAATGGTCAATGAGACCTGTTGCATGTTTAAGAAAGGGAGTGTTCTGAGATTAACCACCTCTCCTTACACCCTAACCAAGAAAAAAACAACTGGAAGATGTTCGACTCTATAGAATGTGTCGACTGTCGAGTATTCGAGTGTTCTTCGTCAGTCATGATCGAGTAGGTCATTGTAATAGTTTTGAAATCATTGAATAGGTACTAAAAACGATTCTGTATGAAGACGGAAACCTGGACGTGAAATAAAAATAAATCCTAAAACTTTTTGGAAATAGATTTCCCATAACACTAGCTCTAGTGATATACCTAATTCTAGACGATAAAATTGGTAAAAATAGTGAGGCTATCGCTGACCTTATCTCTTCATATTTTTATTCAGTATACAGACCTATAGCTATTCCTCCATTAGATACCTTTTTATTCATTTCTTCTATACAAACATTTGACCATCTTCCCTCATATTGTACCATACTTCTTGATGAAGTATCCGATGGTTTGCGCTCATTTAATAAATCCAAATCCCCTGGCCCAGATGGAATTTCTAGATTTTTTCTTTCGAAGGTATCTGATTTTAAAGCGTATCCAATCTCCTTGTTATTTAATAAGTCACTCGAGGAAGGTATTATTGTTATTATTATTGAAAAATCAGCTCTATTACTCGGGTTTTTAAAAAAAGGTGACAAGTCTGATGTTAAAAAATTACCGACAATATCTCGTAATTATACCAATTAACAATATTTTAGATGATAGCCAACACGGTTTTAGACCTGATAGATCCACCCTATCATGCAAGCTGACACTTGATACTAGACTCGTCCAAGAATGATTGCCAAGTTGATGAAATCTACACACATTTCAAAAAGGCCTTGTTGACGGTTGACCGTGTTGATCATAGATTACTTTCTATTGCTTTAGGTCAATTAGGTTTTGGTGACCCTCTCTTGTCCTGGCTTAATTAATATTTCATAAACAGGTCTCAATTTGTTAAAGTTCTTGGATTCTCATCTAATTCAATTGTAGTTCCGTCGGGGACTCCTAAAAGTAATCTTTTATTTTATTCATTAATGGTAGATATCTCATCTGTTCTAAAAATGCCACTTCTTAATTTTTGTGGACGATCTAAAAATCTATTCTCGCATTACTTTAATTAATGACTGTTTAACTCTTCAAGAGGAATTAAATATCTTATCTAATTGGTGCCAGGCTTGGGCCACTAGCTTAAATATTAAGAAATGCTTTGATGTATTTCCATAGATCTCGTGGGAATACACAATTTTACTTATTGCATTGACAGTAATCTACTTAATTGAGTGTCACCTTGGTATACCGTATACCTATTACTCTAACCCATAATTTAAATTTTCAGGAACATATTGAATATATGGTAAAAAAAATCTCTGCATGTATTAGGCTTTGTTAAGCATCACTCGTCTGATTTTAAGGATTTGGAATCGTTTAAGTTACTCTATGCACTTTAATTAAATTCGTTTATTTCTCGTGTTATAAATACGCATATTCTACATTGATCTAAAGTTTATAATTGGTTTGTCGAGGTTACGTCAAAGTTGGTGTAAAGAGTTTCGTATATTTTTGATATAAGGTACGTGGGCCGTATACCCGTATATTTCTCGTGCTATAAATACGTATACTCTACATTGATCTTACGTTTATAATTGGTTTGTTGAAGTTACGCCGATTTTGGTTAAAGAGTTGCGTACATTTTACGTTTACAGTTCATAGACGAGTTGACGTACCTATATATTCATATCAATATTTATATTTAAACGTACCACATTGACTTTTTTCAATGCTGATCGTACATTCATTATTGTATGAACATAATATTATAAAATGTGGTCATATACATTTGATATAAATAATATTAATATATTAACTACCACGGTCTTAGAAGATAAGGTCGGGACACTTCCCTATTTAACAACGTTAATCAATTCGGTCGCTTAGAGAGGACATTTTAGTTGCGTTTTTCGCCGCTAATTTATTAGGTGCCTCGGTCTAAACTTTATTGAGGTTATGAATAAAATTAAAAATATTTTAGCGGCAAACGAAAATTAAACATCACAATAAATTATTATTATCATAATTGAAATTAGAAAACAGAAATATTGTATTATACAGAGTGATTCACCAAGCATGCTCACCCCTATTTGTTCCTCTAATAATTAACTCAAAAACTACCAGTACGAATTTTGATTTTGATACGTCAAAAATTTCAGAAAAATTATCCACTGTATAATTTACAGTTGAAAAGGGGTTGTTCTCATTTGAAAAGCAGAAGTTTGTATCTCCACTGAACACTTCTTAAGTAGTAAAAAAATATCTCAAGAATTTAAAAATATGATTTTAAAGTATATTCAAAAATTCCAAAAATCAGATTTTGAATAACTGTATTATTTAGGAAAAAAAGGTGTGAGCATGCTTGCTCCTGTATCATCCTGTATATTTAATAATATAGAGCCATAAATAGATATTAATTTGTAGTTTGTATACGGACATGGAATTATAGAAATAGAAATTATGTTGATACTTCCTGAATAGTAAATTTAGAATTTTGTTTTCACAAACATATTTGTTAGTTGTTAATATAATATCATAGTGCTGTAATTGTAGTTGTTTTAAGAATTAAAACTGAATTAAAACTAACTAGTTAGTGCCCAGCTTTGGATATTTAAAAATATTCAGTTTTAAATATAATTTTGTATAGATGAACCTGTCTAAGCCAAGGCTTAAACCGAATTCTATTCCGTTTAAGCTCCTGGATAGTAAATCAGTGAATAGAAGTCATGACAATGATTATATTAATGTTGAAGTAAGCAAATTATCAGTAACACCACAATAGATTAATTTTATTTGTCTATAAATATACACTTAATTAATGACATTTGTATTTAATATATATTGTAATATTTTATATTATTAATAATGTTAACTGTGCACAGGACCCTAACAATTTTAAACGATGTAAATTAGTACTGTCTGATGATCAAAAATATGATGTAGAAAGTGAAATGGTATCTTCAGACATATCTTTAAGAGTAATTCAAAAATATATTTATTTACTATAATTACATTTAAACTTTCAAACAATGTATCACTAAATTCACTTTGTTTTAGAAAAATATTCACATAGATGTTAACTCCTCACAAGACCTGAAAAATATTAAATGACGTAAATTAATATTCTCTGATGATCAAAAAAATGAAGTAGAATGTGAAATGGTATCTTCAGATATATCATTAAAAGTAATTCAAAAATATTTGTATTAACTATAATATTACAATTACATTTAATGTACATTTTATTACTGAATAACATTGTTTTAAATTAATATTATAAATAATACTTTTAACACAACTACACAAGACTCGTATAATTTCTCTAGAATGAAACTGATCTTACAGAAATATGTGGTATAAATTATTTGGATGATTTTAAAAAAGACAGATTTTCATTGAAACAATGTCAGGTAAACATGTATTGTTTTCACTTTTAAAAAATTTGAATAAATTAACTGACCAATTTTAAATATAATTTTGTACAGATAAACCTACCTAATCCATGCATGAAACCTGATTTTGTACCATTAAAACTCATAGATAGTAGTCCTACATCAATTATAAGTCATGTTTGCCATGACCATGATTATGTTAAAGTTGAAGTAAGCAAAGTATTAATATAATTTCTATAATATATCATAATCTGATAAATCATGCTATTTATTTAGACTGTCAGCCAAATTCAAGGAACTAGTCAAATATATTTTGAACAATTACTAAACAATGAAATCCCCATTAACTTACCTCCATACTGGTATAAATATACTACAGTGAATAATAAATGGGTTGGATTTTCTGAAATCATTGTAAAGCAAACATCAGATAGTATATCACCTTTTTTCATTAGAGATATTATAGTTGAATCTACAATGAAAATTCATTGTAACATTTTGGGTAAAAATTATGATCTGGAAAAATTATCAATTTCAAAACAACATATTGAATGTATTGAAGACTTATCAAATGTAATACAATCAATTTCTAAGTATAAACTGTGTCAAGGACTAAATTCATGGCATGCATCAAAGTATTTTTCAGTCACTAGCAGTGTTAGCACAAATATATTAAAAGTAGATAGTACAGGAACGTACAGACATACTAATTGTCAATTTCTCCTTGATATTGGTAGTAAATGCACAAATTGTGCTCGAGCCCTTAAAACTATTAGTCAAACAGTAAAAAGGTTGCTTGTAAATTCGCCCAAAAGACTAAAATTTAAAGTTACTCCAACAAAGGGAAAAATGTTAGAGAGATTACAAAAAAAGTCAGAGATTATCAGAAAAAGAAATAAACGCCAAGAAAATAGAATAAACATTTTGAAAAATAATTTATCAGAATCAGTTAAGAAATTAGAAAGTATGGTGACATCTGATATTACTGAAAAACTTAAAGCAAACAATGTTCCTGATTACCAACAAGTTATAATTAAAGAAATTTTAACAGCTACTAAGGTTTGTTATATTAAATAAAATTTTAAAAAAATAATAAAAAAAGATAATATTTTTCTATTTTAGGTTAAAAATTCAAAAGGAAGACGTTATTCTGAAGATTTTATAGTTTTATGTATGCTTTTACACATTCGGTCTCCAGGAGGTTATAATTTCTTAAAGAATAATAATTTGTTACCATTGCCATCTTTTCGTACAATTAGACGCTATTTAGCATTATTAAATATGAAATGTGGTTTTGACAAACAATTTTTTGAATTGTTTAAAAATCACCTTCAGAAAAAAAGTAGTATGCAAAAACATGGAATCATACTATTTGATGAAATGTCTGTAAGACAGGCTATAACTGTATGCTCCAAAACGTTGACTTATAAAGGTCTTGTGGATTTTGGAGAAGACAAAAAAGCAAATGACATCAAAAAACAAGCAACACAAGCGCTCGTGTTTATGTTTCAGCCTCTAGGTGACAATTGTACACAGCCATTAGCAGTTTTCGCATCCAAAGGCCCAGTTGTTGGAATAGAGTTAGCCAAATTATTTGTCAAATGTATTATTCTTTTAGAGGAAAGTGGTGCTCTAGTTCATGGATTTGTGAGTGATGGTGCACAAACCAACCGCAAAATGTGGTTAGAATTAGGTATTGATGGTAGGAAAAATTCGTTGAAAAACTGGTTTACACATCCTCTTGATAATAACAGAAAGATATTTGCATTTTCGGACACACCACATCTAATAAAAAATGTAAGAAATAGGTTACACAATCAAAAAGTGTTAAAGGTAATAATGTATTTATTTATTTTTTGTATTCAATACAAATCTATGTAAAAAATGTTAAATTTTACAAGTTTATTTGGTTTAAGGTAAATAACACATTAATAAAATGGTATCACATAAAAAAACTGTATGAAGAGGATAATTTACATCTTAATAATTTAAGAGTATGCCCTAAACTTACCAAGTCTCACATAGATCCTAGCATCACAGAAAAAATGCGAGTTCGACTAGCTACTCAAGTAGAATTATTTATTGAAATATATAACAGACATAAAACTACAACTCTGTTTCTACTAGGTACTCAGTTCTTCAGTGGCTAATGGATTACGATTTTATAAATCATATCAAAAACTGGGATTTGGTGATTCAGAAGCAACTGCAAATTTTTATGATACCTTCAATAATTTATTTGATGCTCTAAACAGAAAATTTCCCTTGGAAGGTCTACGACTTGATTATAAAGACTTTAAAGTAAACAAAATGATAATATAACAATAGTTTATAATTATGAACATTCAATTGAAAAAGTAATAATAAACATTATTTTCCCAGGTACTTGAACATTTTATGGTAATGCTTGATGACTGGGAAAATGAATATAAGACTGGTAAGATACAAAAAAATGAATTTCTAACTGAAAGTACTTCAACAGGTTTAAGAGTGACAGTTAAATCTACAATAGACCTTTGCTCTTATTTAACTAAATGGAATTTTAAATACTTACTCACGGGTAAAATTAATCAAGATAAACTAGAAGTAAAAATATAAAATTAACTACATTACATTGGGAGATTGTGAGTATGCTTACCTAATTATTGTACATATGATATGATTGATAGATATTTTTTGGGACTGTATAACAAGCATCAGGGTCAAATAAACATCCGTCTATGCCAACCTTTCTTCAATTATACAAATTGTTATCTATATATAGCATATTGAAACCTCCAAAAAGTGGAAATTGTCAAGTGTTGGATGATTCACCACAAAATCATATTATAACAATATCTGAAATTAAAAATGTACTCATCAATTCAGAAAAACAAACTAATATGGTAGAAACCTTAAAAATTAAGTTTGACAAAATAATTGAAGAAAAAAATTGGGAATTTGTGGATGTTGTTGAACATGATTATGCTAAAGCAGAAATTGTTGATTGTTTAATATATTATTTAACAGGTAGGTAACATAATATAAAAATACCACTGAGTATATTATTTATTATTTATGAGGACAAACAATAAAAATGTTTTTTTAAATAATTGTATATAATATAATCCCCAACAAAAACATAACAGTGAAAAAAGGCCAAGTTCCAAACTCCTTCTCAAAAAAAGTCGGCCTATCAAAGTAGTGAAATCTACATTGTGGCCAAGTCTGCTATTTTTTAATTCATAACCTCAATGCACTCCTACATTAAAGAGCAACACTTCTCTTTTATTTGTATTGTTTAACACTTCGTCAGTTTCTGAATGAGGAATAAACTAGACTTGACCGCAATGTAGATACATTTTTTTTGAAAAAAATTCAATTTTTAGATTTTTCCCTTTAGTTACACTGTAAAATCTACCTTGTGCCAAATTTCACGTTTCTACCTATACGGGAAGTGTCTTATATAATTTTGATGATCAGTGAGTCAGTAACAATATTGCAAAGTTTGAAATCCTGCCATTTTGAAATGGCACAATATTAAGGGCTCATTTTCTTACAGCGTCCTAAGCTACTAGAGGTTAATCTGTGTTTTAAATTTCAAAAGTTTATCTTAAGAGGAAACAGAGATATATGGGTTAGAAAAACTGGGCGAATTGGTTCGTGTATGATTCAAATGATTTTCAGGTTATTTATGTAAACAATTGATGTATTACACAAAAAACTGTCAAGTTTGTAAGACATCATTTATATCTCATCAAGGACATTCACAGCAAATGCAAGCAGCTTTGGTTAATCTGAAAACCCACGGACGATTAATACATCCAAATATAACTTTCTTCTATTTTATTAAAAATATTGAACAAAAATTTGAAAAATATTGTAATTCACCTTATGTTTTTGATTTGATTTTAGAAGAAATATTGAGTGAACACAAATCAAGTTTCCCATGTTCTACACATGCCACTGATATAATTTCTTTCATAGTTATATATTACATACGTATGAGAATGAGGCAGTTTTCCCAACAAGTAAATCATAAAAATAAAAAATTGAATTGTAATAAAAAAAAAATTGCTAAGTTATATTCGACATAATACATGAAACGTTGTGTACACTACTACACCAAACGTTGAAATTGTACTGTACATATTTGTAAATATTAAAACAATAAAATATAATATGGTTAATTATTAAAGTAAATCATTATTCATTATCATCAATTTATTTATTTATTTTATTTAGTTAATACTAAATACTTAATTATTAATTGGTGACCGGTTTTAGATTCTGAGATCTGAGCGCCGAGCGGAGCGATGTTTTTTTTAAATTTGTAACAATGTTTAATGTTGCCACTCTGCAGAGTCGATGACCGGTGGTAAGTTGGTAAATAGGAAAATGCAGAAAGTTGGAACAGAAGCGCTATTAAAATAGCGGATTAAATAAGTACTAAAATGTCCTCTGTAAGCGGGCACAATAATAAGCAAAGAGTCCCGACCTTATCTTCTAAGGCCGTGTTAACTACTATAGTAGTATTAGGCATGGTATATTTAAATATTTTAATAATATAGTCATGGCCACAGATAAATATATTAATATTAATAATTAATATTTATATTAATCCGCGGTCATTGTATATATTTTTAATAATATTGATTTAATTAAAAATTATTATTATAATTAATAATAATGAATAAATAATTGTCGTTTCAATATGGAAATAGTAAAATGATTAACTAAAAATAGATCAAATATAAACAAAACCCAAACGGTCGGCTGCATGACGGCAGCGCGGCGGTGGTTTACGAACGAAAGCGCGATAATGCGATACCACAGAATAATATGAACGATACTCCTCGGCGTGCTTATTGGTGATTGGCGATTAGCATTGTAGTCTATAGAAACATCTATGTGGTTTTATATACTTTTGTAAAAACCGCCTGTCATCTACAATAGTTACAATTTTATTGTAGTTGTAGTACAACAGTCATATTATACTTATCTATGACAACAGTCTTCAAAGTTCTAAACAGTCTACTGCCTTTGCTGTAGTACCGTCTAAAGTGTTCATTAAAATATTACAACAATTTTATTTAAGTGTTTTCCGGTTTACCAAATAATTTGACTCTGTATGCAGCGGACGCACACGTCCCTTTATCGTAATACCTAATTCAACGTGTATTACCTATAGGTATATCTGTCCTCACTGGCTTACCTTTAACTTATGTAAGTATTTTTATTTCAATACGGTTATTACTAAAGTAAGGATTTTCATGCATTACTTTATATTACTAAATACTATAGTATTTTTGATGATTATAATAGCATTGATTATTTCAAGTTTTTACTTTTTAGTGCAAATTTTTAAAGTTTATATGGAAAATCAAACACTTCAGTAAATATATTTACCTATGATAGGTATTGTTCCCGCCGGAATCATGACCACCCTCAAGGAAAAAACATAGTCTGTTTTTATTGTCATATTGGTGGCAGTGGGGCTCCTCATATCAGCCGCCAGTCCAAAGTCTTGTTATCTTCCCGCTTCTTGTTGCTCACTAATTTTCGTTTCGTTCTCTTTCTTTTAGCCTACTGAGCGGTGAGGTAGTGCAGTCTCATTAAAGTTATTAAGTTCCGGTTTTTGTACACTGTTGCTGCAGCTTGAGTCTGTGCAATGTAAAAGCACGTGTTTTTTTTTTGTATAATATTGTTGCTGCAGTCTAGTCCGGGCCATATTATTCACGGTTTATTTCGGTTTTGTTCTTTGTATATTGTTGCTACAATCTAGTCTGCGCAATATCAATCACGGTTTCCTTCGTTTTTTGTGTTATTAGTACAGCAAGTGAAATCTGCGTCAGGATTCGGTAATATTGTTCCAATGAAAACATTCCATACCACCTTTATTTATATTATTTTTCCAGTTTAGGATGTCACTTTCTACCTTACCTTTCATTTAATCGGCATTGTCGTTAGTCAAAGGTGCGCGTACGGTTGGATGTTGGTTTATTTTCGTTGTGTGGTTAGCGGTGTTCAAGTATGTGCGCGGGATCACACCTGTGTATTTGCATTGTATAAACTTACTTACGGATTCCGGCACTGCTTGCACCATAACTACACCTAGGTAAGATGGTGCACCACTTAAGTATTTTATATTATAATTGTATGGCTCATTAAGCAATTTATATATTCTATCGTATTGGCATAAGTCCTATTATATTAAGGCATTATTTGTTACATATATGTGTTTGAGCGCATATTAAGGTATTATTTGTTACATATATGTATTTGAGCGCAGCTCTAAAAAATTGTTACTATATTTGGTAGTTTTTGTGTTATACTGTTATTAATTATTTTATATAGGTACCTACAACATTAAATATATTTTTTATTACCATACAGTCCACTACATTTATACAAAAAGTAACCTTTCACTCCTAATAACTAAAAATTATTCAGTTAAGAAACAGGCCAGCCTATTATCACTCTAGGCACCTGCTGTACTTAACAGGTATGTTTCGTGAATCTTGGTCAAAATTTTTTTAACTAAGCTGTGAATTAGGCACCTGCTGTACTTAACATTTTGGTCCTACGGTTGCCGGATATTGAATTTTCTATTATTAAAAAATATATTTAACTGTTCGCTCAATAAAATATCACACTTGTTTGTACCTTTTAATTAATTTGTTTAATTATTATTATTACTTTGACTGTGAGATAAGCACTTAGTGCATTCCTATAATCTGTATATAGCAATGGATGCGGACACTGCAAAAAAGTTAAGACTGGCCAAGAAGAAGTTAAATCAAGTCAAGCATGAACTCTCTACAACAACACTTTTCGGCACCCAGTATGATGCTACATCTGGTAATTTGAATGAAGTGCGCATTCGGTTGGAAGCATTAAATACCTTAGCGGTGAAATATGAGATGAATCAAATTAAAATTGAAGAACTTGATGATTCGGTAGATGTTGATGAGCAATGTGATGAATATATAGACTTTAAAAATAAATTATACCAGGCTAAATCAGTTTTAATGCAACTGATAGATGCCAACTCAAATAATTCATCAAGTAGTCAGTCCTATAGTGAGCTTACTAAATACAGAACCGAAAAAACAATGAGGTTACCACCAGTGGAAATTCCAAAATTTGATGGTGATTGGCAATGTTGGACGTCGTTCATTGATAGTTTTAATGTCTTATTCCATAACCATGAGAATCTTGCTCCTGTTCAGAAATTTCATTATCTTAAAGGTTATCTTGTAGGTCAGGCCAGTGATGTCATTCGGTCAATTCCCACCACAGGTGAAAATTATTTACAGGCATACAACACATTAATGAACCGGTATGATAATAAAAGTGTTATCATTCAATCTCACATCAGATCACTACTCGATACACCTAAAGTCCTCGTAGCATCGGCAATAAACTTAGAAAAAGTACAACATCATGTCATGTCCAATATTAATGCGCTCAGAGCGTTAGAACAACCCATAGAGTCATGGGATGCATGGTTGGTCACACTCATCTGCAGTCGCTTGGATAGTACCACGGTGGGGGAGTGGCAACTCCAATACAACAAAAAGGAATTACCATCATTTTCTGAAGTTGAGGCATTTTTACTTAATCGTATTGCAGAATATCAGGCAGGAGAAATGAATGTTGGATCTACCATAGAAAAGAAAGCTGTTGGAAATGTGTATAATCATAAGGTGCAAGAAAAAAAGGCATTCCATGCAGGACCAGTTCAAAAAACAAGTTATGCAATTAAATGTATTTTGTGCAATGAAGGTCACAAATTGTACCCATGTAAACGATTTGATAAGCTTCCTGTTCATGAGCATCGTGATGTTGTCATGAAAAATCATTTATGTTTCAAATGTTTAAATGTCAATCATCAAGCAAGGTTCTGCAAATTTTCAAATTGTTCTAAGTGTGGGAAAAGACATAACATTAAATTACATTTGGAAGAGAGTGACGGATCCACTACATCTGACCAAGATGATGCACTTGGTACAACTGAGCAGCCACTGTGTAACGGTGAAGGGTTAGCACAAGTAATGCACGTGTCTGGTGACTCGGTGATGTTGGCCACTGCTATTGTATTTATTAATGATATAACAGGTGTACCCAAGCGTTACAGAGCATTGCTGGATTCAGGGTCACAGATCAACTTCATCACTGACGCTTGTGCTCAATCTCTCAAATTGTCAAGAACTAACTGTCATTTACCAATTGTTGGAATTAATTCAAGGCGTTCAATGGCTTAAAAATTGAAACCAGTTTTAATGTCTTCACGGTTTGAAAATTTTAGCACTCTAATAGATCTACATGTATTGCCATCAATTTCAAACACATTACCGGCACAGCCCTTGCAACTTGATCATTTTAAAATTCCAGAATTAGTGAAGAGTCAATTGGCAGATCCCAGTTGTGGTGATCCTGGAGACATACAAGTATTACTTGGTGCAGAGGTGTTTTATACTCTCTTTAATGGTGAAAGGCTTGAAATTGAAAATAGCTTAATGTTTCATAATACTGTACTCGGATGGGTTCTTACCGGCAAGGTGTCTAATAATCAATTTAAGCATATCAACGCCTGTATGCATGCCTGCTTCAGTGAAGGAAGAATTCAACCAGCATTATCATTATTTGTCACCAAATCAAATAGTCGTCGAACGGATGAGCAGAAGGCGGAAAAACATTTTAATGATACTCACTACAGGGATGATACAGGAAGATTTGTTGTGCGGCTTCCAATAAATACTGATATCGGTACACTTGGTGATTCCAGTTATATGGCTCAACGTCGCTTTCTAAATCTGAAGAGGCGATTGTCTAGGGACAAAGGGCTTAGTATTGCATACCATAAATTCATGTCGGTATACTTAACCATGAATCATATGGAATTAGTAATGCACCAGATCCTGGAAAATGTACCTATTATCTGCCGCATCATGCTGTAATAAAAGAATCTAGTATCACAACCAAATTGAGGGTCGTTTTTGACGGATCCGCCCCATCTAGCTCCGGATTATCACTTAATGATATTTTATGCCGAGGTCCCAAGGTTCAGCCAGACTTATTAAATATACTATTGAGATTCAGAATGCATTCTATAGTCATAACGGCTGACATTGCTAAGATGTACAGGCAAGTACTGATACACCCCGAGGATCGAGACTTACAAAGAATTTGGTACAGAGAAACTCCGGAACAGTCATTAAAGGAATTTGCGTTGCGCATCGTCACTTACGGTACAAAGGCTGCATCCTTTCTCTCCACACGGTGTCTGTTGCAATTGGCCACTGAAGTTGAAGATCCAGTTCTAAAACGTGTCATATCCAGTGATTTCTATGTCGATGATTTACTTACCGGTTGTGAAACTGAAGATGCATGTTACTCACTTTATAAAAATATTGATGAAGTCTTGGAAGCAGCTGGATTTCCGCTTCGAAAATGGTGTTCCAACTCTAGTGCATTAATGTCTCGCATTCTCACAGACACAGATGATGCTACATATCGGTTATCTTTAACGGATCAAGATACGGTCAATACACTCGGTTTATCTTGGCTGCCCAGCACAGATACCTTTCATTTTTCCCTCGGTACCTGGAATCCACCAGCACACATGACAAAACGTTCTCTTCTGTCTGACATTAATCGTATATTTGATCCCATTGGACTCATCACCCCTATATTAATAAAGGGCAAGATTTTCTTGCAGCAATTATGGTTATTAAAATTGAGCTGGGATTCAATGCTGTCAGCAGACCTACAGGCACGTTGGATTAATTTCTATTCCAGTCTTAAATCATTGGACAAATTGTCTATTTCTCGGAAAGTCATAATCGATGGCGAATCTACTATTACATTACATGGGTTCTGTGATGCTTCACAAGCAGCATATGGTGCTTGCGTCTACATTCGAAATCAATCTCATGATGGTTCTATCACTGTCAATTTGTTAATGTCTAAGTCCAGGGTGGCTCCAATGCGCACAACTACCATTCCACGACTTGAGCTGTGCGGTGCCCTTCTACTATCAGATCTCATCGTTGAAATTCAAGCTGAACTGTCATCCATAAATATCAAATTTAATTCATCGGACATAGTATTATGGACTGATTCCTCAGTGGTGCTTGGATGGATTCAGTCAGTTGTCCAACTCAAGTCGTTTGTAGCTAATCGGGTATCACAAATTCTGGAAAATACTGAAGCCCAAATGTGGCGTCATGTTCCCACTTCCAGTAATCCAGCGGACTTAATAACTAGGGGAACCAACGCAGACACATTAGCTGATCCCAATCATGTCTGGTGGAATGGACCAAGTTGGATAGTAAATACAGAGGATTCATGGCCGGCTGAAATACCTCTTCAAGAAGACCTTCCAGAGATACGTCCAATTAAATTAGTACTTTTGGCTACACATGTTGATGCAAATTGGATTATTGATCGTTGTTCTAATTGGCGAAAGCTAATGCGCGTATCTGGGTATGTGCTACGATTTGTGTTCAATTGTAAAATACCTGAGTGTAGAAAGTATGATCGTCGGCTTGGCTCACTAAGTCTTGCTGAACTTGATGAGTGCCAGTTATTTTGGTTTTTTCGATCTCAGACCCAAGACTTTGGCTCAGAAATAAACTCATTGACACTGTTTCCAAAACAAGTTAATCGTCGAAGTTGTCTCAAATCACTAAATCCGTTTCTTGATGACCATAAGGTAATACGTGTGGGAGGCAGACTGGCTTATGCTCCAATACCTGAAAATCAAAAGTGTCCAATTGTGCTGTCATCAAAGAATCCAATTGTTAAAATATTGTTTCAATATGAACACACTCGACTACTTCACATTGGTCCTCAAGGACTCCTGGCTCATATCCGTAGGACATACTGGCCTATCAGAGGCAGAAGTTTAGCTCGTCAAACTGTCCATAAATGTATAATTTGTTTTCGGTCCAACCCACTGATGCTCCAACCTGTCATGGCTCCCTTGCCTTCAGTTCGTGTTACCAGTTGTCGGGCATTTGAAAAGGCTGGTGTTGACCTGTGCGGTCCTATCAACATTCGTAGTGGGTTGAGGAAAGTCACATCGTTAAAACATTATATAGCAGTTGTTGTGTGCATGGTTACGCGTGCCATACATTTGGAGCTTGTTCGAGACTTATCTTCAGATGCGTTCATCTCTGTATTATTCCGGTTTATTTCCCGCCAAGGTCAATGTATAAGGTTATATAGCGACAATGGCACCAACTTTATTGGCTCAAAGAAGATACTTTTGTCGTGGGCATCTAATTTGTCCAAAGAGAGCAAATTCAATGATCAGCTGTCTGAATTGGGCATTGAATGGCAGTTTATTCCTCCGTCAGCCCCGCATTTTGGCGGATTGTGGGAGTCTGCGGTTAAATCGGCAAAACAACATCTTGTTAAATCCAGTAACGGTGCTCTTTTAACTTATGAGGAAACGTGTACGTTGTTGTGTAGAATTGAAGCGGTCCTCAACTCTAGACCTCTCACTGCAACGTCTTCTGATCCATCTGACTTCAACGTTCTGACTCCAGGGCACTTTTTAATTGGATGTCCATTGACTTCCCCACCTGAGCCAAATGTATTGAATATTCCTGAAAATCGTCTCCGCAAATTCCAAAAGTAATACAAGCTCGTGTACAACATTTTTGGAAAAGATGGTCTTCAGAATACTTACCACAGTTGCAACGCCGAGGTCGTTGGACGTCAAATTCCGCAAACATATCAATCGGTGATTTGGCAATACTAAAGCAGGATAACATTCCATCACTTCAATGGCAGATGGTTCGAGTAGTCAAGGTTTGTCCGGATGCCGATGGTGTTGTTAGAGTAGTTACGGTTCGGAATGCTGCTGGCGCAGAGTATGTTCGACCTGTACGGAAGTTGGCTCGCCTTCCCAATCAAGATGAAGATGCAGACTGTTAGTCATCAATACATATTATATTATTGCATATTTATAACTATTATTTATATTGCTGTGCTATTTATTCAATTATGTTTTTTTTTTTTTGGTTTCTTTTTTTTATATTGTCATTGCATAGTCATTTAATTTTTAAGCTCTCTGCTTGAGTTATTCTGTTTAGTTATTGTAACATGATCTCAAATATTGCAATTACCTGTCATGTCACTTAATTTTTCTTATTAACTTCATCCTGGAAAGTATCAGAAGCTTTCCAGGTGGGGGAGGATGTTCGCGCCGGAATCATGACCACCCTCAAGGAAAAAACATAGTCTGTTTTTATTGTCATATTGGTGGCAGTGGGGCTCCTCATATCAGCCGCCAGTCCAAAGTCTTGTTATCTTCCCGCTTCTTGTTGCTCACTAATTTTCGTTTCGTTCTCTTTCTTTTAGCCTACTGAGCGGTGAGGTAGTGCAGTCTCATTAAAGTTATTAAGTTCCGGTTTTTGTACACTGTTGCTGCAGCTTGAGTCTGTGCAATGTAAAAGCATGTGTTTTTTTTTTGTATAATATTGTTGCTGCAGTCTAGTCCGGGCCATATTATTCACGGTTTATTTCGGTTTTGTTCTTTGTATATTGTTGCTACAATCTAGTCTGCGCAATATCAATCACGGTTTCCTTCGTTTTTTGTGTTATTAGTACAGCAAGTGAAATCTGCGTCAGGATTCGGTAATATTGTTCCAATGAAAACATTCCATACCACCTTTATTTATATTATTTTTCCAGTTTAGGATGTCACTTTCTACCTTACCTTTCATTTAATCGGCATTGTCGTTAGTCAAAGGTGCGCGTACGGTTGGATGTTGGTTTATTTTCGTTGTGTGGTTAGCGGTGTTCAAGTATGTGCGCGGGATCACACCTGTGTATTTGCATTGTATAAACTTACTTACGGATTCCGGCACTGCTTGCACCATAACTACACCTAGGTAAGATGGTGCACCACTTAAGTATTTTATATTATAATTGTATGGCTCATTAAGCAATTTATATATTCTATCGTATTGGCATAAGTCCTATTATATTAAGGCATTATTTGTTACATATATGTGTTTGAGCGCATATTAAGGTATTATTTATTACATATATGTATTTGAGCGCAGCTCTAAAAAATTGTTACTATATTTGGTAGTTTTTGTGTTATACTGTTATTAATTATTTTATATAGGTACCTACAACATTAAATATATTTTTTATTACCATACAGTCCACTACATTTATACAAAAAGTAACCTTTCACTCCTAATAACTAAAAATTATTCAGTTAAGAAACAGGCCAGCCTATTATCACTCTAGGCACCTGCTGTACTTAACAGGTATGTTTCGTGAATCTTGGTCAAAATTTTTTTAACTAAGCTGTGAATTCTGCATAAAGACGATAGAGACTGATTGTTATATATCTCATTTTTCAGTTGGTATATTATTAATATACATAAATACATAATCCGTCTAATTTACTAAAATTTTAGTTCACGATTAATTATTATGTACAATATATATACCTACTGCGTATTTTTAATTGTTTGATTCTTAAGTCCATATTTTTTTAATACATATTTGATGATTTTTTAGTGCATCAAAGGCCCTGCTTTATTCTTTAATTAATTTACTTACTAATGGATATATTAGAGTTGTACATTATAGTATTATTATACATAATTAATTTACTCATGATATAGTAATACAATATGTAGTTGTTGTATAACACATATCTTAATATATAAACTTATACAATATAATGTATAGGTATAGTTGTAGTTTTTTATATAAATATAATATATAATAATATATATAGCATTTACACTAAGCTATTTCATTTTTTTTTCAGATAATATGCCTAAGTTCCCTTATAAACCCAATTGTAGTTTATTTAAAAGTTCTCAGAGACGCAGGGCCAACAAATCAAAATTTGTCAATAAAACTAATATTTTCAATACTATTTCTTCTAATGCTATTGCCCACAATTATTCTACTTTGACCTTTGTCTCTACTTCAGATGACATTGTTTCTACATCTAATAATCAATCTGTTGTGTTGAATAATCTTTCGTTTGAAACCATGTTAGTTAATAATCAATCTAATTGTGGGTCACAAAATATGGAAAATGTACCTTGTCTCAATTCTAATATTGCTACTAACTCTTATAAGAGCACATCAAATGATAATAATTCCCATTTGTTTCAATTTGAATTAGCATCGTTTATAATATCTGCAAGGCTAGCTAGAAGTAATGCAACAAAGCTACTTAAACTATTAAAATCAGTTGATAGTATAGAATATTTGAGATTGCTTCCAATGGATTCGAGAACACTATTATCTACTCCTCGGTCAGGTGATATTCCCATATCGAAGGAGGTGGATATATTCATTTTGGTATTATGACAGGATTAATTAACTTATATAATTTGAATCCATATGTTAGACAACTTAACATTTTAGAATTATGGTTTAATATTGACGGATTACCTATTTTCAAAAAAGGAAAATCCCTCTGGCCAATACTATGTGGTGTCTGTGTTAAGAATGCTGTTAAATCGTTTATAGTTGGTGTCTATTATGGAGCAAAAAAGCCCCAAAACGTTGATGAATATCTTTCTCCTTTTATATGTGAACTGTTAAATATAATTAATTTTGGTGTACAAGTAAGCAATAGTACTTTGTTAAATGTACAAATAAAACGTTTAATAGCAGATGCACCAGCTCGTGCGTTTTTGAAACAAATTAAATCATTTTCTGGTTATTTTGGATGTGAGAAGTGTATTGAAGAAGGGGAATATTTATCTGGTAGTGTATGCTTTCCAAAAGGTACAGCTCGATTGCGTACTGATGAGTCGTTTGTACTACAATCAAATGAAGAACACCATTTAGGAATATCACCTTTATTAAAAATTACTGGCCTTGGGCTGGTTTCATGCATTCCACTAGATTATATGCACTTATGCCTTCTGGGGATCATGAAAAAAATTATTCGTTGTATGGTCAGAGGTACTAATGTCCCAAATTCCTATGGTTCCGTTTAATTGTCTAAAGACCAATTAATAGTTCTTAGAAATCAACGTATGATAGTAATTTCAAAATGGATAAGTTCTGATTTTGCTAGGGTTCCACATGATTTAAATGAGTTCAACACTTTTAAAAGTATAGAGTTACGTCAAATTATGCTTTATACAGGTCCTTATCTATTTAAAAATATTATTTGTTTACCGGCTTACAAAAATTTTATGATTTTCAATATTTTTATGCGAATATTAACATGTAGTAAAACAGTTTATAGTCAAAATGACTATGCTGAAACCTTAGCAAAACATTTTTTAAAAACTTTTTCTTTGGTTTATGGTTGTGGAAATGTTTCTTATAATGTTCACTCAATCATACATTTGGCTAATGATGCTAAAAAGTATGGCAAACTTGACAATTTTTCGGCTTTCCCTTATGAAAACTACTTACAACACATAAAAAAAATTATTCAACCTGGCCATAATCCTTTGGTTCAATTATATAACCGGATAAAAGAAGAACATGAATGTCATATTTCCAATTTAGAACAGCCAATGCATCCATCTGTTGATGGTCAACATTTTCTAGGGCCTCTACCTAGCAATATGTTATCTGAATTTGTATCTCAGTATTCAACGGTCATCTTAGAAAACTTAACAATCATAGTTCAAAATTCCAAACGTAGAAGTAGTAAAAAAGATGACTGTGTTATCTTGTCTTCAAATATAGTATGCCTTGTTAAAAATATATTAAATAGAAATGGTGAAATATACATGGTATGCTTAAAGTTTAAAAACACAATTCCTTTATATGACTCTCCTTGCCCTTCTACATCTATAGGCATGTATCAATGTAGCAAATTATCAACCACAGTTCAACTTTTCAATATTGAAGACATCCAATATAAAGCTTGCTATTTTCCTCTTACAGAAGCACCAGAAACTTTTTATGTTTGTGCTTTACTCCACACAGCTGAATGAGTGAGTTTATCAGATGTGTGTTAAAAAGTTTAATTTAGTAATTCCTTGATATTTTCAACATTAATAATATTTTAAATAATATAATATTTTTTTTAAATATTTTCTAATTTGTTATTAATTATATTTGTATAGCATGTCAAAATCTAACCAATTTTATGTCATTGTTGTCTCGGACAATGGTCAAATATCAGCAATTCCTAAGCAATTCCTAATATGTAATGATGATTTGCCAGTCATTGGGCAAACATATCAATGGTACTGCCCACCATCTTTTTCATTTAAAAACATACAACACTATGAAAAGGCTCAAAATCACTGAGATAAAGAAATGGGCAAAGTTTTAAACATGACAGGTAAATTAATCATTGTACTATATCAGAGGTGGCAAATTATTTTGATGCTATGTGCCAAAAATTACCTTTTTATTCTTTTTTTTTCGATTATGCTATTAAATTATGAAAAGAGGTACATGGAAACTGAAGTACATATTAATGATTATGACTTATGAGCATAAGCCTATTTATCGGTCATTAACGATTATTCAATTTTATCTGTAGATATTAGTTTATACAATTTTATACATTATGTTGTTATTCAATATTAAAAATTAAAATTATATATATATATAAATATATATGATTTTTCATGTACTATGGATTTGCCATCCCTGTTCTATATACTCTTGTAAATACCATTTAATAATTAGGTAATTATATATAATTTATTATTGTATTTAATTTTTCTTGATTTAGATTCATACATTACAGCTAAGTTTTTACAAGCCTGGGCATAAACGCGTTAAAAAGTTAAAAGTTAAGTTAATTTTAACTTTTAACTTAACTTTTTAAAAATTAATTTTCATTAACTTAATTTTTAACTTAACTTATTTTAATTGATATAAACTTAATAAATAACGAGTTACTTTTAATCAGATTCAAGTTAAGTTAAATTATAAATAATTAAATTATAAATAAAATTATTATTGAAATCTGATCAATATTGTATATACATTTACTAGAATAGTAAAATAGGAAATAAAATTTAATAAAATTTAATTCTCGTTCCATTAATCAGAATTTATTGTTCAATAAAAATAACTTAATTAATTATATATAGGTATACCACTATACCTCGGCATACGGGCATAGGTAGTGTAAAAATAACAATATTAAATAGTAAATACTAATAAGTAATAACAACGAATAAATATATGTCTATACCTCGGCATATACGGGCATAGGTAGTGTAAAAATAACAATATTAAATAGTAAATACTAATAACTAATAAATAATAACAACGAATAAATATATATATATTAATATATTATAAATATATTTAATTCGTGCTAATAATTAATACATATTATGATGTGATATGGGTAAAACTGTAAAAGGTACAACGCATAAATCACAAATGTACAATTTACAAGTTACAAGAATATAATATTATAAATTTATAAAATGTTTTCGTCATAAAGACATAAATAACCAAATAAGTTATTAATTCTGTTATGGGTTATGCTCATATTATGTGTTTATAATGTTTGTATTTATAAACATAAATTGTCATTTGTCATTAGAATAATAGAATCATTAGATAAAAATATAAAATAGTTCTTGGTCGTTCATTTTGCGTTCGCGGTTCTTACAGCACGCACGACTTACCTAAGTATTAAATAATAAATATTAAATATTGTGTATCAGTTTTCGTATAACCATGTGATTATCTGTGAAGTACGTTTATTATTTTTTTTTGATTCAATATTTTAATTACTTGATTTTTCAATTTTTGCAATACCATCAATACCTACTGACTACTTAGTACCTTCAGTCTACACTATAATAGAAGATTTCTTAAACTCATTGGTAAGTATTTCAATATTTGTGTTTTATTAAATTGATTTTAAATTTCTAATAATATAAATAGTATAAAGTAATAACGATCTAATATCATCTCATTAGATATTCAGAATAATTATAGTTACAATTGTTTAATTTATATTTTAATTTTCAGTTGAAATAATAAATTGTAATTTGTCAAATATCTAATGATGTGTGAACAACAATCCACCTCACTAGTAGTGAATATAAGAACAGCCGATAATAAACCAAGATGGTCATATATTAGTCAATATTTTGAACAACTTTGTGATACAACTACCAAAAACTTGATTTTTAAGTGTCTTCTTTGTGGCCCCAAAGAGAAACGAATTTCCACATCAAATACTTCAAACTCAAATTTGAGAACTCATATTAAAGTATGTAAATTGTTATTTAAGACACATAATAGTGTAATAATATACTAAGTAGTAATACCTCATGATAAAGCTTATAATATTTTTGATATGAAAAGTACCTAATTCATAGTTAGTACATAGACTATAGAGCAGTGTTTGAAATAAGGGGAAATGAATGAAGGAGTACCTCTAGTTTAAAAAAAATAGTTTAGAGTACCTACCGGTACTTATTATAATCTAGGTATTCAATAGTTAGATATCTTCGGGTAGATAAGCAGTTTTTTTTTTACACTGCATCCTCCTATTGAACTTTTTTCCAATTCAAGTAGTGAACATAAGTAAGTAACAAATTAGTTGAGTATAAATAAATGATTGAAGCCTGAGATTATATTATATTACCACATTTTAGGCTTAAACATATTTTAACTATTGTTATACCTAGTCAATAAAAATAAAATTAGAACAATTTTTTGTGAGAAATAAATTTAAAAAATAATGTTGATGAAAATATGTAATAACTGTTTCTGTACCTTTGGTTTACTGAAATATTAAATTATAATCACAAAACTCATAAGAATACTGAATGAATATTCCTGTAAAACTAAAATATACATACTACATAGATAATATTTCATAATTATGTTTTTTTTAATGAATTTATCTGGTTTTTAGATTATGCATTCAAAAGAATTAAACAATTTTAATGATTGTGCAAAAAAAAGATCATCAACGACAAACATTGTTGAATCTAATAAACAATTAAAGCTGTGTGAAGTGGGTAAAATACCAGTTAGAAAACTAAGTGATGGTGAATTTAACGATGCCAATTTAAAACTGATAGTTGATACAGTATCTCCATTTTCCTTAATCGAGCACTCTGCTTTTATAACATACTGCAAATTAACTTCAAACAAGATTCCTGTTTCAAGACGAGTATTAGTTCGTAGGATCGAAACTTTGTATGGTAAAATGATTGAAGAAATGATATCTGATTTTGAGAAGATCAAGTATGTATGCTTAACTTGTGATTGTTGGAGTATATTTCATAGGTAAATATTGAAAACATTGTAATATATTATTACTTATTTTAGTTTTTAAAAGTAGTCATAATTATTAAAGTTTATATTATTACTAAATTAAATTTTACTTGTAGTTTTCACTTATAATTGGTTTATAACATAATTTTTATAATTTTAAGCACGGATAGATGAAATTGTTTTAATTTCATTAGTATTAGTAATAACTAATAAATAAGAATAATATAATGGTATAGTGTGTAGGTAATATATATACCCATATTAGTTGTGAATTTTTTTATTTTAACATAATATAATATTTAATCTAATTTATTAAGACTTAGTATTACAAATTACAATACTTAATAGCATATTAATTGTTATTTTTATTTAGGTATATTATTTATAACTTCAGTTTTTATTTTGTTATTATAGATCATATATTGGTTTCACTGTCCATTGGCTTAATCCCGAAACACTTGAAAGTTATTCTAAAGGTCTTGCTTGTAGGCGTATTTTTGGACGACATACATTTGATAACTTGGCAGAATGTATAGATAAAGTAATTAATGAGTTTAAGCTTAAAAACAAAGTCACTTTAATAGTTACAGATAATGCTGCTAATTTTGTTAAAGCTTTTAGGTTAGTAAAATGTTTTTTTTTTACTCAGACTTATTAAAGTCAATTTTCACTGCTTTGGTTATTGTTTTTTTTATTAATTAATTTTTCAATTTTATTACTTTTAGAGTCTTTAATAGTGACTGTGAACAAGGTACAGAGGGTACAGTAGATGATGGAGTTGATGTTCCTGACGTGAATGAAATTCCTATGAATGTCGAAGTAACAGATTTATTAGAAACCCAGGACATTGAAAGTTCATTTTGTTTTTCATTGCCTCCACATCAAAGATGTGCAGCCCATACACTTAACTTGATTGCTACTGTTGATGCTAATGATGCTGAAAAAGATGCAGCATATAAAGCAATAAGTAAAAAAGTATTTTCAAAGTGTCAGGCTATATTCAATAAACAAAACCAGTCAGTATTAAGTTCTGAAAAAATTAAAGATCACCTTGGACGTTATATTATTACTCCTAATGCCACTAGGTAAATTAAATAATTATTTAATTTATAATAAGTAGTAAATATCTTAATTAATGCATACATTTTTATTATTATATATTTATATATAAATTTAAATTGGTCATAATTGATAGTTTATTTAGTATCATGGTTAATAATATATCCTATGGGCTATGGCTAATAATAGTAATTTGTACATTAATAACTTATTATTCATTGTTTTAGGTATTATTTTTTCTACTCATACAAATTTAAATTAAATCTGATTTTAACATTTTACTATTTTCATTAACAACTATTGTAATTAATTTCAGGTGGAATTCCTTTTATGATGCTATGAAATGTATAGTGACCAATATTGATAAGATAAATATACTTTGCATTGACTTACAGTTGCCATCTATATCATCACCTCGTGAAGTTTCATTTTTAAAGGAATATTGTGATGTATATTAATTTTGTTTTAAAGTTATTACTTATTATGAATTCAAATTTTCTAAGTTTTAAAATGGTTATATATTTCTTATCAAACAGGTGATGAAACCAATAGCTAAGGCTTTGGATTTATTACAAGGTGTGAAGTTTGTTTCACTTGGATATTTGCTGCCAACAATTGGTGCTATTCACAAAGCATTAAATAATATTAACGGAGTAAATTTGTGTATACCTTTGGTTATTGCGCTAAAAAAAGGACTAAATAAAAGGTAATAAATATATTATATATTATTTAAGTACTTGTAGGCTGTTACTAATTTATACTTATAAATTATTCAGACTAATCATTGAAATTCTAAACAAAGTCTTTGACCTAGTAGATGACATTGGTTTTTTTTATGTTTCAATTTTTAAATGTTCATTACTGGCTTTAAAATTAAAATAATTCTAAATTTAGTTATGTCATTTTGATCTAAGATTAAACATAATTTATTTTATTTATTATATTGAATATTGATTTCTCAAAATAAATAATTTTCACAAGAAAATGTATGATTCTTGTAAATCAAATTATTTATATTGTTAATTAATTTGCAGATTCAATAGATATATGGACTCTACATCATGCCAAGTATCTGCATGTTTAATACCAAAATTTAAGCTAAACTGGACAAATTCTGAAAATCGTAACGAAATTAAACAAACATTTTTGGAGTTTATAACTGATAATGCTCAGTTAACAGAAACAAATATTGCTGTAACTACCACTGCTTCTACAGACAATAATAGTAGTGATTCTGAAGAAGACTTTTTTAGATTAAATAATTATGAAACCAATGAAAATAACGATATCCAAATTATAATAAACAATTATTTTTCAAACACAAACATTAAAAGTCCATTAGATTTGCCATTAGTTTTAAGAAACGCATATATACAATGTAACACGGCTATTCCTTCATCTGCACATGTAGAACGTTTGTTTAGTGCAGGAGGTCAATTATTAAATAAACGTAGAGGATCAATGGCTGACAAAAATTTTGAGATGACTCTTTTGTTAAAATTCAATAAATATTTTACTGATTCATAAGTTTTGCTTAGTTTTTTGAAAAAGTATTCAGTTAAAAATTAATGCCATGTTATTTTTATTTATTAATTAAAACATGTATATTATATATTTATATTATTATCTATTAAAATAAATCAAAAGGTTATTCGTATATCTTATTTTGTATACTTTTGGCACCTACTACAATTACATAATTCTTTTCATCTGTTTTTTTCCAAATTTAGTTTAATGTCTATTTTCTGAGTGTAATAATATTTATGAATTTTATTATTTCAAACCATATGACTAGCTATTTATATATTAAAAAAAAAAAAAATATTAACTTAACTTAAGTTAATCAGTTAATTGAAAGTTTCCATATAACTTTTAACTTAACTGAGTTAAAAAAAAAATTAGATCAACTATTAATTTTAAACTTTTCAAAATGGATTCTATAAACTTAACTTAACTCAGTTAAAAATTATCATTAACTTGCCCAGGCTTGAGTTTTTAGTCATGTCAGAAAGTTTAAAAATTAAAATATTTGTAATTATTGAATTTGTGGATGAAGCTGAAGTCACAGAAGTTGTACCTTGTAGCTGGATTGTCGTTGATCTCCAATCAAAGTGTTTTGTATGTCAATGGCCAGGTAGCATAAATGCTTCAAAATATATAGCTTCCCAAAAACGGCCTGCAGATTCTTGGGAAGAACACAAATGCGTTCCTAGGAAATTTTATGGTTTGCTATTGATATTTATACCAAAGTTGCACAAAATAAATAATATGTAAATTAATTTGCATAATTTAATTTTAGAGACATATTCTGAAGCAAAAAAAAAAGTATCCCTTTTTTGTTACACGAGTACAACTTCTGAGATTGATACTACTGAAAACAAAAAAAGGAAGCGTATTAAAAAGAAACATTTTGATTCTTCAAGTGACCATGAAGATACTGAAAATATTAAAATTAGTTCAAAAAAAAACTTATTCAAAAGTAATTTAATTGACAATTTTCTTGATGCTCCTAGACCTACAGGTACCTATATAATTTATATTAGTGCAATTATTATACTTTGCTTCTTAATATTTATCAAATTTGTATTTTAATGTTGAAGTTGATTTTGATATCATGGGGTCTAATGATTCACCTGATTTTTTTGCACTTAACGATGATGTCCTACATTATTTAAAGCCTATGAATGCAAATAACTGTGAACCATTGTCACAAAATACTGAACATAATTAATTCACACAAATCAATGAAGATATTCATCTAAACCATCAGACATCTCCAAGTAAATTTCACCATTAATAGGAATTTACTTGAAATATAACTGTGTTTACTTGCATTATATTATAGATATTTGTATTTATCCTACAGTAGAAAAATACTTTGAAAGTTTATCACAAAACACAACAACTGCATATCATCAATTTGCTCATCATCAAAACCAACAGATTCCTTCAGGTAAACACTGCAGTTAATGTTGTAGTATTCATACTAATTAGTAATTGTGTATAACTTTGTTATTAACTTTCAGCGACTGATAATGAATTCATTGACAATGATAATGTGAATATGGGAAAAATGTTAATGTTTATTGGACATGTGGTTAAAGATGGTAAAATATATTTATTCATACTGTGTTTTTTTTATTAATTACTTAGTTTGTATTTCTTCCTATTTAGTGGCTAATGATATTACTGAAATAAAAAAAAGTATTAAAGAAATTAAGGTTGATATAGTCAAAAACCAAGAGTTACTTATATTGCTAACTGATCGTGCCAATCATAGTGCTACTCAATCACAAGAGAAGGTTCCTTTCAGATCAAATTTAAAAGTTCCAGTTTCAAACCTTGACGACCTACGTAAATTGGAGTCCAATGAGGAGCAAAAACAAAATGTAGTATGTTTTAATTATTTTATTACTTACGAGAACCTTATAATCTTATTTAATTACTATTATTAGGCACAGTTATTAATATGCAATGGTAAATGTTTTGATACCAGATGTACCACTTATGAAATGATGAGGATACTGATGGAGAATAGAGTGGCCGGAAGTCTGAATGTGGCTGGTAGAAGAGGTGAAAAACTACCTTTTGTGCGCATGGATCTATACAAGATATTAATCGGTGAGTTTTATGCATTATGATTAGAGACCGGATTTATATGCGCTTAAAATCTTGAAAATAAGATGCTTCTATGCTCTATAGTTAAATATCTCAAGGCTATAACTTGCTCAAAAAGAGTCAAAATATTTCAATAATGTTATGATTTAAGGAAAATATCAGAAAAGACGGTGATCTCAAAAATCCGAGCATTTTTACATTTTACGGTACCCAAAATGTTACTGACAGACAGAAAAAAAAACACACATCATTGTAAAATTAACACACCTAATAAATAATCTGTATACACAACATTTCTTACTTACCTTTCTTGATTTAAAATAAAATAATTAAAACTATCATTTTGTTAAAGCCTGATTTTATTATTCCTTATTGAACTGTGGTTCTACACGATTCTACGATAATATTTACTATTGATTTTTGTTTAAAGTACCTACATTATTTAATTGTTGTTTATTAACTTACTCAGGCGTTAAATATTTGTTTATTTTTTATTTTTACTGTATTACTGTATTATGTGTTGCAGATTCTGTAAAATACTTTTTCCCTGAAGAGTCAGTTCCACTTATAAAAGGATGCATCAGTGATTGGCTAAAACAAGCACCTAGGCGTAAATAATTTTTAAATAATACATATTTAAGCAATGTAATATACTAATATTGATAGTATGTTATTGTTATGTTCTTTTATTTTGAATTTTTATGAAGGCTCATTTTTATAATTTTGTATTATGTTTATACTTATATCAATAGTATATTTGTTATGTTTTTTCATTTTTAATTGTCATCAAGGCGTATTTTTATAATTTTTAAATAATACTTATTTTTAACTATGTACTATACTTATATTAATAGTATATTATTATGTTCTTTTATTTTGAATTATTATCAAGGCTCATTTTTATAATTTTTTAACAATTCATTTTTTACTATGTTTATACTTATATCAATAGTATATTTGTTATGTTTTTTCATTTTGAATTGTCATTAAGGCGTATTTTTATAATTTTTAAATAATACTTATTTTTAACTATGTACTATACTTATATTAATAGTATATTATTATGTTCTTTTATTTTGAATTATTATCAAGGCTCATTTTTATAATTTTTTAACAATTCATTTTTTTCTATGTTTATACTTATATCAATAGTATATTTGTTATGTTTTTTAATTTTGAATTGTCATCAAGGCGTATTTTTATAGTTTTTAAATAATACATATTTTAGCAATGTAATATCAATAATATGTTATTTTAATGTTCATTGACAATCGTCAAAAAAAATGATGCATCATTCAATAATCATATTATTTATCCCAAAAAACAATCTTAAGTTAAGCTCATGAGTAGATTTTACAAAATTGTACATATTTAGTTTTCATTTACCTTATTTTTTTTGGATTTTCATGCTTATTTTCTATAATAAGATGAAGATAAAAATTAATTTATGATGATATTTTACAATTAATTAATAATTATTTGAGTTGGGTATATATAATATTTATATATATATACATGACCTATAGAATATATTTGAATTTTACACCAAAATTGTACGTAATATATATGAACTATATCTATTATGATTTATGTCATCAACCAAGAATATTCAAATCTTACACCAAAAGTATACGTAGAATATATGAACTATATGTATTATGTCATCAACTAAGAATATTCAAATAGTAGACCAAAAGTATACGTGGAATATATGAACTATATATTAGTAATCGACCAAAAATATTTGAATCTACACGGTTTCTAGACCTTATATAAACAAGTTATGAACAAATATATTCTTATATTGGTCAATTACAAATGTTTGTTTATTATTCGTCAAATACACGAAACTAAACACGTAAATTCAACGTTAAATATTCGTCTAATAGCGCACGTTTGACCCAACTTTAAACATAAAATAATTCTTTGATACACTACTTATTGCTGTATATTATACGTAGTTTCGTTTATAGGCACTCGTATAATATACATTAAATATACGAATATTTGTTCACTGGGAACAAGCTTGCTCCAGATGTTGATTTCTTCTTTCCTCCGTTAATTATAATTCACGAACTACACTCTTAATAACAATATTTTATATTTTATTTATAAAACCTATCTGGTTTATATTCTTATAAATACACAGTGCATTTATGTATTTATCTTATTAATTTATTGTTAACATATTATATCTAATACCTACCTGTACTATTGGGAAGTTGTCCGTTTTATTCACCTGGATAAATTATTATTATTATCTAATATATAAAAATCTCGATGGAAAATGTATGTCACCAAACTTCTTCGAAACGGCTTGACCGATTTTCATGAAATTTGTGTATATTCAGTAGGTCTGAGAGAGTGAAGTAAACTGTTTTTCATATTCCTAGCCACTAGGTGTAAAGGGTAGCTCATCAGAAATATTTTCCTCTATCTTACCAGTGGCGCCATCTAACTATTAATTTTAATTTTTTGGAAAAACTGAAAATGATTTTTTCGATGGGATTTATGTATAATCTCTGTTTATTTATAAAGTTGCTATTAGTTACAAATTGTATTACTATTATAATTTGTAGAAATATGGCATATTGAACATTTTTTTAGACATAAATTTTTAAAAAAAAACAAATTGTTGGCACGGGCTACCGTCACAATGTTTTTCGTGTACCTATCTAATTCTGATTTCACTCAATTACTCACCTCATGGGGTCCACCTACCTGAACATTAAAGTGTTATATATATTTTTTTGTTAGTAAAAGTTAGTTCTAAACGTGTGTCAAAAACATTCATAATGATTACATAATTTAATTTTTGTACATACAATGGAACATTTTATTTTTGAGATGTCTGATATTGGTTCTTGGTTTAGAGTAAAAATTGGTATCAACATCAAGATAGGTATCTGTTGTTTACTAACTATTTTTTTTAAACTCTGCCTATTTAATTCTGATTTAACTTTATTAAGCAACCTCGTGGGGCCCGTAATCCAACGCAGATAGATTACCTACCTGGTATTTTACTGTTTACATATTGTCCGTGATCCAATCCAGTGGATTGCCTACCTATGTGGTTTAGATGCATGAAAATCACTTTAATCAATTAACTTAATATTTGGTTCAGGCAACGACGCTGGGCGGGACAGCTAGTACTAATATAATATAAATTCATATATTATCATTTACCAATTGTTATTAACTGATAACTTATAAGTCAATGCCGACTTACAATATAACATTGATGACTGTATGAATAGATTTGTAGTAATTAATGTTTAAAAAGCTTAAAATTAGGTGATGTAAATAATTTGAAAATTATCTTGAATAATAAATAACAATATTCAGTATTTTGAAAATTTCTATGCAAGTAAAATTTTTTAAATTACAACAATATAACTAAAACTGTTAATTTTTTGTTTATCTGTGCCTAATATCGTAAGAATTTGAATTTTAAATACTATAAAAAATAGTGTTTTTGAGATTTTTAGGTATTTATAAAATATTATTATAACTTATAACTGTATTATATATCCAAGCCTTATTATATTGGACATTTTATGATAAATACCTTGTCATTGTGTAGGTAGGTCACTTTAACAGTGTAACGGATGTGATAAATTTTAATTCAATGGTAAATCATAGCATACTAAAAACAATTCTTAGCGAAGACAGTCATAACTCATAATCATATTATACATTTATACATATATGTTATAGGTACTGCTATAGTGCTATTTATTAGTATTTAGTAGGTATATAGTTATTAGTTTTACTGTTTATAGTTATATGCTATATAAACTATAAATATATAATATCATATAAATTATCTAAATGTTTTGAAAATGTCTTTGTGTGTATAGTGTATAAAAATAATAAATACAATGTTAAAAGTTTCGAGTACACAAGACTAAAATATTTTTGAATTACAACAAAATAATTGAAATCATTATTATTTGTTTAAATAATCAATTTCATTCAAATTTGAACCAAAAATGTATGATATAAAAAAAAATTGTGGATGTATATTTTTTAGAATTTTGGTTTTCAGTATGAAGCACTGTCTAACATTATTGAGTGTCTTAAGCCTTTTTTTTCAAGTTTAATCGGCAATAACTTCACTACCTGGAAACGCCGTTAAGCAATGCTTCAGGTGAGTCGCCATCATTTATTATTATAAATACAAAAAAGGTTGGGGCGATGGCGACGTCGGGACAATACCCCTCCGCCGATCCCTCACAAATAAAAACTAACCTAACCTAACCGTGCCTCGGCCTCGCAGCCGGGGCGTGGTCCCTCCGGTCGACGACTTTGCGGGGAAGCTATTGCTTCCACGCCGTCGCCCGTCACCTTCTCCTCCGCCTAGAGGGAGCTATACCCTGTCGGAACTGCCTGTCCCGTTCGGCCGACTCCTTGGCGGTCATCACTTCCCTCGCGAAGCGAGTAACCACCTCCCAATTAGCCGGGCTCTCCAGCATCTTTGGAACGAGTCCGCCCGGGTCGATTGGTCCGATCGCTAGGTCGAGACGCGTCCGTTCACCCTCGTGAGCCTCACAGCAAACGAGGGTGTGGTGCGCGTCATCGACCTCCTCAGCATAGCCGTCGGGTGGACCACAGTGGGAAGTGGGAACACCCGGCTGACGGAGCACGATTGATCTTCCGGAGGTACCGGTTGAAGCAACCGTGACCCGTCATCAGCTGTGTGAGGTGAAAGGACATCTCCCCGTGTCTTTTCGTCACCCATCGAACAAGTAGGTCAGGAGGAATCGGGAGCCCGGTCCACCCACGTCCGCTGTCCGCTGGAGGGTCCACACTCCGCAACCTCAAGACCCACTTGGCCAGTATCCGAGCCCTCAGCGCCTGAGAGTCGGATAATAGCTCTGGTTCTCCCGGCGGGAAGGGCCCCCCGTCGTCAGCTCCCGTTGCCGTTGCCGCCCTTCTGACCTCGAACGCCACGAGTCGTTCCAAGGCCATCGACCTGGGAATGACGCCAGCGACGACCGTCACAGCTCGTAGGACACGGTCCGGTACGCACTCACCCTGCCGATGGCGACTCTTCGCTGAACAGCGTTCAGAACATTAACGCCCAGCCGGTTGTGCATGAGGGTAGGTGCCCACGTCGGAGCGCCGTACAACATTACTGAATATGCGACCTCCCGGGGGAGTGTCTTAAGCCTAACCGCTATATTTAAAGTTTTAGTTGTACAAATTAGACATTTAATACATTTTTAACTACAAAATAATTCACAAATTGTATACGAATTTCGGCAGAATTTAAACTTCGAAATATTATAAAAAAATCATTGTGTGTTAATCAAAATGTAAATTTTTAATTTTCTATAATGACAACTGATGTAGAGTCTTGTATTCAATTTTTGATTTCAGCTTTTTGACTGAGCAAAATTTTTTTTATTGACAATAATTTAAAAAAAACTTAAAAATTCATACAATTGTTCATGCCCAACAATAACTTGAAAAGAGTCAAACTATTTTTAAAATAATATTATGTATACCTAAAGATAATATAAACTATTGGTGAAAATTTCGGGGACCTATTAAATTCGTTAATATAGCAATTAATAATTAGCAACGATTTAGCCAGCATTAATTCCGCCAGGACAAATTGTCTAAAAACAACCTATCGATTCTGCCAGCTACTATTTTTTATCTGTGGGCTAAGGCCTAAGGTCATTCTGTTTCCATATTAACTTAATCAAAAAATACATTTACATTTTTTTTAACTATGTAACTAATGTTTATGGAAATAATAACTCAAGTTTATAGGCACCTCGTACCTACATAATTATTTATATTCATAATTATTTTTTTATAATCATTTAAATTTTAAATTTTGTCATAATTCATCAAACAATAATATACAAATTATTTAGTTGGTAGTTAAAAATGTGTGAAATAAAATTTTAAACACAATTTTTTTGTTATTTTAAGTTCACATTTAGAGAAAATTAGATATTTAAACGAAGAATAACAATTTTAGTTACCTATTTTGTTTTAATTAAAATATATTATTCATGGACACTTGTGCTTTTAAAGTTCTTATATTATTATATTTTAAACACACAATCGCAGATGTTAATGCAATGTTCTGGGCAAAAATGAATTCAACCTACCTACTGTAAGAACTAATAGTAAAATAAATTACTTTAATAGCAATAATATCATAAAATATACTTAATATATCCCGACAGATCGTCTACTCTCAGAATTGATTTATATCATTGAATTCAAATTGCAGTATTTAAAACATCCATTAAAATGACACACACGACACCTATACTACTATATATGAGCAATTCTTAATTATAGTACTTCCAAGATTTGAACTCTATACAGAGTGTCCCGTGAGGATTTACTCATTGCAATATCTCCTGAAATAATTGAAATATCATAATTCTGGTTTTTCATTTAGACTCACAGGGACAAGCACTACAAATAATTCATGTTTTAATTTTTTTTTTATGTTTTGGTAAAAAAGTTAAAAAATATATTTTTTTATTTAATTATTTTCAAAAAAATCGAAGATAGCCATTTTGTAGAGTTAATTTTTCGGAAAACATTGACGTTTCAACATTTTAATTTCATTGATTTCCTGATTTTTAATTGTATGTAAAATGTATAGCATTTTATAGCGAGCCACACTGAACGCGTTCACGGGCCGTACGAGCACGCGGGTCGCGGGACATATATTTGTTGCCCGACTATGGTATTAAATAATTCGCTGTTTTTCTAGAAACTAGAAAAATAATTATAAATCAGGAGATTAATGAAATTAAAATGTTGAAACGTCAATATTTTTAGGAAAAAAAACTCTACAAAATGGCCATCTTCAATTTTTTTTAAAAATAATTAAAAAAATATATTTTTCAACGTTTTTACCAAAACATAAAAAATAATTAAAACATGAATTATTTGTAGTGCTTGTCCCTGTGAGTCTTAATGAAAAACCAGAATTATGATATTTTAATTATTTCAGGAGATATCAAAATGGTTAAATCCTCACGGGACATCCTGTATAGGTAGTTGTGCCAGGGGCGTAATAACGGGTGGGGGGGTATGGGGGATAGACCCCCCATGTGCCGTATTTATATACTGTTGTCTTACAAAATACAAAATAAAAATTACTAAAAAAAAAAGTTTTAAACGTTTAGTTATATTACTGTATTGCCAAAATAAATGTTAAACAGCGGATGAAAACATTGTATTAAACATTCAAGAAATTAATCAATTTCTATTCTACAAAACTGGATGTAGCTAATTCATTAGCTAAACTTAAATTGTGGAGTAGAAAACTAAGAGAATTAAAAAAATCATATATCAATCCAAAAACCGGATTTGAAGCTTTAAAACTGTGTAACATTGATATTTACCCTAATATACATTTTTTATTAAAAATTGTATGCATACTCCCGAGGTCTACTTCAACACCTGAAAGAACATTCTCAAGTTTAAAGAAAATTAAAATACCTTAGAAATAGTACCTATGCAGAGGTGACACATTATTTTAAACTAAGATTCAATATTTATTATTATGTTATTAATTAATTAATTCATTTGTAAGGTCGTCTAAATGGTTAGGTTGGCCATTCATAATGATATTGAAGTAGAACATGATAAATTACTTGACACATTGGCGCGAAAACCAAGAAAATTGGAAATTTTGTTATAATAATATAATGTAATAAAGAAAATAGTTTGTTTTATAATATATATTTTTAAAATGAATTATGATGGAAAACAAATTAGTGGGAAGGTCGAAGGGGGGTGTGGGGGGCGAAGCCCCCCACGGGTCTATCGTTATAAAATATCCATATCCCCTCCCATAAAACATTTATAATTACGCCACTGAGTTGTGCCACTGATCAACTAGATAGTGCATCCAAATTACTACCGGAAACCGAGTTCAATTTGAATATTGATACATTTTTTCTACTATAAAAACAGGTGTCTTCAGGATCAGATGCAAACATTAAAAAAACACACATACACAAACACACTTACACACACGTTCTTGTAAGACACTAAAACCAACTGGTAGGTACATAATCCGTATAATCTAAAAGAACGGCAACCTTATTTAATACTATAATTTTTCTACATTTTTTTCAAAATAAAAGTAAGACAATAATTTATTGGACTATAATTGATTACTTGAGTAAATCTGAATATTTGATCGAAAACTCAGTGATTTATAATATAGAGACTAATAGATACCAAGATATTTTAAGTAAATAAATAAGATGTCAAAGATTATTAGGACATATTTTAATACACTCAACGTTACATTAAAACTTCAGCTTTCTAGAAAATCCCAAATGGTCTATATATTTTGATAACTTTACTTAAGAGGACGCTACCCAAACAAAAGAAACCCTGACATTGGTCAATTTACATTGTAATATTATACTAATAAGTAATAGTCAATAGAATGCAATGCATTGTTAATGTTATGCTCGGGTACAATCGAAGTGTTTTTCTGTGTGGAACCAAAGTGTCTTGAAATTATTGTAAAATCACAAATTTTTCTCAGTTTTTTTAGTTTTATACATGATCTATATTCTATACTAAAGTGGTTTTCAAAAATCGATATTTTAGTTCACTTATTTTTAATAAATAATTGAAAAATACAAAAAACCAAGTTTAAAAATTCAAAGAAAAAAATTATTAAATTTACCAAGAAATTGCCTAGTTTAAGCATAGATAATATCCTCGATTTGTGTATGCAAATTTACGATATTAGTACCTACTATTATTCTCGCAAACCCGATTTTCTAACTATAGATTATGGGTGATGGGTATACCGTTCTCTTTAACGAAAAAGTTAATTATATAAATTATTATTTATTACATACTTCAGTTTGTTTTAAATAGGTAGTTAATTGACTCTAATTGTCAATTGAGTGGGAAAAGTAGATAAAAATGTGGCTAAATAGGATATTAGTTGGAACCAGCCATAAATTCTAAATATTTGTTATAGAATATTCCCCACTTTCATAGTAGGTATGATAATGATAAAAAAATAACCGATAACTTTAAATCGATAGCTGAGAGCGACCGCCCGGTGATTGATAACTTAGGATTAATAATTATATTATTTATTAGTTGTTGTCGAATCCGAATGTAAAATATGCGTCATGTGTACCTTCATTAGTTCACGGTTAAAATATTATTAAAAATGTTTGTGGAAAGTAAAAATTGAAAAAATTATAGTTTTAGCAACATTTTTTCAATAATTATAATTATGTATATAATTTCGAATCTACTTGTTCGCTGTGTATTAAAGTTCTAAACGCGGTTTTCAGCAAAATTGTTTGGATACGATTGACGAGCTGTGACGAGTGCATAAGAACCCATGTTCAACATTATGTTCTAATGATCAAAGAAACAAAAAACAAATTAATCGACGCATCGTAAGTATACCTACCTGCATTGCCTAATGGCTAAATGTAAACCAAAAGCTGTAGATCTTGAGCAAAATAATATAATAAATTAATAACAATGAACAACATATTCAATGAGTTAACAACACAAAACAGTTACTATCTTATTGATAACTTCATCAATCACCACATTAATGTAAGGTTGATTCAGTATAGATGGTAAAATATATTGCATACCTATTATATTACAAGTGTTATTGCAATTCATTAAATTCATTAAATAAAATAATAAAATGTCCTTATAAATCCTAAGTACAATGAGAATATTATGACATGTTTAGACATTTTTTTTGTAGGTAGGTATATTATATGTATCTACCTAACTAAACACGAATAAATTAAATCTTTAGTTCAATAGTGTATATTTTCTTGATTAATAATAACCTTAAACGAGATTATTTAAACTATTTAATTGATACATTATGAGTATTATAAAAGTGTTCAATAGTTACAAAGTATTTAAACACCAATAAATTAATACATATATCTTAAAATCTTATGCACTGCAATATTTTAATTTTTATCAATGCAGAACAGTACATTTGGAAGAGCGTTATAAATTTAATAAATAATAATTATAAATTATAATGTTATGTATTGAGAATTTATTTTACTACTAAAATAAAGTATAAACGTAAAAACCTTCATGATCTATACCTAATTAAAGAGTATAAAGTACCAATTAAGAAGTTTGTGTTGAATAAAATACATATTAAGGGGATTCGATCCAGACAGTGTTTTCTACCAAAAGAGACATATCTTATGCCAACTGTACCGAATATCCTAATAATTGGGTACAACTTATAAAAACGTATTTAAATTCTTCATGAAGCTTACTTTAAAAACAATCATTCCACTTTATTTTTAAATTAAACTTGTATGTCCTTCAAAATTACATTTTAAAAATGTTAATAATATTAAAGTAAAAAAAAATATATAAAAATGTACGAAAGTCAGTTTCACAAACATTTTATGACGAATTCATATGTATTTTCGGAATTTAATTTGATGAATAATTAATTTATACAATTGACAAGATATTAATACTTTAAGACAAAAAAAGGTTGGCAAGTAGGTACCGCTATAGAAAATATATAGCATATATTATGCTGTACTGTAGGTGTCATGTAGGTCACTGTAATGGTTGTGTTCAACTTGAATTCAATGATAGGTACAAAATAATTGTATACGAAAAGCGATTATGACCGAAGACGGGCAGTCAGCCTAGATTACTAAATATATTTTATAATATTATTATTGCTGTTGAATTAATTTTAGCATTAATAATACAGTAAGTTAAATTAATTTTTGCCGAAAACATTGAATTTTAAAATATTATTGTGTGTAAAAAATATAATAACATAATTTAAATGTTTCAAGCACCTATACAAATATTATTTTAAAAGTACAACTATATCATCATTATTCTTCATTTCTATATCTAATTTCGTCCAAATTTGAATTTAAAATGTCTTTGAAAATGAACATTTTATAAATTGTTAACTACAAAATAATGTTGCAAATATTCGATATTTTTATGAATTTTGGTTTATGTATTTTTAATATTTTTGAACTAGTATTAAACTAACCCTTGAGGATTCTTGTATTAAATTTTCAAGCTTTTTGACCAAGCCAAAAATATTTAATTAACAATGAAAAATAAAAAATAAACAAGAACATTTTTTATACCTATAAATAGCTCAAAAAGAGACAAAATATATTGAAAACTGTATGACTTATAGAAAATGGTAATATAAACATTTGGTGAAAATTTCATGTGTCTACGGTTATTATTTTTTGTGTCACACCAAAAAACAAAATCAGTTTGGTGTAAAAATTTCGGTTTCTTGCTTTAATTTTTTTTTTTCGACGAATTTAAAAATTATTTTACACTTTTGACTCCTCAAAGTACCAATTAGATTCACTTTCATACTAGAAAAGATAATGTTGAAAAAAATCAAAGCACTTTTACTACTCCAAAAAGTGTTGACAGACACAAAGAAAAACACACGCATCATTGTTAAATCAATGCCATCGCTCATTAGTACTATAGTGTAGAGCGTTATTGACGATGTGCACTTCTCTATTTTTGTATGCACAGTATCACAAATTAATGATTATTTAATACGCACAAATTAACACGATACGCACGCACACACTTAGAAAATTGCATAATATTGAACAACTTAAAAACGGTTGGTATCGAATACTGTTAAGGTGCTTTTATACTAGGAACAGTTTAATAATTAATTTACAAAAGTTTGAAAAAGCATGAATCAAATGAGTTTTGCGTCAATGACCGCGCCATGGACCGATGAAAATGTCAGTTCTTCTGTACACCCCCACGTGACATCGTGCCATAAGGGAACCGGTTTCGATGGCATAGTGACGTGGGGCGATGCTCGGAATCGGCGTGTTCTCTCGTTGAACAGAGTATAGTTAATAGGTATACTTTTGTCGATTCATATAGTTCAATCAACTTTCGATTCATTCGGTATGAATTATTGGATAGTGGGCCAGTGGGGGAGGGGATGACAAACTCATACAAACGAACACGAATACTTAACTAATAGAGTTTCTAGAGATATTAAAAGTAGGTAATATTATACTATTATGTCATATGCGTGTATCAACTACACTAGATGTCGGATTGGTAATAACTAATAAATAATAAAAATCAAACATATATGAAACATACACGTCTAGAAGCACAACTAAAACATAGTAACTAGTAAGGAACTCAAAATGTAATTGATATGTAATATCGAATACATATTTTATAATATTCGTCAATTATTATTTATTACCATAGGTACAAAGTATGATGAGAAAATAATGCTCGGTAGGTAGCATATCTGCTATTACCTATACTCTACTATACTGCAGGAGTGGCCAAACTTTTTTTGATTAAGATCTACTGAGAATAATATTTTACTTTGAAGATCGACTAATGTAAAAAAAATATTTTTATAAAACTCCGAATCACTAATATTATTAATAATCATACTTATTTTTAAATAATAAAATAAAAGTGTAAAGTTATCTAAAAATTAGTGTTTTACATTAAGTTACTAAATAACTTCTAAATAAATTAACATTATAGTGTTGGCGTAGAAGCGTATTATTGCATATCATTGGCCAATTAATTATAATCTGAGGAACAGTCGATGCTGATTTGTACTGCTAAACGAGGATGCTGCTTTAAATGATCAATAATTGTAGCCCGGTATTCAGCTTTTATATCTTTTATATGAAAAAATGGCGTTTTACACTAACAAGTTAATCTGGAATATATATATGCAACTGTATCTATTAAATAATATGTAATAATGTTGTCTAACAAGGGGGGGGATCGACTTTAAAATCGTCCGAGATCGATCGACTGTTTGGCCTCCTTTGTAAAGAAAAAAGTACAAAGTACAATACAATTAGAAGTCTCGCAATAATTATACAGATAACAAGAAGTGATTCTGTTTATTTGTAGGTATTTCAACCTCTGTTAAATCTTTTACAATTTAATGAAACAATTTCCTATTTTATTAATAACCAGTATAGAACTTTTAAATCTATAGTATATTAAGAAATGGAAAATACGTGGTGGAACGAAGTATAAGTACTACTTTTTAATATTTTTACATAACTTGAGTAACTTCCTACGTCCTACCTATAAATGTTGTAAAACCTGTATTTATGTCATAAAACTGAGACTATATTTTAAATTTAATAAGTATAACGAGTAACCGAGTAGGTAGAACTGCAGTTAGTACAGTAGGAATCGAGTGCACCTCGTCATTTAGCAGGTCGATGTAATACCTAGATGTGTTAAATTCGAATTCAATGATACCTAAATCATTGCAAACTGAGCTGAGATAGACAACGACCCAATATTACTAGATATTATATATATCATTATTAAATATATATTATTTAATATACATATATAAATGTATTACTATTTTAATAATTTATTTTACTTTGGCCATTAGTAATTCTGTAAAAATTGGCAATAGTTAAAAATGAATTGAAATATTTTGAAATATCATAGTGTACCCAGGGCCGTAGCTGGAACAAATTTTCGGGAGGGGGGGGGGGGTTTAAGCTAAAAAAATTGTGTTTTGATTAAAACAGAGATGGAAATAGTTATTTTACCTACTACAACATAATATAACACGAAAAAATTACGGGGGGGGGGGGTGAACCCCCCCCCAGATACGGCCTTGAGTGTACCTATATTATAGTAAAATATAATATTAATATACGTGAAAGTTACAAGTCCTCCGAAAAATACTTTTGAAATACAACAAAATAACTAATATTGCTATTATACTTGTTAAAATATTTTATTTCGTCCAAATTTGAACTTGTCTAAAATAAAAAAGAACAATTCAGATTTTCTGATTTTGTGGTAATTCAAAAAAGAATAACCGTACACACTTGAAATATTCACAAAATTATAGGATTATCATTTTCTATACATCATTAAATGTTATAAATATTTTGACTCTTTTTGAGCTAATTATAGGCATGAGAAATATATGATTTTTTTTTTCTATGAATATCGATAAACACATTTTCGTTCGGTCAAAAAGCTTGAAAATTAAATAGTTTCTCAAAAATTTCTTTAATAGAAGTTCAAAAATATTAAAAATACATAAGCACAATTTTTTTTAGGTTTTTTTAAAGTTTAAATTTTGACCAAAATTGTTTGCGAACATTTGCAAATTTATTGTTTTGTAGTTTTAATGTATAAGATGTTCAGTTTTTATAGCTAAGAATCGATGACAATTTAAAACAAGGTTTTTCGTAATTTGTTCTAAATGCATTTTAACAATGTTAAAGTTGCAAATGCGACCTTTTTTTATAAGTATTTAAAATTCAAATTTTAACCAAAATTCATTAAAATATCAAACATTTGCAAATTAATTTATAGGTATAAAACTTTGAAGTTCGTTTTGGCCACGAGAAACCTACTTACTATAATTCTGGGAATGGCGACATGCAAACTTTTGCTAACTATAGGCAATGTTTTAAAACAAATTTAAACTTTTTGTGTTGACATTTAAATTTGAACAGCTCCGTGAAGGCCGGTGAAGCTTGCAATGCTATGCAAACATTTTTGATAATTAATTATACAAATTAACTCTTACGGACTAACTCTGAAAATTTGGCATTTTAAAATCTAGTAGACAAATTTAGAGTTAACACCACCTGAATTATATTTAAGATTGTCCCTGATCTCTAGGCATAATTTTCAAAATGTTTGAATAAAGTTGAAAGACCAACTTCACGGACCTTTCAGGATCACTGTGCGGCATGTTGAATAGGCAATTAAAAGTCATAATGTTGACTTTTAAATAATATAATTTTTTATAATTTGTAAACCAACTAATACGTATATGCGTGGCTAATATAGGAATAATTTTCACTATATTTAACATTATAGTCAAGTACCTATTACCTATAGCACTATTAAAGCCATAACTATAAATTATTTAGGGAGCCGCTGTGGATATAATTGTGGCATAAACAATACAAATAGAGATTGTGTCATTTTATTTTATAAATATTCAGCAGCATATTTACCTAGATTGGGGTGGGGGAGATCCTTCCTTGGAGTGCTTCTTAGTGAAAATTTAAAAAAAAGTTAAGCGAAATATAGTTTATCATAATAATTAATAAGTATCTTAAGTTAAAATAACGCCAAAACGTAAAAATTTGCAATTTTTTTTGATTCGGAAATTTATTAAAAATGTTTTGTTTAAACCTTACATTTGACAATTGCTAATTCATGCTAATTTTTTTATGATTTTTAATTTCTTCGTATATAGTTAATATTGTAACCAAAAACCTAAAAAATATACTAACATGTTATTTTTTTACAGAAATTTCAAGTGAAAATTTGGACTAAACTAGATATTCAAACGAAAAATATATATGTTAGTTATTTCGTTGTAATTTAAAAATATTATTTATGGGTTCTTGAAACTTTTAAAGTATATTGATATATTTTATACACAAAATAACATTTAAATCATTTTAAAATACCTTTCCGGCTAAAATTAATTTAAGCTACACCTACTATATTGTAATATAGTAAAATAAATTACTTAAACAGCAATAATATCATAAAATATAAATTGGAATGCAGGCTGACAGATCACCTTCGCTCAGAATAGATTATCGTATACTATGGTTTTGGATCATTGAATTTAGATTTAATACAACCATTACAGTGACTCACTCGACTACTATAGTACAGCAGAGAGGTGCCCTTAATTTTTTACTATTTTAGATTTAATTAAAAATAATGATGAGTTGTGTTAGTTGGTATTCAATGCAGTCTTGTACATCATACATATTCATACATAGATAGTGTATAGCGTAGCAAAAAGTTGAGATCTTAAAGGGTGGGATGCAAAACCGGGGGGGAGGTTCTTATACTTATATGATCCAATTTATATTTTAATTAATTGCCTTCTTTAAACAATTCTTAAATATGCCGCTGTAAATATTATGTAAAATACATTTTTAAAATAATGATTATATTATCATCTTTATTTAAAAGGACGTTATACCCGCATGCGTTGTCTCCGTCTTAAAAGTGCGTAACATATCAAAATTTGCCATGTTACGCACTTGTAAGACGGAGACAACGCATGCGGGTATAAGTGTATAACGTCCTCTTAATGTTATATTGTGATGAATCATCGTCAAATCAAGTTCAGAAAATCTAATATTTCTTTGTTGTTTCCTCAAAAAAGTTTTTAATCAACATATAGTGTTAAATAACTCCTGTAAACAGTGTTAATAAAGCAGTAAATGGAAATTGACAATTTATATCTAAAAAAAAGAACGCACCATATTACCATAAGCTATTAACTAGGTATTAAGTATTGATAGTTATCACCAGGGCTCATAACTTGTTAACGTTTGCATATTTTTATTAAGTGATCTTAGAGATATGAGCTATATACATTTTTTTTCAGGAAACCACCAAGCTGTATACGTAATTTCTTGTTGCATATTAGAAGTTTAAGTGCTATTTTGCTATTTTAGTGATTTGTAAGTGCTATTTTGATTTGTTGTGTGTTTAGTGCCATTTCAATACCTATAGCGTTCAATACACACTTAATAACAAGAATAATTTATTTATACAGTCTTTAATATCATCATATATTATATTATTATATCGTATCTATTCGAAGAAAACAAAGCATTAGTTTGCGCCTTATCCAGTTGTTAAATATTGTAATCGCTGGAATTTTGTCGTTACTCATTTTTGTTTTATTACATTATTACGTGTTATCGAATGTTCGCGGACAAAATGTTTATCTCTCGCTTCAACTCGGTAATCCGAATTTTACTTTTATAGTTTCTAGGTATTCCTATAAATTTACATATTATTAAAATCAATAGATAATTTATTGTATTTTGAAAACAGATTTTTACTCAATAATGATCTTTTTTTTATACATAATAAAATAACTTTTTTCTTACATAATAAAATAATAAATAATAATTCAATTTTTAATAATTTTTTTATAATTTTTAGTGCATATATAAGTGTTTATATGAATGTTTTTAGAGCATGTTATAGCACTTATAACAAACTTTTTTAGAACTACAAGTTATGAGCCCTAGTTATCACATATAAACATGTATACAATTTAAATTCCAATTTTCATAATTTATATTATATAGAGTATCAAAAAATGAAAAATGGTATGACATTTAAAGTATGTCCATGGGCCACAGAGTGGTTATGTATTATAATTTATAGTATATATACATAAAGCAATATGCATGTTATATTTTAATTGAACATGAAATCTCACTATTGGCCCTGGTCTAAGGGATCTCCCCCTATAATTGCCACTGACGTATAGATAGTTTTCTGGACTTATTTCCGGTAAAAAAACTTCAAAAATAGGATGTCGAACGGGAAAAATAAAAAATGTAATTACTTAATACATTTTGCATTTTATTGTTCTACTAATAATTAAAACATTGTCTAATTTGGTTTTATATATGCATAATATTAAGTTTAAATTATTTTTATAAAAATAAAACCTAATAAAATAAGTGGTGTAAATTAGTGATGCATTAAAATAAATTGTATCAAATATCAATAGGTGGTAAAAATATTTTAAACTTAAATATAACTTAGCAATTTTTTTTTTATTACGATTCAATTTTTTATTTTTATGATTTACTTGTTGGGAAAACTGCCTCATTCTCATACGTATGTAATATATAACTACGAAAGAAATTATATCAGTGGCATGTGTAGAACATGGGAAACTTAATTTGTGTTCACTCAATATTTCTTCTAAAATCAAATCAAAAACATAAGGTGAATTACAATATTTTTCAAATTTTTGTTCAATATTTTTAATAAAATAGAAGAAAGTTATATTTGGATGTATTAATCGTCCGTGGGTTTTCAGATTAACCAAAGCTGCTTGCATTTGCTGTGAATGTCCTTGATGAGATATAAATGATGTCTTACAAACTTGACAGTTTTTTGTGTAATACATCAATTGTTTACATAAATAACCTGAAAATCATTTGAATCATACACGAACCAATTCGCCCAGTTTTTCTAACCCATATATCTCTGTTTCCTCTTAAGATAAACTTTTGAAATTTAAAACACAGATTAACCTCTAGTAGCTTAGGACGCTGTAAGAAAATGAGCCCTTAATATTGTGCCATTTCAAAATGGCAGGATTTCAAAATTTGCAATATTGTTACTGACTCACTGATCATCAAAATTATAGCTAGGACATATATGTCCTAGCTAGTGCGTTTTTAGCATGAATTAAGATATAGGTACTGGATACGGAACGGAATGTGATAAACTGAATACACTAATTGCTAAGATGTATTAAACCACCTAGCGCTACTTTAGCCCTAGTGTATAATGTATGTACTTATTATCAGTACTATCGTCTATCACAGATAAATATTCAAAAATCATTTATGTTATGAGTTTATGACCATGAATTAAGATATACTTAATATATAATAATTATAATAATAATATATAATATATAATAATATAATATATATATTATAGAATGATGAACAACATTTGTTCTCTCTTACCATGGTAGACTTATAAATGTATATAATATATGTTTAAAAATATTTAACATTCGCAATAAAATAATGAGAAAATGCAAATTATCATCAATAATTTGTAATCATGTGTTATAAGAACAAACTACCTCTAATTGTTATCAAAAAATAATATTATATATATTTTTTTAAATCTTATAAATATATTATAATATAATATTGCTATTTTAAAAACATTTATTTTACAATGATGAGTGTTTTTTTTCTATCTGCCGTAAACATTTTTGCTAATAGAAATAATGCTTCGATTTTCAACTCCATCATATTTTCTGATGGGAAAGATAATTTAGTTGGTACTTTTGAGTGGTCATAATTGACTCGGATTTTTACTCAGAACCCCAAAAGCAGTTTTCGACCTAATAGATTTAGTTTTTTGATGCAACTAAAAAACTTTTAATCACAAATATTTTTAATTTTATCCAGATGTTTGTATTAGCATTTTAAAATACATCATATAAATTTCAAAATATTTAGGCTCTTGCCCACATTTTTTGTGACACAAATCAAACACAATAATATAATATAATATATATATAATATATTTTAAAAAAAAGTGCGGGAATATAAATATAACTAGATAGCGCTAGTGTTCTTGACACAGCAGCTGATTGTCTTGGCACTTTTCAGTTTCATTTCATAGACTGATAACCTGCTCCGTTCCGTATCCAGTATATCTATAGATAATATATGAATGGATAGGACATAAATCCAAATAGTTGGTTCTCAAATGATAAGAAACTGAGGCGATTTTTTTTCCTTTCCATGACACAAATAGGTTAGGTTTTTTCTATTCTTTAAAAATTTTAATTTTACCGAGGTGATTTGAAATAATGAACATGAATTAATGAATTTGGATAACATTTTATTTACAATTTATTTATAACATTACAAATTTAAAATTAATTTTAACAAAATTTTTAAAAAAAGTTGTAGTTTATTCATGCCTAAAATGTATAAGTTTTGTAAATTTTGAACGCATTGTGATGTTATCATTCACTTTCTTGACCTCGTGAAAAAATCGTACTTTGTAGTACGTTTTACAAATGGTAGTAATAAGTTCATCACGATGTGTATCAAATTGAATAGTTTGGTCAAACAACACATTTGATTCATTGTTGACACATTGCATGTTTTCAAAAATTGAAAATTTGTTAAACAAATTTGTTTTAACTTTAATTACTAAAAAGTTCATATATTTTTTTTTATTCATAAAATCATTTATATATTCTCTAAAAAATTTTTCTGTTTATATGCATATAGTCTGTACGTCAATACTAGTTTTCCTAAGTCCTCCACGATCTTTTTGTAGCGCTAATTCACTAGTATGTGTGGTTGCATACAGAAAACTTAAACAAATATTGCAGGTAATTCTTGTTTCTACTTTTTTCACCACAAATCCAGCAATGTATCTATTATACATCTTCAACAAATGTACTTATCCGTTGAATTGAATTAAAATATTCATGGTCATGACTCACTGGATTGTACAAATTATTTTCACTATTTATGCCTTTATTAGACTGTCTATTAATTGGTATTGTAACTGTTTTGTCTAGTATTGCACAGTTACCGTTTGTTGAGCCAACAATAGCATTATGAACAAGAAGTCGCTTGTAAGCAGCTTGAAATTGACGACAAGTTGGATTGTCGTTATGACCTCCTTTACTACGCACAGCACTAAATAATGTCTCTATGTGGTCCTGGCTCAGTTTATAAGTTATCAAAAATGTTATGTGGTTTGTTGAATACGATAGTTTGAATAAAGTCAAAGCATTATGTAAACCCATCATAAGTCCTTTAAATCCAGTTTTTCTTTGAGATTCTAGAACTTTAATACCATTTTCAAATTTCAAATCTTCAATATATGCACAGAATTTAAATGTAAATTCTTCATACTTTTCTATTGTGTCATCTGAAATTGCTCTATTAAATGGTTTTAAGGAGTATAATTTTCTACTATTTAATATGTCAAATGCATTATTAATCATTTTGCAAAATTCACTAGTGGCTTCACAACCTTCAAAATGTGTATCAATTGATTTAACATATATTAGTGCATCCCCTACACTATCACTAAGTACTTGGGCTGCTATTGCCTGCTAATCGAACATTCATTTTTTCATTTTTGTAAAAAATGTGGCGGGACGTCAATTTTGTTGCAGCTCTAAGACCTTCAATTTTTTCTTTTTCAAACAACTTTTGAATATAGTCCCACTTAATTAATTCACCTTTTCCATTTTGTATTATTTTTTTTTCTCCAAACGCATTTCGAACCAACTTCAACATATGAGCTGGGTCATAAAAAACAAAAATCTTTTTATTGTTTAAAGGATTTACTATATGTGGAGTTTGGTCTTTGAAATTTGTTCCTAATGATAAACACATACTAGTATTTACATGGGCTCCATCAAAAGTTATTGAATGCAAATGTGCACCTGTATCGTTTATTAGATCTATTGCTATTTTCAACAAATTTCCCCTTTCTTGTCCATTGAGACCATCAATTAAAAAATAACCTATAGGGAGTTTCCAATACCCATTCATGCCAACTATTAAAAATACCAGACTATTTTTCGCAAGAGGAATGTCATCACCATCGTATGTAGAATTAGTTCCTAAATTGATATGACCGTACATTTTTTGCTGAGTATCAACTTCTAAAAGTCGCTTCACACACATTTCATCTATGACTAAATTACAGTACACTGGGTTTTCCTGAGCTCTTTGTCTTATAGTTTCAAAAGCTTCAGCTGTAAAACCAGGGTTTCCTTCTACAACTGTATACCACCGCCTCAAAGTCCTAGGGTGAGGAAGTATATGTCCAAATGATTTTCTAACAAAAAGGTAGGCCCGGGGAGAATAGTATTGTAAAGTGACAGCAAATTGCTTTAAATCATTGGAAAATGGATGTTTCTTTCCCATAGAAGCTTCTTTCATAATAGTTACTAGTACATCTGACCCAACTGCCTAATTTCATAAGTAAAGGAATATAAAAGTATTAAACCAATTATGGATATTTTATTTATTAACACTTACTACAAAAATGATAATTAACTATAAAAAGCTTAAGTTAGAACAATATAAAATTTAACTTAAAAAGTTAATAAGTTTACAACAAAAATAACTAACTAGTTTAGTTAAAGAGTTTAAAAAAATTAACTTTTTAACTTAACTTTAACTTTTTAACAAGTTAATGCCCACCATTGCACCTGACCATAGTCGAAAGATGGAGCAATATTTTGATACAAATTATATTTTACCTTTAAATTTTCAGTGGCATGTTCTGAAACTAAATTTGATTTTGTTAACTCATCAATTATTTCCTTGAGGGAAGACACTTTTTTTTTTAAACGCCTGGTACGACGAACTAAATGTTTATTCCTACATCTTAAACTATAAATAGTAGTTTTAAAAAGTTTTAAATTCCTCCTTCTTCTTTTTGGTGTTGCAAAATCATTCTCTTTCACATCACCAATACGAGTGAATTTAGAATGTTTGGTTTTTTTTGGTGTTCCACCTTCAGGTTGTGAAGAACTTGAATAATTTAACTGTCTACAAATTAAAATACATACATATTAATAAGTATAAATATATAAAACTAATAATTTAGTTTTAAAGAAGTAAGTTATATTAATAGAAGTGGGGTGAGACCAATGGAATGAGAATGTATGGTTTGGAGTGTTGGGCGGTTGATAGGAAAATAGAACAGGATATGAGTGTGGAAGAAATGAGAATGCTTAGATGGATAAGTAGAGTAATTATTTAAATAATTATTTTTACAATCATTTTATTTAAATTCCTACCTTTTGGCATTTATATTGCAAGACGTTGATGGGGACAAAGCAACAGTATTATAAGCCGCTATATTGAAGTCGTTCTCATAATCACTATCATTCATATCTGAGATAGAGTTGACTACAATGGGCTCAGGTTGAACATTATTTTCAATATATGGTATTGAACTACACTTCAGAGTACGAAGATTATTCTCCAAATTGTAGTCATCGGCTTTGAAGTGATTAGAACAAATACGATGCCACGATTTCCAAGACAATATATCTCTGTTCAGTATATTAAGCCATTGACTTCTTTTTTCTGCACATTTTGGAAAACTAATAATAAAAAATAAAACGCAGATAAGTATTGATATAGTACCAAATAGGTGTACCTTAACTTGGCAAAAAAGTGGACTTACGAATGGTATGATAAACTGGGGTTTCGTTTAGCATTCGTTTTGCGTATCACACACGTCAAAACCATAATGATTGGTAACGAATACAATTTGCAAATTAATACTTTAAAGTAAACTGTCCTTCTAATACTTAAGTCACAGATTCACAAACATGAAACAAAAATTATAAAACCGTAACGGGCAACGGCAGTCAGCAAATGAATAATGTAAATAATTGATAAGAGATAACATAAATATTGATAAATCGCCTCAGTTGGCCGCCATTCCGGGAACCTCGCCTCACATGATATTAGTATGGGCATGACGTCCTATCCATTTATATATTATCTATGAGTATATCTTAATTCATGGTTTTTAGTGCTTGCATGCACCTCAAATTCAGAATACAAAATAATTTGTTTTTTGTTGCATGCAATATGCATGCACGCACTAGCTACTACATAGCGTAATATAGACTATAGGCATATGAATCTGATGATTCGACTGGCATACATAGTGAGTTGTTTAGAAAAAATTATCTCCTAGTACTTTCCTACTCAATATTAAATTTCCTCAAAATTATAAAAATAGTTTTTACTTTATCATTCCCCCTCTCTCCCATGGCCATTGTGACCATTTCAGTGACCTGGGTAGCTATAGGTAGTCAGTTACAAGGAACACTTGAAATCTATAAAACATCAGAGAATGTGTATGAAATTATATTAAATCTTATTTAATTGTATTCTTCTATTTGTCTTGTTTAATTCACTACTGTTTATTTTTTTTTTAGTTATTGAAGTAATAGTTTGTAGCAAGGCTTGCAAACATTATAGAAACATTATATATAACAAAAAACGATTAAAATTTGTAAATGTAATTAAGACGGAAAACGGTAAACAATAATAATCAAATACCACAAAACAAACATAACAAAATATATATTATATCATTAAACATAATATAACGCAAAACATAATTTATAAAATATCATTAAACGAAAAATAATGCAAAACGAAATAATTTAAAATTTAATTTACAGATAAATCCAACAATTTATTATGTTTGTATCAGGGCCATTCCCTGCATTAGATATTATTTTTAACAATATATGCAAAGTCGTACAGCGTTTTGATTCTAAATAACGATAAACATAAAACTTGTACGTTTTATTTCTAAGTAACAACAAACGCAAAACTTGTATAACGTTTTACTTGTAAATAATGATGAACTCTAAAATTGTTTAATGTTTAGATTGTAAATAATGTAAAACAAATTTTAATTTCTAATACAAGTCCAGGTTGGTAGTTAAGTTACTCAATAAGTATTTGGTTTGTTTGTTCCTACCAACAATAATTTAGTACAATACAAATATATGATATGATGTTTTGTATCAAATTTAATTAGTGTTATACTTAATTTTTTTACCTATTTCTGTGTCCTTATAATAGATGTTATAATGTATGGGTCTAATAGGAATATATGTACTCAGACCTTAAAGGCCTATTGTGCATTACCATGTCACCATTAACATTCAATAATATTCAATAACAATACTATAACATAGTATAATATAACCTATACAATCAAACACTGGATAGTGGTAACCATTGTGAAATCACTCACTAAAATACAAAAATATATATGGATATTCGTATAGTTACGTATATTTTATATTATTAAAAATATTTAACAACAAACGATGATAAAAGAGAAAAAAACTATAACAATCTCAACAATAACGATTGGCAATAAAATATTATTATTATAAAACTAAAACTATACATACATATATATTGTATAAATTGTATATATATATGTATGTACATATTTTTAAAAATATATGTTTGGTGTATAATAAATAGTCATAATATAAATATCTATTATATTTTAATACATAAACATAGTACATCCACAATGTTCGTATACAATTTATACATACAACAAAAATTTGGGTATGTTTATGAGAGGAGGGTATTGTGGAAAATAATTATGAAAAAAAGATACGTAAGTGTCACAAGAATTCTAACAAAAATTAAAGATATATGGCGGTAGCAAATTTATTATTTATTGGAAATATATAAACGCTCAAATCAACGTTTAATGTTGCTGCCGCAATGACTATTGATAAAAAATATAAAACAAAACAAAACACTACCACTATTGAAAAACTATTAAAAACTATCCACAGACTTCCATACTAAACTAGACAAATAACCCGGAATGTTTTGCATATAAACAGTTGGTGCTTATTTACTATGATTTGGTTGTGAAAATACATATAAATATATAAATGATATACTATTATGCATTATACAATAGCAATGACTATCTATCAATAAACTGACTGATCAATCTATATCTATGTTAATTTTCCAACCAAAATAATGTGTCATGATGCCTCATTTGATTACACGAGTTTTTATTTTATCATATGTAGTTTAAAAGTCTGTGATGTCTACCACTGCTATAATGCCGCAACACCACCCACGATACAGAGGAGCAATATGACGACCACCGAATTACGTAATTACCGCAGACAGGCTTCCAGCATTTCGACAAACAGCTTGTTCATTTTGACAACAGCTGTACCACTGCCACCGCTACCATTAGCTATAGACGACGATCGGTCAGTGGCTGCGGATTGCCTGGTAAGACCTACTCCAGTACGCGCAGTAACTACATTCTGTGATTGTGGTGCTTGTGTGGTGGCAGCTAATTGCTGCTGATTTTCCCGATGGACCCGGGTCCAATACTGTCGAATTAGTTGATCGGCCTGCCGAAGTGCGGGCAAACACATAAGCAGTTGTACGAGTTTAGAAGAAGCAGAATCTGTGGATTCTGGGTGATGAGAATGGTGATGATGGTGTTGTTGGTTGTCAGCTAATGGAGTGCCTTCACAACAATCATCATCGTCCATCACTACGTTGTTGGAGGTGCTGTTGAAAAATATAATGTATTCATAAATGTAAGTACTACATAATTAGTATAAGTAAATAAAAAAAAATATTAAACTTTGAAAGCTCTAGGTATGTTACTAACCCGACAACAACTACTGTAGCCGCAGAAGCTTCTGTAGTGGATATGGTCGTGCCACCGTTCGTGGTATCCATGCGTTGTGGCTGGCGATGATGCTGTTGTTGGTGATTGTCAACTACGACAACGATTTCGCTACCATTGTCGAGCTGATTTGCGGCAGTATTGTTGTTACTGTTGGTGTTACAACAACAATTACAGCAATTCGTATTCATTACACTGCCGTCTGTAGCGGTAGCTCCATTGTTGCCACAACAATCCATAGTCATGGCTGGAGTAGAACAACCATTAGTACCACCATCACAACAACAACAATTTGATGATGCTGCCATCGCCACAGTCATCTCTAGATGGGTTTGAAGAGCACGGGCAATGGAAGCACGAAACTGTTTGACAGCTGATTGTTGCTGCTGGACCACCACATTGTCGCCTTTAGACACCGATCTGTTGTTACCCTGGTTCTTTCCGGTGGATGCCGCTGTCGTCGCTGATGATGATGCTAATGTTAGATCATCTGAATTAGCCAGGACTAACGCCTTGAGCAGGTAGTATTGGTCTGAAGTCAAGCCTTCGCCACCATTTACTGCCTTAAATTGCCGAACTATATGAGCCGACTAAGCAGTACACAAAACCATAATCAGATAATTATTAATGTTATAATTTTATACAATACACATTATCAATACAAAACTATACTAAATTAATTTATAAATTTTAAAAGTTTTTTTTTAAAATTATTATTTTACGGTTTAAATTTGAGCAAACTTATTATTGGTTCTGTTGTATTTAAGCAATAAGGCCTCTTTATATAGATATTTTACACAAATAATAATTGTGTAAGGACGATGCTATGTTAAGAGCACTGGAAAATCAGTACTATTATCCTGTAAATGTATCGGTAGAAATGTACAAAATAATGTGACATCATAAAATATTTCACAAATAACGGCGTGTTACTTTTTATGTTGTCTGAGCTAAATACATGAGATACGTGTTACAGTTTTATTTACAATCCATTGCTCTAACTGCTCTAAGTGAAATATGATAAGCTACGATAAGTAGTTTATGCAGAAATAATGATTAATTGGTCGGCATATTATTTAAATAAGTATAATATATTAGGTTGATAGGAGTAATAAAGCTAATATAAGCTCATGTTCTAAAGACGAAAGAGTACGACTTATACGACATTCATATCGTACTGTTAAATGCCTATTACAGTTATCGCTTAATTACGAACAAACGGAGGATTCTATACACGAATTATAAGTTGTATAATATATTTTTATATAAAATAGGAGAGAGCCGTTTCTTTTAAATATAAACAGTTAAAATAGTTGGTCTTATTACTGATTTTTGGTTACATACTCTTACAAATCCAAATAGCATCATATATATACTTCAAAACTTAAGAATAGAAAAATGTATGATTGCACTTCTTTAAATATGAATTATTAATTATAAAATTGTATGAGTTATTTTTTAGACCCATACATTTATATTATAGTGAAATCTCAAGGCTTGTTCGGTCCATAATACTAACCAAGTTGTAAATGTCCAGCACAGTTGGAGTTGTTATCACTCCCGTACTGCTAGGCGTATTAGTGGTGGTTGTTGTACCATTTGAAGAGGCGCCGTTAGTCGCCGAACAACACTCCCTAGCCAGTCTCTCGTCTAACCAATAGTCTGTAGCATACCGCAACCTAAGTCCATTGCCACTACATTCTTCACCGACAACGCCAATACTATTAATGTCACTACCACCGTCAGCACTCTGACCATTAGACTGTTCCAAGGAACGGAATGCCGTGGTTAATGTCAATAGTTCCGCCCAAGTCGATTGCAATAGGCGCATCTGGTCATTGAGCGACAGGTCAGTGAACCCTACAGGTAAAAATACATCTTGTCGATATTAAATCTCGTACATATCGATATAAAAATTATAAGCGCATGTTAAATCGAATTGTCGTAAGACCAATAGAATTTTGGTTAGCAAAAAGCGATCCTACACGCTATAAATGGCTTACTTTGAGTAATGAACAAGGAAACTCGTAAAGTTAAAGTATATATCTACGACAACTTAATTTTAAATAAATTCATTTTAAACACAAATAGGTCTAAAGAATCGGGGAACTTGTCTATATTATTTTCTATTCAACAATACATTTTGCATAATCGTATGACTCATAATATACCTATAGGCTGTTATAGTATGTTTGTATATATATCTATGCATGTATAAATTAATTTGTACCAACCGGGTATCTGCTTGGCCCAACCAATGGTGCTTACCAGCTCTCTGTCATAAAGTTCAGCGAGCGTGTGCACTACCATAGTAGCCGCCACCGTGGGTGACGACGCTGCCGATGCTGACGATGATGACGATGACGATGATGATGGCGAAGACGTTGAAGATATACCATCTTCGACTAGACCACCTCCTATCGACACCGCATTTACCGTTCCTTGCTGTACCCCCAGCGTCGAGGACTGGGTGAAAAACTCCATTGTGACGGCGGCATTAGTTGATCCGTCCCCGCCACCTAATAACGTTGGCATCTCAGGCTCACATTGTCTAAGGGCTTCCAACATTTTTTCTAAGAAAACCAAACAGAAAATGTTTATTAAAGTTAATAAAAAAAAAACTTAAAATATTCAAAATATTTATATTGTTAACCTCACGTCCACACTACATAAGATATATTAATACCCGAATATGATGTCTCTGTCGTATGGACGTATATAGGCGGTATACAACATACTAAATCTGCGTTCAGGATGTTCAGCAGAACCAATTTTGTGTTATTAGCTTTAATATTAAAGTGAAATTATATTATTCAACTTAAAAGTGAGAATATAATCTAGGATATTCTATAGGCTTGTATTGATATTTTAATTTTAAAGTGAGTTATAACTAACTAGGGCGGGAATGGCAATATTCCAAAACCTTTTAAAATTATTCAATAATATAATAGTTATAACAACAAATTTAAAACTCACCACACTCTCTGATTGCATCAACTGCAGTTGCAGCATCATTACAACAACACTGCTGCTCATACTCTTGTTTGATACACACACCATCGTCATTATTGTTGTTCCAACCACCAGTTCCTCCTCCGTTGCTGCTAAGCAATCCGTGGTGATGATGCTGACTGTTGTGGGCTGACACTGCTGTAGTTGTACCATTACTACCATTTGAACACATTTGGCGAGGCACCGAAGTCAATTGTTGATGGTGAAATGAATGGTGGTGATGGTAGTTTCCGGTGGTAATAATTTTGTTGTTACCGAAAGCATTGTTAAAAGACTGCTGTTGATGGTGGTGATGATGTATAGACGATGCAGCATTGTTGTTGTGCGTATGATGATGATGATGGTGGTGAATAGAATTATTGACAGTTGTCGCTGCAGTAGATTGCTGTTGCTGATGCACTGTTTGCGGCGCTGATTGGACGACAGAGATCGCCGCAGTAGGTATAGGAGTAGACGGCTGTCTTCGGTACTTTTGACGGCCACCGCGCACCCGATCCAGGCGCACGCCTTCTTTGAGCATACCGGTCCTCAGACATTTCTGCATCCGACATGCCTGACATGCTTTCCGCCGGCGCTTATTGATTTCACAATCTCCACTGGCAGGACATGTATATTCGATGTTACCTTCATATTAAAATTAAGTATAGTTATATATACCTAATACAATAATTTATCACATCAATACAACATGTATTATAGTAAGTAACTACCAATAACCATTGTGTACTCTACAATTGTGCATGGCGGGGGAATTGATGGTAGTAATAAAAGATTGTTGCTGAAATTATGACATGACGGGAAACTATGTCCTGACGCTAGGGAATTCTGGGGTCGGTATTTAAGTCGTAAGGAAATAGGTTTATAAAAAAAAAGAACATGGGCTTGTACAAACCCTGTATGGTGCGCTTGAAGAACGCCTTGCAAGCTTCACACGATGCTACACCATAATGGAAGCCGGAAGCAACGTCACCGCATACCAGACACAGGCGTCGTGGTGGAGGTGGTGACGAAGAAGTGGCATTGGTGCTGTTATTGTTAGTGACGATTGTTACCGCTGCTGCCGCGGTCATATTATGATGTTGCTGATGATGATGCTGGTGTTGTTGATGATGATGATGATGGTGATGCAAGTTATCACCGCCGACCACAGCTGACATGGAGACATCTTCTTCTTTGATCATTACAACGGTAGTAGAAGGAGGAATTTGTTGCTGCTGCTGTTGTTGGTTATGATGATGTTGATGCTACAGAAATAAACAAAACAATGAAGACGTAATAGGTAGGTACTAAATAGTTTTTTTTAAAGCTTAGTACTCGTAACAAGTGATTTATATTAAGGTTAAATTATTAATTATAAACTTATAACTTTTTACAATCACGGTAACAGTCAATTTTGCTAGGTACCTACACTTCGTGAGTGATGCACGTCTAATCGTATCGCAAATGACAACAAACAACCGATTTATTACAACGAAATCTCAGCACAAGCCTGTGTTATTACTTATTACATAACTAGTCACAGACGACATAATAACAATAATAAAATCGTAATAATATGTGCATTGGGATCGCGATATCGGTGATCCACTATTACCACACAACAGTATAGTGCAATAACGATATTATATGACTATGAATTATTCATATAATATAGCCGCAAGTATTATTTAAATGACAAATTTAATGTGCATGAGAATATATATATCGGCAAGAAATACATTGTGAATAATAGATAAATTACATCTGTCTTTTACAAGACACCTCATGGCTTATGTAGGTGTCCTAAGTAAAATTGGTATGCAAAATTCATAATTGAATCACTTATTTGAAAATATGCATATTTAAAAAAAAATCTGAGCCTTGTTTTATATGGTAATATTTAATCATATTTTAAAGACGATTAAACAATTTAAAATTAACTAATATTAAATAATTTAACCTGTTGCTGTTGTATCCCTGCTGCAGTGGTGCTTGAACAACAAAATTGAGCAACCGATGATGATGGTTGGCGGTGTCGAGCACTTCCAACACTTCCAGAATCAACAGACACTAGCATTAGCCGTTCTTGGCGATTGGTGGTGGTGGTTGATGCTGACGATGATGTGATGCTATCAAATTGCTGATTGTGTTGAATCTGGAGTTGTTGATGTTTAGCGGCTGCAGCAGTTAATCTAGGCCGACGGTGACGACGATACATCTGTAAACAAATAAATAAAAAGTAATAATGGTAGTTAATAAAGATTATTGGTAAAAAGTATCTATTGTGTAGTATCTTTAAGTATATAAAGTATACTATATAATTAGCAGGGCTCATAAGTTCATGCCCTAAAAAACACCTAAATAAACATGCATTTATGCACTCAAAATTGGCAAAATATGCCTTATAATGGTTAAAAAATATGCATTTATATGCACTAAATATCTAATAAGATATGCAAATGCATGAACTTACGAGCCCTGATAATTAGTAATTACTATATTGGGTTAAGGAAATAAACCATTTGATTTTGTTTTGGCTTGACATAAAATATTTATATGAATATTTTTATTCTTATTATGATTTTATGCTTTTTCAATTTTTTTTTTTTACAGAAGTTATGTAAACATTGGTATAGGTAGCTGTAGGCCGTAGTTAAGTTTCTAATTTTGTCGTATGTAATAAAAGTATTAACAATTTATAATATTACGGACATAGTAGGTACCTCCTAATCATAACATTTACTGTGATAACAACAATAGTGATACATCGTATTGTATTAAACAATTCATGAAATTAAGATTTGATTAACTCTAAATTCTAATTTATTTTTTTTGAATTTATAACATACCATGTTGTAAGTAATAAAATATATTAAACAGTTAGTATTTTTATTTTATAAGTAAGTCGGTACCAAAGTGTTTTGTTTTTAAAAAATAATTTAGTCTATAAATTTTAAAATTAAAAAAATACAAATGGTCTATAGAAAAATAATAATTACAAAATAGACATACATTTTTTTTGAAAATTTCATGAAAATATTTATGCAAATGTATAGCTCTATATTCAGATTTTGCCTATGTATTATACATTTGTTGTGTTGTCTTGGGGCACATAAATATTCAAATGTTCTAATGATAACGCTGCATTATGAAAACAAGGGGGAAAAAACAAAAGTATAATTGTCTCTCGGTATACTGCATTACTGCTGATTTCAATAAGCAATATTTTTTAGAATATAAAAGTCAGGTTAAAAAGTTTTTGATTTTTATAAAGATGTAAGTTTTTAGTGCATTTCCAATTACCTAAACAGAATTAAGGTATTTCTGAATAAATAATGGAGTCTTGATTATTGAAAAATATTGCACAGGCACAAATACATAATATTTTATATACAAGAGCATTAATACATTAATACATATACATTTAATATGGAAGATTTTGAAGGGAGACCTTTTTTTGGAGTTTAAGGAAGGGAAGTCACTATTTATTGGTCATTTCAATGTTGTATAAGTGCTCATAATGAAGATTCTAAGTGATTTTTAAAAAAGCCTATTTCAATGGTTTAATAAATAATTATCAGTATGACTAGACCATAGGCAAAACTAAGGGGTGCTAAAGGGTCTTTAGAGCACCCAGAATCCTAACTAGCAATATTCCAAAAATCTGAGCCATAATTATTAATTTTTAATAGATATTCAGTTTTAATAAGTATTGTGTCTTTTGATTGTTCAAATTCATTATTGAATGAAATATTTTATTTGAGATTAATTGTAGTATAGAGTGATAATAATGATAATTACCACAGTGAATATTATAAATTACATTATACTTGGAGAATACCAAGCAAACAGATGCCTCACCTAACTTGTATAAATTATTTACAATCATAATTCCAGTAAGTTTTGGAACAGGCAAGGGCAGTTTTTAAATAAAATTGATTAAGGACGAGTACCTATATTACAACAAAAGTTCAATGATTAATCTTTTTTAAATAATCAACAAGACATAACAAATAAGTAATTACTTAAAATCAGCTAGTTTTAGATAAGTACAGTATAAAAACAAGAGAGGTTAGTTAAGAAAAAATATATATTGGAACCTACATGATGTACTTATTTTTCCTTTTTGTTGTTATTTATTATATTGGAGTTTATAAAAATGTATATATGTACCTATTTTAATATAGGGAAAAACATACTAAAAAAGTAAATACTTAGGTTTAAAAAATAAATAATAGTCACTCAATTTCATAGGTATCTAATTTAAACATTTTTTAAAAGAGCCTGTGTGTGAATTGGTTGGATGGGTATTAGTCTGCTATCTCTCTACTGTTAACGATTTTGGCACCGCAAAAAATCTAGATCTAGTTGCACGTTGCACCTAGGAACTGTACAGATGGTAGGGCTAGATTTGTGATCCAGATTTGGATCAGTACCTATAAATTTGATTTTGTTACTACCTTTTTGCAATGGTAATATTCATTTAAAAATACATAAATTATAATATATGAGTACCTATATTAAAAATTAAGCGATTATAAAAAAAATTAGCCTCCAAAGCCTTTTTGAATTTTCATACCCATTTTGGTTATTAGCGAGCTGGTTGGTTAGTTTAGGTAAGTTTTGGTGTATGTTTCAATCCGGCTCTGATTACCATATTGCTTCCTTCCTTACTATTTAATAAATTAAAATTAAATGATGATCAACACTGGTACATTTTGTGTTGGTGTGTCTATAGGAGTGATCTAACAAAAAGGTTATAGTCCAATACCTAGGTGGCTAGGTACCTTATGTTTGACCATTAATCAAAATTGCATTATTTACAAAAATAGTATAATTTTCTTTATTATTAAAAATGATTACCTATAGTTGATAGGTACCTAATTGTTCACGGATTTACCTAAAGAAAAAGAAAATGATCTGCAAAAATTGAAGTAAGTAATGTACTTCACTGCCCTTATTTGTTGAAATTACTAATTACTAAACATTTTTGATCAGAATTATTAGTTAAAAAAATGTCTGGGTAATAATTATAAACAATTCAGGTTTAGATAAATTTTTTTGCAGTAATGCAGTATTGTGTGTTCATGTTGTTTCATGGTTAGTTCTATGGTGTCTATGTGTAATGTGTATTTGTGTGTTTTAATATAATTTATTTAGTTAACATTTTTTTTATAAATATTACCTAACAAAAAAAATTGTTCTTTGATTATTTGTTCGATTATTGTGTTGGGTATGCATACAACGGGAAAATTTCTCTAGATAAATTGTCAACATAAAAATATAGATCACATCTTATACCTAACATGATATCAATGAATACTCACATCTTCTATTTCGTTACTGTCATGTTGCTGTTGATGCTGCAAGTGGATCAGCTGATGTTTGGTGTCATCGTCATCATCCATAGTTTCTTTCTTGACATAAATCAGGGTTGTAGTTGTTGCCTCGTCGTCTACGACAAAGTCATCATCGTGTCCGTCTACTCCCACAAATGTCGTGGAAGCCGACACATCGGATTCTTCAATGACCACTGTAGAGCGACGACCATTTCCACCACCACTCCCGACGACGTTGGCACGATGCATAGCACCCAGTCGGTGGTTATCTTGCTAAATTTTGGCTGATGGTCCGACGGCTACGGCGTCTCTGTATTGAAGCCGGTGGAAACTGTGGAAGCAGAAAAGTCGTCTGTTCGGGACCGTCCGCAATAATTACATTCATCACGTGTACACAGCAGTCGTTCTCGATACTCGCGATGCGAAGACTAGACGGCAAGTGTCGTATACCCGACTCGGGGACCAGATCAAAAAAAATTCAACCAGAATCGAAAAAAATCGACTAATTTCTGTCGGTGACCTAACTGCCATTAATGCTGCACGACCGTTCGGTTTACTCGCTCGCACAAATCTAACGCGCGCCCACCGTACCTGGATAGCGGAGAGCAACGCGCGCGCAACCGTCGGCCGTTCGCGACGACTCTTTTCGATAATTTTTTTCAATACCTATATTTTGTTTTTTTACGTAGAAAAACAGACACGATTGATGATACCGTCGGTGTGCGAGTGTGCGTGTGTGTGCGTGTGATAATACGTCGTCGACACCGCGCACGCGCAAACAAGTCCGCCTACCGATTCCCGGCCGCCACTTGGACTATGATATTATTATCTATAGAGTATAGATACGGTGGCAGCGCCGAGGCGGTGGTAAATTGTGTATTTAGCGTTGGCAATGTGTCTGCTGACGAACGGACGCTATTTCCTATAATGAAAAAAAAAAAACATAATTTAATCTAATAATTTTTTTTCACACACCGTATAATAATAGTTGATGTCAGGGGCGAGAGCTCCCGCGCGTTCGCTTGAACAAATAAAAGCACCGACCACGGTGTTGTAACTCGCAAGTCGTCGTCGTCGTCGGGCTTGTGTAGGAAAAAAATAGACTTATTGCGTACACGCAATACGCATCGCACGCTTGTGTAAATGCGTTTTAAAAGCCGTGACGTGCGTTACGAAACGTCTTACGACGACGAGAGCCGTGTAATGTGTACTCGATGAATTCCTATAACATTTTATTATATTGAAAATAATATAATTTTTTTGTTGACATAATAATATTTGAGTAGCCCGGCCAAGGCCGCAGGACGCCACTGCCGTAGTTCTAATTTTCCAAACGACAAAATATAATATGTGATATTATAATAATATTGTTGGGAAATGGGACGTCGGTGTAATAATACGAGTTGTTAGTTGTTACAGCTGCAGAGCTGCGGCTGACTGAACGGGTTGGTCTCTCAGTGGGTGGTGGGAAGGGGCGACTGACGATGCACATTGTACTTATCGCGCTGTGAACGAGCCCGGTGCTGTGGCCTGTGATACTGCAACAGCCAACAGCCTTCGAAAAACCTAATAATATATTGATTAGTTTATTACATATTATTATTTCTGTAATGCTGTTTCCTCGTTTTTATATCGTAAATAATATTATTATCCAAATGCATTCTCAACTTGTGTTTAAATAGCGTATTATGAACTCGTTATTTCGGATTTATTACAATACGAGTACCTAGGTTCATTATATTACGTCTGGAAGTGTGGATGTGTTAAATGCAAACTATAATCTACATAAGTGTTGTATTGTGTCTTCTGTTGACATATTATAGAATAGTACTAACAATTTTCAGTTGACAGTGACATGTTGTGCTTGGGATATAAAGACATCGAGGGCGGTAAACTGGAAAATGAAATATAATGATATGAATCCGTTAAGTGTTTACCAAGGGCGGGGAAAAGGGCTAGAAAATGTATGTATTATTATTTATTAACTACCTACACCCATATTATGTTACTGTTGTCTGTTACGTATATATATTAGTATTTGGAACCGACCAACTTACGATGATAAAAGTTAGTACATTTGTAAACTAACATTGTAATGTAAACATTATTATAATAAATAAACTAATATTATATAGTAGGTGTATAAGTGTATTGAAACATTTGAAACCATCTATCAAAACAAATAATAAATATTACACTAGATACCTAATAATCAAGACTAGGAATTGTACATATTTATAATGTTCTAATATAACTATACTCTATAGCTATTTGGAAAGTATTAATACAAAAATATAACAATTAACAAATATTGTAATCATTAAATTATTTAAACTAATCCAAAATATGAAGATAACAAAACAACTAATAATGTAGGTATAGCTATACTATAATTTAATATTTAATGCTTAATATCTATATACCTACTTATTGTCTGCATGATTAAAATAATTACATAGGTACCTAAATACTACACGTCTACACGAATGTTTAAATTTTTGAAGATAAATATTAACGTCGATTATCGGCCACACATAATAAATTAGATAACGAAGACACCTATTCAAACACTCTATACTATTTAAACGTATAAACTAATAAGTTATAATATAATATACACAAGCAAGTACACAGGCACACAGCAATATGTAAAAATATTTTCGATTTAAAATAATGAAGAATAAAATACAAATTATCTCATTTTATTTTCTCTCGAATAGATAAATACACCTAAATATGTTTCACTTTCTTTGCTAATCAAGGTTGGTAAATTTCAATTAAAAGTGTAATTGATTTAATATTTAGTACTTACAATTCACATATTATACACATCCAAACTTCAGGATGATAAATTTAAAAAGTATAATATTATTATATTTATATTAGGTATGTAGGCAGTAGGCACCTAACGATTCGATAATACCGTGGTGTGCCGGCGTTAAAAACTTTAAACGAACTAACTGCGTCATTTCACAGTTTGAATAGTGACTTGTTGTGGCTAAAATGATCTCCTATACATGACATGGACATTTTGCGTACACCACAAAATATATTTTAATTTCAGTTACAATGTAAAAGCGATTTAATTACCGCTAATTTTCAATTTTGACCTCTCAAAAGTACCAACTAGATCCAATTACCTACCAGAAACCATCCACAAAGTTGAAAATCAAAGCATTTTTTTATCTAATTTTTGTGTACAAAGTCACATACAAAAAATACATCAAATGAAAAAAATGCCTATAAAAAAATAGTTTGCCAATATATTTTTAAATTTTTGAAGAATAACTAAAATATGTTTAGGATCAACTATTTACATTTTAAAGATTTTTGACTAAGCCAAAAAATTATTTTCAACACTAAAAAAAAAATTGAAAATACTTATAAAAACCATAAAACATAAGTTTAGATATTTCAAAAATTGAATTGAGTATAAAAAATAATTATTGAAATTACAAATAGGAATGTTTCAAGTTTATATGATCAATACTTTTTTGAAGTACCTACAACAAAAAATTCAAATCTTTTGATAAGAAATCGTTTTGCATAAAGCATGAATAAATCTAATATCGTCAAACCTTACACTTCAGTTCAGACGCCAATTAAAAATATTTGTGGCCATATAATGAACTGTATTTATCATTCTTGCACGCATTATTTGTAACCTAGTATTAAATTGTGAACTCTTTTGACGGAGCATAACAATTTTTATTGACGTTTATAAAAAAACTAATCATTAATCTAAATTATCTATTAATAGTTTAAAAATAGTCAACGTATTTTAGAGAATTTTATCATATTTACAAAATGCATTTAGTTAATATCTCGAGTATTTACGATTATTCGTTTATGAATAACAAAAAGAAAAAAATCGATTTTTTCAAAAACTGGTTTTGCGTGAAAAAACCTTGTTTTTTCTTATTTTTTGATTTGTTTTTACCGATTATTAAGAGACTTCCAACCAAATACACTTAAATACTTTTCTACAAAAATAAAATATTGAAGTTGAAAATAAAAGCATTTTTGTTGCTACTAAAAGCGATGTTAGACACACAAAAAAAAATAAGTAAAACAATGATACGTTCATCGCTTTATAGTAGGGATTTCATTAGTAAGAATGTAAGATCAATAATGTTGGTCATTGAAAATTAGTTATTGTCATCGACTGTTTTATTTCCGGTGACTTTGATACATTTCTAACGTTCAAACATTATCTAAAGTCTAAACTTACATTGTACATAATATAATTATTTTCTCTGTACCTACGGTAGACAAATAAATTGGTTAGTTATCTTACTTAAATATTTTAAATAGAAAATAACCAATCAATGGTTTGCAATTTTGCATAGAAATTACTATTCATGTACCTACCTCATTGCCACAATATTATAATAATACATTAATAATATATTAATAATAATCTACAGGCAATAGCCACCTCCTTCCAAAATGTTATAACTTATAAGTTAAAAATGATAAACGTATATATATAATATAATAATAATGGAATTAAATAATTCAACTTTTAAAATATTTATATAAATTAATGAATTACGTAGGTATATAATATAAGTTCTTGTTCTAATAACAAGTATATTTTAAATTATTTTATAAATTGATTTTAAAATTTGGTTGTAAGTTTATTTTTCCTTGAAAATCCAATTTTGGGAAACCCTTCATGTAATAGCACTAATAGCCGACCAGCAAACTGATAAGATTCATTGATGTAGCTGAATTCAAGATGCAGACAGGCAATTTATAATAAAATAAAATATTTGAAATCAAAATAAGTAAATAAATGTAATTGTGACGTATCTATAAATAAAAAAAAAATTATCATGTTTGTAGATTGAAATCTAATGTTCTTTTTATAATACCTATACAATTTTATTTTATTAAACAATTTTTATTATCAATGTCAGATGTGAAAAAGTTTAATTAAATTTATATTTTTGATTTGTAACGCTTTTTGTAGAAATATTATGAAACAATAAGAAATCGTATAAATGCGTCTAAATAAACAAATTAGTTTAAACCTATATAAACAATAAACATAATCAACATTTTTAAATTCCAATAATAATTTATTATTTTATCTAATATTCTTGATTATTTATTTTTCTCAGAAAACACTTATTGTAAACTTAAAATTAATAAAAAATAAATAAATATTATCCGATATAGTCTGCTACATGAAATAATAAATTGAAGTACCGCTTTTAGATTCTGAGCGGAGCGATAAATGTATTGATTTTAGAATGATGTGTGTTATTTTTGTGTCTGTCTTCAATTTTTAACAAAATCGATTTGTTTTTCGGTGTAACTCAATAATAATTATTAGCGTAGATTCATGACATTTTCATCGAATGTTTATAATTGTAGTTTCTATACACCATACAATTTTTAATATATGTTGTCTTTTGAGCTATTTATAAGCATGAGAAAATTTTTGTTGTTTTTTTTTGTCTAGAAAATAATTTTTTAGTATTAAATAACTTGAAAATATAGTACAATTAGTTCATCATAGGTTGTTGTTAATGGAAATAAAAAAAAAATGAGCGTAAATCAACGTTAACTTTTTATGAGCGTCTAAAGTTAATATTTTAACAAAATTCGTCAAAACCAAAAACATTTAAAATTATTTTAAAAGCATTTAAAGTTTATGTTTTGAAAAAATTCATTAAAATGTTCAAAATGTGTAAATTATTTTGTGGTTAAAAATTTAAGAAATTTCAATTTTTATAGCTAATGGTTGAAAATTTAAAACAAGGCTTCTCATAACCAAAATATCTAAAAAGTATATACACAGTTTTTTTTAATGATATTTTAAGTTCAATAATTTGGAAGAAATTAGATCGGTGTTTAAATAAAGAATAACGCGTTTTAGTTATTTTGTTGTAATTTAAAAAAGTTTTTCGTGAGTACTTGAAACATTTAAAGTATATTATTATTATTTATTCACACAACGTATTGAAATTAATTTTTTTTCGGCAAACATAATAATATAATATTATTACCTACTGTTTTGCTAATGTCTAATAGTAGAATACATTTTTAAATTGCAATAATTTATATAATATATTAATATATAATAAAATATATTTTTATTATTATAGGTCTTCACTCAGAATCATTTTTCGTATACAATGATTTTATTTCATTGAATTCAAACTTAACTCATCCATCACAGTGACATTCTCGAGACCTCCTGTACAGCAGGGCAGTACCCACTTGCTCACCTTTTTTCACTTTTTATTTTGTTTAAATTCTGTATTTTTTCATTGATTTAGTCAGAAAATAAGCTAAATTCAAACAGTTTGATTTTTTAAGCACGCTTGCCCCCATTTTATGTTTAAACTACGCATATAGCATATATTAAAATTCTAAAAATTAGAATTTTTAAAAGAAGTTCAAGACAATATTTTCGAAAACTTAGATTCTTTATCCGGCGGCATTACCAACTTTGGTTTTTTAAACGAGAACCTACATGTTTTAATGCAAGTTGTGAATCATATGATTTTGAATCCCCGTTTGATACTGTTAAATCCAATAAAACCAACATTTTCAATACCATATTGTTCTCAACAATTCGAAAATTAGGCAGCCACATGGGTGTATACCCAAATAATAATAGTATTATTATGTGTTTATTTCTACATTTTACGGGCATTACCAGTTATCACTCGTTATGTTCATGAATTATAGTTTAAGAATCAAAAATATCATTTATAATAGTTATTGTGTAAATCAACAATAGAGGTAAACTAATACACAAGTCAAACATACACACACAAATGAGCGCGCACGCGCATACTCTAGATGTTTAGACACAAAGTACAAAACTGATTAGTATATATAGACTAATAACCATAACTGAATAATCAAAAATGATTTAAGTATGTCCGTAAATGGTAACCCATCTGATACATGATTATGAAAAAAATTAATCAATTATTGTGTTAAATATTATACTGTCAATATTGCGTTTTTGCGTTATTGTTCAATGTGACAACGTTCAATTTTATTATTTATACATTTATTATAAAATAAAAAAGATTATTTGTTGATATTTAAAATTGATATGAAATGATTAATTTCGAATAGATAATTACATAGAGTCATAGCAAAGTGATTTATTTTTTATGTGTTACCATAATATTCCTGGTACTAATAGAACCTTAAAATAGTCAAGTCTTGTTATTATTTATAAAATGCATCCTGTGATACCTACTTTAAGGGGATTATTGGTTTATTTTCTAATTAGTATTTTAGTAAATTTAATTGATATAAATCAAGATATTCTAAATAGTTTCTTTAATTACTTATATATATTATATTACCTATATTTAAAAATTGTAGTTAGACAGTTAATAGGCATAGCCAATACAGATATAAATTATAAGTTATCATATGTACACTGACACAATATACATAAATTAAATAGATTATAGACCTATAGGTTCTCCTCTATAAACTGTGAGCATTTACAGATTTTACAACAATACCAAGACAATTTGGTTTTAATTACTTTTTTTGTGAAAAAACACTTGGAATGTACAGCAGCGCATTCTGTTGACCATTACATGGCTTTGGGTAGGTAGGCATCAATCTGATTTTATGAAAATTAAATTAACCAACACAAAGCGGAATACATATGCATAGTTACATAATCATTGCAAACCAATAAAATCAGATAGTTTACAACAGGGGCGTCATTTCAGGTTTTTTTTTGGGTGTGCCATTTTGAAATTTCACCAGGCCATTTAAAAATAGAGCGGATCTACAAGGGGGGATTCCCTTATTTTAGCAGGCTAATTGAGAATATTTTAAATGTAAGGGGTGCCACCGCACACCCTGATCCCCCCAAATGACGCCCCTGGTTTACAAGGCTTTTACATTAACATATAAGTTCGTAGGATAGACTATACAGTGCCCCTGAAAAGTTTATAGTATTTTCTAGTTTCTACAAACTTCTCTCATAAACATGGATTTATATTTAGGTTATTTACTCATCGATATTTTTCTTGATCGTGATCTAATTTTAATACACTATATTATATGATATTTAGTACATCATGTTTGCTTCATTTATTATAAAATTCTTCAGAAATAAAAATTTATATTGGTAATTAATTATTATATATTTTTTATCGTATATTTTTCAGTCAGTAATGATAAGTAGATAACCATTTGTTTTTTTAATCAGTAAATACGCAAACTAAAATACCTATTTTAAATTATTATTATTTTTTTTTTATTGATGTAAAATATGTTATTGTGACTTACAATAGTTTTAATAATAGGTGAAATCAAAAAATCAATAATAATAAATACCTATAAATTAGGAACTTTAGAAAATATTACATATTTTAAATTGTAATATTTTATGTGCTTATAGCAAAGGCGTATGCAAGATTTTTCAATGAGGAGAAAGCCGAAGGGAGGAGGGCTTAAAAAAACCCACAGTTTTCACAAGCCACAAGATTATGTTAAAAAATTAAGTAGATGCTTTCTTAGCTAATTGATCTTAGCTTCTAACTGAGCAAGTTGTTATAATTATATCAGTTCAAAAATATTAAAGATACGTAAGTTCGATTTTTTTTTTATATGCATTAAATGCTTATAAAATGACTTATTTTTAATTTTTAAGTTCATATTTAACAAAATTCATTCAAGTTATGAAAATTTGCAAATTATTATGTAGTTAAAAATTATAAAACGTTTAATTTTATAGCTAAGGATTGAAACATTAAAACATTGTTTCTCATGTACATCATACTGTACCAAACAAATAAATATAAAAAATATAAGAGCACATAGTTTTTTTAAATGGATATTTAAGTTTAAATTTGGACGAAATCAGATACTTATTTATATGGAGAATAACAAATTTGAAATTAAGTTATGTATCTTGTTGTTTAAAAATATTATACATGTACCTACCTATTTGAAACTTTCAAAGCATATTATTATATTTTATACACACATTTTTGACAAAAATTAATCAATCTACAGTATTACTAACAGTAAAATAAATTACTTTAACCGCAATAATATCATAAAATATACTTAGTACCTAATATAGGCTAGACCATCCCTGCTCATAATTTTAATTTTTTTGTATACAAGTATGTTTATAGGTATACAACAATTTTAAATCTTAGAACTCAAATTCAACACACTGAACAATAGTGATCTTCTCGACACTTGCTATACAGCAAAGTGATTCACACTTGCCCATTCTTTATTTATGTAATCTATGGATAATCCATTAAGCCATATATGAACTTAATTAATAGTTATACATTATAAAAAAAAAAAATGATAATTATACATTGAATGGGGGGGGGGGGCTCCTCAATGTATGCCACTGGTGCTTAGTATCATTTTTTTAATTTACAATAGATAGACAATGGTACTTAATTGATTAAATCCCCATAAATCTCGATATTAGTGATGATTTAAAAAAAAAAACAAATCATTAATCGATGTATTATCTATTACCTACTTAAACATATTTTATTATATTTTATCCATAGTGCTCATAAAAAGTATGAAAAACTAAAAAGAATGAACAATTATATACTCCCTTTCACAGTTATAGTAGGTATAACTTTTAATTAATTGTTGTTGCAAACTTATTTAAAACTTGTTTTTACACATTATATGTCTTCAAGATTTCAAGTAAGTTTTATGTCGAAAGTGTAAGTTTGGTTTCATCATAACTATTTATTTTAGGTATTTTAATGTTACAACTTTACAAGTCCATAGACATTTATTTTAAATAAGAAATGTTGTCTAATATTGTGTTAGTAAATTTTGTATTGTTGATTATAATTTATTCTAGAAAACTAGAGCTAATAAATTGTCATATTATCAAATAGTATAATACTATGAGACCACAGACATTGTTAAATTGTATACCTAACTAAAGTTTTGTAAACATTTCAATTTTATCATTGATTCAAGATTTATAAAAAACAAAGGCAATCTTTTTTTTTACCATTCAAAAATAAATAGATATTCTTAAAACACAAACATATTAAAAGAAAATAATTAAGTAATAGGTTTATTTTAATGAAATTATTATTAGTTAATATAACTAATCAAGTCAAACTAAGAAGACTAATAATTTAGTCAAAGACTAAACCATAAAACCAACCAACCAACCTCCACAAAACTAGACACGCATTTCACGTCTCTCAACAAGCCCATTTATCGATCAATTATGCTACTCTCATAGTCTCATGTCACAGCCGATTTTTAATCGACATGTAATTTATGTTCTCATTCAATGTCTACTTCCAACCACTATTTTGATTTTGTAAGCTATCATCGCAAATTACCTATACAGTGTGATCACGATTTAAGGGAACACTAAATATTTTAGCTGGATGAACTTGTATCATAATGCATTTTGGGGGGAACCTAGGAAGTACTGAAATACTAATTTTGTAAAATTTTCAAATTTTTAACATTTATGGTGTTCACATGCTCAGTACAACAGGAATTTGTTTTTAATGGTAACACATGATTTTTTTAGCACATGATTTGGTTTTATGGATTTTTTAAGTCGATTTGACTCATAATACTTGGCTTTAAGTTCAAAACTGAATGAATGACAGCTATTATTCAACTTTGAAAAAATATGTTTAATTTACCTGTATAATTTATTAATTTTTGGCTCATGTATGTAATTTTATTTTTTTTCATTAAATGTTATATCATTTTTATGCAAAAATCTTCACTTCCTTTAGGACAATTATGTTTTTAATTTTTATAGTTAATTTCCGGACATGAAATTATGAATAAAAATGTTCCACAATTGCGGTTGTGCTAAATTCACTTGATGTTAATTTAATTAGTACTAATCATAACATTGTTCAAAATAAGAAATAAGAATGGTGCCACATTTGACCTTGTGATTTCCAATCTTATTTTAAGCATTGAACTTGCCTCCGATTATCTTGTCCCAAATGACACATACCATTCACCTATATCAATTAGTTGTCCATTTCCAGATGAGATGCCTAATATGAATAATATATGAATCTAATATAGATGTTGGTAACGAATATATTTATAGGGTTTTTACACAGGCTAATTTTAAATTAATCGAATCTATTCTATAAACAAAATTGATTGGAATGCAACTTTTATTGAAATGTCAGTCAACAAAACATTATTTTGGGTTTAATAGACCAGTTTATATCTTCTAGTTTTTCATAAAAATACAATATCCGAAACTAAGTACAATATCAAAATAAGTATGTTAGAATTATTTGGATATTCCGTTTACTTATACCTGCTTACTTGATATCTATATAAATGTAACAATTTAATCAGATATCACAAATTATATAGTACCTAAATATAAGTAAAGTAGCCAAATATTATTTAATATCATTCATAATATTTTTATTATTTTTTTTATTATAATGTTTTTACACAACTGTGTAACTGTGTAAGTATAATAAAATATATAAATATATAGGTATGCATATTATATATTTTATTGAGAGTGCAAAAAAATCAATATAATATAAATTTATCTTGGATATTGATTTATGTGAAACAATATTTATATTCATTAAATTCTGTAGTTAAGTAAATTAAAATAAATTATGAAGTTTTCGATTTTAGATTCTGAGCAGAGCAAGGAATGTATTGATTTTACGATGATGTGTTTTTTTTTTGTCTGTCATCACGCTTTGGGGCAGTTAAAGTGTTTCGATTTTCTTCATAAGCATCTCTTTCGGCAGGACAATGAATCTAGTTGAAACTCTGATGGGTCAAAAGTAAACAATTCTCAATAATTTTCAAACGCGTCAGGAAAAACATCAAAAAAAAAATTAAGGGAAAAATGGGCATTTTGGGAAGCCAATTTTTAACAAAATCGATTTTGTTTTTGGTGTAACACCAAAAATAATAACAGTAGGTATATGATATTTTCACAAAATATTTGTATTAACATTTTCTACACACAATAAGGTTTTCAAAATTTTTTCTTTCTTAGTGTTGATAAAAGTTTATTTGATCTTCTAAAAACTTGAAAACTTGTTGTAAGTGAAAATTAAAAAAAAGTTGAGTGTAAGTTTTTAACAGTTTTTTTATAAGCGTCTAAGTAAAAATTTCAACAAAATACGTAAAAAGTCACGAAAATGACTTTTTTTTTATTTAGAAACTCACAAAATCTCAAAATGTTCTATTTAATTCTAAGATTTGAAAATTTCACACAAGATTCTTCGTAAGTTTTTCAACCTTTCCCCTCCTCCCTCCCCAAAAAGTTAACAGCATAGTCAAACAAGTTTTTATGAGCGTTTGAAATTAGACGTTGGATATTCACCTTTTTTTTTTTGTTGTAATTCAATAAGAAATAACCATCAACATTTTAAATTTTTACCAAATGTTGAAATTATCATTTTCTATACACCAAAAAATACTAAAAATCCTTTTTGAGCTTATTGTAGGCCTATACAACTTTGAGTTTTTTTAAATATTTTGTCTATAAATATCGATAAAAAAAATTTCATTTGTCAAAATACTTGAAAATTTAATACAAGATTCCTCATAAAATATTATAATAGTTGTTCAAAAATATTAAAACTCAATACTCAATTACTTACATACTCAATTTTTTTTTATAAGCAATATAATTTCAAATTATGGCCAAAATTCATCAAAATCTTGAATGTTTGCAAATTATTTTGTAGTTAAAAATGTATAAAATGTTCAGTTTTTATAGCTAAGGATTGAACATTTTAAACAAGGTTACTCGTAAATTATTAATGTTGTAATCACAAAATCAAAAAAATATAGTTACATGGTTGACATTTAAAGTTAAAATTTGATATTTAAATAAAGTATAACAATTACACTCAATAACATTTTCAAATGCAATGTTTTATCCAAAAATTTATTCAACCTACTTTATTATTAATAGTTAAATTAATTATTTTAATAGCAATAATATCAAATACACTTCGTTATGTAGACTGACAGCCCATCTTCGCTCAGAATCGTTTTTCATATATCGTATATAATGATTTTATATCATTGAATTCAAATTTAAAACATCCATTAAGTGACCCCACTCGACACTCACTGTACAGCAGATCAGTACCCACTTGCCGACCTTTTTATTTTTGTTCATAAATATTAAAATTACCATAATTTTTTGTATTATTGCATGCAAGTATATGAATGGTTGAGGTTTTTAATTAATTTGTTTTTAAATTATAAGAATGTTATTATACTTAATTTGTGAAAAAGTATTTATCTTACTTAGAATTTAATAATACATGTATGATAAATAATAAATAATATATAATTAATATACAAATTGAATAACTTGTTTTTAAAGATAACGTTCTTTCCAAAAAAAAAAAAATTCTAATAGTAGGTAGTTTTATAATTATTATTGTTAAAAAAATTGTATTGTACATAATATAACAGCTGTAGTTGTTAAAAAAAAATTTACATGACTATCATTGCAAGAACAAACAAGTGGAGGAGGGAGCAGAGAAAATACAATACATTTTCTTGATTAAAATAGTTTTTACTGCAGCCACTGTTATTTATCACTGCATGTTAATAGTAATCATTGTTCACATTTAAATATTATATTACATCACAACTGATTGGTTGTTATAGTCTTTATTATTGTCAAATGTTCGGGCTCTGCTTTGCACTGCTCTTCAGTCTCTGTGGTGGAATATTGCTCAATGAGCTTAGCTAAAGTCTTTTTAACGCGTAGCGAGGGCAGGCGCGCATGGGGGTTGCCGTGCCAGCATTCTCGCATTGTCACCACCACAGCGTTTATTATCTATATGAAACGAACAGTAAAAAAAACCATTAATCAATAGTCATTACTACACGATATAATATCCTTTAAGACTCATCTTGGACCAAATTTTAATCAAACAGAATAGATAGTGCAAATGTCTACAAAACAAAACATACCGGGTTGGCCAACCACTCGGGTGCCACGCCAGGACGATTCTGTTCAGGATCGGTAGAGCATACCACACGGCGCATGTCATCAAATCCGGGGTCCCAGCCAACACCACGGTCTTGGTACGGTGCTCGGTATACGTATGGGTTGTATCTGTTATCTATGAAGGGTTGTTGTTGATTGTCATTTGGTCCTGTAGGGTGTCCAGCATCGTCGACATCGGGTGCGAAGAGCGTCCTGGACAGGACTTCCCACATGACGAGTGCATACGAGTACACGTCACCCCGGCGATATGCGTCGAAGCACCAATACGCCGATGAAGAAGAAGCGGCGGCAGCGATTGATGCGGCGGTGGAGGAGGTTGAAGAGGAGGCCACTGACGACACTACCGTCGCCGAAGTGGATGCAGAAGCCAATGCCAATGCGGCTGCGGAGGATATGCTGGAAACAAAATACATGCAATTAAAACAATACGGTCTCAATTATCGTATTGATCAAAATATATAGTCACACTACAACAGGATATAACTCTATCTCACCTGTCATCCAAAACCTCTGGCGCCATATACCGCTTTGTGCCCACTCTCGTATTTTGGTTGGCACCGGCGGCTGTCGTAGTTTGAATTGGTAGCGTTGCGTCTCGGCTAGTGACGGCCATTCCAAAATCAGCTACACAACACGCACCTGTTTGTGCGCATTTTACCAGCACGTTTTTACTCTTGATGTCTCGATGCGCGATTCCCGGTTTACCCTATTCATACAATAATACACGTTAACAAATTGAAATATTACATCGATATCTACATAAGATAACATGACCCCACTATTAGTTGAGGAGTTTAAGGGTTGTTAAGTGTTGACACGAGTCAATAAACAAGGTGTAAATGTGGTGTCACGATGTACAATTTATAAAAACGTATAGTATGTGTATAACGTAGATAATTGGTAATAATGAGAAAAAGAGCATAAATATTACCTGCGTGCCGTGGATTTCAGTATGCAGGTGACACAGCCCGCTGGCTACAGTGTACAGCACGTTTAACATTTGGACCACCGTGAGCGGCGGTCTGTCGCGTTCGGTTTGCTGCGGTCGACTTCCTGTAGCGTCCATGGCGCCGATGTCATATCCATTGCACGTTGTATCAGCAGCAATGGCGGCAGGCGTCTGCAAAAAATCGTACAATGATCCATACCGGTGATAGTGAGTAATGAGCAGTAACTGCGTGGTGTACGAGTTGCGTGAAGTCATGATGTCGGACCCAATAAAGCCTAATATATTGTCGTGTCTCATCAGGACCGTGCTGTAATTTAATCAGAGTTGAACAATTAATTATGACGTTATAGCAAGACATACGGTATACATAGAAAAATGAACAGATCAAGTTTACCTGTAAATTTCTGTCTCTCGCTTCCACGATGGTTCGTCCTTCGATAAGAATATTTTGACGGCCACGTGCTCGTGGCCACCGTTCCAGTAAGTGGCTCGCCACACCTCACCATAACGGCCCTTGCCAACTAGTTGCCTGAGTTGTATCTGCTTGGCCAAAGTACGTTGAACCAGCACAGGCATGCCGTACCCGCTGCCACTGGTCCAGTCATCTTCTTGGTGATCTTTTTGTTTGTTTTCGTTCCGTCGTTGGTACGGTGGGGGCAAAAAGTCTTCGTCGACCGTAGATTCGGTCACGGCAGCCGGTGAGTACTCTGTTGAGTACGATGGTCGGTTGCTGCTACTGCCGTATTCGTCGTCAGCTGTCACCTCCTTAGTTACCACGACGCCCTTGAGCAAGTCAACCATGGTTAAAGCGGTAACATGGTGTTGTTTCCTTTTACTTCTTTTCTTCCCCTCGCAACAAGATGACGATGACGCCACTGATGACAACGATGAAGATGAAGACGACCTTGACGAAAACGATAAGCGTCTGTGTCTTTTTTTATCACTGTCGTCACTGTTACCATCATCTTGGTTGCGAGTACTCCGCTTTCGTCTCCTACTGCTGCTCCTCTTTCGCCGTTTCCTTTTCCTACTCTTACTGTCATTTCTGTACAGCGCGAAGACCGTCAAAGAGACTGTAGTCACGATAACGACGACGAGCAGTAATGCAGCAACTGAGATGGATGACCACCGCCACCAAGCCATAGCCGCGAACAGAGAACCGTTGTCGTCGATCGCTGACGATAAGCCACCGCCCGATAACGATGGGAATGGGCCATCGTTGCATCTATTACGGCCGTTGCAACATTCGATCGCATAGCTAGGAGGCTGTTGCTGGCCGGCAGACGCGGATGAATAAGTATGTGACGACGTCCAAACCATGGACCGAGGTTGCTTTGAGCTATCATTGTTCTTTGTGGTCGAATCATTACTAATAGCACCCATGCAAGGATGCAGCAATTGATGTTCCTCGTTGGTTTGGGTTGAATGTCTGTTGCCGCCACCATGGCCACCGCCCATACATCCGCGACTGATGCGTACGAGGCCATGCTCTTCACGCACTTTAGCTTTCCAGCACTATATTAAACATAATGGGAAAATAAGGTTTTAATTATAACAATGAAACATTTTTTTATTATTATTAGGCACTATATTATGGTATGATTAAATTAGCATTACAATTTAAAATTGAAAATTGAAATAGGTAGGTACTTTTAAATGATTTGAGAATTACTTGGAGCAAAAATTATTAAAACAGCCTATCTGAAGTACCATTTGTGTAATAAAACGGTATTTAAATTATTATTGAACCAATGACGTCATCCCTCGATCTGATAAAAAATAAAAACGATGTTTCTAGATAGTAGGCTGATGTTGTAAAATAATTATATTTGATGTCACGAATCGAATCTGATATGATTTATCAGATATTACAAAATATGTAGTAATGAATCGGTCACAATAAAATATGTCCTATTGAGAAAAAAAGGGCGGAGGGTGAGGGTGCAGTTGTAGCGGAGGCTGCGTTATAGATGACCTATATCGCCAGCGCAGTAAGAGGTCCATTGAATCACTATGCCACAGTAACAGACGACTAGGCAGCGTTATATCGGTAACCTGATGGGTGGATGGGTTGGAGGACAGTTTGGTACATATTATATTATTAATATCATAATAAATTAAATACTCACTCGCACGGCCCCCGAACACACATTTAGTTCTTCGTCCCCGTTATCTCCGTCTCGCGTCCGTGGTTGGCTACCGTCGGGAAAACAGTACGACATTTCGTCGACTTGAGCGTTTCGCTCGTTCCACCACGCCGGCAATACGCCAGAACATGATACGCAAGTTAGCAACCCGGTCAAATGCTCCTGGTCGATGTCATTGTCGTCGTCACCACCGCCTGCCATAGATAGCAGCGAGCCACCGCTATCCTTTTCGCTATCGCTATCGCTATCGTCCTCGTCTTCGTTGCCACCTAGGCTTTCAAGCCTTTCTTGTTCACCCATCTCCATCGAGTGGTACAGATCCATAGACGATATGCTATGTCCTCCGGGTTTTTTCTGCTGGCCAGATGCCTCTTTTTCCGCAGTGGCCACAGGTTCATCTAAACAATGGGACAAAATGTCAAATAAACATCACAAAGACATTCCAAAACAATAAACGACGACTAATATACAAAAGCAAGGTAGTCATTAATGTACATAATACCAGTGACGAGCGTTGTTTTACGGATATTAATTAATACCGACTGACAACTATGAACTCAAGTCTTGCTATTCTCAACAACTCAACTCCACTCAAGACAGTGCATACTGTTTAATTATTATGTGAAAAATGTTATATTATATTATTTGATATAAATCATACTATTTAAATCCTATTCTGAGTTGATCTTCATTTAAAAATGTTGTAACATTAAAATTGCATATCAAACATCATAGACATTATAATGAAACTACTTATAATTTGTATGCATGAGTTATAACGCACTGAGTATTAACATTTTTGAAATATTATTGTAAAATTTATTTATTTTGAATATTAAAATTATTATGACAGCAAAAATACAATTTTAATGTTGTATTAAAATCCTAATCATTAATTTTTTGTTATTTAATCATATATATAAGTATTAAGTAATAAATGTTACAACCATTTTAATTTTAGAATCTGAGTAAACCATTAACTTTTGGCTTAACAATTATATATATTTTATGGTTTTTACCATTTAATGATAACTTTAATCACTGCAGTTAAAAAGTTCAACAAATAAATACTTGATAGATTATTGTCTAGTTCTTTAGGTAAGTACTCAAAAATGTTTACCCAACTTCATGTCTAACGCAAAAATAAAGTTAAACAGAGTTTTTACTTGATACTATAGAAATCATGAATATAAATTAATTTGAATAATTTTTTATGGCAATCATTTATAATAGACTGGTTTTGAGTGCTCAACTTTATCAGACATAGAATAACACTTGATAACGGAAAAACATATTTTTCGATAACTTCTTAATATGTATGAGTTCAGATATTATACACATAACTATAATTTATTTTTAATTGTAAAAAATACATAATTTAGGTACAAACAATTGGTACGTTTATATGATGGGATACAACAATTTGAAATTCATGAATACTAGGTTTCTTATTGATAATTTTAGTCATTGCATTTATCAGTAAAAATACAAGTATTGATGGATCCAAAACTGTATGTAGCTCCATCATATAAATAACCTAAATCAGCGTTTCACAAACTGGGGTCAGCAAGTATACCGGAGGGGGTTCGCAAAAGTAAATTAAAAATACACAAAGTACCTATCTTTTTGTTTTGTACCTATTGTTTTTAATTAAATTTTTTATTTAGGGGTCCGCGATTATTTTTATTATGTCTAAGAGGTCCGGCAGAAAAAAAAGTTTGAGAAACGCTGACCTAAATGATAATATGCCAAATACTTAAGTAATAACGTAATAATGTCTGTGATTAAACGAATAAGTAACACCAATACTAATATACATTTCAACCATTATACTTAGTAGATAATAAGTTATTTTAGATTTTAATGCAAATTCCTTTATTAAGTATAAATAAATACCAAATTTCTTGAATATAAACATATAGTGTTGAAAAGTATTAAAATTATAATTTTTTTTAAGTGACATATAATATTTTATTAGAATTTAGACCTTTTTTTAAAGTAGGTAATATAAATAAAATAAGTAAAATAAGATGAAAACTTAATCTTTATAGTTATAAATTATAATAATCTCAATTATGCCTACTTAACAATTACAAATTATTTCATTCATGTATAAAAAGTACTTGTAAAAGATCACTGTAGTAGAGGTAATATTAAATTAAAGAGTAGGTATTAAATAGATGTTAACTGAAGTAGGTAGAATCTAAATAAATCAGAATTTAAACTGTATAGAAATATGTTTAGTCTTTCCAGTAAATAAACATGATGTATTAAGGTCCTCATACTGAAATGGTGGCCGGACATAATTTATCGCCTAAAGATCTCTAAGACAATATAATTTTACTGCCACCGCAGCAGTGTGTGTGGACCCTTTAGGTAGATTACTGATGAATGTAAATCTAATAGAATAACACTAGTTGTCAGATAAACTAACATTAATTAAAATTTAAAAATTGAATTAGTTTTAGATGTAGGACATAGGTAATTAAATATCATAAAATCATTATGCCTTATCAAAATAAGTCTATATGATATTATGATAAAATGAATAAATAAGACTGATTTTTACATCTAACATAAACCATATAGGTAAAAATATAAAACATTTAGGATTTATTAAAATGCTCTAGATTAATCTCAGTTGTTAATGTTAGAAATTAATGACGACCAAACATTTAATATATAAACCAGTATCTTATTATAACATAACGTTTATGAAATTTGTTCTAAGTAGGTAATACTTATGTCAACAAACAGATAAATAGAATTATATATAGTATTTAATATTTCATTCCATTAATGGCATTAAGTTGGTTTAAGACATCGGGGAAGACCTAAGCAAATAAATGATTAAATCACTTCCGTAACAATACTATTGAGTGTCAAAAAAATAATACCTTCTACTTAAAAGAAAAAAAAGCAATATAACCAACAAATGTGCCCCGATTTCTTAAAAAAAATATTATATATTACTTGGTAATACAGATGCAACTGCAGTAGTAACTAGTAACATCAGCACTAATGTAACAGTCGATGCTGCCATTTCCGTGCGGATAACTTTTACTAAAGCAGTCATCGTTGTGTGGATTCTATGCAGTTTTTGGTCTATAGCCCTTAATGCAATAGAAGCGGCCTCAGTAGTATCGCCATACTGGTCGTAATAGTAATCATTGCGACGTTGATGTTTGCATTAGCATTCGGCAGCTGAAGTAACGGAGCATTAGAGTATAATCGTTGGCACCATCAGAGTCATCGCCGCTGTGCAAGCAGTCGACTACAAAATAGGGAGCCAAATGCGAGAGCCATCTCTGTCAACTGCTACATGATAAGACATCACGAAACAAAACGATATTACAACGCACTTAAAGAACACCAAGACGATTGAATACGCACTTTTGGGACGAGGGAGGTCAGGCGAGATACAAATACGGTCCAAACCATCCACCAACGCCGTCCGCCGTCCGTTCGTGTGGTCGTCTTTATTGTTACGACCCGTGTTCGTGGGCCAAGTATTCAACGTTTAACGCCGAGGAGTAAACTGACCGTACTGAATACTGAACATGCGCGTACGAGAGTGATCATCTTGTATTTATTATACTGTATAATTGTAATTATTATTATTATTATTATTATGCCGCCGTCGCAATACTTGCGCGCACGAAAGGTTAATATTGTCACGAGCGACACAAACTATTATTTGTTTTATGGTCACAAAGCGTCGGCGGCACGGCACACTACCACTATGGTGGGGCGGGATGTGGTGGGCGCCGTCGAGGAATGCGGCGGCGGCGGCGGTTACGCAGTGGAGGTAGTAGACGGTCGGAGTTGTCGCCCCGTCTCTCGCCTACACAATCGCGATGCTGCGAACCAGTGTCCGTCCGTGGCCGTGTTTCGGTTGAGGCGACGACGCGGCACAGCCACGCAGGCGTACTACGTACTATGGACGTCCGCCACTATCTCACAAGCTATCAGTAGTTAGTCCGACGACGACGACAGCGCCGCCGCCGACACCACCACGATTTCGTCGACCGCGACCACCACTACCGAGTACCGGCAGTGTCCACGTCACCATCGCGGCAACGCACCGACGGTGACGACGGTTCGAATCCAGTGGCGTACATCCAGCGACCGGCCGCCACTACCGGTACGACGCACGTCGTACATACCATACGCATTCCGTAAGTCGTCGTCGTCGTGTTCGGTACGAGCTCACAAGTACATAGGCAGTTCTGATGACAATGATGTATCGTCGACCGTCGTATGGTACGACCGAGCGGTAGTGTCGCGGCGCGTTGTTCATCGTCGTCGTTTCACATTTCCACGGCCGGTACGTCGACCGGTACAACACGACACCTTTTGGCCGGGGACACGTCAGGAATTGATCGCGTCGAGTTTTGGGGCGGCGGCGGCGGCAGCAGCAGTTACCCACCTGCCTACCTGTGCAACAATATTATCACCGCGGACACTGCACCAGCAGACGGGGCATAAATCATAAGGTTGGGCCATCACCGGTGAGCACACGATATTATTGTATTATTATAATATAAGATGTCTATAATACTGTTATGTCTGCCAAAGACCTATCCACCAATATAACAAACGTCTTCGTCGTCATCATGATCGTGACGGCCGACACTACTGCTGCTACCCCTCTCGTGCCGTTCGTTTCGAGAAGGGTCGAAAGTGGTAGCGACGACGACGACGATCCTTCACTATGATATATAACGATTTTGCACTAACAAACTTTGAAGAACATGTATAATATAATGATTTAATTTTTTTTGCACCCTTCTAGTTTGGCACTTATATAACATGAGCAATTTCGTCGAGACTGCGGCTGCCGCCACTGAAGCAGCGGGCATCCGGGCAGTGGCCCTGGCACTGCTCGTCACAGTGGCGTTCAGTTGCGCATTTTTCTACATGATGCGTTGGGCAGCGTCGGCGTCGTCTGCCGAACGGCGGCGGAGGTCGACGCGTCACCAACGCGGAAATGATGGCGACGGTTTCACGCCGGCGTCTAAACAAAAAAAGTCGACGACGGCCGCGGTCCAACCGAAGAAGAAGAACAACAGTGCCAAAAATGTCGCTGTCCGTCCGCAGTCGTCCGCCGGCCCCAACATTACTGCGTTCGCTGTTGCCACCGGCCCGTCTGGTTGGAACGGTTCCGGTAATCCCGCGAACGGTAAGAACGGCGACAAGAAGAAGAAAAAGGCCGCCGCCGTGGACGACGGTGACGTTTGCGTTACTGACGGTCCAACGACAACGTCCGCCGGTCATCGCGGCACAAACAAGGCGGCAGAAACAGCGGCGGTGGTCGCTGGCAACGGCCACAGGGCCGTGGCCGACCGTTCCGACGAGCGGAACCGCCGGGCTCGGCGCCAACGGCAGCAACAGGAGCAGTCCCGCAGTGGCGGTGAGAGTTCGACCAACAGTGGCGATTATAACTTGGCTCCAGCGACAGCAGCTGCCACTGAAAACGACGAATACCGTCGTCGCTCGTCATCCTGGTCATCGCACAGCCTGCACGCCGACGAGGATCATCAGGTCGTGGACGACTCGGCAGCCACGTACAACGACGATCAGGATCAGGGCGAATGGATCACAATGGTAACGTATAACTCCTATGTGAGCTATAATGTTATTATCATAAGTACATACAAACAATACAATGTAATATTTTTGTGTAAATTTGGGACAGTATCTAAAATTTGCATACGATTCCGTGAGATCAGTTTTTTCGATGGTGTAAGTACGACAGGTGGCACTGTGGGTCCGCCGATGAATAGCCAGTCGTCTACCTATTATCAATGCTGTATAATATGGTATTAATAAGTCACTTAGAGTTATTACCATGAAACTAAGTTCCTGCCTAAATACCTAATATATTGTGTATGTATAGGCGCAGAAAAATTCTACAATATAGTTGTGTCCCGTGTGGTTTAAAACAAGCACCTATTTTTGTTGTACACTATACCTAGCATGTAAACGAGTATAAATTAATACGAACGGATTTGTTCATAATGATTAATGACTAATGAATACATTTTGAACCCTAACCAAATTATAATATTATGGACTATGGTATACTTGCTGTACCTATTTTTGTAAGAAAATAATTTCCTTTAGTAATTTTTTTGTAACAATTCAGGTATTTATTTTACATGCATATTTATTAAATCATACGGGTAACGGGTGATAGGGGTATTACAATAATACTATATGATTCTTTTTAAAACTATTATTGTTCAGTAATTCCAGCCCCACAATCATTTTTGATAATATAATAATATCTAGGTACGTGTTTTTTTTTATCTGAAAGATTACTGCAATGTATTAATTAAAATAGATTTGGAACATTTATTCTAATAATTAAAAGTAATTAATAAAACTTGGAAACTAGTAGCTTCTAGATACAGTAACATAAATACATAATATACAATGTTTTATTTGTTGGTAATATATGTTTTTGGACGGCAGATATTTACAAAAAGGTATAACATTTTCGTACATTCAAATCCCTAAGCATCTGTATAAACCGGGTATAAACTGTTGGTAATTTGATTTTAATTTCGGGTAAATATCTTTTACATTGTACCTCTCAATTAGGTTAATATTTAATTAATTGATAACATTTTTAACGTGTTTCTTTGTATATTCATTGTTAAATTATTTTCAATAGTCCCGGTTGCTCAATAGTTTTTTGATAATACCTATGAGTTTTTTTATTTGAAGAATTTTTGTTAATATATTTGTATAATTCAATAAAATTAATGATATTTGGCAGACACTAGACATAATTATTTAGACATTGTGTCTTAGGACAGCAGGCAGGTATTTACAAAAAGGTTGTAAAATATTTCAATTACTCCGAATTCCCGAGTTTGCTGTGTAAACTGTTGGTATCATTCGAGGTATAATTTAATTTAATTTCGAACCAAATTTTTATACTTATTTTTGCTACCGACCCATTCTATTAATATTTAATTAATTGATTCAATTTCAACGTTTTTTTTCTTAACATTTTTTGTGCGTATACAATTTATTATAGGGGGTATGGGTATTAATAAAATACATTAAAATAACTCATTTAAGCATAATATTCCCGTTGAAAAGAAATTTGATTAATATATTTTATTTTTGTATGAAAGAAATAATGTTCAAATTGATTTTATAATTATTTTTTATAACTAGTGAACATTTATGTTATTTTGTTTGTAGAAATTGGATTTTTGTAGACAATTTTTTTATAAATCATTGTTCATTGTTATTACATTCAATTAAAAAATAAATATTATATGAACATGGACTTGAAATCTCAAAATACATTAAAAAATATTAAATAAATCATACTGTAGTTCTTATAAAATAATAATATTACGAAATTCGAGTTTCTCTTTTTTTAATAACTTTTCATCAATTATTAAGAAACATAAGGCACCTGAATGAAGTAACACTGGTGCGTTCAAATATATTAATTTACTTTTTGTGTGTACTGTATAGTGTATAAATAATTTGTATTAAATTGATTTATTTTACTACTATTAGATTGTTCTCTATGTATTTAAAAATAAATAGTTATAATATATGACGTGTATTGGCTATACATTTTCATACAATATACATCGAACAGGAGGTTTTTTTATTGAATTATTCTCCTGAGTTATTTTAAATATGAATTAAATTATTGTACGGTGGTATTATCTTTAGATTTGTTGTATTGCATATAAACACACACACACACAATTGTTAGAATTATAACTTAAAATCTTATAAAGACCTTATCATACAAATTATTCCCAATTCAAATTTCCTAAATGTATTTAAAAACGTGCATTTTTTTCAACTTGTTCTTTCAAGGATTAATAAAGTTCGAAAAACCACAAACATTTTAGTTTGTTGAAAATAATTTCTATTAAAATTGTTTTTAACTTGGGTTATTTATCATTGCTTTTATGTATGGGAAAATAGCATTAAACGATTCTGTTTTGCGTAAACTTATCTTTTCTTGTCGGTTTTATTTTTCGTTATAATATTTAAGAAGTATTAGTAGTATGAATCGTGACTACGAATGCAATATTACTGCTCACAACAGTAGCAGTATTTGATTTATAAATATAAATATTGACACTTGAATATTATAAAATATTTACTATAAAAAAAATATTTTGTTGTTTATTGTAGACTAGTGGTAGTAGCGGTGCCAATTCTGTCACTGTTATTAACAATAGTAGCAGTGATTCAAATCGTAAAAAGCAGAATCAACGGCGGGAGGATAACGTAGTCACATCCGTTTCAAAACTTGAACGTCGACGACTTCAACATGAGAAAGAGCTTCGACAAGAAAAACAACAACAAGAAGAAGCTCAACGACAAGAAAAACAACAGCGGCAAGAGAAGCAACAAAATCTTGAGAAGGAACATCAACCAGAGAAGCAACCGCAAAAAGAGAAACAACAACAGCGGCATGATAAGTCGCTACCGCAACAGCAACCGCAACAACGACGACGTGATAAGCAATCGCAGCAGCAAATCGCTGCTCCAGCTGTCAACGATATTGCCGCAGCGTCCACTGCATCAGCAAAGGCAGTAGTTGTGACCGATAAACAATCACCGTGGCAGCAGAGCCGCCGAGATGATTACAAGACTGAAGTCGACGTGACGGAAAAGCGGTTGCGTGCCGAGTTCGATGCTTCAGTAAAAACGTTACGAGCCGAGCATGACAAAGAGTCGAAAGTTTTGCGTGCAGAACACGAAACAACAACCAAACGTTTGCGTGTGGAAAACGAGAATTTACGAGCCAAAAATATTTCGGTGGCCGAGCGTTTGCGTACCGCAGAACGAGAGACAGCGGTGACGAAACGACTGCGAGCGGAGCACGATGCGGCGGTGAAAGCATTGAACGTGGAACGTGACGTCCAGCTGGCAGCGTTGCAGGCCAAGCATGATGAATTGATGAATACGATGCTCACGGAACTCGCGAACCTGCGACAGACTGCGTCTCAGATTTCGCAAGTAGCTCACAAGGCTGTTGAAGCGACGCACATTGAAAATGTGATGGCAATCCGAGATTCTGGCAAGGAAAACGAGGATCTGAAGCACTCGGACAACGAGGCCATCGCAATACAGGATGTTGGGGAGGAAAACGATAAGCTTCTCAAGGAGCATGAGACAACAATTCGGGCTCTACGTGAGGAAAATGAGAATCTTCGCAAGGACCACGAGGCCGTAATTCGAAGCCTACGCGAGGAAAATGAGAATATGCGTACAAAACACGAGATTTCAATGAAGAATCTCTGGACCGAGCATGAAACCGTGATCGAAGGCGTGCGTGCAGAAAATGAAACTGTCCAGCGATCTGCAATGCAAAGTCTACGAGCGGATCATGAGGCGAGAGTTGGAGCTTTACAAACTGAGCACGAGACCTTGGTTCGAAAATTACGCAGTGACATTGATGGACTTCGTAAACGACAAGAAACCACTATGCAAAGTATGCGCGAGCTTAAAGATCATATGCGTACGGAGCACCAGAATGAAATCCGTGGTATGCGTGTAAAAAATGAGAATATGGTCAAAGAACACGAGAGTGCAATCCGAAGTCTAATTGAGGAAAAAGAACTTCTACATACTAAGCACGAGACAGCGGTTGGAAATCTGCGTGAGAAAAACGAGGATTTGCGTAAGCAAAACAAGGATCTACGTACGGAGCTCGAGACCACGACGAAAAGTCTGCGAGCTGAGCACGAGACCGCGATAAAGGTGTTGCGGGATGAGTACGAGGCTGCAGCGGAAATAGCAAGTCGTCTCACCCAGCATGATGCGTCAGTGATTGAGGAATTGCGAGAACAACATCGAACTGAAGTCGAGAGGCTCCAGCAGCAGCTATCTAAAAAGGAGCAACAGAGTATCACTAAAACAGCTGTAAGTACCCAGTATAATATTTGAGTGTGAGTGTAGTACATGGTACTAAGAGGTTTAAATATAATATAATGTATTTACATTTGTAAAACTTTACATAAAAAAAACTTTAATTTTCCGGTTTTATCAGAGTCTGCAGACAACCGACGATCATGACGATGCCATAAACAATTTAAAGACGAAAAACAGTATTCTAAACTGCACAGTACTACACTACAAGCAGATTATTGCCGATACGGTATGTTTGTACAATATACATAGTACTTAGGGATACATTGGAAGTATTAGATATTTTAAATTACAACAACTACCATGTAGGCGATTGCATAGTATAAAAGTACTTAATCAAAGTCTATAATACAATACCGTTATATTCTAAAAAATCCCTTCTAATTATTAGAAGATATTTTCATAGCTTTACCTTATTATTTATACTCATAATAACATTTTTTAAACTTGTTTAGGAACAAATGCTTAACCGGTTGCATGGGCACGTAGAACGCGAGGAATCAAAGTGGTCGTCTCACGCAGAAGACCTGCAGCAACAGTTAGATGAAGCGCTAAGCCAGTTGAATGCCCGCAGTCTACAAAGAAGTAGACAAAAGAGTCAAGACAACAGCGAAGATGAAGACGAGGACTCCGGGGATAAAAGTGAAGTTGTGGTAGCAGCAGTGAAATGATTATATATTCTAACAGCAGCAGCGATAGTGATTAAATATTATTAATTTTTATGCATAATTATTTTTGAATTTATCGCCTGCAGCTGAACTTCAGACTGGGACAGTTAAATAATAAAGATTGTAAAAAAAGACAATAAACCACGCGTATGCGTAGGTCGCGTATATCATAACTTAAAAAAAAATTGTAAATGATAATAATATAGTAATAATTTATTATAAATAATATTATTTACCATGCATAATATTATGTGTAATAGATTGCTATTACAATATTGTACATAACTTTCTTTTTCTTAAATTGCTAGCCACTACCACATTGTGAGTCAACGTATTTATCCTCCGTTTTTCACTGGTGGTAGTGGTTACTGCCTATTATCCATAAATGTATTTGTTTTTTTACTTATTTTTTTATTATTATATAATTTATTTTATTAGGTACAAGACACAACTTTCAAGTTGATAGTTGTGTATTATGGCCACTCTCATCTGGTTATTAACATGCGTGTACCTGTTTATATTATTACATTAACTGCTATAACATTATTATGTACATGTAGTAATTATATGTTTATTATTATCGCCTTGTGCATTACTTTACATACATTGTGCGGTAATTTTATATCCATGTATGTATTATTCACTCACTTAATTATTTACTTATTAGTATTATTTATTTTCGGTAACAATACGTATACATGTTTACTTATTAGTTATTATTTGTATTATTTTTATGTATACCATTACCTTTGGCATGTACAATATTACAATTAATTTTTTTTTTATATATTATTTATTATACTATTATTGTTTAATATATTACTACTATGGGTAAAACATCTTCTATTTTTGAAAAACGCGCAATGCACTTAATTTTGTTGTCACAGTGTATTTTAAAGAATTTGTTTTTATTTTATCTGATCATTCTTTATGTCCAAAATCATTTTTATAGTAATTATTAAACAATGACATCAATGAAAAACAAACTTCATGTGCTGATTTATGTCATCAATCACGATACAAAGAAATGTAACATTGTTAAATTTAATATATTAACTGATATACTCGCAGTAATGTGTATTACTTTTCACATTACTCATTAAAATATTGATAATATATTATTTTTAATATTAATCAGAAATATATTAATTTTTATATGAAAAACAATATGATATTATGTTTATATTTTACTAAAATTGATATATTATTTTCATACCATATGTTGATATTCAATTTTATCATATTATTGTATAATATTGTCCAAACTGAATGAACCTACCACATTCGTTAATAATACAACTTATAACATATTATATTATTTTATATAGTATTTATAATAACTGTAAAAACAATGCACTATTAAAACCATAAATAATTGTTTACATTAAGCTTAATAATGTTACTCAGTGTTATAAAATGAGATAAAAATAAATATTTGAAAACTATACATTTTATCTTTTGACAAATTAAGTATAATACCAGATTAATTTAATAATATTGTTAAGTAAGATAATATTATACAAGGAAAATCATTAAATATCTATAAATTTGTTAAAAGTATTCAACAAAAGTATATAATCTTTGCATTTAATAATTAATAATATAATAAATATTTAAATATATATAAAAAAAATAAATCATAAAAGTGGTAAATTGATGAATCATGTGAATATAAATACTTTGCACTGCAGCAGTATATTATACTATTTATTTGCCCTTCAGTATTATTTGAAATACACAAAACTACTGTATTATATGAGTATTACTTTTTTTATGTTATTGTTATTCGTTAATAATTATTGTCGATTGATAATATTTTGTAATAAAAAAATGTATACTATATTCGTCTATATACAATACATATTGTCATTATATGAGTTTATATCATTGAATATAGATTGTATTACTTAAGTTTTGCACATCCATTATGGTATTACTAATAACATAATAATATTTTTCATGATACAATTATATTACCTAATGTCTTTGGGTAATGGTTTTCTTAAAATTCATAAAATGAATTAATTAAAGAATAAGTAACCTAATAAAAGTTACGATCTATGAAGCACCAATATTAAGTTTGTTGATAGGTAACTGAAATATTATGTATTCAATGAAAATATACAAAATGGTTCTATTAAATAACAATCAATAAAAAAAATATGTATTAATTTCATAAATGAATATGCACCTAATGTAAGAAAAACCTTTTATGTTATTATTTTAGTAAGTGTACAAAAATGATTGTCTACATTCAATATTGTTAAAAAATATTTTCATGATTTATGATAAGAATACTTTTCATGAGCTAGATATATAAAATATTTCATGTACCTATTATATTATAATGAATACTGATTTCTCATTTCCATGAGCATTTATTGCAATTGCTTACTATGTTTTTAGAATTAAAAAAGCACATTAGGTGGAATACTTCAAGGTTCACGATTACATCACATTAAAAGATTTTGAATGATAGAAAGTCCAAACCCTCAGTGGCGTAATTTGGTCATGTGGGGTTAGTGGGGGGTGTGGAAATATGTTTATACATGTTACCTATTACCCTCCTCCACAAATAAAAATAAATTTGTTTTATATCATAAGCACCTCTCAATACAACCTAATGGACCTGTAAACATTAAAATAAATAATTTTATAATATTTTAATATTCATATTTACAAATAGGTATTATAAGTACTACAACTTAATTGGTACCTAGATACTAGATAGGTATACAGTTTCATCACAAATCACAATAAAAGATCCATTATAAATGGCTTTAATACTAATTTATTAAGTACTTATTAAGGGTCAAGTTATTTTTAGGGTGTATAATATTATTAGATAATTCATTCAGTGATAACTGATAAGTTATTTATTATACATTTTATTTGACGTTGGCACATTGCTGATTTGCATTGTCGTTTCACAATAAAATAATATTGAAACACTCAATGGTTTTTTTTGTACCACAATACAATCATATATAATGTATTTCAATATATTATTGTGCAGTAGTGATAACTGATTAGTGTTTATTACAAAGTAATAACTTATATTATCTTAGTTATGTAAAACAATAGCATGGTTGATTCAAGTTTTTTGATATTATTTTTATAAAATATAAGTACTAATGAATTATAGTACTTAAAAATATTAAATAAAATTATTTATAATTAAATAAGTACATACATGTGGTTGGCCAGTTTAAGAGAATTGTTGTTGGGGGGGGGGGAGGGGATAAGACACCCGATTCCCCTACCCATAATTATGCCACTACAAACTCTAGTAACGAGTTTGTCAGCATGAAATGAAAATAAATTATTCTGGAATAATAGGATAGGCCAAGTTGTATTAAGGCTGTTGAAAACAGAGCATTTTTAGTGGTTGGATTTAGGCAATATTTTATATCCAACGTGAGTTCTGTGTAACAGATCATTAGTGTGCATCAGTCCCCAGAATAATTTATTTAATACAGATAAACTATTTCTAAGATTCTTGGAAATTCAAAGCTTACATACGCGCATAATTAAATAATATTAACTCTGAGCTTAACTGTTAACAGTTTTATAAAATATTTAAAAAAAAAATAAGTGCATATTATTTGTATTTTTTAATACAATTTTTTTTAAATACACATTATTTAAGAGCATTTATTAAGTTATATGCCAATATTATAATTAATTTAATAATAGTATTTTAAATCAATGATTTTATGTATTAAAGTAACAAACTATATTTGAAATTTATTTCTCAGCAGTGGCAGCTTGAACATTTTTCCTTGACTCACATTTAATATTTTTATTCTATCTACCCCATTAACATTTTTCTCACTGCACTCCAAATAGTGAATTCATAGGTTGTGTAACCACTTCAGTGGTTAAATAATGGGTACTTCATTTTTAGGCCAATATACAGATAATTATAGAAGTCCTATATTACTCCTATACCTATATTACCCTGTATTTTTCATTTTTTCCCTATACCTACCCATTAATATTTTTGTAAATCATGTGATTCAAATATACCTCTATCAAGCTGCCACTGTTTCCTAGCATGCAAAAACATTATTCAACAGTTATTATTTTTAATTGACACTAACACCATATTTTATACTAATTAAAACAAGATTTTAATGACAATATCAAACATTTTTAAATATATTAATACAATATAATAATTTTTACTATTATTTTAATATTCATAAAATAAATAGTCTTTATACCGTTCAACTGTTTCCTTGTTGCATTGGAAAGTTGACAGTTTCTCAGATTGTTCACCTCATTTTCCAAGTATAGAAACAAATGAAACAATGCAATAATAATCAATAGGGACATTCAAATTCTTATGCATAACGTACAAATAAAATAAATTGTTTATTTTTGATACAATCATTTATGTAACTCGTTTACACAAATTGTACTGAATGCGTATAATATAATAAAAATAGTAGGTAGTAGTATTATTAAAATGTGAAGGATTTTTTTTTTGTTTACATCTTTGTTGGAACTGTCAGCTTACAGGAGGTTGGTGATGGTCGTAATCTTTGGACTCGCATGGACGGTGTAGAATGGCGAGGCGCTACCGGTTCGTACATTACATCATTAGCAGCGGATTTGTGTACTGTGGCTGTTGCTGTTGTTGCTGCTGCTGCTGCGGCTGTTGATAGTTTGTTTGATTGAACGCTTGGAATTGTTGTTGTGGCTGATCGAGCAAGCTGCCGGCTGTTGCGTAGCTGTTTTGCCGCTGCACATCGTTGACATGGTGATGTGGATGACTATGGACCGCGTCGTCACCGGAGTAGTCAATTTGCACGTACAGGTTTCGGACACCAACGGCTCCGAACACCTGTTGCGCGTATCGCACCAGACTATTGGCGAATTGGTCGCGGTCGTGCAACAGTCGGGCAGCGTCTGCCGGCTGCAAGCTCGGTTGCCCTGCAAATTGCATCGGCGACAAGGACGCAGCATAATCGTTGGTGCCGGGAACGCCACCACCGATTCCGGTTAGTCCAGACCGCACTTCGATCTTGATGCTACCCGCGTAGGTATCTGCGCACAGCGTCCAGAACCGAGGTTCCTGGACGCCCATCACAGCCGGATGATACCGGTGAAGTCGAGAGTAGCAGGCGTCCAAAACACGCCGCTCATCGTCCAGCTCGACGGGCGTGCGCATCATGAGAACGCGGGCTGAGTCATACAGCAGGCCCCACACAGATGCTGCCACGAGCACAGCAATGAATATTGAGCACACAGGATCCGCGCGCATCCACCCGAAAGCTCGCATCAACAGCGCCGAGATGACTACGCCCACGCTGCCTAGCGTGTCGGCCAAGATGTGCAGCAGCACGCCTTTCATTAGATGGTTCTGGTTACTCTGGCTGGTCCCGGCCGGGGACACTGACCCGTTGTTCTGCTGATTACCGCCACCACCACCCATAGATATTGACACTTGGTTGTGCTGGTCATAGGAGTCCTCACCGTGGTGACCGCCTTCGTGGCTGTGTCCGTGACCACCTTCTTGACCACCACCGTGGCTGTGACCGTGACCGCCGTGACTGTGTCCGTGGCTACCGCCGTGCTGAAATACGTATATACCAACCAGGTTGACGAGCAGCCCTAGCACGCTGACCACGAACAGGCGGTCGTGATGCACCTCTGGTGGTTCGATGGCCCGTTCCACTGCTTCTGTCAGTATGAAAAACGCTATGAACAACAGGAACAGTGCGTTAACGAATCCGGCCAGGACTTCAGCGCGCTTATAACCATAGGCAAACGAATCGTCAGCTGGCCACCGGCTGATAACTTGGGCAGCCAGTCCGGCTATTAGGCCAGTGCAATCGAAGAACATGTGAAAAGAGTCTGATATCAAGCCTAAGCTGTTTGTCCACATGCCATATGCAAGTTCCACGAAAGCAAACACAAAGTTTAGAACCAGGAAGCCCATTAAGTTGCGGGCATTCGAGTCTGACACAACTGCACGCACAGCTCCCTTAAGCTTTGTCAAGAGGCTGGTTGCTGAAGGCATACCGGCAGAGCTGCCGCTTGTCATTTTTGCTGCCACGCTTGATTTCCTCTGTGATGTTGATGAGGATAGTGGAATCATTGTACACTACCTATAATCTCTAGATTTTGATGTAGTCACAATATTGGTGGTCAAGCTGTTTCTGTTGATACTAGTTGATAATAAGTGACTATTGAAATTAAAGTATCTAATAGCTATTGAGATTGTAACAATAGCAGAAGTAGAGATGTAGTATGTTTAATCCTGGCTGTGCAGTATCGTTGTTTCAATAGTAGATGTAGACGATAAATGAAATTAAGTATCCAAATTTCTTTACAAATAATCTAAAAAAAAAAACAAGAGTAAGATTATTTTACAACATATAATATTATATTACCTAGCAAATTATAGAATATAATTAAATACGGATAAAAATTAAATTCTTTATTTACTGATTGAACCAATATACGTAATTATGTAAGTAAATATAGAAAGCTTTATTAAAAATATGTATTTATTCTTTTGTTATCATTTTTATATTAACTTTTAATAATAGATTTTCATTAATTTTGTTATACCTATCAGTTGTTGTTTTGTTTGAATATCAACATTAAAATGTTTTGTGAAAAATAATTTTAAAGCATAAGTTACCTATTCATTTCATACAGGTACCAACCTCTCCATTCACGTCAAAAATATAAAACAAACGTATTATAATTTAGACAAAAATTGATCTACATTTACATATTTGTTGATCAATATTACTTTTACTTATTTACCTATCCGACATATTATTAAAAATTGTTTTTGTTTATTTAAAAATAATTTAGTTTCATTTAAGTGTATTTAAGTGTATCAAGTCAATTAAACTGTATAGTAATCAATTGTGTATTTATTGTGTATGATGGGTAGACGAGGACATTTAGCCTCATTAATGAAGTGTATTTTACAAACAGAAATAAAATTATAAATAATGTCATATTACAAACCATTGGCAAGAAAAATGCAACTATAAAACTGGTCAATATTTAATATATTACTTAATTTTTTTAATAATAAAAATAGGTAGGTAGAGTTGAGTTATTATGTTATATATTATTACTATAAAATAAGTATTTTCTTTGTATATATTTACACCTAACCTATGCATTTATCTTGCATGACCCACTCTTTTTCAATATTTTTGCAATGTCACTGACAATAGTTATTGGTTATCAGACTCCTAAAACTTCTTGGTAACTGATAAGTACTAAAGGAACATAATTTTGGGGTAGTTAGTGGTTTTTTTTAGGTTAGGTTAGGTCAGGTTCAGGAAAAATTGTTAATGGGTATACTAACCTTAATAGGCCATTCGATTATGAATCGGAGTTTACGGAATAGAGTCAGGTAAAGCATTAAAAATTAAAAAAAAAATTAAATCAATTATTGATTTGGTATTATAGCAGCACAAAACAACTGGTTGAAATTCAAGGATACTAGGTAGTTAAAATTAATGTAACGATATCTAAATTAAAAATGTTTAGGGTGTCAATTGTTGATTAATATAACTTTCTGAGTTATACAACGGTGCAAACCATTTGCGCCCATCACACGTTTTTTATAACCCACTTGCGCCCGAAATCATAACCCATTTGCGCCCGAAATATTTTTAATGAAAATGTGTTAAACCCGTGCGACGTTGCCAAACTGTATTCTGGAATACAAGCAATACTATTTATTTCCTTATAAATGTACCTACTCAAACATATATTATATTTTCCGAAATTTTTTTTTTTAATTTGAAATATTTATATTATTTATATAATGTTATGTGAGATGAATTATGACTACAGTAAATTAAACTTAGTGTGAATTAATTAAGTGTTGTTTAACTTGGAATTCCTAAATTCAATGTTCGTTATTGTTATATTGACTAATTTTTTTAAACCCAAAATGTTGAAAAAATTATAAAATTTAAATTATATTATTAAAGACAATTATAATTACCTATTAAAGTACTAATAATTGTCTAAGTAATAAAGTTTAAATTTTAAAATTATTAAAAATATTAGTCAATATGACAATAACTGCACAATTAGTAGATTATAATATAATCTACTAATCTAATTAATTTAAGTATTTATCAAGATAAATATAATCTATAATAATATGAATCACAACGGCAACGTTGCATACGAAATGAGTGCATATGGGCTATAAATCGGCAGGTAGTAGGTACCTTATCTTTCGTGCACATCTGTCCATATCCCTCGGGGCGCAAATAGGCTGTAGCCTTATACAAAACCAGCACACGAATGACTGCAGACCAGCATAATGCAGTTCAAATTCACAATTTTTTTTTGCTTAGGGGGTTGATATGAGTATGATGTATGACTATAAGAGAATAATTCAAACTGTAGTATTAATATTGTAAGGTAGGTAATACTTTGAAAATGTATTTATTTTAAAAATTGTCTGCACATAATATTGTATTTAGGTAGGTAGTTATTTTTACTTATTTATTACTTTCTATCATATTAATAGATAGGTACACATAATAGTATCTATATAAATAAGTGTGTACACTTATTCTCTAATTACTAACAATACACTGTGACATTTAGGTAAATGGACAGTAGATCTACAAACCTGTACATACACAGTGCGACTATTTGACGGTGGTTGCTGTAGTGGCGATCAGTGAGGTTGTTGTGGTTCTGGCGACGACCTTCAAATTATTCATCACTGCTGCAGGTGCTCAGACTTTAACGGGGCGGTGAGGGATGCAAAACGGAAAACGTAAACGTCCTCCTTGTGAAGAGAGAAGAATAAAACGGCGAGAAGATGGTGTAAGCGAGAGGGCGTGTAAACGATGGCAGCCGGCCGGCGAGTTGGTCCTCACCACGCGCGATCCAATAAGCACACAATATAAGAAACCAAACGTCACCACCTCAAGTGACAGCGGCTTACTTATCTTACGTTACAGTGAATACTCAAAGCGTCGTGATTCGTACCCCATGCGCGCAGTGTGTATACGTGGACTCGGCGGCGCAAGCGGCAGTCGAGCGTTCGCGATAAGCGGTGTGATTGCCCGTTATCAGTGACAAGCGTAGCGATAACTCTCTGTGTCGTGGTGCGCGAGTGGTGGACGGTGGGAACACGCACCGCGGCGGCCGAGCCAGCCGGGAACATCGCTCCGGGCCCGGCCTGCGTACCGATTCCAGTAACCGATATCAGTTATCACTAGTTGGTCGTGACGAGTTGTTATTATTGTACTAGGAATTATTGTGGTGACTACCACTACTACATACCGGTGTCCCCGACACCCATACTATAGTATACCTGTATACTACTATTAGTAGTATAGTATATTAGTATCACGTAGAAGCGGCGCACGCACGGACGCACGCGCAAACTCGCTCTCTCGACTTCACGGTCACACACACGACACACGATCGCGGATCGGGCCGTCAGCCCAGCGTAGTATTGTTAGGACGTAGCCGTGCAGTCATCAATGATGTCCATCGATGACGGAGCCACGGAGAGTCGTCGGTCGTAGCGTATCGGTAGGACTGTGCTAAGCCCCGTTGCATTGTTCGCGACAATAATCACGAAATCTGTGATCTTTTTGAAGAGTAAGTTGTCGCCGCGCGTGTTCATGGCACGGTCGTTCCGTTTCCGAGTGTCGAGCCCGTCCGTCGAGTGAAATAACGGCGGCGGAAGAGGTCACCGTCGCCGGTTCAAGGCGAACGTGTGTAGTCTTCATAGATTTTTAGACGGCCAGTAGGTCGATTGCTGCGGACACTCACGTTCTCCGCGTAACACGGCGACTGGCAAAGCGACGATGGTCGCGATTGCCTGAGTTGGTGGTCGTCGCACATCTCATTCGTCGGTGGCGGCAATAGTGGACCGAGGCGCGACCACAACGACCATCAGGCCAAGGGGTTGTTTGGCGCGGCGGCGGTGTCGGCTTTGACGTCGACATCGGCTTCGTGACATAACGCGGACCAACTCCCTTTCTCTCCAATTTCATCCGTGGAACGGCCACTTATACTCGGGATATAACTGTACTTAACAGGTAACAATAACACCGTCCAGGTGTAGTTATTATAGATAATGTATTAATGTGAACATCAAATGTGCACCTACAGAACAGCAAAGCACTGAAAGTAAAATGTTTACTAAAAATTGTTTTGGCGATTATTTCGTTTTTAAACATTTTACTGTTTCCTAAAAAATTTTCTAGAGTGTTTTCACTGCCAACAATCACAATATACTCATGTCCTAACTAAAATCATTTTAAAATGATGATCATCAAGTAGGTAGAGGTACCTACCCAAATAATGTTTTGTTATCATAATGTACATTAAAATAGTCGTCTTTAATTCAATTTAACTCTTTTGTATTCATTTGGAGGTAATGAATATAATATACATTCAGTGGCGCTGAACTCGTACTTCGGATAGTTCAAATGAACTGTCTCAAAAATTAGGTGGGTAAAATAAAAGAATATACTTCCGAGTCTTTCTGCTATAAGTTTACTTAACACAGGAATGTCATTAAATTATTTATATATAATTAGTTAAGCTCGTTTCACATTCGTCTGGAGAGGTGGTAAATTGAAAGGGGTAGGTGGGTCAATCAAATTATTTGAGCTGCCAGCTTAAATTTCATTCGGTCCCACTATATACATTTTATTAGTTCAATGTTTATAATTTATAGCACCTTAAAAAAAAACATGGGTATTCTAGTAGCGCTCTAATTTTAATGCAATTATTTATACTACCAAAATATATATTTATACAACCAAAATGTGTTAAAATCTCAAAATATCTAATATACCTACTAATATTATTTATTTATTTAATTATTTAATGTATGGCCTTGTAATGATGTGCGCCTAAGCAATCGTGTTTCTTTTTTTAAAATTAAATATATCATAAAATAATTATAATAATTGTTAGCCATTAAGGATAAGAATAAGTTGAATAGGATAAAATTTAAAGAAAAGACATCATACACACACAGACACAATATTATATATTATAAGGACCTCAGTTTTACACACATGACCCACATATCGTTACTATCGTTTTACTATACAGATGGTCAAAGGCCGAGAGGTAATATTGCTATATTATATTATATTAAGTAATTGATTTAAAGACTTATAACAATCACCCAATAATTACCTTGTCTTTTTAAATCATTACAGCCTTATGTTACTTACATTAAAAAAAATCCTTTAAAAGCAGTAGGTATCTTAAAAATTAAAAAATTAATTAAATATTTTTAAAAAAGTAGATAGGTTCAAATGTATTGATATTAAAAAAAAAATGTATTATTTTGATTACAATGAACGAGATTGTGCATTTTAACATTTGTATTTTAGCTAATATGTTAGGTATCTTGAAATAAGTTGTCAAATATAATAAATACCTATTTTACTAGTTTGTCAAAATTTTCTAAAATTGTGTAAAAATAATGGAATATTGTAAATATGTATAAACTCATGTTTCTAATTATTATAAAATATGTAAAAGAATTATGTGAAACAAATTAATCAAGTAACAAAATATGTATTTTTTATATAAATCTGAGCCTGAGTATTAATTAATAATACTTACCTTTATTATCAAAAAACTAAGATTATTGTTTAAATCTACATAATGTCTATATGACGTGTTATTTTCATCTTACTAACAATGACATATAGCAAATTTAAATTCAGTAGAATCCATTGAACAATTATAATATTATCACATTGAAAAGATTCATACTTTTTAGTAGTCTTCTCAAATGTATTACATCATAAATAATTTAAATATCTTAATATTATATTGTTAATTTAATTATGTACGTTTGTTATCTCAATTCTCACTAACTACTGCTATTGAATATTACTTATATTGCTATTTGTTACTAATTGTTTAATGTTGAGAGTAGAAAATAGATACAAGAAAGATATAATATACTGAGGAATATACCTTTGGACACTTATAATTTCTAACGATACTGACACATTCATACTTGTTCATACCAATCATCTTATATAACTAACTTAAATAATATTATGTACTATTTTATGCTACAGTATTCAATAACAAAAAAAAATTTAATTTTTAGTAAGTTTTATTAAAATGTAAATGTTGGTTTTTTATATGTTTATTAGGTACAAACAGGAGGTAACTTTTACAATTATTTTTCATATTTTTCCAATCTTAATAATGTGTAATGGTAATGTGCCAATGTGGTAATATTAATTTTTTCTAAGACATTATTATAGACAATAATATATAGGTAACAAACTTTTGGCCATCAATAAATTGAGAGAATACTAAACAACAATTAGTTTAAAATGCTGGAAATAAAATAATATTTTTTAGATTGTAAGTTACCTCTATGTGCAACATTACTCACTAGTATGGGTGGCGTAGTCAATGAGAAAAATTAAGTTTATAAGTGGCTATTCGCCGAATCTGTCTATTCCTTTAATAATATTATAATAGTCTGTATTTTGGTGATTTTATAGTTTTATTGTTGTTTTTTAATTAATATTTCATTTTATTTTTAGTTCAAATATTATCTAGTGATTTAATTAATATAATTACATATTCTTATTTCCGGTTGAGATTTGGAACTGGACTTTAGTTTGTTCTTCGTCTATTTTTATATGTATTAATTTATGTTCACTTTTATTGTATTTTCATTCTCTGTAATTTCAATGCCTTGTATTGCTTTAGATTTTCTGTTTTTATTCATTATTTTTTATAAAAAGTTGTGTCTTTCATAAAGTTTTAGGTAATAAGGTGTTTATTGTAATTTACTAATTTACATTTTAAAATTTATATTATTCATTTTTTAACTCTCTACTCCGTCACAAGCCTTGCCTTAAAGGAGTAGATATATTTTTATACATTATATAAAGAAAAATTTAAATAAAAAAAAAAAAAGTATTATAATTGTGTAATGTTTTAAAGACAGTTGTTAAGTTATTAGAGAAAAATAACATAGTATAAGACTATATTTTAAAAATTGTTGTGGTGATGGAAATAAATGTTAATAAAAATTGGTACCAACATAAATACTCAATTTTAATGCAAGTGTTAATGTGCAAAAGTTTTGTTGATTTCGTGATTATAGGGTCATGGTTTTCATCCGATGTAGTACCAATTGGCATGATGTTTATCACCTAATCTAATTGCTTAAAATTATATCTATTAATAAATATTACTCAGATATAGGGATTAACTTTATAAGGGGATACAAAATATACTTTATGTAAACAATTCAATATTGAATCAGCAGTTGACTAAATTCACTGTTTATAAAAAAAACATTAATTTCAGTTTAAGACACATTGACTTATTTATATTGATTGAACTGGTCCAGACAATAATAGATTATATTTGATGATATTTCAACATTGATAAAACTACCTATATAATATATTTAGTTTTCTGGGACTTAAAGGGCCAATTTTAAAATATGACATTTGTTTGTTTATTTTCTGTGTTTATAAATATTTTAATTAATAATATGTATATATTTTATTAAATGTTGCTAAAATTTTTTAAAAAATTTTTGTTTCAGTGATAAACGACTATATTTGGTAGTGAACCGAATTAATCATCAACATTGTTATGTTTACGGCGGCGCGGCGTTGCGTTTCTAACGCCCTGTCTGGTGTGTCAGTTTGCGGTTGTAATCGATATAGCCCTAATATAGTTGCTGGCTGTTATATTAGGAAGCTAACTAGAACAGCCAATAGTAGTGGCGGTGGCTTTAAGGCTGCTGTCACTACTGCTCTTCTATTCATCATGGGTGCCCTATACTGTCTGTACGGTACTGGTGGCAGTACAGGTGGCACAGTGACTCCTGTTGCATATAGCCAACAATCATTAGGTACCTACATTCTATTATAATTGTATGATAATTGCATTCTATAAGGATTGTCTTTGAAGGTCAATTAAAATAGTTTTTTTTTTAATAAATATAAATTTGCTATTTAAATATTTGAGGTTTATGTCCAAATAATAATCTTTTAATCTATAATAAAAAATAAAATTACTAAATATAAAAAAATAAAAAAATTTTTACTATAATTTGTATAACATAAAACATCACATATTTTTCTAAATCACAATTTTAATATGTCATCGTTAACAAGTTATTGACACTTGATTTGTTTTTATTTCTGGTCTATTTGTATTAAATTTAACTATACTTTATTATTAATCAAATAAATTTGGTTAGGTTACTATTACATTCACATGACACATGCATACGACATTTACTTAACTCAGATATAGAGCGATCACAATATCCAAGATTACACATAAACATCCTATTCTCTTGGAGAAATTTAATCTGTACCTATTATATTCATACTGAATGTCTGCAACGATCCTACTCAGATTGTTAGCCTCATACAGCACACAAGCAATTGATTACGAATATTATTATGTTATTACGTATATTTCTTAATATAATAATTATCTCATGATTCATTGTTTTCAGGAAGCAGTGATTCGATGGTTGGGGTGCAACCGGATGCAATTGCAGACGTAATGGCAATGAATGGCGGAAACGCGCACACAAACCTAGCTTGTGGTGGTAACAATGGTAAAAAGCGACGGAGAAAACAGCTTAAAATAAAACCACCGAGTGGTGTAGTGACGGCCGCAGATATGTACGAACCTGGATTTCGGATACGGAACGCAGGCCTCTGTTCCACTAGCACCCGGTTATTGGTGCTGATCACTTCAGCAGCGGCCCCAGCGCACTCTCAAAACCGACAAGCCATTCGTATGACATGGATGAACCGATATGGTCCGAGTGTGAGCATGGCGTTCCTAGTAGGTACGCCACAGATGTCTGAGACAGATCCAGTAGCTCGAGTGCTGGAGGCTGAAGAACAAGCGCTAAAGATCCGTCTAAATCAACACGATATTAATAATAACATCAAATCTAAAGAAAAGGCCAAATCTAAGCCATCAGTAGCGGCAAACGGGGTCATAGAACCACTGGATGGTGATCTTGGGCGGTACAGATTTTTGCGAGACCGAGAACCTAATCCTGGAGAAGGCTTAGATGCGCATGCTATGCATGGACTGAACGAAGCAGAACGTGCGGTGCAACGAGTATTAGGGCGAGAATATGGTCGGTACGGTGACTTAGTACAGTGCCAGTCTCGAGATACTTACACCAACTTGACCCTGAAATCTATCGCTGCGCTGGAATGGACCCGTCAATATTGTCCATGGGCTCGGTACCTATTAAAAACAGACGACGACATGTTCATCGATGTACGTAGATTATTGCGGTTCATCAACAAAGTGGAAACCGAAACTGTCACTGAATCCAGTGTCAGTGGACTTCATCCTCGCCCCCATGAACCTATACATGACCCATACGAATTATTCACTATAGGCGCGGATATGTTAGAGTCTGTAACCACCCCTAGTTTTGATATTGAACTGCCGCCTACCATATGGGGACGGCTAGCACACGGTTGGCGCCCAATTCGACAACATAACAGTAAATATTATGTTTCCCGTACACAATACACTGGTCGAGTGTACCCTGATTTCTGCACGGGGCCCGCATACCTAATGACTCGGTCAGCCGTTAGCCCATTATACGAGGCGGCACTGGGCAAAGATTTTGATGTGGTTGATGATGAAGACGAAGATGGTAATCAAGAAAACAAAAAAAATGTGAATGCAGAAAATGAAGATTTGGATGTCAAAACATATTTTGGAAAAAATTGTGGTGATGGTAATCAGACATTAGATGTTAGTGATGATAAGGCAGCATCAAGTGTATATGTCAGCAAAAATACCGTACCGTACTTAAAACTGGAGGATGTATACTTGACTGGAGTAGTGGCTGAGCGACTAACGCGACGGGCGACCGAGCGACAGGCGCGTCGGGAACTCAAGGAAAAAGAAAAGATCTCTTCAAATGCTGGTGATCATAACCAAAATTCAAATGATGGTAAACTAGGGGAAAATCGTGACCATCTTGATGGTGGTAAAAATACAAGACTGAAGACAACAGATATAATTGTAAAGGTGCGACGCATCCACGATGATCAATTCGCAAACAAAAAATTCACGGGCCGAGCGTTAGATCGGGCTGTGTGCAATGGTCTAAGTCCCAGCGATACTGTCGGTACTAGTGGGAGCAGTGGTTTTAGCTGGTTCCGATGGTATTGGGGTGATACAGCATTGGACAAGGACTTGAAAAAAAAGAAAAAAGATCAAGGAGTAATTTCTTTGCACATGGTGAAGTATTACGAGCAGTTTGATCTATGGCGTCGGCTAATGGATGGCAGGACTAAGTGTAAGTCTTAACGCTCGTCTTCTACGAATTTGTGAATTTTTATTTTTTTTACTGCAAGGCAACTGTCTAACAAGCTTCTGTGTATGATATAAACACTTTTCAGAATAAGAACGCATCCAAACTATCGTCGGAGTGACGTCCGCCGCCCTGTGCGTTCTTATTCTGAAAACTGTATAGCCGCTTAGATTATTCTTTTTATACTTTTTTTCAGCTCTCAATTTTCTCAATATTTATTTTTATATTGATGACATTAACATTATGCCTTCCATACATTTTTTTACCGCTACTTACATTTACAACAGTTGTTGGTGAAAAATATTTATACCTATGTGAAGTAATAAAAAATCCTAAACTATTAAGGTACTATTTTTACAAATAATGTATTTTTTTTGTTTTTATAATATGTGTACGTACACATGTGAGCATTGATCTGAATACAAAGAATTATTTTCACAGAATTCTCTCAACATTTTTATATATAAAAATACTAAATAGCTGACTTGGAAATATTTTTGAAGCCAACCAAATGCCTGAAATTTTATTATCTAAGAAGTGAATGTTAACACTAATAAAGAATGATACATTTTTCAAAAGATAAGAATATACTCAGGTATATCTGGATCATGGTTATAGTTTTATATTTTATACATTCACTTCTTAGATAACAGAATTTTGGCCGTTTTGTCGGCTTCTTAATTCTTACATAGGGATTGGGAGCCATCTATATAGTATTTTTGTATAACTGACCTTTTTCATATCTGATTAGACAGTCATTTTGATTTCTTATTATGATTATGATATGGTTATCTTAAATATATTACATCTCATATATATTACTATGACTGGTACCTATTCAGATCTGTGTACTAAAGTATTATTGTTGTAACATAATCATAAATATATAGAATATATTATATTATATTTTTAATTGTTATCATTAAGAACTATCCTTCTTGGTCCCCTACTAATAATTTTTTTTTTTTTAATTTAAGACTTATGCCATGACGCAAAAAAACTCGTACAAACAATGATATATTATTATGTTTATACATATTTCTTTTTTATATCTACACCTACTTTTTGTTGAACTAGCGTCAGGTCCCACTATTCTATGTAATGAACAAATTAAACCCCGCCACCATTAATAGGACTATTATTTATGTTATATTTTTTTTTTTATTTATAATATATAACATATTTATATTTACATAGTTGACAAATTGTAACAACATTTATTTTATAGACTAAATACATACTCATGATATGTCTTACGGAGATGTATAATTTGTATATGCAATAAATAATATAAAAATGATCGCGATAATCAAACTATATAATATGTAACTATAATAAAATAGTTGAAATGTTTAAAAAAAAAAAACTTATATTTATATTATACTCGTTCTTTGAATCTGTATTAATGTGTAAATTATATATTTATGTATGTTGTATTATGTACTTCAAACGAGTTAGGTTGTACTACTTGTAGGAAAAAAATATTTATATTTATATTTTTTGAAAACTAAATACATAACAAATACAATACATCATAATTTATGTATATTTTAATTTTTTTGATAACTCCGTTATCACTTATTGGTATAGCTAAAAGTATTTATGCTAAAAAAAACTATACATCTTAACCTAAAAGGCAACATTTTAACATTTTAAACTGTCAAAAATATTTCAGTTTTTCTTCAGCATTGGAACCACTTGGCCCTTTTTGTTGGCATTCTTGGAATAATGTTTATCAACAATATAGAATCGTAGTATTCTCTTTGATTCACAGATATAATTTTTTTTTAAACTTTTTGAAATAAATTTTGTGTCTGTCTTCACGTTTTGGAGCAGTAAAAATGCTCCATGTTTCAACTGTTAGCTTAGGTTAGGTTAACATGTTTCATAAGCTATGATGTAAGTAGTAGTTAAAAAAAAATGAAGCATAAGTCTAACAGTTTTTATAAGTATCTAAAGTTGAAACTTCTAAAAAATCATGAAATTTTGCAGTTTTTTTTGATTAGATAATTCTTTTTCTATTCAAATTTAAGATTTGAAAATTCAACAGAAGGATCTCAAATAGTTTTCCTACCTTTTCAAAAAAAAAATTTAACTGAAAGTCCAACTAATTTTTTATAGGCGTTTATCATCGGTCATTTGCAAATTGTTTTGTAGTTAAAAATGTATACACTGTTCAGTTTTCAATGTTAGTTATTTTGTTGTAATTTAAAAACATTTGTTGTGGGTGCTTGAAACTTTTAAAGTATATTATGATTTTTTATACACTCATTGACATTTTCAAATGTAATGTTTTCTGCAAAAATTAATTAAAGCTACTCTATTATTAATAGTAATATGAATGATTTTATAGCAATATAATATCATAGAATACACTTAGTTCTGTATAGGCTGACAGACCGATTTTGCTCAGAATCGTTTTTCGTATACAATGATTTATACAGTGATCCACTCAACTCATATTGTATACCAGAGTGGTACCCATTTGCTGACCTTTTTTATTATTGAAATGTACTTAGTACTTACTCAAACTTTATTCTGGGTATTTACTAGTTTGTTATTATTATGAAATTTAATTATATAACAACTAAACATCAGAAAATACTTTTGTTTTTAAATATCTATTAATACAAATTCATTACAAAAATTGTTTACAGCTAAAGAAAATAACTTAACTATTAAAAAGTCCTGAGGTTGCGTTCATTCATTATGTTTTCTTATAATATTATAATATAAGAAAATTAATTTGAAAAGTTTAAAATGTAATTATGAAAAAAAGTATAATTATTAACAAATTATTTATTTTTATCACATCCATGTAAGAAAAAAACATAAGTAAGTATGTAAGTGCATAAAAAAATTAGGCATCAGGCACATTTTTTATCTATGGAAAAAGAAAATTTAAAAACAACCAAAAGCAATAATAGTCAAATTGAGTACATTATTTTTAGGTATTAGCATTAAGTAAATTTGCTAACATAGTAAATACTTAATGGTATTAGGTCAAACCATATAACTTATATAGGTACTTCTGAGTTATAAAATATATACTATTTAAATAATGTAATAATTTAATTGTAAATAATCTACTATTAACAATGTAAAATTGTTTTTTTACATATTGGAAAAAATTACCATACATCAGTAACTTTTTTTTACATATTTAAATAAATATAAGTTATAACTGTATATTTTAATATACAAACATAATATTAAGACTTCAAATTTAAAATTTGTTTTAAACTTTAAATAAGTAAGTACCTACATTGTTCTCTGTTTCTTAAGAAAATCATTCATAACTTTACATTTTGTATTTTATACATGGTACACATTTGTCTGTTAAAGTCTTGCAACAATTGTTTACCCAGTCATTTTCTTCAACAAACAATTCAACTATTTCTTTTAAAAGCAAATTTGGAATGAGTTGATCAACAGTCAAAGGTTGGCATGAAACAGGATCAAAATTCCCTATATTCTATTAGTAAAAAGTTAAATGTATTGAAGAATAATAGTTAAATAAATAAATTATTATTATTATAAAATTAAAAAATCTTTATTAAAAGTGTGTACTTTTAAAAGTCTTTACTTTAGAATTAGGAATTACATATTTACTTTTTGTTAGTAAATTTAAAACTGGCAAATCAGTATGCCATTATATCATAAAATTCAATTTATTTACAATTTACCTTTAAGTGTTCTTCTATGTCCTTGCGGTCATAACTTAAACCACATGGAGTTACAACAGGATTTCTTATAATACCATAACCCATGTTTCCACTCAAAAAGTTGGGTAACACTTGTTTCTGATATAAAAAATTCAATGAAATAAGACATGTTCTTGAATAACCAACCTATTTTTCTGAACAACAAAGTAGGTATTTATAATAAATCAATATTTGTATTAGGTACCTTTAATCTGTCATTATTCATAACAAATATCATGTGAAGGTCATTAGAAAATCTTTCCTAAAACTCAAATAAAACAATAAATCAAAGTTCAACAAACATAACTTAATAAATAGTAATTAAACCAACATTTTTATTTTTTATTTCCATAGCAATCCTTTCAGTTTTCACTCATATTATCACCTTTTGATGATGGTTTCATGTTTCTTATTTGACGAATCATGTCATCCTTCAATAGTTTTTACAAGTATGACTTAAATAAAATATTAGTTTGTACCTTAATTGTTAGTAGTAAATATAAAAATGATTAAAATAGAAAATATAAGAACAGTATTTACTTACCAAAAGAGCTATTTGTTGATTCTGTCTTACTTCATTTTGTTTCTCCTGTTTTTTTCTATAAGCTTTTCGAAGTTGACTAGTTATTTCATCACCATAGTTAATTTTCTTTTCTTTTATGAGAGTATGAGCTTAATAAACAATCAAATCAAATTATAAATACTACCTACCTATTATAAAAGCTCGTAACCATAAGTTTTTTACCTTTTATTAAATTTTTTATGGCTTCATCATATTTTTCCTACTTAGTCAGTGCTATTCCTTGAAAAAAATATCCTTTTTCATTACTTTGGTCCATTTCTAATGCACGGTGACAATCTGTACATGCTTTATCCCATTGCTTTATTTTCAAGTAGCATAAAGCACGGTTGGTAAAATACTTAGGAATCTCTGGTTTTTTTATCTAGACATTAAACAGCTTTAGCTAAAAAAAAATAATGAAAAATAATTCATTTTGCGCTTACAATAGCTATGCTATAACACTGAATTGCATTTTCATATTGTTTGTAATTGAACATGCGATTACCTTCTACCTTAAGATCTTCATCAGTTCGATTACTGATATGGTATATCCAAGTATTAGATTGATTCGTTTTAAAAAAGAAACAATGTTATTCGCACTATCTTAAAATAATGTTAGTTTTATAATCTTTATTCTTTATTTTTTATGCATAGTTACCAAACACATTATAAATACAAGACTTTATTGCTATTCGTTTCATTATTTCCATTAATATTATAATCGCTGCGAATATGGAATAATATTACATTATTACCTATAAGATAGATCAATTAGTCAGTAAGTAATTACTATACACTGTTCAGCAAGAGAATACTCCGCGGATCGACGAAAATCAGTTCTTTAGCTCATCCCTGCCACAGAGGAATCTGATTCGATAAGCAGAGAGATGCGCAGATTTGGCATGTTCTCTCGCTGAACAGAATATAGTAAATTATTATTTATAGGTATTATTATTGTTTATGTATACATCAAACTACAAATTAAACGTGTGCTACGTGATTGACAATAGAAACTTCTAATATTAACAATGAGAAACAAGCCTAGGTATACGGCTATACATATTAATTTAACAATAAAAAAAAATCTTTCGAAAATAAAACTAGGTTACTTAACTATTACCTTCCAACTTTGATGAATTTAGAAATTATATCAAATTTAAAACTTAAGTCATACACTCTTATAACCCTACAATTAATATCCTATTGGAATTAAAGAGTACCTACCTAGGTAGATGATAATATACTTCAGATAGTAGATACTGGATTCACATATATTATTATCGTAAAATTAATAATTGCAGCAGTGGCGTATTTGGGATAATTTTTCAGGGAAGGGGGGGGGGGCAAAATACAAAAATCTCTCACTGTTACAATATAAGGAAATTTGAATCCAATTGTTTTTTTTTTATTTAGTTAGGGTTTTAGACACTGGTTCAAACTTATTCAGTTATATAATCCAAAAAAGGTGGCAATAGTGGATGTCGCTCTGCTGTACAGTAGGTTACAAGTGGGTCACTGTTATGAATGGTGTTAAATTTATATTCAATGATATATTGTATACGAAAAACGATTCTGAGCGGAGACGGTCTGTCAACCTAGGATAGGTATCTTATATTATATTTATATTGCCATTGCCCATTATTAATGATTTCAAACTCAAGTTCATAAAAAATTAGTTGGACTTTCAGGTGAATTTTTTTTTTAAAAGATAGAAAAACTTATAGAATATCTTGTATTGAATTTTAAAATCTTAGATTTGAATGGAACATTTTTTATGAATTTACTAATGAAAAAAAAACTGCAAAATTTCGTGATTTTTACGTATTTATTTGAAATTTCAACTTTAGATGCTCATAAAAAACTATTAGACATACGCTTCATTTTTTTAAACTACCACTTTCGATATTTAAAGAACAAAAATTTGAAAAATCCAAAAATTTCTTAGCTCAAAAATTAACAAAATATTTTTTAATTTTTTTGGTGTGTATAAATATGAACATTTAGTGACATTTTCAAATTTCTACGGTAATTCCTTTTTGAATTACATTAAAATAATAAAATCCAATGTCTAATTTCAAACGCTCATAAAAAATTTGTTTGAGTTTCCGGTAAACTTTTTATTTTTTAGAAAGGTAGAAAAACATATAGAGAATCTTGTGTTGAATTTTCAAATTTTCATTTTTTATGAATTTCCTAATTAAAAAAAACTGCATAATTTCGTGATTTTTACATATTTTGTGGAAATTTTAACTTTAGACGCCTATAAAAAACTATTAGAGACATACGCTGAACTTTTTTTTCAAATACAACAAGTTATGAAGAACATTGTATTACATTTTCAGTTTTTTGACCGACTTCTACAATTTTTTATCGGCAATAATAAAAAAAAAATCGAAAATTAATTTTGTGTATAAATAGCTTAAAAAAAGTCATATCATATCATTTATTGTGTATAGAAATTGGTTATATAAACATTTTGTGAAATTTTCATGTATTTACGGTCATTATTCATTCTGTTACACCAAAAATAAAAATCAATTTTGGATAAAATTGGCTTCGAGTAAAAATTCCCGTTTTTTCCTAAATTTTTTTTTTTGTTTTTTCCGACGCGATTAAAAAATATTGAGACACTATTCTGCTCAGACTGCTCTTAATCTTAGTGACATATACAAAACAAAAAAATACACATCATTGTAGACTGTAGAGTCGATACATTCATTCCTTCGTTCAGAATCTAAAATATCAACACAATAAAAAGCAGATTATTTATTGCTCAAAGTTTAAATTTGAATATATAGTCATATAATAGTTATTAGTTATAATATATATAAGGTCTATATTTCTTTTTTTTCGTGGCAAACATATCAATGACCTCATCTATTTGAAGGTCCCTGTGCCTATAAATACTTAGCATTTAGCAAAGCCAATCCAACTAAGCGATCTTGCTTCATAAACCATAGGTACTCGACCGCAACCAACCTTTTTAACCTACGTTGAAAAAGCAAAGCATAATAAAATAATAAAATTATCATGCATAATTAAATAAGCAAATCACTATTTGGACATAAGTGTAAAATTGGCCAGTTATAGCAGATAAGAAAATTATAATATGAATTATTAATTCAAATTATACTAAAAATGATCTATGATCAGTGATATGTGGTCATGTAAGGCATTACATATAACTTTGTTATTTTATAGAAAATCTTTTGATTTTTTCAAGATTAGTGAATAAGTATGATCAAACCTTCTTATAGTGTCGAAAAAATTACGCTCAGCAGAGGTAACAGTTTCTACAATAGTTACAAAATGAGCATAGGCGCAAAAAGTGTTTGAAATTTGGGGGGGTATAATCTTATATGATACTTATAAAGTTATAAATTATCACAAAACCCTCTAAAAAAATTTTCCACGATGCGCTCTTACGATAAATTCGTGCAAACAAGGAACATATATATATATATTGAGAAATATGTGACGTCTGTTTGATATCCAATAGTCTATTCTACAACAGTCCACCGGCCCACAGTGGGATGAAATCAATTCTAGCACGCCAAAATTCAAAAATAAAAATTGTATACAATAAGAGATATTGTAATAATTTTGTTTTATACATATTATTGATATAGTTAATATACATTATTATGGTCCCAAAATGTTTATCTTATCGTACTAATGAAATTTGAATTTGCACATGACGCGCACCCAATATCGAATAGTATTAAGAATTGTAAGGTTACGCTTATAGTTATCGTCTTGATATTCACCATGTATAGGTAACAGGTATTAATTTTTAAGTTTTTACTATTTTAGTAAGTTATTTTGCTTTATACTAATTTATTGTTTCATCAACATCATGGACAATAATAATATATCAGATGAATTTTTAAGTTAAAACTACATACCTATATCATTAAAACAATTGTGAAAAAAAAACTTTTAAGTTGACGTACTTTTTTTTTAACACGAATAAATTAACTTCAAAATATGAAATTAACATTATAGTATAGGAGGTTGAGATTTTATTTTTGTTATTTTTGTGATCCGACACCATCCGATCTAATTTAAATTATTTTCTGTGATATATTCAAGTTACCAACTTCAAAACAGTCAATATTCATACATGGAATTATTTGAAAATTAAAGAAAAAAAGTATTCCTATAACTAAAGATAGTTCATTAAAAAGTAGGGAATATATCTTCGATATTTTACATATTCAACATACCTATGGAGGACATACGTAGTCCGCAGATACTTAGGTATGTAGAGAGTAGAGACTATAAGATCATCTATCGAACAATTAAGTGATAGTAGTGAAAACAGTGATAATGACCTAGATTTAAGTTGTGTAAGTTTATAAAGTCTATTTACCTCAAAAAATTATTTTATTTATAAATAAAAATTAATTTTACTAAAATAATAATTTTGGCGTGCTAGAATTGACTTCATCCCACCGGCCGATTCTTATCAGTGCTGCAAATTATCGAATCATTCGTGATGTACGAAAAGTGATTATTTTTTCCAATGTATTATGTAGGAAAATAAAATCATTAGTTTTTGGGGTTGCTATAGCAAATATTAAGGGGGCTAAGCCCCTCAGCTCCCCCTTATTTGGGCCTATATCAGAGGGTAATATTCTACGGTCGCACCCGAAACTCCGTTTTTCAATATTTTAATCTCAAACTTAATACCTAATATATCTTTTAAAATAAGACAATTTTAAGCTCTTGTTTTACGAATTGTTTAATACTATTATTTGAAATAAAATAAATAATCAGAGTTCAATTTGGCCGTAGGACGTCTTTTTCTTTCAGATAAAAAATATTTATTAAAATCCGACAATTCTAGAAAACTTGAGAATTTTTCCTATTTTGTTTTTGATGATATATTAATATATTATACCCCGTGTTGATTTGACGAACAGCTAATGATAATCGTTGAAAATTGATCTAGACATTAATTCTGAAACGTGCAAGAAGCTTAGTTTTTATCAGATCACTCTGCAGAATCGTTTCCCCAACACTCTGTCATTAGTATTCTGTTTTTCTCGATTTTATGTTATCTTATGAAGCCCACGAAAGTGGCGGAAATTGAAGTCAAAAACACTATACAATATACATCTATGTCACTCAATCTTATAGTATATAGTTATTGTAATTTGTAAGTACATATTTTATAGTTATATATAATTAAATTGTTGAGGTACAACTTAAAGACATGATTTCGGACGATAATAATCAGTGTCATAATAATTTTATTACATGTTATTCGAATGACAGACCGATGCCCACCCCAAAGTTATCATGCACAGCGTGGTTCAGGAACGCACTCAGTGACATAGCCATTCGATCGCCCAGCCGCTTCTCCCACAGGCTACTAACGATGCCGTTCGTGTCGATGGCTGCCCGGAACACTGAAGTGTCAGATAGAATGCGAAAAGCCAACCGGGTAGTGGCCATCGAACTGGTCGGGTTTAGGTCGACCGTAGTGCCCGTTTGCAGCCAGTCGGTGCAATGACGGTAGAACGCCAGCTTGGTGGCCCAGCTTGTCATGCTCACTCTGCCACTGACCAGGTAATTGGGCCCAGCGTACTTGGCCACCAGATTCGGCCGGAACTGAGACACATCGAGGCCGCTCTTGGTATCCTTTTTGAAAGCTAAATTTACGCCTATCGACAGCCGATCCGACACGGACTGGTAACATAAACAATAACCGTAAAATATAAAAATACACAATTTATTATCAGTTAGGGATGGGTCAGTATTTTGGTAATAAATAGCGAATTGCACAATTTAAAATAAGTAATATAGGTACATAAACGATATGACAACAAGGCTTAAATATGTTAAGTCTTACTAGCTATATTACAAGACTAAAAAAAAAATAAACAATAAAATATGTTCACAATGCAGACTTTAAATCCTGTCAACCGTATTGTTAAGTGAGTGGTTCCGTATAAACACTTGACTAAAAATTCGCTGTAAAAACAGAACAAATGGTGCCAAGGTATATTTTAAAACTGTGTTTTTAGGGGGTAGGAGTTGAGTCAGTCACATTACATCCTTCATACGATCTTTTTTTTTTTTGGTGGTTGGGGGGGGGGGGGGTTAAAATTTTGGGTGAGAGGTTGAATACTTAAAACTCCTTTGTATACTGGCCTAGACGGTTGTATGTAGAATATTTATTTCTTTTTGAAGTATAATGGTTAAACCACATATAAATCGGTTTAGTAGTTTTTGAATCTATCGAGGAAATACAAAATTTACACTGTCACTTTATATTATATAATTGGTGGCTACTATTATTGATGTGGTTGTTTCAACTTAAACTTATGAAACACTGGAATAGGTAACCAATTTGATCATATTTAAAAAGTGCTCCAAGCTTCAACTAATGCAAATTAAACTTGTTTATTAAATCAAACATTTTTTATTTTTTAAATTGAACCACTGGATAATCTACATTTTTTTCAAGGGCATACATATTTTACGTTCATGTAAAATTCACATAACTTTTCAACTGGTTTTCAATATTTTAAACTCTGTTAAAAAATCATGCGCGTGCGTGCTACGTATATACATTGTACATAGCTCGGGGGTCTTCAACCACAGCCTGTCTTTCTTTATTTGAAGCTGGCAAACCACATTTTAAGCATATCGATAGCATAGCGATATCATGTATTTTTTAATACATTTTTTATTATTTAATTCATGTTTTTATTACGAATGTGGACAGTGAGGTTTTTTTTATAAATAAAGCGTGCCCTATGAAACCTGGTTATACGGGGAAATTTTTCTATACATTAAACCCCTATAGAATGACACGTTTGTTCCTTGATTTAAATTCAATGTCTGCGTATATGTAGAGTTGTTCAATGTACATTTACCTAAATATATAATATTGCAATATGATAAGTTTACTTGCATGACTTGGAAAGCACATTGCTTGAACAGCGGGTCAATGGAAAAGGACAGCGTCCTGGTAGGAAACCAGTAGTCTAAGTTAAGCTGTAACTTGACCGGATGGCACCATCCGCAAACCTGTCCGGCCAGGGTCGCGTCCAGCCAGTTGTTACCGATTTCTATTCGGCCGATCGACTCGAAGTTCCATCTTCCCGACCTAGGGTTCAAGTCGACCATTGCGGTCGCTTTCATGCCCTGCCACTGCTCCATTTTGTACATGGCCGACATCCACAGACCACTTGGCAGCGGACCGTTCGTGTTAAATTTGAGCATCGTCGTGACCGGCCACCCCAGGTCCACGGCCTTGGCCAATAGGTGGATCCGGCAGCCCGTAAACGGTACCGGCATCAAGCTATCAACTGACCGGAATATGTCTCGCATGAGGACCGTCGGCTGTGCCGGCCCATTGCAATCGTCGGTGTCGTTGTCCACGGTCATGATGACGTCCGGAGCCGTGTGCCTGTATAACAACTCTATTCAATACTATGCTAAAATATTATAAAATATGTAGCTGACCTGCGTTAAGGCGTTACAGGGCACTGCTGTATGGTATTATATTGTACAATATTAGATGTTTATTATTGAACGGCTCAGTCCTGCAAATCCAGCAGGACCGTGATGCAGGCACTACTATATGTCTATATATTATACTTATTGCTGTCTCGACGATTATTAATTATGGACAATATTCTGGAACCAAAATATGTGTACAGTTTAATCTACTTGCATATTATTGTATATCATACAACGCTTACGTATTACAATATTTATACTGTATCGGATTGTACATGTTTGTTGTACTAAGTTGTAAACGATAATTGTTTAACCGACAAACATACACAACTACTATATTAGTCGCCATAGTAGCCAACGCAAGATTGTACTAGACATGTCAAATTTAAGTATTATATACCAATCGCTGCGGCAATAGGGGGAGGGACAAATAATTATCGAAAATATACCATACGCAGATCACCCTCACTTCTTTCAAAATCTAAAAATAATTGTTTATTAAACAACCGAAGAAATAAAATATATAAAATTGTATATTTAGTAAAAAGAAAATACACGGAAATTGTAAACTATATATTTAAAATATAATAGACAGTTTTCTTTGAAATATTTAGAAAAACACAATCAGAAAAGGTGGGAAAGAGGGTACCACTCTGATGTACAGCTCAGTATAGGTGTCTAGAGGGGTCATTGTAATAAAATTCACTCATAAAAAATTAGTATGACTTTCCGGTAAACTTTTATTTCTCCGTGAAATTTAGAAAAACATATGGGGAATCTCGTATTACATTTTCAAATTTTAGGTATAAAAAAAAATGCTTATGAATTTCTAACTCAAAATAATTTACAAATGGTCGTAATTTTCACATTTGTTAAAATTTTCATTTCAGACACTCATTTTTTTTTTTTAATTACAATAATAATAACTTATATGAGGACTGAGGAGCCGTGTATTCAATTTTCAATTGACACAGCAGAAAAAAATGTTATCGACAATAATTTTAAAAAAAATTGAAAATTTCCTATACCTATCAATAGATCAAAAAGAGTCAAAATAAATTGAAATTTTAGAATGTGCTAATAAAAAATGCACATGCCAGTAATATATATAATATATATAATATAATAGATGCCATAGGTCCATTATATAATTTATATTACCATAGCAACTCATAGTTGTGTCAATATCAAAAACTGTAATCCTCAAAACTGTAAAATAATTTTAAAATTTGATAAAATTCGTTACATCTTTTAGGAAAACTATGGATCATAACTTATAAATTAGCCAATCTAAAAAATATGATAGGTACCTAAATAAACAATGAAAACAGTATAGGTACTTTGCAGTTATTAGCACTGTATCAGCAATGTTGTATGTTTTTACAACAAAATAATTTATTTATTAATTTATTATTGTAAATATTGGATATATTATATATTTAAATTAAATAATAATTATTAAAATATTAAATTTATTTTGTTTGTAATATAATATAATGTACATAGGTAGCTCTTTTTTTGTACTGCTGGTTATAAAAGAAATTCTAATTTTCTTGGCTGTTTAGCCATCTCGTCAATCATATCATCAGGATTTAGTACAATTGATTTATTATATATAGGCTCTTGGGGGGGGGATCTATCCCCCTCACCCAGGCCCGTATTTAGGGGGGGGGGGGCACGGGTAGGCATATGCCCGGGGGTGGTATGTTTCAGGGGCGGCAAAATATTATTTTAATATTTTAATGTTATGAAAAAAAAATTGCATTTTATTTAATATTTTTGTAATTTGACGTCCATGGAGACGTCGTGAGATGCCGGACGCGGGTTGGTGTCGCCAACCGCAGCAGGGGGACCGTAGAGAGGGAATGTTGTGGCGAAGTGGAGAATTCAAAGTCAATACATATTATGTAATTTGTGACTCTATAATTAATGAATTAAATACTAGAAAATTAGCATATGATAATGTTATAACGAAGTACAGTTTTTTTTTAAAACTTCAAGTAATGAAAACATCAGAAGAGTATATGTATCAGCTGAAAATTTATATTTGATGTACAAAAGTGATTTAGATGAAACTTTTATAAATGAGTGCATCCATTTCCAAAGTCATCTACAAAATATAAAATATTATCCTAAAAGTATAATTGATATGAGTACCATGATGAAAAAACATGAGTTGGAGGATATTTTTCCATATGTGAGTATAGCATTACGTATGTTTCTTTGTACTCCAGCGACTAATTGTACCGCAGAGCGGTCATTTTCGACACTTATAAAAACATATCTAAGGTCAAATATATCCACAGACAGACTGAATGCATTGGCAATTTTAAATATTGAATCTCAATTAACTCATCAGCTTAATTATAGCGACATAATTGAAGATTTTGCCAATAATCAAGCCAGGAAAAAAATACATTAAAACTAAAGAAAATTGTATGTTTTATTGTTATAATTTGTTAATTAAAAAAAAAAATGTATTTTTATTATGTTATAATTTTTTTGTTTGAAAAAAAGGTAATTTTATGTTTTATTATTTTATAATTTGTTAATTAAAAAAAGTATTAAATGATTTTCATTTATCAATTGTTTAGTTAGATTTTAATATTAAAGAATCAATTACGAACGAAATAATTAGTGTTATATTATTATTATTTATTGTGGGGGGGGGGGGTATAAATTATATGCCCGGGGGCGCCAAATTTTTAAATACGGGCCTGCCCTCACCCCCTTAATTACCCCCCTGTATCATTAACATTGTTTTATATAAAGAATAAAAAAATAATCAAAAGTAAGACCAATATTGTAATTTGTAATGTAGATAATTTTGATATATCTCATCTTATTTTATTCTTATCTTACTAATATTATAAAGAGGAAAAATTTGATTGTTTGCATTAAATAGACTCCGAAACTACTGGGCCGATGTGAAAAATTCTTTCACCGTTGGGAAGCTACACTATCCCCAGGTGACTAGGCTATACCTATTACATTTTCAAAAAAATTAGGGATCCTTACTAAAATTCCAATAATGTAACACAAGGTGTAAAAAAATTATTCTTATATACATAAAAGATGAGGCCTTTTTAATGTTCCAATTTTCTGACGACACTATTTAACATTTTTCCAATTTTTTTCCAGAGTTGTTTAAAATATATTCCTAAGTGTCACTTCGTTGCCCGATTTTTCATTTTTCTTTGTCAGAGGGGAGCGAGAGGTCAGATGTTATATTATATTTTATTTGCAGGTTCTAAGGCATCTAAGCTATAATAAAATGTATTGTATATCGTATGTTGTGTATAGTGTATTCAGTATTGTGACATTGTGTAATAAAATAATATGCGGTCGACGACTTATAATACAGTACACATATTTTCTAATAATTTTCATATAATCTTGCCGGATAATAAGAATACGTACATTTTTATACTTACACCCGACAACGACTGGTAATATTCAGGATTGACAATGGATTGCCATTGGTTACATGTTATTATATTACTATTACGATAAGGAGATTTTTTCAAAAATATATTTATAAAATAAACAAATATTTGGCCCAGGCAACACCAGGACTTCTAGTTATTGATATTACAATTATTGTAACTGTTGTAATATTGTAATACTATGTTTGTATTATTTTAATGTCTAGTCATAGTTATTTTAACTCCCTATCTTAAACACAAGCCAGATAAGCTTACAGGCCATAGGAAGTAGATTAATCAAATCTGTACCTATAATAATATGATTGTTTTATTTTCTAATAAAAATAAATATATAGGTGTATAATATATATGTATATAAAGTGGATGTATATTATTATGGATATCTGAAAATAATATTTGAATTATAAATGTAGTTACGTAATAATGGCTTGCATTTGAAATTGCAATTTCGTTTTACGTTATTTACAATCTAAACGTTAGACAATTTTTGTATTTATCGTTATTTAGAAGTAAAAAATTATACAATTTTTGGGTTTATCATTATTCAGAATTTAAACGTTGTACGACTTTGCATTTATCGTTAAAAATAAAATCTAATGCAGGGAATGTCCCAGATCAGTGGCGTGCTCAGCTTTTTTGAAAGGGGGAGGGGGATATTCATTTTATTGAAACAATTTTCCATTTGAAAATACATTATATACATACAAGTTTAATATATTAATTTAAATATACAATACATTAATTAGTTTTTAACTAAATGAGAATATCTAGCTTTACTTACTTTTTTATTATGAAACAATGAGTGTACAAGTACAAAAAATATGGTACTAGTATACGAGTAAACGATGAATGAAAATTTTAATTGGTCAATGAACGCAATTGCGCACACGAAAATAAAAAATTATTAAAATATTTTTTTTACTCAAATAATGTTTGAAAATTTTTTGAATAATTTCTTACTTGAATAATAATGTTTGAATATTATTTGATTTTTTACTCAAATAATAAAGCTAAGACTATGTACTATGTAGTACTGAAACTGGACTATTTACTAGGTACAATAATAACGTCTTCAATATTGATAAATAGACAATATAGTAACTATACTGAGGTGCATATTATACTATATACATAATATAGTCATATAGAGTGTAGACATACTAGAAGAACTATAACCATTCTATAAAAGGTACATATTTTATTCTAGTATAATTATGTTTGAAAATTATTTAAATACATTTTTATTCAAATGATAATATTTTAAAATTATTCGAATAATTTTTTAATTGAATACATATTTATTTGATTAATTATCTTGATAAAATTTTGCCCAACTCTGCCACCCGGTCGTCTATGGGTCGATATCGGCCACCGTCGCCGTCGCTCTGCTTTATTATTATTTTTATAATTATACATGCATTCGAGTATTCGACTATAATAATAATATATCATGCTATAAACATGTAATATATCATTGTAGAACCTATTCATATATTTGCTTATAATTTATAAATAATATTTTAATTGAAAACTTCTATATTTAATTTAGTATAATTTATTAGACGATATAATAAGCAAATGCAATATAAATATGTTATAAATACTAATAGTAATAAAATCAGCTCCGTCTCTACATTTCGGGAAAAATTGAAATAACAATTAACAGGACGTTTATTTTTAGAACATCATATTGATACGCGATGTCTTATGAGTTATGCTGAGTGCGGAGACAATAAACATGACATACATGAATATCGAATTTATAATACGGGAACGCGATCTAATCTACGACCAAAATCTTGAATTTTAAACCTAAATTTTTTTTTCGTGTAGATAATAAATCATTACAAAAAAATCCAATGGGGGGGGGATATGACACCCTGATCCCCCCCCCCCCCGTGAGCACGCCACTGTCACAGATACGTGAATAAAATTAATTCTCGGATTTATCGACGTACGTGTCTCCAGCCCCCCTACACACGAAAACCACATATTTTCAAATTTTTTTCCTGGTCTGCCAATATTTAGCATGTAATTAGCATGTATTTGTACGATTGGTCCCACAACCTTATCTTCATCCGTTGGTTCGCAAAATTCGTTTTTTTAATTTGCACGTGTCCCCAGCCCCCCACCGAGTGAAATACTTGGAATTTCATATTTTTTTCTTGGACAATATTTAGCATGTAATTAGCATGTATATGCACGATTGGTCCCACAACCCTATCTTTATCCGTTGGTTCGCAAAATCCGTTTTCCTAATTTGCACGTGTCCCCAGCCCCCCACCAAGTGAAATACTTGGAATTTCATATTTTTTTCTTGGCCAATATTTAGCATGTAATTAGCATGTATTTGCATGCCTGATTTGGGAATTCGCACGACCTTCCTTCCTCTCCAAAAAAAAAAAAAAACACATTTTTAGCAAAAAATAATAATAAAAAATAAATTTTATAAAAAACTATATTCAATAAAACCTTGATTGGATAAAACAAATCTAAATCTAAATAAAACATCATAATATAGATTTTTTTATCGAATAGATTTTTTATTATGATTTTTTATTTAGATTTAGATTAGTATTATTCAATCAAGATTTTTTTCATTGAATAAAGATTTTTTTATTCTATTTAGATTTTATTTTAAATACAGATTTTTTTCTAAATCAAATTAAATTTAAAAAAAAAAGTAAAGTTGAATAAAAAAAAACTATTTTGAATAATTAATAAATGTGTCTCATAAAAATTTAGAGATTTAGATAATTGACCTTTTTTTATAATAACTTTATAGTTTGGGGGACCAGTATTTTTTTATTCGAATTAGTTTTTTTATTCAACTTTGATTTTTTTTAAAATTTAATTGGATTTATAAAAAAATCTGTATTTAAAATAAAATCTAAATAGAATAAAAAAATCTATATTCAATGAAAAAAATCTTGATTGAATAATACCACTCTAAATCTAAATAAAAAATCTATTCGATAAAAAAATCTATATTATGATGTTTTATTTAGATTTAGATTTGTTTTATCCATTCAAGGTTTTATTGAATATAGTTTTTTATAAAATTTATTTTTTATTATGATTTTTTGCTAAAAATGTGTTTTTTTTTTGGGGGGAGAGGAAGGAAGGTCGTGCGAATTCCCAAATTAGGCATGCAAATACATGCTAATTACATGCTAAATATTGGCCAAGAAAAAAATATGAAATTCCAAGTATTTCACTTGGTGGGGGGCTGGGGACACGTGTCTCCAGCCCCCCACCTATTTTTTGATTTCACGTCAAAATAAAACGCATGCAAATACATGCTAATTACATGCTAAATATTTGCCGAAAAAAAATTAGAAAATTCCAATGTGGGGGGGCTGGGGACACGTACGTGATTTATCGCTAAGATTGATTGCTTAATCACGTGGAATAAATATTTCTACAAAACCAATAGGTATTATAAATTTATAAGTAAATTAATTTTAAATTAATTAATTTTGCATTATTTTTCATTTAATGATATTCGATAAATTACGTTTTGCGTTAAATTATGTTTAATGATATATATTATATATTTTTTAATATTTCGTTATGTTTTGTTTTGAGATATTTAATTATTTTTGTTTACCGTTGAAAAAACCGCTTTCAATATTACATTGATTAACCTGTAGAAGTCAAAGATACTTTTTAGAGTAATACGAGACTTTTAGGACAAACTATAAATTAATAATTCCTAACAATAAATAATATCATTACACTATTACAGATGTCTTGTTTCAGAAGTTCCACACTATATCCCCATTTTTCATATTATTATTGCAGATATTAAATTTGAATATAAAACTTTTGGCGGCAAATAGTATTGGTATACATGCACACCTTTTGTCTAACCGCTAACCAGGTCCAGTCATTGTTACCCCTTATCACCTTGAACAGTGAACACACGCTAAAAAGTTGTTGTCAACAATTTACAATACCTCATTCTCCGGGCTCTGACTCTCTTAGTAATTAACTGAATGAAATAGTCAATGCTGTTTAGTTTTTAGTAAGTTTATACTGTACACCGTTTTGAACTGTCTCCGGCTCATTTCGCATTTTTGCTGACTTTACGTTCGTTGTTATATTGTTTTGTTTGCAGATGTCTGGTCGTTGCTAATTTTTTATCCGTGAAAACAGTAAGCAAAAAATATTACTTAAAAAATGGCCGTCAGACGAACAGGTCTACTGACCGAAGATTTATCGCACGTCGAGTTTGAAACTAGTGAAGATGTCGAAGTACTGACTACATTTGATAATATGAAACTACGTGAAGACTTGGTTCGTGGAATATACTCGTATGGTAAGTAGTTTGGTACCTACCAGTAATAGTCATCAGTCATCTTTCATTAACACTGTTATGTAATACTATTGTTATGTTTCTATATGCATTGAACTGTGTTCTCTAGGTTTTGAACGTCCGTCGGCTATCCAACAACGCGCCATCAAGCCAATGATTAAAGGACGTGATGTCATCGCCCAGGCTCAATCTGGAACAGGTAAAACGGCTACATTTTCAATCGCAATGTTACAGTCTATTGACAGTCAATTACGAGACACGCAAGTCTTATGTTTGTCACCAACTCGGGAGCTTGCAGTACAAATCCAGAAGGTAAGTTATAAATTTATTATACACCTAAATAGTCTTATTTGTGCGTACAGAATTCTACTACATAGGGTTTAACCTAATAAGTCATCATTAAAATGTTGATATCAATGTAGGAATACAAAATACTAATCTCACAAAAAAACTCACAACAAAGAACCCTTGAAAAAAAAGTCCCGACTATAATATTGCCCACAATTACATGAAAATGATTAAATAAATACTTTTAAATGCTAATTACAAATAAATAGGTAGGTTTAACTTTTTTATTTATTTTATAATTTTCAAACATAAATAATAATATTTTGTTGTATATTATGATGTGTATAATTTTATGAACAATTAAATTGAGTTTTGTTAATAAATAAACTGTAATAAATATAATATTAGGAGGCTTTGTTTTTATTTTATACAATTTTCACAAGATAAAAAAAATATAAATACAGCATAATATATAAAATATTTCAAATGATTGTTATGTTAAAATATAATAATAATAATTGATAAATTTATATTTCCTAATATTGTGACTTATTAAATTAAAAAAATCAGGAATATTTATTTAAAAAAAGATCGAGTAAGAAATCCAAAGTTATATTTAATGTAACCTAAATAATAGTCTTGCTTTTAAACAAATCTATAGTGGCTTGAATTAAATTTTTAAATGTTTGTTGTTCATATACATAATCACGGTTTTTAAAATTAGATTTATCAGCTTAATATGACGCTGCATATTGCTTAGTCCCCTTCTCCATGGTCTAAGTGTAGATTGTATAAGTAAGGATAAGTATGGAAATAGTTATTAAAATTTCAAATTACGACAAGGAGCTATCAAAAACATCAAACATTTTTTAAATACCTACCATATTACTTTTGTTAACAATTCCCAACAAAATATATTGTATTTTAGAATGATGTTTTTTTTCTGTCTGTAAACATTTTTATTAACAGAAAATTGTATTAAATAAATTTTACAAATTTTGTGTTAAAAAATTGATTCTCAAGAAATAAATTATAGATTAGAAACTAAGAGTTTATTGGGTAAAATGTTATTATTTTGAAATTTTAAATAAACAAATGATTTTTGATGAAAATCATACATCATTGCAAAATCAATATGCTATTCATTTCTCCTAGGAATACAAATTATATAAGAATTCTTCATGTATTTTAGTTAACCATTAAACTGACAAAATATCTCAGTATTGTAATCGACCAATGTTTGAAAAAGGTCAATGAGAAATCCATGCTAGTAATGTTATAAATAAATTAAGTAAATTAACCCACTTATTTAAGATATCTAAGAAACTAATTAATTTAAATTTACTTTGGTATGGCACAATTAATATTACAATATGGCATACTAGCATAAGGGGATGAAGTCAAACACTAATTAATAAAATACTGTTTGCACAAAAATATATAATAATAATAATACTTAATAAACCTAAAATGCATTTCACTAGTCTTGCCGCCAAGTTTTTTAGATTAATACTCCTATACTATTCTACAGTCGTTGACAGATAGATTGGCACTGAAGCGGCATCACTTTTCAGTAGGTGTAGCCCAAACTAGTTGTGGTGTCTTTCAACCTTTCTGTGCGCCTCAGTGGCCTCATAAATTTCTTTGTTATAAATGTATAAAAATGTCTACTTTTTGTTTTAAAAGTCTTTTTCAGAATATTTGTTTTAAATTTTTAACCTTAAATCAGTTTTAAAATGTTTTGTGACAATTGTTGGTTTGTTGATATACTCAGTAATAACATCCAAATACTAAGAACCCCTGGTTTTCCGTTATTGCTCCACCACCGCCGTGCCAATCTATCTCCCAACGACTGTACCAGGTTTTCCTCGGTAAAAAGAGCAAATCTATGTAGTTTAAAAAAATAAAATAAAAGTGTGTTATTTTCTTGAGTCAAATAAATAAATATTTATTATTATTATATCAATATAATTCAACTTTCAGACATTACTAACCAAATTTTTAATCTAGAATAAGGTGACTGTCAGAATTTAATAAGTCAAAAAATCATCTTTTAAAGTTTTAATACTATTAAATTTACTTAGAGTCCGGATTCGTAAGAATTTTTATACTTTTTTTTGTGTGTATGAAGTTTGGTGGGTGTAAGAAATGTCAATGATTTGTTTAGAAGACAATGCAAGTTTATTGTGCATAGATTTTAAGAATTTTGCATATTTTAGCATATTTATACATCATAAGAAAGTCATTTTTTTATGTAGATACATAAAATAGTAAATCATTTTGAATAAGAGCATATTTCCTCATGTTTTTTAAATTGAGGAGCATAAATGCATAACACCTTTGTTTTTTACCTAATTTAAAAAAAAAATTTTATGCATTTATGAATATTATTTTAAACATTTTTTGTGTATAGAAATACAGACGTTAATCATAATTACATAACTGAGTTAGGTATTTATTTTTTAAATCATCTTTCGTCACATGTTTTAGAACAAAACATTTTAAAGTATAATCTTACAATAAAATTAATATTAATAATTTGGATAAAGATACATAATATGCATTAACTATATAGGAATTATTTTATGAATTTATACATTTTTGAATTTGAGATTAATAATAAATTATTATTCATAATAATATTTTCTTAGAAATATTTAATTGTACTATTCATTTATATGACATAACTAGGGCTAGGAAAATGAAGCACTAAAAACCTACAATAATGGAATTAAAAAATTGCCAATAATGCTACAAAAAAAGCATTTTAACCAGGAAAATGCAACTAAAAAAGACTTGAACATTTTAAAGTTTAGCTGAAAAATATTTTTAATATCAAAAAATAATTTATTAAACACATTTTTATATGTTCACACAAATTAATTCTTAGAACAACTAAGCGCAATTTATAAATATTGAAAAAAATAAACTAAAAACTGTTTTATTAAATTTTAGGTACCTGTTTATTCTATAAATATTCAATAAGACAATAAGATATTTTAATATCTCACAATCATATATCGACAATACTCCGTACACTAGCACTCGAATATAAACCCCCATAGAAATTCCTATAATTAGTAAATGCTAAATAATATTATTGTAAATTTAGACATAGCAAACAAGTCAATAAATATCGTTCTCATTGTGTCTGGGCTCCAGATAGTCAACGTATTACGTAACCTCTACTTCCCAGTCCCCACTAGGTCATTATTTTGACAAAATCTAAGAATTTATTTTCAGAAATATTTTCTGATAAGGCGATGATATTTCACTACGAAATTACGAATATATACAAATAGTACAATTAAAATTAATAATTTAGAAAAATATGTACGTAAATGTTCTAAAAATGTTAAATATGCGTATTATTAACAAAAACTAATTAAAAAGCTAATAAATTGACAAAAAAGTACCAAAAAAGCATTTATTTACAAATATCATAAGAAAAAGCAAAAAAAGCAAAAACAAAATTGCATATTTGAACTCTGTGATGAATGAATCGAATTTTGTTTTTGATTAGCTATGTCCTGCAGTACTATGAAAGAAAATGCAAATGCTACAAAATCCTAGCCCTAGACATAACATACAATAAATAACTAAATATTAAATTTCTTGGTTTAAAAATTAAAAATATAATTGATAATGTTTTAAACACTACTATTTAATTTAAAATAAAACTTAATATAATTTAGGTGGTTCTGGCACTGGGTGATTATCTTAATGTGCAATGCCATGCATGCATTGGTGGCACTAACCTTGGAGAAGACTTGAGAAAATTGGACTTTGGGCAACATATTGTTTCTGGTACTCCTGGACGTGTGTTTGGTATGTAATAAAGATCTTATTCTTAAATTCTTGTTAATATATTAAAATGTTTTAACAGATATGATTCGACGCAAAGCATTACGTACTCGCAATATTAAGACATTGGTGTTGGATGAAGCAGATGAGATGTTAAATAAAGGTTTCAAAGAACAAATATACGATGTTTATCGTTTCTTGCCACCTGCTACTCAAGTACGATTTAATTATTATTAAGTGCAATAATAAATTTGCATATTTTGTACTTTTGTACTACAGTCGAACTTGGTTAACTCGAAATTGTCAATACCTCGAACTTTTTCCCCTGTTCCTAGAATTTCCTATTTAAACAATGCAAAAAATCATGTTTATAAAAAACTCGAAACTTTGATTTTTATAATTATAAAATTATGATATTTCACTCATGTATACTCCGGCCCACGAGAGTCCGACCGTAAACCGCGCATCGATACTGATGCTCGCGAACATTGCTAGCCAATTTTCCTCCCACTATGGTTCCATTCCCACTATTCGGCCACGTGTATACAGCGGTTTGTAAAAACACAGCTAATAAATATATATGAATATGTTTACCTTTCTACTCAGATTTCTTTTTGGGGGTGTTACTTCATTGTCCATGTTGAATACCAAAAAAAAAACCGGTAAAAGATATGTTATAATGTAAACGTTAATTAGAAAAACAAATATTGTTACTGCTGTCGCTACGTATACACGTGTGTCAACGATGCCGACCGGCTTCCGATTGGTATGGTTCGGTATATGAGAGGGGGACCGATGCGCATCAACGGACAAATTTTTACTATTGGACTCTAGTGGGCCGGAGTATATGTACATTGACTATTAAAAATATGGTCATTAGTGTTATTATTATCTATAAGTGGTTTATCTAATTTGTTTAATACATGACAACGATTCATTATCCTCTAACATACATAAACACTTTAGTGTTAAGTGCTCCATTACATAAGTTTTTTATTACATATTATATTGTACTGTTGTAAACAAATACATGTTTTTAAATTTTATTTGGATAACTCGAACTTTTTTCTGGTCTCTTCAACTATGAGTTAACCAAGTTTGACTATATTTGATTAGTTTTAAAACAATGAAATTATTATTACTTTAATTATATAAGTCCTAACTTTTATAATTGTATAGGTTATTCTAATATCAGCCACTTTACCGCACGAAATATTAGAGATGACTAATAAATTTATGACCGATCCAATAAGAATCTTAGTAAAACGGTTTGTAAATAATATTTGACTAAAAAAACCTTGATTTAAATTTTTAACCAATTAATACATTTTATGTAGTGATGAATTGACACTCGAAGGTATAAAACAATTTTTCGTAGCTGTTGAACGAGAAGAATGGAAGTTTGACACCTTGTGTGACTTGTATGACACACTAACTATAACTCAGGCAGTTATTTTCTGTAGTACTAAGAGGAAGGTTAGTCATGGATCATTAAAATAATATAAAATTGTGAATCATATATAACCAGTAATGTTAAATTGCTTAGGTGGACTGGTTGACGGAAAAAATGAGGGAGTCAAATTTCACAGTAAGTTCGATGCATGGAGACATGCCACAGAAAGAAAGGGATGCTATCATGAAAGAATTCCGTGCTGGACAAACGTAAGTGTTCCAAGCATTTCTTTGTATTTTTAAGATTATTTTAATTGACCTGATTATTTGACATTATTTAATTTGTTGATTATATATATAAATGTACAGGAGAGTTTTGATTACAACAGATATTTGGGCTCGTGGAATTGATGTACAACAGGTATCTTTGGTCATAAATTATGATTTGCCGAACAACCGTGAATTGTATATACACAGGTAATACATTTTCTTTGTGAACTAAAAATCTAAAATAAATTTATATTTTTAATAAGTGTACCCCCTTCCTCAATTTTAATAAGAATTGCTTTGCAACATTTTTTATTGATTCTATTCTGTTAAGCAATGAAATAACAATAAATGTATTTTAGGATTGGGCGTTCTGGAAGATTTGGTCGCAAAGGTGTTGCAATTAATTTTGTTAAAAGTGATGACATAAGGATCTTACGTGATATTGAACAATATTACTCTACACAAATAGATGAAATGCCAATGAATGGTAAAGATAACTTTATTATATTGTAAATTATGATATATGTACAGTCATTAATGTAAACTAAAATAAAAACACTTAGTTTATAATGTTATGTATATAACTTTAGACTGTACCTTTAGTTTTTATTTATTATAAAAACCTTATTAATCAAGTATTCAACAAGATACATGAATAAATATAATATAATATTAATACTAAAATATTGTATTTATTTTTCAGTTGCTGATTTGATATGAAGACGTAGAAAAAATTTAGCTTTAGATCTTTAAATAAGTTACAATTTTTTACTATTTTATAATTGAATATTCACTAAAAAACGAGATTTTGTATTTTAATTTTTAGAAAGTATTTTAATAATATGTACCAATTATATTCCTATTGTAAATTTTTCTTAATTATGAATTGCATGTAACACATAATTGTTAAAACTTCTGCAGAATAAAAATCTTTTCACTGAGTATTAAAAATGAAAATATTATTTATGTAATTAATGAGTATAAAAACAATTAAGTTTAATAAGACAGAATAAGGTATGAAAAACATACAATCTTGAACATTTTCAGCCTATTTTACTTTCCAAATCAACTATAATAATTAGGGATAACTCAAAGTGGTGATAATCTCAGTGCGTAGAAACTAAATGACATTTTTTTTTAAGATTCAGATGTGTCATAAATTATAATAATGTTAAGTTCAAAAAGCTTCACACTTAATACAATTATTATTTATGAATTTATTTGATAAGTCAATCTGTGGTTGGTAGAAAGAAAATTAACAGCTTGTAGGATGATATTTAAATTAATCATTTTAAACTATTAATTAATATCAAGAGCAAACTATTGTAATTTTATTGTTTATAACTAGAGTTTGAATGTTTATAACTGCATATATATTTTTTAGAGCAACCAGAATTATTCGAAAGTATATATGACATAAATTCGATTCAAATCTGCAAAATTATTTTGCATATAATACACGTGATAACTGATAAGTTCTAAATTTAGTAGTTTATTTTGCAGATCAAGTATGATTAAGTTAATTTATGTAGTACCTATGAAATCAGTTGACGTAGAGGCTATGGTCTTTTTAAATTAATAAAAATATATTGTTGGATTGCCAAAAGTCTTTTAAATTTTAAAATATCAAAATCATTGTGATTCTACTGATATCATTTTTTCCCACTTTTTTAAATGAAAGAGTTTTAAATACATTTTTTAAAGTACATATATTATATTTTACTATTTATCACATTACATTATAATATTTTAATATTTATATTAAATATAAATATATTATAATAAAACAAATTTTGCTTCACATAATCTTGACTCAATTATACCTAGTATTTGTAATTCTTTGACTGTCAGTTTAAGTAAGTAATAAATATATTAGTGGGTACTGGGTACATAAAAAACAGTAAAATATGTTATGTTTAGCCAACCCGTCAATGTGTCAACTGCCAAGTCAGTTGTTAACTGATGAAAAAGTTGAAGATTTGAGCAAAGGATAGAAAAATGTATTAGTCTTATAATTTTAGTTTTTAGCTTAATTTGCTTGTCATATTTAGGATAGTTGTTTAAAATGTTAATTGTAATTAGTGTAGTAAAGTATTTCATTAATAGTATTCTTTTTGATTTTTCAATAATATCAAGTATTTTTTTGGTATTTTAAATACTTTTTTTTTGCTACTTTCTTTACTTACTTTTATTGAATATTTGACTTATTTTCTAATGATTCCTTTAATTTGTTTTTTTTTAATTTTCATGTACATAATTGAATATAATATCAGTTCTGGTTATTATAGTTTATTATTTATTTCATATATAATAAAATGTAGAAATGATAGTCATCCAATCACATTATTTCTGTGGCCCAATTATAAATTTGCTTTAGGGGATATAAACATTTTTATTATAATCTTTTAACCTCATTCATTTTAAAAAATCTCTTAAACTATAATAATCAAATATATTTATATTTTATTAATTGATAACTACCTAGAAGTTAAAATTTAAATTATTTTACTAGTTTATTACTTTGAATCTCTGTATGTTATTTCTACAAAAAAACTATTGTTATTTTTTTTGTGGGTATTTGCATATATTTGAAATACTTATAAAAGTAACCGAGTATTTTAGTTTTGAGTTACACAAATACATCTGCTTAATTAGTGTTCGTCATCATTCAATATGTATTTTAAATAGATTTTTTAAGTTTTCTGTACAACAGAGCTTGTTATATCTTCCCTTGTATAATGTATAAACAAGGGTAGGTAATAACTTCCCAGTTATTTAAAAGCTAGAACAATATCTGTTTAGTAGCATATTCATGGTAAATTGTTTATTTACAATTTTAAAACAGTGATATAATTTTGAAGTATTTACAATATTTAATTTGAAGTTGATATCCAGTGGTAAGAATCTCTAATTAATCTTTTGAATTTTTTATTGTAAATATTTTTCATAAACATTTAGTCCACACAACAGCAAAGTACATAATATATTTTTCATTTGTGTATATTATTATTTCTTAGTCTACCTATATATTTTAAAACACTCAGATTAATGTTATTATTTTAAATATGTATAAGGATAACTATTTTCAAAATATTTTGTCTCTTTTGGAACTATTTATAGATAGTGTCCCCCGACTTTTAAATTCAAATGCAATATTTTTGTCAAAAATTAATTCAACCTCTTGATGTATTAATATTTAAATAAATTAGATACTTAAATAGTGACATAAATATATCATACTATAATATACTTAGAAATATATGACCGTCTTCACTAAAAAACATTTTTTGTATCCAGGACACAGCACCTATACAGTATAGCAAAGCGGGTACCTACATCAATCGTTAGTTTTTAATAATTTGATCAAGAAAAGCCCTGATTAATGGGGAAGGGCATGGCTCCTGGGCCTCAATAGTTGGAATTTATTTAGGAGCCTCTGATTTGTCTATCACTTTCTTTGTTATAGGCTATAATATTGCATAAATCCCATAAAAAAAAAAAAGATAATAATCATTGCTTGACAACATTTGTCACAATAATTGTGCTTTGAATTTACAAAAATCATTAAAAAATACATTTTAAACTAATGAAACAGTATTATAGCTTATTAAAATAATGTTATAAAACTTGGTCCAGAAATTAATAGTATAATGTATCATGATGATGAAATAAGAACATAAAAAAAATTAAGTTACCGTGGTTTATAACACTGTGTTGCAAGTTAGTGACGAGTTAGGAATTGAAACCCACAACATAGTTATTGATAAATTTTGCTCTGAACTAGACAAACGAATTGTGGCTTATAAGTTTGTTACAGACAGCTTTTTATTTGTTACAAAATTGTGTGTTCCAATTGTTGTCACAACTTCAGTGGCATACCCAGGATTTTAGTAGTGTGGGTTAACCCAGCTTACGAGAGGCCACCTGTGTAGGAATTCAACTATAAATACGAAACCACTCACTTCACTAATGATATTTTAATAAAACTTTACTAATTGCATACAAAACAAATGTTCATTTTACAAACTTTTATTAATTGTATTTAATCAACCAATTGACAGATAACCCATATTATTTAATGTTTCCATTTTAAACATTCTTAATGGTCAGTTTTATTTAAATCTATAAATGTTACTTAACTATAAGAATCATTAAAAAAAAAATATATTTCTGTCTTGTTTTTATGCATGCGTTTTTTTTGTTCTTTTATTTATTAAATACCTACTAAATAAAAGTTACATAGTTCAAATCTGATGCAAAAATAAAGAATAATAATGACTTTACACCTTTTTTTTTTTTGCACTTTTAGCTATAAATTATTTTAAAAGAAATTAGTACAAATAGTCAATAGATAAGTACAGGAAAAATTTTTTAATGATTATGTAAGAGTAGGTACTAAAACTTCGATTTTTCATTTGAAACAATGTAGTGATTACTTTATTACAATCAATTTATGTTATCTATGGTGTTTTCAATGCTTAATATTGCTAAACTTGTAGGTGTTGTTTAGTAATAAGCGAAGGTAAGTCTTAAGAAATTTTAAGTTCATTAAAAATGTTTTTCTGCAGTTACACTCTACATAGTATTTTGTGTCAATAGGTATAAGCGTACATTTATTTGATGCAAGGACCAATAAATTGTGTGTACCTACAATAGGTAATATTTTACTACATTAATACATATTATATGATAATAAGAGAAATATTTTAAAACATAATCACCTCAATGGTATATAAAAATAGATTATCAGTCAGCAGAAATTGAATGAAAATGTATCCATAGTTTACTACACATAGTATGGCGGTATTAGTGTTGGTATTCTAATATTTATAATTATATCTTTCATAAAAGAAACAAAAATTTACCATATCACCATGTATAGGTATTAAAAAGATTTAAGAGAGTCCTGTATTCAAATTTTAAAATTATTACTAATATACATATTTGTTCAAATAAAATTGTATTCATGTCAAAAATATTTTTGATACAATACACATTTGGTTATTTTGTACCGGCCCAATGGATAAAATATGACACCGGTCCACTGTGCAAATGCACAGTAGCAGGCACAGTCCGCCCCTGAGGACAATGCAGTTTATTATTATTTTTTTTTTTTTATAGTATACTTATAGTCTTTGAAAATAGTTTAATGATAATTAATTTATAGTATAGTACATAATACAGTTTATTTAATTATAACATTTTATTTATTAAATAAAATAAATTAGTAATAAATAATAATGTAGGTCGATTGATTGTTTTTCCGTTCGAAACCATCAGGATCCCATACCGCTGCGACACGCTTCACTGCAGTTGCCGTATTCCCGCAGAGCCACCCACAATATTCCGACAAACAACGTCTGAATAAAAATCGACTGAATTTATAATAATTAATACTGTATGTCTGTATGGCTGTATTGGCATGAATACTTTTAGACAAAAGTATTTTAAATATATTTCAAATACTTATTAATTATTATCAGTGTTCGGAACGTTCACTAAAAAAATGAACTCGTTCACGTTCACGTTCAGTCCTTAAAAAAGGTACTCGTTCACGTTCACGTTCGTGTTTTTTTAAAACGAACGCGTTCACGTTCACGTTCTTTTAAAAAATGAACGCGTTAATTTATTTTTGCCGAAATCCGGATCGTCAAATCCCGTCTACGAGTCAAAATTCACCGACAGCGCCTGTAGCAGGTAGCTTCCGACACCGCTTACATGTCAATTTCACGTATTTAATTTTTTTTATTCTTTATTCAAATTAAATATATCATAGGAATTAAAATGGAAAATATTAATATATTTATTAAATAGTAAATAAATTGAACGTCTTAAAAATCGATCAAGTTCGTTAAAAATATAAACGTCGTTCACATTCACGTTCTATTTTATTAAAACGAGTGACGTTCACGTATCGTTCACTATATTATATGAACGTGAACGCGTGAACGCGTGCGTTCATGAACGACGTTCTTTCCAAACACTGATTATTATTATAATATTATATTGTATTTAAAAATATTAAATACGAAATTCTTTTAAACTAGATTCTTAGTTTTTTCGACCATTTATTCGCAAACATGGGTTATTGTTTTATGTTTACAGAATACAGGTAACGGCTTACGATTATCGAATTTTGTGATCGGTGGTAGGTAATGACTAATGGTAAATACCTACTTGACAAAAAATTCAAACATTTACGGGAAAAATAATTTTTGTGTAAAAATGTAAGTATATTTGAAAATGTTTGAAATACTTTTTGAATAAATTTGTGTTAGTATTTAAATATTTATTAGAAAAGGTATTTCAACAAATATTGAACTATACACAAGGACAAGGACAAAGTATATAGACATAAATCTAATATTGTCGATATTTTTATCGTGACTTGAAATTAATCACTAATAAATCATAATAATTAACATTTATTTTACAAATACATGTTTTATTGAACATAATAATATTATGTCTTATGGTTTTACTATCACATTTCTCAGAAAAAACCCCATACGAAACGTTCCGTGAAAAAAATATATTATGACGTAGAAGATATAGATAGATACTAAACTTTTGGAAGAAAATCAAAAATCAAAAATCGCCTCCATTTAATTTGCCCTGCAACTATACTATGACGTCTGTATCATATTATTATCTTTATTATGTCCGAAATCACCTTTATGATGATTATTAATTTCTTATTAATCCGCCGTATAATGCACTCGTAAAAACGATTGACGCGCGGACAAAAAAAAAACAACGAAAACGCGATGAATAAATAATTATCGTGTGCCAATCGGTACAGTCAGTACCGGTCGTGCCACCGCAGACACGTTACCAATAACCCACCGGCTAACCAATTGGACCGATGTATGACCGTTCGTGGGTCGTAACCACCAGGGTCCCATGCCGACGGCGCGCGAGCGGCAATCTACAACAAAAACGCTATTACCGTGTTATGCCGAGCAGTGTTGTGCCGTGTGTAACACGTATTATTACGATATTATTAAAATAGTAATAATATTGTAGAGCGGAAAACGTTCTTTTCTTCCGAGAAAACTGAAATCGTTTATAGAGAGATTCTTCCGTGCGCGGATCGAAGAATTCGTTCTAATCAGTTATTGTATTTCTCTGCAATAGCAATCAGTGTTGGGTAGTAACGTAACGAAAGTAACGCGTTACTGTAACGCCGTTACTTTGTTTGTAACGCGTTATGTAATTTAATTACAATTATTTTCAAATAACGAAAATGTAATGAAAATTACTTTTGATGAGTAATTTACATAGTATAACGCGTTACAGTTTTAAATTATTTAGTACCTATTGCGAATTTCAAAAAAAAAAACACCTTAAAATATAATGTCTAATGCGGGTATTATTTATACAAGTGGCTAATGATTATACGTTCCTAATGTTCTTATTAACTATTGTCATTTGTCTATTATTAAGAATAAACTATACGTCTATACATGCACTAAAAATAAATATTGATGGATATTGGATAACCAATGATAAATCGAATTATTTACATTGCAGCGTTATAAATAATTATTATTGCTGTTTGGAATTTTACAAGAAACGATGAAGTTATTATTTATTAATATATGATGCTATTTATAAACTATTATTAGAATTGTATTTTCATAAAAATGTTTATACAACTTGTGAGTTGTGACAAAATAATAAACTTACCTATAATACTTATCTAATATTTTTATTAGTAATGACCGAATAGTTAATTAAAAAACCTAACAATTAATTAGTACTATTTTTATTGGTTATAACTTAAAAGTTATAAGTAATTAATATTATTATGTATTTATGTTATTAACTGTACATCTTTTTCAAATTATACCATATTTTTTGTAGGAAGTGTATTTTTAGTTCCTTTGCTTTTTAAATGATAATTGCTAAGCAATTAAAAAAAAAAAAATTGTAACGAGAAAGTAACGTAGTTACTTTTATATTTAAAAAGTAAAGTAATTTCATTACAATTTTATTTAAGTAACGAGTAATGTAACTTCATTACTTGTAACTCTAAGTAACGAGTAAAGGAACTTCATTACTTTTTAAAAGTAACTTACCCAACACTGATAGCAATGATACAATATTTAAACCTTTTCCCCGCTCTTTGGTGCAAATAATTATCGATTGTAATCCGCGATCGAAAACTGCAGACATACTGACATACTGGATAGAATATGACTTATACCTCCTCAACGACTTCGAAAATGTGTGTGTTTCACATTTTCGCCCTAAAATACCCACCCGGGCAGTTTACCGGCCACCGGAGTACATTGTATAGGTTGATAAGCGAAACGAGTTCGCGCGCCTTTGTTCTCGGAGCGTTTGTGATGAGAAAAAAATGAATAAACTATTTGTAAAAGTTGTTGTAAGTTGTTGTATGATAATAATGGTGGTCGAAATCTATTCTATTCGTGTTCAAAAAACAGTCGGCACTCAGCGCTGTGCATTGTTTTTTTTTCCGAAACCGAGACCGAAACTGATTGAGAGAGAATGGCGCGAATCGTGTCACGGTCGTGGTGGTTTTCGTCTAGAGTCAAACGTACTAGGAGTCCATGCAACTAGCACGACTCTGCGACAAGTCGACCCACATATTATTATTATTATTATGATATTATTCCGGTCAAACAATTCGACTCGAATCGGTATCGGCATCGACGTACGACAGTGCTCGATTGGTAATTGGTACCAAAACTCAAAAATCAAAAGACCCAGTTCACGGTCAAAATAAAAATGACCACTATTATAGGTGTTTACTATTTAGTACCCCATAATGACATAATATACCTGAATTATTTGGCTGAGTAAACTACATTTTTATATATTTTACATAAAATGACAATATTATTTCTCAACCATATTACACGTCACTTTAAAACAATTTATTTCACCTCAAAAAATAATTCATACTTATTATAGATGTAGGCATGTAGCAATAACTATAAAGTCATACATAGGCAGGTACACTCTCTCGCAATATTCTTAAAAAAAAGAACAAAATAAATACATACTTACAACAAATGTGGTGTAGGATTATTGCATTACTTAATTGAATTATTAATTAGAAGATGATTTTAGTAATTATGAATCATTTTATATTGTATTATTATTTAAATACACGGGTTTTTTTACACAATACTACATTATAAAAAAAATTTGGTTTATTAACATTAATAATTTCAGTTTTATAGGTAGTTTCTTATCGTATTATATTTAACTATACACAATTTGTCTACATGATACTATACATTATGTAAAACAAAAAAATATATTTATCTATTTATATATTGATATTTTACAAGATAAAGTTACATTTTTAACTTGATTCGTTTTTAATATTACAAAACGTTTCTTATTTATTATTATAATAGTACTTTTTATTGTGTCAAATAGTTATTATGCATATTGTTAATAATTGGTACCTTTTTTTTTTTTTTTTTTCAGTTTTGAACCGACGGCGCCGCGGGAATTGCTTTCGCATTACTTCCGCGACGCCGCCATCGTTTATTTATAAAATAATTGGTACCTATAGTACAGAACTATAACTTAAATGTGTATTTGTAAAATATTTAAAATCTGTAAGATATTGTGGTTATTATAATATGTGTTTTAAACATAACTTATTATTTAAATAGTAATTTTTGTTATTTCCAATAGACAATGATAACATATTATGCATCTAAAATGTATTATATTTATGGAAATAATTGAAAATGTGCTCTAAGAAAAAGAAATAATAATTTCATATTCAAATAAAATATAAAAATGAAAAATGTCCACGTTAAGCTATCGGAGCGAATGTTTTACTACTGGAAGTAATACGTATTTAATATACGTATTTTTATGGTCGCCTATCGTCATGTACGTATAACACGTTGTATGTAGCCGGCAGCTGCTATCGTCGTGACCATCGTTATGTCTTCATGGGATCCTGGTATGCCAGTGGCGCTTAAGTTGACGATCTTCATTTTTGAAGCCAGTTTTTGCGTAAAATCAATTAAACAAATTTAACAAAATAATTTAATTAATTAATTAAAAAAAAAAAAAATTTTTTTTTTTAAATTATTAAAATAATTATAATATACTTAAAAAAAATGATTGTACCTATATGATTGACAATTTATTAATCACACACCACCAGTTAACATATCTGTACTCAAAATAATAAATTTAAAAACAATTTATTTATTTGATTGTGTTATAATAATATAAATAGTTTTATCGAAAAGTTTTGTGAATTTGGCTTATGCATAAAAATGACATTACAAATAAATAAATTCTAAAAAAATAAAATAATTTCATCGAAGACGTGTCGATTAGCTAGGGTAAACAGTAGATAGGTTTCTGTTTGACCTCGGATTTATATCAACTAACAATGTTTTGTTGATTTAACATCATACGTACGATACAGTGTACAATATGAAATCACAACAATATTATTACGTATTTTATGGTTAGGTTATTGATTATACATCGTATTTAAATTTAATAATATAATACAATATACATTTTTCTCTACTATTTACGCTTTACGACGGAGGGTTTTTGTTGTTATACACACACTGTAATACAGTATTACTTATTACCATACAATATAATATGATATATATCAGAGTCGGTATTTGCTCTTTGGAAAAACGGTATGCATCGGCGAAGCTCGTCGCGACGGTATGGGGTCCTGGTGGTTCCGGACGGAAAAAACACCGACCGGAGACATGCATTGACATGCACATGACGTCTACACTACCGATTTGCATGTTTCCATAATAATGTATATTCGTTTGTCGTCTCCGTCTTACAAACGTACGACATGGCAAATTTTCGCTATATTGTTCACTAGTTTCGATTTTATGCCGTTAGTTTTGATATTAGAGTGAATTGATCTATTATCAAACTTTAAGGTAAGAACAATATATGTGTTTGGGTCTCAGTTTTTTTTCTATATTTTAATTTTCAAGCGAGATATGAGCATTTTTAATTTGTGATATTTCACATACTCATATCTTGCTTGAAAATTAAAACAACGAAACAAACTGACGCTTAAGCACAGATATTATTCTTACCTTTAAGTTTGATAATGTAGCTGGTCAATTCACTCTAATATAAAAACTAACTACACACAATCGAAACTAGTGAACACACATTTCCTGTCGTACGTTTGTGAGACTGAAACAACAAATGCATGAGTATCGTCGTCTTAAGCATTCGCCTGTGCTTCGGTGCACAAGTCACAAGTTAAATTCGTGTGAATAGCTTTTTTTGAAAATAAATCGTGCAATGATCACAACTATTTGTTATTGATAAAAAATAAAACCTGGAAGTCGCTCTGCTCTGCTGCAGTGCTGTATAGTAGGTTAGTAGATCGTGTACCTTCGTCATTGATTAGGTCATCTGTAATCTGAAGTCACAAGTCACTAGTCTGTGATGGATGTGTTAAATTTGAATTCAATGTTAAACCATTGCATCCTCGAAAAATGTTTCTCAGCAAAGACGGTCTGTCAGCCTATTGCTTACTAAGGTAAGTAATAAGTAATAAGTATATTTAATTATATATTTATATTGTAGGACTAAATGTAGGTTGAATAATTAGTAATTCAACGAATCGCATATGTTTTAATATTATTTCATATAATAACTACAAGTTATTATCGTTTGAATATCCAATTTCCTTAAAATTTGAACTTGAAATGTCTATAAAAAAATAACTGTATACATAAGACTTTTCAATAATTATAAATTGCTATAAGTATACAACTTATGAATTATGGTTTTATGAGAAATCTTGTTTTAGCAGTAAAGCAGTGAAAACCTGCTTATAAAGATGATGACATACATACTAAAAAAAAAAAACACAAATCATTATAATATCTTAAAACCAATACATCGCTCTGTTAATAATCTAAAATTGATACATATAGACATATTACCGCTACGTAATATTATAATATTATAAACACATTAAGTTCACTATTTTTGTATTTTTAACTGAAAATTAAACAAGAACAAACAATTTGTTGAGTACAACAATTAATATATGCAGGCATTCTTGATTATTTGTTATTATTTTGTTATTTTTTGTTGATTATTTGTTTTTATCTATTTTATTTGGCACCATTCTAAGGTGAATTGTTAATCAGAATTCAAAACGAATACAATTCAAGCAGAATCCCTCATAAACGTTTATTTGTAAGCGGTTAGGTAAACATACTTCATTGGTAATAGTTAATGGAGTACCTATATTATATCTAAATGTATAATCTGGTTTGTCATTCTCACTCTCCTTCAGCTCTCACCTCTCTCATCTCGTGTTAGCTATATTTTGTTTACGTTTATAAATATGCCTTTATATATTATATATAGAAATATTACCGTAATACCTTCAAATATGATGAAAATGAATAATAAAGACCGGCTTTATTAGATTTTAAAAATGCATAATTTAAGAAATATAATATAATATATCTTACCTACCTATATTATAATATTCATTAGTATAAATTTTACGAAATTTTGAAGTACTGTAGAATGTCTGTACATAATTCTAATGACTAATACTTAATAGTATAATAGATAATGTTCACAACAAAGTACGTTAAGTAGGTAAATGTAGCATACTACTTGATATTTTTCATCTACAATAAGGAAAATCTATGAACCATAAATACGTTTTTATAATGTTGAATATCTATAACACATCTATACTTTAATAAAAATAATAAATAATAAGTAGTAAAATGTAAATGTTAATGAGTACCCATATAGTAACAAAAATTGTCCTCTTGAAAAAAAAAGCTGTATCCAGCCCAAAAACATATATGTTAATAAATGACAGATAACACAATTTTATTTATTATATTAATCTGAGCCACGTAAGAACATGTCTTTATGCCTATACAGTGCCTACTTAAAAGTTAAGTAAAATAGTTAAAATTACAATTATCAATTAGTTTCATTTACTTATGTTACATGTGTCATGCGTTAACAAAAATGATTTTTATTATTTTAAGTTAACCTCTCCGATTTATAAATTGGTTTTTTGATCTCATCAACTGATACAAGATATGAACGAGGTACATGTATAAACTCTGGTCTAAATTTTTATCTTCGTGCACTTTTTCTAGTACAAATCAATCAAACTGGATAAATCGTTGTAAATTGTATTACAACAATAATTTTAATATCCATGCGTACCTATAATCTTTACATATTTCTGGGCAAATAATATAGGTATTATCTATTTTATACAATAACATTATATTATCTGTATGTATGTATTATATATATATCTTATATATTATATTGCTGTCGCGAAAATAATAATTACACATAGGTACTCACCACGGTGCCACGTATATAATACAATGTTGGAGGACATTTTGAGGATACAAAACACGGATACATCATGTATATATATATATAGACATGTATAGTCGACAGTATTTCGACTTGACGTCATAGTTAATATACATTATTAACTATATACACCTATATATATATATTATAGTCGTGTATACTGTATACATTAATTAATGTGTCGACGGATTGATTAGTAATCACACCGCACTGAAACGAAGTTGATTAGACGCGCGCCCGACATTATACGATTTACCCGTGGCTTTTGAACCATCGGGTCGGATGCGGGTATATAATATAATATACGATATATACTTACACGCGATACCCAATACGCTGTAGCGAGTAGTATATATTTATACAATATTATGTATGTATATAGAATATGCATTATTATGTATATAAACCACAACGAGAAGTGGCGCTGCAGATGGGAAATAACAACAACTATAGGTAAATTACGCGCCGTATATAGTATATAGGCACACATTTGATTTTCTCGTCGCATCAATGCGCATATTATTATCGAAAACTATAATACGAATACTATAAGGAGGCTTTTATGATGCATACGCATTTGCCTATACATAATATATATAAATGTATTGAATTGAAGTAATCATTTTCATACAATAGAAAACGCATATTATTAATACACGGACCAAATTCTAAGTCCAAATCCAATCCTGTCGAGTTTTTTTTTTTTTATAAGTATTTGAGAGATCTTACAATCTATATTATTTTCATCATACGGATACAATATGTGTGCATTTTATTGTAATCTGTATTTATTATATATAAAATGACGTCGAGAACTCGCGAGCTCCACGATTCACGCTGCTATACGCGATTATAGAGCAACGTTAACCAATTTTATTTTCGAAATGTTATCGACTTTTCTTATTTTATTTTAATTTGAAAACTAATAACTGTAGATACTTGAAAATGTATAACCAAATGTTAATATTATCATCAACAATTATAATTATAAAAATATTTCGATAATTTTTGAGCTATTTCTTGACAGTTGAAATTTTATTGTTAAATTATTAAATGTATTGTTGAATATGTGAAACCATTTAATTAATGATTTTTAAATTACAGTGTTGTTAGTTTTATATACACAATACACATATTTTGGAAATTAATTTAGATAAATATTTGAATCATAGTATTATTTAAATAGTTTTAACCTTGTGCACTAATTTTTTATTACCTATAACAATTAATATAGTAATATTATGATTATGTTTTACTATTACTTATTACATTTATTGTAATTATTTAAACAAGTTAATTATAAACAGTCCAAAGTCAGTAATGAAATTATTTTGTCACACATTAAAAAAACTGGGTAGGTCATACCTATAAATTATAATAATTTCTAAATCATTCGTGGTACTTTTAATATTTAAAAAAAATTATATTATAATATATTGATTGAAAAGTTATTTATTTACATTAGTTATTTTTGTTGATACACTCCTTATGACGGGGTTAGGAAAAAAAAGCAAGTGAATAAAAACCAAAGGAAAAAAAAGCAAGTTAAACATTTTACAGTGCATCACCTTGTATATATAATAACAAAAATTACTACTATTGATTAATATGGCATATAGCATGTTATGCACGATGTACCTATAAGTTATAAGGTAGGACAGAATACAGGATATACAAAATGACAATAAATAACTCGTCAATATTCTTGTTATCGCTGCAGCTCGGATAACGGCTTACGACAGCAACGTGTTCCCAAATCGTACAATGATTATAGATTACAAAAATTACCCAAATATAATATATCCGACTTCAGTCTGTCCAAAGCTACGAGATTACAGCTCGGCTGCGTTCATTACTCTAATATAAAAATTCAACATTTTTTCTACTTCGTTTTAAATTAATATTATTAATTAAAGTTTGTTTTAATGGCCACATATACATAATATATTTAATTAATTAATTAGTTTGATTTCAAATATTTTGAACCTAACCTTGTAATAATTTATATTTTATACCTATAATAGTAAATAATATATAGGTACCTACTGATTTTTAAAAAAATAAATTAATAATAATAATTTCATTTTGCTTTCTTTTCCATATGCTCTTTTTTCATTCGCTTTTTTTTTTAATTTGTTTTTTTATCCATATGCTTTTTTTTCACTTGCTTTTTTTTCCTAAACTCCCTTATGACCGTATACTATATTCTATTTAAAACATAAATACATTTTCGTAATTATTTTGAATTGCATTTAAAATGGAAAATAAACTATTTTATTAGATAGAAAACTATATGACTTTGATGAGTGTGGTGGCGTACAGCTCAATGGTCGGCCGTCGACGTGTACAATACATAATCGTGAAAATAGTTTGCTTCGTGTTAAAACAAATATTAAAGTCCGCAGACCACAGACCAATAGGATTGATGTGCACAATGCACAGACTTTTTCAGTGCACAAAATATAGTACTCGTAATAATATATTAAACATAAGTTCATCGTATATCCGTTAGTTTTAGTTTTAATTTTGTCAGCCCGTCATAATATCATTATTCATTAGGTAGGTATATCATAAAAATTCGTAACACACGCAATATTTAATATAATATTAAGTAATTTATTTTTCTATTATTAATATGGTTGTTTGAACTAATTGTTGACAACAACAAATCACATATTAAAAAATTTATGGTAATTATTGTTATATTATTTCATAAAATTTTTCTAGCTATGTTATACCATTATAAGTGAATAGACGTACCGTAGAACGGTTAGAATATTTTTTAGGTTCGTCGTATAGTTGTATAAATAGATTACAATTAATCTAAATATTTTGAAAATGTTATTGGGTATAGCAACATTAGCAAGTACTAAATAATAATACATAATATGCAAAAATAAAAAGCTCCAAGTACCTATATTTTTTAAATTACAACGAAATAACAAAAATTGGTATTTTTTGTTTAAATATAGGTACCTATCCAGAAAAATTAGTGGAAATTATGGCATTTTCACTTAAACAAAGTTTTAACAGATACAATTTTGTTTTTATGTACCTAATTTTTATTTTCATTCAAAATAATTATTTTAGATATTTGAAAATTTCACCAAGTGTTTATGTTAGTATTTTTCTATACATACTTTAATTTTAAAAATATCTTTGCTCTTTGTGTGCGATCTTAAGATATTTGGCATTTTAGACTTTTTATTTTTTTTTTCTATTTTAATGTGTGTTAAAAACGGTATGGTATGGTATTTTTTTATTGTCAGTATCATATTTATTCATTTTGAATACCTAACAAATCATCTGTAAAATATAAAGAGCATCTATGGGTTGCAATTCCACACCCTTGCATCCCGCAAATGACGATCCTGCAGTAATGCTGCGTATATGCAGTAATGCAGTAATGCAGTAATGCAGTAATCACTGTTGTATTTAATAATTTTTTATTCTTTTTTTGTCGAAATATATTGTACATTCGGCGAGAATTCACCATGTGTCATCACGTCACGTGTGTAACGACGTAGCCTCGACTGTTGTCATGCACGGTGTGTTTTTTAAAACGAATAAAAACGTAATCGCGGGTACTATCGTTTCACTGCATGCAAACGTGTCTGTACGGAATAATAATAATTATATCGGGTTATTTTTTTTCCCGGTTTCCAACCACGGCCCACGTCGCGTCGGCGAGTCGTGTGCCGCAAACTCCGGCACGAACCGCGTCTTCCAAGCATGGGGCCCTGGTACGTCGGAGATACAATAGAGGCATAATGGCACCAAGCAAAGAAAAAAACAAATACGGGAAAGATTGGAAGAAAAAAACTAGTCCACAACCGACCAATGGCATTTACTTCATTTTTTTAAAAATTATTTTTCACCTTCAATTTATTACGGTTTTGCGTTGTCGTTCTGTTTACATAACGACACGAGATTTAAAAAAAAAGAAAGTAACGACCTAAGAAGAAAGTCGAGTCGATTCAAATTATATTACCCGCGCGTCAACGCGTCATTTTTAAGGTGTGTGGGTAATTCTTTTGTAATTCGTTCCATTCGTGCACTTCAGATCGTTTTTTAGCGAATAAATACGAAATTATCATTACTGTCTAAAGATTGAAACAACCGGCATTTGAAAAAAAATTGTTTTTACGTCTTATACATTCTAAACGCTATACAATTTTTGCGTTTATCAATATTTAGAAGTAAAAAGTTGTACAAATTTTGGGTTCATCGTTATTCAGAATATTTAAACATTATACATTATAATATACGTTTATCGTTATTTAAAATGTAAACGTTTTACACCGTTTTACGTTTGTCGTTAAATAATATCTAATGCTGGGAATGACCCGGATACGGAATATAATAAATTCTCGGATTGATAAATAAATAAATCGCATGGTTATAAATATTTCTATGAAACCAATATTATAACTTTTAAGTAAATGCATTTTTCGTATTGTGCTATTTTTCGTTTAAATCTCTACGATTTTGATTTTTAAAGAAAACCGAATGAACTCTGATTAAACGACACACGCGTGCGTGGGTAATAGGATGTAGAGCGAAAATAAAATATACTCCACACCAGTGGCGTACACACGGGGGGGGGGGGAGTTTGGGTGTTCAAACCCCCCCTTTAACTGAAAAATAATTATATATTTGTATACATAGGACAGATTAAACGGATTGACAATGTTGTCGGTGTACCGTGGTACACATTTAACTCCTGAAGAGGCCATTGACGAGTTGGCAAAAAAACCAAGAAAACTAGATCTTGTACTGTAAACAATTAAATAATCGTTTTGATAAATATCCCCCCCCCCCCCCATTGAAAATATCTGTGTACGCCACTGCTCCACACAACCGTTTTAAACATTCTTTCCGTCACGACCATAGTCAGACCACACGCGCGACACGATAAAACGCGACACGACGACGACGACGACGCGTAAACACGGGCGGCACATGCTATACATTATTATTATTATTATATTCGCAGCGCACCGCTATTGTAAGCGGCTGCCGAGTCGATCGAGCTTGATGGGGCCCTGGTACGCGCACCGCGAGACACGGCAACGGACCTGCTTCGCGGCGCCGACACTCTTGGCCAGCGGCCGCCGCGTGCCCGACCCGACCCGACCACGCCGACGACAGACTTGGTCCGGTGCTGTTCCCCCGGGCAGTCGGCGGCGTAAGCGAACACTTCGCATCCGTCCCGTCACGGCGGCACGACTTTTGTGCATGGGACCCTGGTAACCGGCGCCCGCCAAGACGTCGCACTGTCGTTTAACCTGTCAGCCGGACAGCGTCCACGGTCGGCGGCGGTGGCGCCTATCGATCAATCCGCCGCCGTGGGCTCTCGAGCGCCATCTGTACGCCGCCACCGTCGGTGCCAGCCGCCGCCGCCGTCGCACGCAGATGCCGTTCGGTCCGCAATTGATATTTTTGGCGGCGCCGCTTTTCAACGAGTTTCCGACGTTCGCTCGAAAATATACGACTCGTAACGTTTTCTATATTATTATTGTATATGACTTCGCGATAGTGCATACGTCGACTTCTCGTTTACACGGTTCGTACAGTGCCGGATAGGTAGGTATCGGTCTACCGAGTTTTTGGAGTCCCAACGATTACAGCTACAACTATGGCGCGATTTAATAATTCGATTCAATTATATTTTTTACCAATATCTGTACTGATTTCTCATTACCGTTTAAAAATAAAATTACGATCTGCAAACACTCATATCCGGCTCATATTTTGAGTGGCCCACCGAGATTTTCTCAGTATCTCGCCTGCTCAATCCGGGCCTGGATTCGTATGGTATATAGTGAATAGTGATTGATAACATGTATTTTGCCAACGCAAAAGCATATAATATTATGATGGTGCTGCACACAGGTGCACCATCAATTTTATCTACGCGAGTGCAATAAAATTACCCATTGACATAGCAAATGATATTATATTGTTTTTAAAGCGTGTGCACTGGTACAGCAAACGATGCATCTGACAATTTATTTTGGATTTAGTTTGTTGGTTAAAACAAAAAAATTACCAAGTATACCTATAGTTAACCGCTTTGCCTCACGGAATACAGTAGCCAGTAGATGTCGAGTGTATCTCGTCATTGAGTATAAGCGACTGTATAGTGTAATGTACCTATGTGTTAAATTAAATGATAAATAATTGCATACGAAAAACGATTCTAATCTGTCAGCCTATAATCCATACTAAGAATATTTAATTGCAGTATAAAATAATATGTTTATTACTATATTACAATTGTAATTAATCTATTTTACTTTAATTATTAAGGTAGGGTTGAAATTCCAAGTACTATATATTACATATTATTCGTTTTTGAATTACCATAAAATAAGAATATCGATTTTTGAAAACTGCATCTGTGTAGTCCTAACCCACTAACGTACCAACTAGATTCACTTTCCTACCAGCAAAAAAAAAAATCGAAGTTGTAAATCGAAGTACTTTTATTGCTTCAAAAGGTGAAGACAGACAGACACAATACGCATCATTGTAAAATCAATACATCTATCTCTTCGCTCAGAATCTTAAACTGATAATATGTTCTTATATCTTTATTTTATAACTCTAATATTAAAACTAACTTGTAACAACAGCTAGTATCCAACTACAACACAACATTGGAACTGTTGGGCGAAAATTTGCAATTTTATAGTTTGTAAGACGAGATGAGCACTAAAGATTTTTGTAGAAAATATAAACGTAACAAGTTCAGTTATCTGATTTTGAGTTTAGAATGTTTAGATAGTTTGGTTGGTAAATAGGTACTGATAGAATTCGAGCACATAGATATATATATTTTATACCAATATTAGTAAAACAAGATGAAAATAAGTATAATATTTGATCGGAGTACCGTACAGATGTATAATGAAATAGTAGGGTTCTCACTGTTCTGAACCATGGATTTATTATCATTGTACAAAGTCACTTTTTTAAATCGAAATAAGTTTTTTTTATAAACATCGTTAAAATTGAAATTCGTGTTATCATATTATGGTATATACTATATATAAGTATATATATTATGAGACTATAGGTATATATTTTGTCGACAAATATATATTATATTTTTTCACAGATTTAATAAATGACACAAAGTACGAGAAAAACCGGAATCAAAGACATTGATCGATCATCGTCAAAAACGCCGCTGCCTCAACTAATCTCAGCAAATTTTTGTTCGGTAGACCGAATTCTAATTTATGATACCATAAATATCTCGTTGGTTGTAATTCAAAGAATAAATACATTATTTTATTTGATCGTTCATACAATTTTAAGCGCACGAATCGTGTTTTTTTTTTAATTTTACGTTTCAATAAGTTTGTATACTCGAATCAAACATATAATCATCGGCTATCGATAAATAATTTAGTACCATAGGTGCTATATTATTGACCTATATAATATATAATGTATATGTTTTTAGATTTTACGTATAAAAATAATAAATCCTTTTAGTTTTTGAGGATTTTTTTTGAACAGTAGTTTTCAGCTCTGCATTAAACTAACCACTTTACACGCCTCATTGCAACTTTGGTGCTTCGACAGCATTATTCAAAAAATACGTTTGCTTTGACTCAAACCAATTCTGAAATATAATTTTATAGTTGTAACTTGTAACTTATGATAAATCACTACCTATATAGAAATCGAAAGCGAAAAGTTATTCTGAAGAAGAGGTTAATCATTGATATCATTGCTATCATTGCTTTAAATATAAATGCAATATAAATTATAATCTTTATAGAATAATAATTTCCTAATAACATTTTCAAGAAATTAGTTTATATAATAATATTATAGTATGATGATACATTCTAGAAGTAGATACATTCAGTACTTATTTCAGTACTTATTGACCATATTGAATAGAATTTAGAGCTGTTAAATCAAAAAGAGTTGACAAGGGATTGCGTCTAGGTGGGTCATTGGTAGGGCTTACATTTTAAAACAAAATTTCGTTTTACGTTATTGACAATTATTATTTAAACGTTTTACATTTTTTGCGCTTATCTTTATTTAGAAGTAATATGTTATACAATTGTTGAGTTTATGATTATTCAGAATTTAAACGTTATGCAACTTTTGCGTTTTTCGTTATATAGAATGAAAACATAACACAATTTTTCCGTTTATCGTTAAAAATAATACCTACATCTAATCTGGGAAATGGCCCGAATACGGAACATAATAATTTCTTGGATAGATTGGTATGGAAAATAAATAAATCACGTGGAATAAATGTTTCTACGAAATCAATATTATAACTTTTAAATAAATACCTACATATTAAATTATTTCGTTTTGCGTTATTTTTTATTTAATGATATTCTATACCTATATTACGTTTTGCGTTATGCTTTGTTCAATGATATATTATACATTTTGTTAATCGTTGTTTTGTCTTATGGCATTTAATTATTTTTGTTTACCGTTTTCCGGTTTAGTTAAGTTTACAAATTGCAATCATTTTTTGTCTTATATAACGTTTTAATAATAACGTTTGCAAATCCTGGACTCACGGGTGTGTTAAATCGTTAAATTTACCGATGCTTTGTAGTAGGTTATTCGAATGTAATGCTAAATTAAAGCATATTATGAAAAACAATAATCATTGGAATTTAGAATTAATACATCATAATATTATTCATATTATATTGACCAAACTGAATTTTAAAGAAATAGTCAATTATTATCCAAAAGTTTCTAAGTTTTTTAAAAGGCTATTTATATATATACATAACCTTCTAAATTTATAATAGGTATCTTAATATTTAAGTCCGTGGTAATTATTTTGTATTATGTATCTATACGATTAAACTTATACTTTTTTTTAAGCGTTAATTATAAATAATACTCTACCTAAGCATTTTATAATAACGTTTAAAGCAAAATATACAAGTACCTATACCTACATACGTTTAACAAACAAACAAACAAACAAAAAAATTAATAAAGACTGCAGTGCAGATAAGTATAAAAGTTTTAGGAATTTAATTTTTGGTCCAGCCGTAAATATATGTCCAAATTTTTAACTTAAGAAGGCAAGTTAACTTTAAGAAATGTCATCATACCATATTATTTATTAATAATACTACGATACACATTTGCTGTTGCTTGTTGTACTCCTCACACAAAATATATACTTCGAAGGTTGTACGCATACAAATTTGTTCTCTTTAATTTACATAATAGCAACATTTTTTTGTTTTTTAAATCAAATTTGAAGGATTACAAAATATAAGTGCGGATGTTTAGTTATGCAACATAATATAGCGTATGATATACATATTACATAGATACATTGAGATGCGCCATGTTCATGTTTATTTTTAGATTAAATCTTAAGGCACTATTAATTTATTACGTAAATTCAAGTAGTCACTTTTGTAAGATAAATCATCGAATATTTTATTGAGAAAACGTTTTTGGTTACACATTTTATTTTATATTTTGTTATGTTTTTTATAGTCAGATTGGTATTCACTATTATGACTATTTGACGTTCGGCGGTATATAATTTCTGTATAAATATAATAAACGTATATAATATATTATATATAGTTCTATAGTTGACCTGGCACGTGTATACGATATATGTATATATATATGGTTATTATTTAACATTACAATTATGTGAGGGTAGTGCAACCGCGCCCAAATTGATCAAAATCGGCAACGCAATAATTAAACCACCACACCCTTTGCAGGATGCAGCTGCCAATGCATACTGATATAAAGCATATATAATCTATACATATTATTTATATTTGATGCACACCGCATCGCCTAAATTTGCTCGTGCAGTCGGCGGGTGCATGGTAGTGACACGTCATATCTAGTGCAGAGTTATGTAGAATTCAACTAGCAAATCGAAGAAATACAAACATATGAATAATTGTATTTGCAAATAGATTTTAACGACCACGCAATAATATATTATTATTACCCATACGCTATATAAGCCACCACTAAAACGATGTTATTATAATAATTATGATCAATACATTCAAATTCAAGATTATCATCACGCAGGACAATAATTAAAATCAATTTAGGTCTATTTCATCCTTAAAAATAATAATTGTCAATTGTCACAATGTCCCTGTCGACTTTAACGTCACTCGTGTACAAACTACAAATGCCGTTCTGCCGTCACAAGTCACAACCTATAATATTCGGTCGAAAATATTTAGTTTATACCAACATATTATATTATTTTTTGAATATCTCTAGGTTTTAGATTGTGCACACGTTTCCTTACTCGAGAAAAGCCCCAAAATAATTTTCATCACACGTCTACAGACACCACAATAAAACGACATTTTACTAAAAAAACATGTTCGAGAACTTTTTACAATATGCTGTATACTCTTGGGTTGTACTTTGTGTGAATGAGTTTATTGCCAAAATAACCTTAATAAATTGTACTAAATGTTAAAGTATAGTCTTTCTGTTTAATTTCCTCAAACAGTTTGAAAAATACATGATTTTTCAGACTTTTTCTATAATATATTTTTGTTCAGATATTTTTAACGTCCTACAATATTAATTATGTGTCCTACACAGCAGTAATCAATAAGTTCTCAAATATTTATTTCGGCGAACAAATTTTGTTTTGACATATATTAGCTGGCCATCCTCGATTCTTATACAATATTACAATAAACCAATAATATAATATGCATATTAGAGTATTAAGATATAAGAATAATAATTAAAATGCAGGCTTTGTAAAATGTCTATATAATCGCGCAACAGTCAACTAATCAGAAATTAAGCGTGATTAAGTGAATAAATGTGTGAATAAACCCTCTTAATATTTTGAGAGTGTAAAATTGCTCATAATATCACTAAACTTGCCAACATCGAACCCATTGCAATCGTGATTTGGTGTGTAGACTATAATCGCAGATGCATTATAAACAATAAGCCCACATATTTTTTTATCATCGTTCCACGCCCACCCTTACTGATAATTTTTTAATTATCATTTCATTATAATATAATATAATTTATTTATTATTATTATTATTATTATAATTTTTTAAAAACATTTTGATAATGTAGCATTCAACAATTACTATAGATTGACCAGTAATCGCAAACTTCACTGTGTTAAAAAAAGCATAACAATACTTATTATAATTATTATTGGTGCATCGTATATATGTAAATATTGTAATATTAAAAGGTTATAATATAAAAAATATTGCAATATTATGATCATATGGCATAACGGATATAGGCTAATCAATAGGGTAGCAATCACTATAATATAATCAGATACTCCACGGTCTACGATTCATTTATCCAATTTCCCATAAAGCAATAAAAATTCTTTTTAAATGCATTTAAATATTCAAGTTATGATCACATAAGGTGTTCTGGATTAGTAGTTATATTCTGTTATCCAGGTTCACGACTTTTTTACGGAATTTTACGGAATTTTATAAGTATAGTACGTTAAAATGCATATTATATTAAAGTATGATTTAAGTGATGGTAATTAAAAATAAATTTTGTTATAGCTACATTGAAGATAAATTGCGTAATCTGTAACATTAATTAAAAAGAAATATAATATTTTCAAAAATAATACGAAAAAAAACAATTATAAAATATGTATTCCCATTATAATTACGGCTATAATAATAATAACTACATAATTATTGTCGAACAGCAAAACTGCAGTTCATCATAATTTATAGTAGGTCCTCGAGAAAAAAACGCAACCGACATGCGTTTCTCGGCGTGTGACTCTCGCCACTTCAACATTAAAATAATAATAATTACAATAATAATAAGGCAGTATTCTTACACGCGGCTATGTTCGCATTTTTTTCTCGTGAAACTTCTGATGATATAATAGTAGTACACGTGCGGTTCGGGATCGGGATAAGACGTGTATATACATTATATATTATATTATTATATATTTATATGTGTATTATAATATCATTATAAAATAATATCGAACGGAAGAGAGAGGTCGTACATTTTTTTCTATTTCGTTATTATATATTATATATACGACACGTCGACACCGCAATATATCAATATTCAAACATGAAAATAATAATATAATATATGTACTTAAATACAAGGCGTTTCAAAAAAAATACCGAGCTACACAAAATGTATAGTTTTCTGAAAAAAAAAATCTCCGAGGCATATTATAAACACGCACGCACATCATATTATACGCATCGTCGACTAAAATATAACTTTCAATCGACGCCGCCGATCTGACATTTAGGTAAATCATAATTGTCTGCAATTGTATAAATTATATACATCATATTTTTTAAATTTCTCTGGGCAAACTATTAGTTTTACACTTTTGTTGTATATAATATTATAAATGGCTATATTCACGTGTTCTTCAATTATTTATCATTCGGTTATATTCATCGCTGAGGAGCGGTCATTATTGCAAATTTGTTATATTGTTTTCAAATAAACAGCGACGATTACGAAAAATCCGTTTTAATGTTACTTGTTACCTATAATTATGTGTTTGTTATAATTGAGAAAATAATTACTCCATACTTAATTATAGAATATAGGTAAGATTGTAGACGATAAATATGTAGACTTCGTATTTATTTATGCGCAAACGGGTTTGTTTTGTAAATGTGAATAAAGTTGAGAAACTATTTGAAAAGTTCTGCTTTCTAGTCCACGTTATTTTTAAAAATTGTCAGTATTGTATATTCGTATGTCTAATAAATATAATAATTTTCAATTTTGGGTATTAATAGAACTAAGTGAATTAAATGCAAAATTAACACCAAGTTACATTTAGTATATTTTGATAAATATATATTTTTTTTCACTAATAATGATTTTATATAGGTGACTAAAAACTGAGTTCCACTCATAACCGTTTTTCGAATGACTTGGTAATTACAAAATATGTTTTCAACATTGATCTGGCGTCAAGATCATGACGTATGACACACAGTATAACAATCTGTGCACGTTTATATAAAAAAAAAAAATTAGTGGTGAAATCGGGTGGAGTTTTCATAGAAACGTTTTCGAAAAATCGATTAAAGTTTTATAAACTGTATATAATGGCGTTTATAGTTGCGTATACTATATGTATATACGTATGCTTGCGTGTGACTATATAACTTACTTCCCAGCCGCACGCCAACAAACACGTAGATTGCAGACTCCGCCGCCGCCGCGCCGTGGCAAAATGTCATTATAAGTTTTCGGAACTTTGATAGTCGACTGTTCGAAAACGATTTGATGAAAATTGATACGATTCGACCGCTATGACATTATCGCGGCGTAATAGTATACAATAATACTGTCATTACGACGGTACGATTATTGCGTAAACTGCTATAGCAGCGGTGCATATTATAATAAAGCAGTGGCGATAACGGGTCGGGTAGGGCCACGGTCCTACCTGAAAATGCCTGGCCCTGCCCCTGGTTTGACCTTTAACATGTAATAATATTAAGTCATTATTCATAAGCAGGAAAAAACAATTTTTGTTCACCGTATACGTAATTAAGAATAATATTATACTATACTTTATATTATATTATGACAATATTGATAACACTACCTATAGGTACCTCTGGTACCTATTATAGAACGAGTACCTATTCGTATTTCTAATTTATTGGTATTACCACGAATTAAGACACCATATGGACCCAAAAATGCAAGATATTTACATAATTACATCACCATTCAATACGAAATGAAATCATTCATATTTTATATTATTTTTCAACCATGGCTGATGAAAATAAAGATAATGTATCTGTTACGGGCAAAAGTCGAAATTGGGCAAACCTCAGAAATGCCCGGGCAAAACGCGAACTGCCCACAATCCTTGGGCAAAATGCCATATTTCGGCTTTTAGTCGGGCAAACCTATAGTTATGACCAATCTCATTTGGTCAAAACCGTATCCTGACTTTTATCGGTTCCATGTCATAATATCTTCGGTCAAAATATCTTTTGTGAAAATATCTTATGACAAAAATGTCTTTGGTTAAAATATATTTTAAACTGATTTTTTTAAAAATGTTAATTCATATAATTTATTTATTTTATTTTTATAAATATATTGTGTACAAAATATATAATAATTGTTTAATAATAAAGTGTTAGTAATTAGTATGATCCTTATAAAAGGAGTTTTTGCAATAAGTAGACTAGCAGTTATAAAGATATAAAATGTCGATAATATAATGATAATACCTATGTAATGCAATGGTTCACACGGCGATAGCACCGATAGCACTACCGAAATAATATATTTGATTATATAGAGATAAATTAACTATATATTTAATATAAATTAAAATATTTTTTGACCAAAGACATTTTTTCCATAAGATATTTTTACCAAGATATTTTGACCGGTCACCCTTTTATCGTTAAGGCAAAACTAAATAATCATAAAATAAATATTATTGTACACACTTTACAAATTGAAATTGAATTACACTTAAATAATAATACAAATATAATGATATTAAGTACTCGTATAAAAATAAACAAATAATAATAATAGGTACTCTTATAATGTTAAAATAAAGAATTATAAAAAATTAATACATTTAAACCTCATTTGGGCAAAACCATAGCGTCTTAAATAACTAATATTATATACAAATAAATAATAATCATAAAATATTGTAAAAATATAATTGAATACACATAAATAATAATAAAAAAAATATATAATATTTTTGTTTATTTGTTGTTACACATATTAGATTCATGGCATTTAGAACTACACAAAATATTTTGTTGTTTACATTTGCATCTTCTTGTAATGCACTTAGTTTTGGAAGAACAAAAAATAAATCCTTGTCCTCCAGTTAATGAATTTTGAACACTAGCAGTCCTCAATGGTATTTTGAATTTCGATATTCGGTACATCATCAATTTTATTAAGTTTTATTCAAATTTAGTTTTAAAATCGGACGCACACATTTCGTTAGCCATTGCTAAAAACGTACTAATGTAAGCTCACAAAAATACGAACTACAGTACAATATTGTACCATTTATATAATGTGTATTTTGTGTAGGTACCTTTAATATAACGAGTTGATAAAATACGATAACAACTATAAATTAACAAAATACGTGTGGTAATTTATAATCGTAATAAAATCGTACGATAAAAATCACTATTTGCATTTAATATTAGCAAACGACAAAAGTCAGTATACTGTTTTGCCCAAATGAGGTTGGTCATAACTAGGTTTGCCCGGTCAAAAGCCGAAATATGACATTTTGCCCAAGGATTGTGGGCAGTTCGCGTTTTGCCCGGGCATTTCTGAGATTTGCCCAATTTCGACTTTTGCCCGTAACTATCTAAAACAGAGCAACTATATCGATAGTGATATTTTTTTCAAGATGAAATAAAAGAGAGACATTTAAAATCTTAAAACTATAGCAATAATTAGCTCATACCATGTACATTTTTTTTTGCTTAAATATCATTTTTTAACGGCTTACCTAAAAAAAATCCTGGTGTCTCAACTGGCATAATATAGTGTAGTGATAGCTATATAGTAATGTAGAAAATAAGTCGCTGATGTAGTATCAATAAGAAAAGTGTGCACCGACGAGTGGAATTGTGTAAAATTAAACGGAAAACGCCTTGCCGATTATGGAGGAGACGTGCGAACATTATTATTATTTTAACCATCGCAAGACGTCATAATAAAATAATAATTATACGGTGGAATGACTTTAATCTACTAAAATATTAAAAATACATTATATAATTAATGTGCATCATATAAAATAAAAATGTACCGTCGACAAAAACTATATCTATACAGATTCCGTCGCTTATTATGGACACACCCTGTATACCTATGTATACTTATAGCGCGCTCGCAGTATTATTCTCGTACTGCAGCAGGCGAAATAGGACGCGTATATTTCGCGGGGTATAAAGTTACACCGCATTAGTTTCCCAGTCGATAAGGCTATTTTCTTTCTGCAGACATATAGATGATTTCGGAACATAAGGGGAGGAATATCTTTATACTCAAGTTGAGAGTATTTCGTTAGTTTCGAAAAAAAAATGAAATTTGTTTTTCTGCACGTTTCTTTTTTTGAGAGATTTATCGAGAAATTTATCTACACTGCAGTCGCACCATAATCGTTATTCGATTTTTCTAAAATGTTGGCTGCAGATGTAGACGTAAAAACGGCGATCGGACTACCCGCCATAATATAATATATAGGGCTGGGATTTCGTGCACTTTGTATTTTGTTTCATGTATTTTTGAATTATGTTAAGAAGTTTTTATTTTGCATTTTTTTTCATTTTTGACAATTTTATAATTTTTCTACAATTTTTCATTTCTTAAAGCATTTTAGGGATTTTAGGGCATTTTTATTAGAATCCGGGGTTTTAAATTGTATTTAACGTTTTTGCAAAATCGAATTTTATTAATAGTCATTTTTCGAACTAATCCGGCGTACGACGTTAGATTCAAGATTACGAGTGGTGACGGAAAATTAAATGAGAATAATAATTTTTTTCCGATTAAACGTCTACTCAGTGTAGACTTGAATTGTGCGGTAAACTTTTTTAAAATTCAATAAAAAAATATTTTTTGATTCAAATTGCGTATGGAAAAAAAAAAAAATTAAAACTTTTCCGAGTGCATTTTATAGTTGCGTTATTTTAATTTTTAGGTCATTTTCTGGGTTATTATTATGGGGCATTGCGATTTGCGAGTCCTATATAGTATTATATAATAATATCATATAACGCCCGCCGACTACGAGGGCAGCAAACACCGCTTGGCGGCACACCCCGTATATACGTCTGTATATGTATATATAGCGTGTGAGAATAACTAGCGAGCGGAAACGATAGCGAGCAACCGGGTTCATTTTTTCCGTCTCCCGCAGCGGGAGATACAATAATAATAATAATAATAATAATAATAATACTATTATTAATTCCACCGAGTTCCCCCGTCGTCGTATATAATAATATTGCGTCGTCGTCGCGGTCGTCTCCACAGCAGCAGCAGCAGCAGCAGCCGCCGCGCCGCCGCCGCCGTTTCCCTTCGCCGGTTATCGCGCCACTGCGGCGCATATATTACATTTATATATATTATATATATATATACGTTCGGAAACTGTCACGCGACTACCCGTAGTAAATTTTACGGGAACTCAAAAATATTAATTAAACTCGTATTATATAATACCGCTGCACAGTCGACGCGTAATAATAATAATAACAATTATTATTATAATAATAATCGATACGGCTGTTACATATTATTATTATTATTATTCTCACCGCCCTCAATAATAACGATCTATATATATATATATATTATGCGTATATATATATAAATATTATATTATATTACACTCCCGTCGTCTGCTTCTGCAACAGTAACAGCAGGCAGCGCACTGTCATCACGCGCGGATGATAATAATTAATTAATAATAATAATAATATAATAATATTCTTATATTGCACACGCGACGCACTCGTAAATCGACCGAGGTGGACACATTCATTGGTTTCCCGGTACACGCGTGAAGTCAAAGAGTGCAGGTGAACAAAGTACTGCAGACAAAACGGGATCATCTACCTATGAATAAATATACGAAATATTGTCAAAACGACGGAGATCTGCTGGAAACTTAAATTGTATTCGTTGGACGCATGATGCGATTTCGTTTTGATAATAAATAATAATAATATTTATTTACCATCAAAACACTTTACATATAATATATTATATACAATTATAATAACGAATAATGATTATGGATCTCCTCTAAAGCCTATGGCTGTGCGAGAGGAGAGAGAAATACTAAACTAAAGACTAAAGTTCTAGTGATTAAATATAGAAACATACATAAATATTATAATTTATCTACCTATGTATAAAAACGGAGGGAAAAATTAATGACAAGGTGGAGAGCAGGGGATGACTGCCATTGAAAAGCTGTTATTTGGACAGTTTTGCAGATGACTATATACCCTACGCGGGGGTGGGGAACATTTTTCTGATCACGTGCCAACATTTTGAAATCAAAGTTTTAAAAAAATTTCACGTGCTAGGTACATGTCCATAGGGTACTTATACAATTTTTCCCGAGAAGATGGGTTTTAAAAAAGTTCAGTGAAATTATATTAGTATCAGTTGTGTACCTATTTTGTTACTCTTAAAATATGTTTTAATGAAACACAAACGGCATTAGCTTTAATCAACAATGTATGATGCCTACACATTTCGATTTGAAATAATTCATTGTGGAAAATAAACTTTCACATATTATTATTTGTAGGTTGACAGCGTTGACGCGAATATTGAGTTTATTAATTGGAACGAGTCTCCCTTTTTAAAAGTATACATAATGTTATGTCTGGAAGCAGCGAGTTTCAAACTTCTATAACTGCGATGAGTTTATTTTTTAGAAATAATAAATAATTCTGTTTCCTATTTTTTTTTTTTCACTAAACGCAAGATTAAACAACGAAATGAAAATATTTTTGCGTGCCGTGAAAATTTGGCCAACGCGACACATTTGGCACGCGTGCCATATAGGTTCGCCGCCCTCGCTATATATTATAAACTATTCAGGGAGGAAATTTCCCTACCCATTTATGAAGGGGAAAAAAATGAATATAGATTAGCCGACGACGGAGCTGAACAATAATAATATGGTATATAGCAGCGCGACAAGGCTAAAAAAATATATAATATTATATTAAAACTCGAGCCCGGCGAAGAAATCGTTGTAATATTGTGCGAGTCTCTCTCCTTTATTATGTTATGCACATATACGGGCGTATCGTATATATATTGCACGCCGCTCTTACATATTATATTATTGTGTGTATGTGTATAGATATATATACATACGCGGACGAGATAATATAATATTTTAACGCGTGTTCCACTGTATAATATTTCGCGAGTGCATTACAAAAGTGGCGCACAATATTATTATTATATGTATATGTATATACATATCTACCGACGCGTGTATATGTATATAAAATATAATTTGCACATTTAACCCGTTACACGCAACGTGTATTATTATTATATATGTACAAGTCGTGGGATGTTATTATTTCGATTTGCCGAGCGCGAAGCGACGCCGCGGCGCCGAGTGTCAAACACTCGAATAACCGGCGCGTGTTTAATGGTCTCCGTTTAGTGTTTACGGATTTGTATTCTATATAATAATAATAATAATAAAAATAATAATAATATGAACTCGAACGATGCATTGGCGCAGTTGTATAATATATGATAACTGTACATATAATATATTACATATAGGAAAGGGGGCGGTGTGATGCCCTCGCCAAATTTCTTCGATCACTATATTTGTATGTACCTATTTTGAAAACCCGCTTTGCCATGTACGGTGTAATATAATATACCGATTACCTTATAATATACACCGCAGAGTTTCAAACAATCAACATTCAGCTAACGCTCAATTTTTAAACGTTTCTCGGTACAGACGATCGTTAAAACCTAAAAATCAACTTATATTAATATTATGGTCTATGTAGACAACTATAACGTGTTAACCAAAGAATCTGAAGAATTCAATTTACTTAAAAAAAAAATACGCGCGTGTATATCTATGTTAATACTTAAATACTAAGTGTATTATAATTTTGATTCGGAATCACTCCCGATAAATAAAACCTTGGTGCCTGAATTGCTTACACGGAAGGTATACATTTTTAGGTGTATATTTTTTTATAAAATGAACAGTGGATTAATATATAGAAACGAATACAATATTTTACGAACAAGATACCAAAGTAGCATCAATGTCAAAAATAGCATAGAATATTATGAACTTATTATTGTAGTCGAGACAAAATACTATCGATATAGGCATGACGTATTAAGTTAAACATTAAGAGGACGCAACACTCACATATTGTGCTGGCTTCGTCTTACAAACGTATTTACAACATGGCAAATCTTCGTTCACAATAATGCATTTTTATCTGTTATTTTTAACCTTAGAATAAATTGGCATACCTACTATGTAGAATTATTTAAAGGTAATATAATATTGTCTAGGGCACCGTGGAGAATATTATTGATACTTCGATTACGAAGCAAGTTATCAACATTTTAAAACTGTACATTTTTTTGTTAATTTTAAAACCTAAATATCATAATTTTCTTCGAAATTAAAATATTAATAAAAGCCTGGGAGATGCCATTTAATTGAATAATGGATAAATTTACTCGCGGATTTTAAAAGTAACAAGTAAAATGGATTATTATGAACCTATTTGACATGTTGTGTACGTTAGACGGAGACAACCACTGCGGATGCTGCGTCCTCCTCCTCCTCCTCCTCTTGTGTCCGTCGGGCGTGTGTGTACTACGCTTGTGTGTTCAGCCGCCGCCGCCGCCGCCGCCGTCTTGTATTGATGGGATCCTGGTACGTTAGTGGCGCCTAGGTAGACCGAACGATCGTCCTAACCTCATTGTCACTTTCACTCTTTAGTCAGGAATGAAAAAAAAAACAACGATTTAATCGAACGGTTTTTTTTTTGAACATTGTTCTATTGTTTCTTTCTTTATATTATTATGTATATTTTGTTTTGTTCAACAACCGCGTTCTTTTAATTATTTGTTTTAAAATCTGTTTAATGTCAACGAATATACAAATAACAATTTAGTTTTAACATCACATTTACAACACATTTATACTTTAATTACAATACAACAAATTAAGATAGGATTCATTGGAGTGTCCGTAGGAATTTGAAATACCAGTGATAAATCGTTGCACTTAAAAACGGAATGGTTCTGAGCGGAGATTTTGTTAACGTCAGTTGTTACATTTATTTACGTTTTATTTTATGCGTTTTTCACCATTTTGTTCTTTTTTTCACGATCTATTGTCACATTTTAATAATAATTTTAATAGCATGGTTATAACATGGTATAACATGGTATAACATGAAGTTTAATCTGTATCACTGTATCACATCTTCAGGACTGAGGATTCAATATATCATAATACAATATTGTATATTATCTTATCACCGTTAAATAAAATAAAAACTTAAAAACAAAATTCTATAAATAACTTTACAACTCAATACAAAAATATCACGTTTGTTTGATTTTCAATCAACAGAATAATTAAATGCTACATAAAACTGTGAAGGTAGGTACAGTGGAAAAACGGATCCTAAATTTCTAACCAAATATACACATAATACACTTAATAATAATTATTATTGTTGTTTGAACAAGTGAACAAGTATAAAATAATACTACCGAGAGAGTCTGGGACTGCCCGATAACCTGTACGAAGCCCTCAGCCCAACCCAGGACAACACCAACCAAGTAATCGCATTCCTCAAACTAACCAATATGTACAACCTAATTTAAGGACCCATCTCATTCTACAGTGCAATCAATTATAAATCGACATGTATAAACTAATCTTAAGAACCTCTGTCTAATAACACTAAATTTTGTACCTATAACTAATATTTTTTGTAAGCTAATAACCTTAGCAGTTGAAGCTGTACCATGAAATAAAAAAAAAAAAAAAAAAAAAAAAAAAAAATAATACTATTTACTTTTTCCGCCAAACATTTTAAATTAAATGTATAAATGTCGTAATAATAAAATATATATATAATTTTTTTAAGAAATAAAATAATAAAATAAAAATTATTTTGCCAGTAGTGAAAAACGATGGGTTGGGAAACTTCTAAGTAATTTTGAGAGTTACATGTATTACTTAGTATTTTATTATGCCTATGTGTAAGTATCGAAACATACTAATATGTATATTATAATATATATACAGCATTAAATTTAAAAATAATTTCTTTGTTTTTTGAAAAATGTAACGGTCTAAATAATGATAAACGCAAAAATTGTATAACGTTTGGATCGTAAATAACGTAAAACAAAATTTTGATTTCAAATGCAAGTTCTCATAATTTATTAATATAATATGACTGCTGTTAATATGAAAACCGGATATCCGATAGATTGTATTAGTCTGTAAATGCCGTCGTACCTATGTGGCTATGTCCTATATTTTACTACCTATTACTGTGTGCTAAGCAAAAAAAATAAAAATAAGTTCTATACGGTCGTACGACATCTGATAGGTTTATCAATTTTATAAACAATTTTTGTAGAAAAAATACTATTGAAATTACATTAAATAGACTATAAGTACAATTATCGTTCTTTGAAAACCCCGTAAGTAACAAAAACAAATTAGAAGTACTAAAGTAAGAACTCCGCTTTTACTAAGCATATAAATGCCGTAAATATTTTTATAGATGTGGCGTTTTCGCAAAATATTTTCATGTTCTACCCAAGTTACAACATTTTATATGATAATAAAATGAAAAATACAAACCGGCACTTTTCTCAAAACTAATATATTGGTTTTTACAGCACTTTTGCTTAGCAGGACAGTATACCATATTACCATCCTATTAACAAACAGAGTGAGTACAAATCGTTCACTTGCTTTTCCCAAAGCAATGCTTTTAAAACGAATAAAAAAGGTCTATTGTGTACTAATAAATTATACGTTGGTTTTACAAACATTATATTAGCTGCATAATAGAAATAAGACGTACATTATTATTGAATTTACGGCATAACAATTGCTATATTATAATTGACGTCTTAATGGCAAATTTAAAACCACTTGTTGTCGACTTGTGGTGATTTTTTTTAAAATATAATATACTCTATCACATCTTATGTACATGGGATGTGTGTAATATAAATGTCATAATAATTATGTAAATATATTATATACTAATAATTCTTTATCGAATCGATGCGAAAAAGTAAATATTGTTTACGAGCTTACAACAATGTCAATTGTCGGTGATGTAATTTTGAAGACGAATATTAATATATATATGCGTATAAACCCAAGCGTAACGTATAGTTTTTCACTTATTATACAATTATAATAATATAATATAATATTTTTTTTTTTAACATTTATTTGAATATATACAATCTGTAATAGTAGTTACAATAAGCATATGAGCTGAAAAGTACAGTTGGCAGTGAAATCGGGAGGGGAGTAGCTACCCAGCAGTAACACTCGACGTGATATTTGTTTGGCTATTTTCTAATATAATTTAATATAATATAATAATGTCACATTGTCATGTCGAACTTTTGGACCAAAGTCGATCATAATAAATTAAATGGGTTTTAAATCATTAATATGACTTTTTATGAAAATTGAAGTTTAAAGTTGTTCGGCTCGTAAAGCCTAAAATGATCTATTAAAAATACTACACGGCCGTACCAATTATTAACCGTGGTAACATTCGTGTTCCATGTGCATTTTAACCTGGAGTTATGATTTATTAGTTATGACCTTAGGCTCTCTGTATAATTTAAATTATAAGTTCATCTAACTGTGGCTAGTTTTTATTTAACCAGCGATGTAGTGGCCCGGACAACCATGACCCGTAAGTCAGGTCTCAGTTGTAAAATAGTAACGGAGTATAGACAGCAACGAGAGGCATTAATGATAATTAATACCTATATTGTAAAATATGGTTGATTAAAATTTACATAAAAGACGTATGACGGTAACTGGTAATTGTTAACATACAATTGACCGTATAAAACTGACTAATCCATCACATGACACCGGTTGAGTTATACGTTCTATCTATGTATATGGGAGCGTGTCTATTAGCAGAATCAATATTATGATTATCTTATCACTAGGAACCGTGCCTTATGTTGAATAAATTGTTTTCAAAGTCCTTAGAAACAAAATTCAGCTGAGCTACCTTAAAAGTAGGCTCAACAACTGGATCTCTGAGCAGTCTGATATATTATTATGTATATGAAATATGAATATATTTTTTTAATAACCATATTCTTTTATTGTCATTACTCCTAATTATTTATTTATAGAACTTTCTGTTCCACAAAGTAATAGGGGTTTCGGGTTATTTGGGCTGTATTGATTATGTTTAACATGTTTGGTACAGAGTAAGGCGACGTGATCCTGGTTTAACTATTTCTAATTTTGCTTAAATTCAAGAGTAAGCAACTAAATTGTATAGTATGTTTAGTTACCTTTGATTTAATGATTCACAAAACTTAAAAATATTATTCTAGTATAGTCATTAGTCACACTATCTATAGGTACTGTATATACGTATCATTATTGTGTTACAAGTTACAACTAATAATAATCGCAAGTGAATTGACCGTGATGATTATTTTTTAATTGTATTATGAGTTCATTGCAAGTATCATTTCGAGTTGATCCTGAAAACAAAACATACATGGTTGAGTCTAAAAATACTTGTATTATTGTATTAAGAACCAATAATATTTTCAAATTAAAAAAAAATTTTTTTTAATAAATTTAAACAATTTGATTGACATTTATTAATACACACTTTTAATGCTTTATGGTTCTTATTGAAGAAATTTAACTCATGTTGGTTAGCATCTTTTAAATTATTCAATTCTTTTTTCAAATCGATTTTTAATCTGTCGTACCTAAGGTTCGCATCGAACAATTTTTTTTTTAATATAACATGTTGGTTTTCTATATCTTTTATATCCTGTTCTGTTATGTCATTTTTTTCATTATCCTGTAATAGCAATAAATAGAGTAGTACAATATTTCCAATGTGTTCAAAATTCAAACCTTCAAAAATTTGATTACAATTTATGAAATAATATATTTTTTTAATAGTTTAATACAATTAAATTGCACGTTCAAACATTCTAATAGTATGCACATGTGTCCATGTGGTCTATGATAGAATTTCTATCGTATAATAACTTTTACAAAGTAACTATATTATTTTTATAGATCATAATTTATATATATATATAGTTAAATGAAAATAAATGTTAATAATCATATCTACCTAAATTAAAAATAATAGTTAAAAATTTATAAGAAAAAAAGTTATTTCATTTTCGTTTGCCAGTTATTTCTGGTTCACCTATAATAGATACCATAATGTAAGTTTTTAAAAAAATATGTATTTAAATTTAGTAAAATTAATTTTTTAACATATACATGTTTTTGGGCTGGATACAACTAGTTTTTTTCGAGGCCGGTTTTCGTAAGATTTTCGTTATTATGGTTAGATATTTATTAATATTTTTTTTATTATTATTTATTATTTCAACTTTATAAAATCATACTAATTATGATTTATGATTCTACGTTTACCTACTTAACCTGCTTTTTTTTGTGAACATTATCTATACATATTAGTCATTACAATGTACTTACAGTATGTCAAAATGTTGTAGAATTTAAACTAATGAATATCATAATATAGATACAAAAAGTATATTACCTAAATTATACATTTTTAAAATCTGATAAAGTCGGTCTTTATTATTCATTTTTATCATATTTGACGGTAAAATAGATAATAATAGTATATAGGTATATTTATAAACGCGAACAAAATATAACTAACACGAGATGAGAGATGAGAGATCTGAAGGTGAGTGAGAATGACGAACCAGATTTTACATTTATACTCAAAATTAACTTACCAATGTAGTATGTTTAATTCTAAACATCAAACCGCTTTCGAATAAACGTTTATGAGCGATTATGCTTGAACTGTATTCGTTTCGAATTCTGACTAATAATTCACCTCGATCAATGCTATTAACGCACACTTGCCGTATCAGTTCATCTAATATAATAACATAATAAAACTTGAAATGAGCAATATTTTGTGTGGACACATTTTGTAATGTGGATTGTATTGGTCAAATTAATTAACAAATTAAGTTTAAAGCTACACAGTAACAAAAAAATCACTGCCACCGGAAGAGTACAGTTATGGGGAATAAAACATTTTTGGTATTAAATGTATCATTATAATTTAATAATATCAACATACAATTAACGTGATGAAATTCACGTACATTTCCTTAGGATTAAATGTTTGTTTGGTTGGTTGCATATTCTAAATCGGATATAGGTCACCACTTACCATATGATTACAACACGTATAAAATAAATCGCTCTGAATAAATATAATAAACTTGACTAAAATACCGTATATTTTTTTAATTTTAGTGAACTTTGTATTAAAATTAAACCATACATCGCTCGAATACGATTTACAGGTTTTGTCAACGGCCATGTATAAACAATGTTAAAAAACAATAAACATGTATACATTTAAATGATAATAAATAAATATAGCTATATAATAATATGTTGTAAAAAGTGTTCCTCATTATTGGTTAAAAAAATCAATGTGGAAATTAAAAAGTAATAAATATAGGTATTTTGAATAATTTTATGATTCGTGCTTGTTATTTATTATATTTAATATCATATACTAAACATTTTGCTACACTTAAGTAATTATTAACGATTATCGTTTATTTGCTATATAAGTATCTATATTCTATACGTATTATGTAAAATGTAATATTGTGGAACTTCGCTATCTCGAACTTGGAGTTTCTGATTGTTTGTTTCAGTCTCGAGGGACTTCCGATTATTTTGAATCACCTCAGTAACTTGAAGTTTCAATATGTCAAATTTTTTTTTCGGTCTCTCGATACTTTGAGATACCCGGTTCCACTGTATTAAAATTAAATTAGGCTTACTTATATTAATGAGACCTCTCAACCTCTGTATCATGTAAACATTGTAAGTTATATGCGATACCTACCGCAGTTTTTAATCTAAAACAATTTAAAATTAATCGATATAAGATTATTCCAGGAACGACCCCACACCCATTTGTAAATGGAGTAAAAACTAAAGGTATAAACTCAGTCGTTGTATATTATAGTTTTAGATTGTTTAGTTAATTAATATATTTATTTTGATGAATATGTTTTAAGAGGACGTATCATCCGAATAAGTGGAATTCGTCTTATATACTAACGCATAAACATTATATAGCAAGTTGTATACGTCCAGAAATCAGAATAATCCATTTTACTGTTGTTTTTAATATTGTAATAAATTTACCTATTATCAAATTTTAAGGTAAGAATATTATTTTTGAACCCCTCCTCCCATAAGTTTTTGTTATTTAAAAATGTTGTGTATAATTTAGTTCATAATTTATTTGTTCCTATACCTACTGATAAGTTGACAGTACAGTTGTCGTTAAAAAAAAAAAAAATAGTTAAAACAATATTAAGTAACATTTTTCATTTCCTGCACACATACAATTTTGTCATGCTTTATACATTGTGCATTAAGATAAGATCACGTTATTCATTATATTATGGTCCATATAATATTATGTAAGTATTACAAAGTAAAAAAAAAAAAAACTGTGCGTCACCGATGATAATATTTTTATATTTTGATAATAAGCCAATTAACTCTTATATTGGCCCCATGTCGAGGCTGCACAGGACATAATGTACATTTATAGGACTATATAGCGTACCATATAGCGTCCTCTTAATATATAACATAATAGTTAATTTAATAGAAACAGCGCGTCCGGAGTTAAAGTATAATATTATTATGACTCGTGCACGGAATTGAAACACGAAAACGATAATAATATCAGTGACGGCTCGTGGGGGCAGGTCGAAGGGAGTGCGACAACGTGGAAAAATCATCCGAGTCTTGAAAATAGAAAAATATAATACTAACACTCATACTTTTATGTAACCAATATTCGATTGCTTAAAACTCATAACTGGTTAATTATTAATTGTACAAAAAACGTAATGACGTTATCACCGCCGGATATAATGCTAGCGTATGAATTGAAAAGACCGAGGAAAAACCATATATTATTTTTATTATTAATATTTTATAGTTATTGTTAAAATGCTAAAACGTGGTTTAATTTGTTATCCTCAAGCACACGATCGTGCGTCGGAATGCGATTTTGGATTCTCGTATGACGACGGCTCGGACGGATTTTACTTGCCACTTGTTGTGCGTATCAGCGTATTGGATCCTGGTACTCGAATGCGGCTATATACGCGCGTCACCCACGATGGGAAAACGATTTCGCAACCCAAGAGGGAATTAAACAAGTCAATCGTCAGAACTAAAATATTACTTTTGCTTGAACTCGAACTATAAACTTTTTGACTACAATGTATAAAAGTTTCAGATTTTTAAAATTTTTTTTTTAGGAAAAAAAAGCAAGTGACTGCCGTCCGCCATCATAGTCTTATACTGTTATAGCCGGGGTAATACCGGTCACACAAAAACACATACAAAAGTATAGGACAATAGTATATACATTTCTAAAAATCATACAAATTATGATCAAAATAATATGTTATCTGTACAAAGATATTTTTATTGATATTTAGAATTACAAATTCAATTAAAAAGTCTTTTCTTTATTGTATTTTGTAAATCATAATTATTATAATAAACAAATACATAGGCCGTTATTACCCCATCAGTTTCGGACGTTAATACCCCTATCATACTTTTTTAAAATACAAATATTTACTTCAAAACCATAATATTTAGATACATTTTGAGCATATAATTGCAATCCTCTTGATATTTAGAAGTAACATCGATTTTGAAAATAAATTAAAAATTCTTATCTATGATTTTCAATTTTGAAAAATATTAGATAAAGTTATAAAAATTGATTACAAAGTTATTAGGAGGAAAAAATTCTGGTTATCAGTTTGAGATATCTAGTATTAAGTTTTAATAACAACATTTATCAAATGGCATGAAAATCTAAAATTTAGCTATCAGATTTCATGAGATTTGTTAGTGACCGGAACTACCCGCACTGGCCATCATTCCCCATCGTCCCCTGCATCAAAATTAATAGTGAAATTGTATGTTATTATTTTCTAATTTTAATGATAATAATGAACAATTTTTATAAATTTAAAATAAAATTGTAACTCACCCTTTTATTAATGTCTACACAAGGTGTGCGATCGTCCAAGCCACAACCCGCCACTGAATAATATAATAAATGAAAAATATCGTGTGAGTATAATACATTAATATATTATATTATTGTTAATGACGTGATGAATAAAATAAAACACAATATCGCGTCATCACGAGTATAAATTATAACCGATCGCCGACAAGTCACACCTGGCTTTTTAAAAATTTCACTCTTTATAAAATATTTTAATGAAATTATAAAAAATATATTTTTTTTATACCTATATATCCTGATAGACAATATGATTAGTACTGATTATTGATTATACAATTTACACAGTAAACATTAATATAATGAATGATTTATCAACCTTCATAGTCGTAGTTCAGGCATTGTTAATGGTTATAACTTATAACTTTATCAGTTATCTGCACTTCTTATTTAGGTCTGTATTATTCGTTTTTGAAGTCAAATTATGGCGTTAATTTTTGTAACTTGTATAAATGCGTTTGCTGTTTGTTAATAACTATAGGTCCTTATATATTAATATGTACTAATAAATAAATTTCAATGAACAATAATATGAATAACACTTTTTTAACTGTAATTTATAATATATTATAATTTTAAATTATATTATCAACAATTTTAAGTACCTTACAATAACCAATAGATACTTATTAATAAATGTATAACATTAAATACTTTTTATTTTATATTTTAAAATATGTTATAAATTTATGATGTTATATGATTTATGCTGATATGAAATTTGTGACTTGTGTAACACATCACGTCAAACTTTATGAGGTTTTATAGTTAAGTTTAAATTGTTTTATGTAGAAGGATAAAGCAACTTCTACATTGTATGTTAACGGTTTATCTTTGTTTCATACAATAAAAATACTTTTGAATATGTTCTCTCACTCAAAGATAACTAGAAAAAACAATTTTTTTTAAATTTAAGATTTATTTTTCACATAATTCTTCAAGAAAATAAAATAAATTTCATTTTTAAATTTGAAAACCTTAATAATAATGGTATACTCTGCTCTATTTAATAATATCTTATCAGCAGCATGTTTCGGATATTTTGGTGAAGTACAATAAATCCACTGCCTGGGTGGATAGAACTATGTGTGTGTTCAGTTTTTTCTTTTTATAATTTATTTATTCAAAATCTGATTTTTGGATTTCTTAAATACTTATAAAATAAATATAAGGACTATATTTTTAAATATTTTCGTTTTCTGTGCCATTTAAACAGTGCAGTTTTATAGCGATAGAAACTTATTTTATTTAAATGAGAACCACCCTTTTTTGTTGTAATTTGTTAAGCAACTGATTTTTTTGAACATTTTTATGTATCTAAATCCAAATTCTAACGAGTAGTTTTTGAATTATTTAAATATTGAGACTATGTAGATGACCAGGTAATTTTACCATAGGTACGTTACAGTATTAATTGATTTCAATTTTTAATATTTGTAAATTTTGTCTGGTATAAGACTAATTATTACATAGTTATATACTTTATATTTTATGTAAAACTATAGGTATTGTTAAAGTCTATTATCCTTAATACATACAGTGTAATAACTTACTAGTTTGAATTTTTTATTTATAGGTACCTACGTGTCAAAACGTTCAAAAACATTATATTAGTAACAATATACAGTAAAAGGGGTGATAATGATTAAAAAAAAAAAAAAAAAATTTGTCGGCTAAATCTAAAATTAAAAAAAGTTTTTTTTTTTTTTTTTGAATCAAAACTGCCAGAGACATTATACGAGATGCTAGCACCCACTCCCGAGACGACCATAAGACTACTCAATTTCATCAACACAACAGAACTTCGTCAACTGATGTAAATATTAGTACTTTAGTTAAAATAAATTGTAAATATAGGTAATAAGTAGAAATTAAGCTAGTATGTAAGCAATTAATATAAACCAAAAATGTAACGCTGGCTAATAACCACCGTAGTTGATGCCATAAAACAATTAAAAAAAAAAAAAAAAATGATTAAAAAAAAATAAGTTTGTGTCACCGCTGAATCCTTAATGGTATAAGAAATCTATATGTGAAGATATGGTTTTATTGTATTAAAAATTAAAAATATCAGAATTTTAATAAACTAATATTAAAAGGGGTGGGGGGAAGGGAGTCCTCGCTGCTTGGCCAATCACCCTGTTTATTGTGTACAGTAGATGATACGTCTTATTATGTCAAATGTCATAGATTACGTCTCGAATAACGAAATTGTAATCCCACCGAAACTCACATAGTCACATTACCTATACAATGAGCATTATAAATTATAATACATACCTAGCTTATTAGTAAAACAAGTTATTACTCTCGACAATTGGAATAAAATTAAAGGTTTTCTCGGTATCTCGAATCCAACGAAAAGACTACTTATTACTTACGGTTGAAATCGAAAATGTCGAATCGTAGACGGGGTGCCCATCTGTATAGCCTTATATATTCTTACGGCGATTTTACTAACGAAAATACATTGTAGGCGGAAACAAGTTATCGTAAAAAGCGAGAAAGAAATGTTAGAAAAATAATATTGCTAGAGGACTTAATGTCTAACCGAATAACGTTATGAACCGTCAATGCATTATGGATGGGTAAAGATAATTTTTAATGTTCAATAACTGGGTAATGAAAAAACGGGGATGACCCTTCGTTATTATTTGGACGACATCGATAAATGAATTATTTTTTTCTGTTGTTGTCTAATGATCTGTTTACATGGGCTAGTTTTTCACATTTTTATATAGTAAGAAAGCGCTGTTTAAGATATTAACGAAAAAAATGGCACGTTTTTTTTCTAAAGAAATACAATATTTTATAAACATTATGAAAAATTGAAAATATGAATTTTAACATTTAACTATTATGTCTGAGTGCCTGATAAATGATACCTATAGAAATATATTTTAAATGTTTATAAGTGTCAGAATTGTTTTCTCAAAAACCATGAAGTTATCTCAATATTCTCGAAGCTCAAACAGTTTTTTGTTCCCACCGAATCGAGATTCGTCGAGATTTTCATCGATTTACACTGTTGTGCGATAGTTAAATTTAGTTAGATAAATAACAACATGGGTAGCAGGTATCTATAAGTCTATAACTGCCACCAAAGATAGAAATTATTGCAATCTAGGTAAATGATCATTTAAATAACTTAAAATGTATTAATAATTATTAGTGACTTAAACAAAATTAATATTAGTATTCATATTTTCTATGTAGCTAGACACATATGTGCAACTAAATTAAGTTATAGGAAAAAGATGAAAAAAAAATTATCTCATTATTACTATAGGTACTTATTTATTGATATATTAGATATATTAGATTATATTTTTGATATATATGTCCGGATAGTCGTTAAGTTCAGATATGTAATTTTATATCTGACAAAAAAACAATAATTATCTGAGCACAACACTGCACCTTATTTTAACAGCTAAAATATATACCTACAGGAATATTATGACGTTATATAATATATATATCATGACATACTGAACGTCTGCGTGTACAATTCTCTCCTGACCGGACATACTCCGTGCATCCTGGCGTGCCAATATAATAGGTTGGACTTGAGGTCCTGGGCCAGGGCCAACACATGAGTCCGGTCCGATGGCTCGGTGGACGCGACCTGTCGCCACGTCTGGCCGCCTTCAGTCCATTCCACAGGAGGGTAGAGGTACTCTAACACTTTGTTGTACCTAGGGGGATAGCCGTCGTACTCGTCCTGCAAAAGACGGTGAAAGTATTCGACGAATGATATTATATAATACGATCGTTAATCGTAATTCTCGTATACGTTTCGTTATGAATCATCGCATAACTCTTATGATTATAAATAACAGACGGATATATTATGTAGATTGTAAAATAATGTTCATAGACTTTATTGGCGGCAGGGCCGGCTTTAGACACGATTGACGAGTTAGACGGCACAGGGCGGCAAAATAAGAAAGGCGCGTGAGAGGCATCCGAATTAAAATTTGAGAAGGGGTGACGGGTGCCAAAATAATTCTCGCACTGGGCGTTGAAAAAGCTAAAGCCGGACCTGATTGGTGGAGTATGCAAAAAAAAAATTGGTTCCCTATCCCACGAAAAAAAAAAAAAACGCAGCAATTAAATCACAAATATTATTGCCATTAAAATATAACACTTGTCGGTGATTTTTTTACAAGAAAATATATATAGCATACTCGTATGTATAAATAGTTCCATCTACTGAGTCAAATTTTTGATAACGTACTTTTTTAAAAAAAAGTATTGTGTTCAAAAAAGAGCCTTTGAGGGTATATAACGGGACCTTCCTTAAAATCGTTGAGTACGCAGTGGGCAGTGGCATACCCTGTGCCCCGCACTCCTATGATGATATTATAACCTAACAACTCCGTCGGACTGGACGACTGTAACTTTAACTGCTAGGCAATAGTAAACAACTCAGTAAAGGTTTTCAGACAATTTATATTCAAAAGTGTGTCTGTGAGCTGGACCCGGGTTTTTTTAAACAAGATATAATATGCAATTTTTATTTTTGAGAATCATTAAGCCTTTCGTATTAAATAAAAGACGATTCTCACCGACCACCAAACATGTTGTTTAGTTAAATATAAGAAACAATTGTAATTAAATATAATGATAGTGATTATAAGTATAAATCTGTGCATAAAATATAGTATTTGTTTAATGCAGAATATGACATATGGGCTCAGAGCTTAAAGGCGCTGTTTCAAAATATAAAATTGTTCAGGAGAATTTCAAAGTTTTATATATTCTTTCGAAGTAAATGATTTTTAATGATTTTCAAATATAAAAAAAATTATTAAAGTTGTTCTGTTTAAAGTTCTAAGCAAAAACTTTATATAACTTTTTCCTATTGAAACTTTATTTATAATCAATACAAGAAGCCTAATAATGTGATAAGTAATAAATGTGATAACAATAGATAGTAGATAGATTTGGTTTGACGGGCGTGAGTGGGCAAAGCGTATCAAAAGTTACTCCTATTACTTAATCAAAATTTAATGTAAAAAAAAAAATATTGCAAAAAAAACAGTTAAGGACCAAAAAGTTATATAAAGCTAGAACTGTTTGGTTGTTAATACATTATATTTTTTTCACTTAATTAGAATTTTTTCATCCTGAGTTAAATGTATGTTTAGCGGGAAAACAAAATTAGATTAAACAAGAGTTATGTAAGTACTTCATAGTTCATATAAGAACCAAAACGATGATATATTGATACTACAATTTATAGATTTTTTATTTTTATGATAAATGTACAATAATTAAGAATATTATTATATTATTATGTATTTATTTTGTATCGTTGAGAAAACGAATATGAATTCCTTTTTTTTGGCTATCATTACGATTATAAAGACTATTCTTAGTTACCACTCATTTATTTATCATGTAGATAGAAACTATTGGTTATAACAATATTATAGTTAAAAACCAAAAAGAGTGTATTATTTATTAAGTAACACATTTGAAACTTATGTTGATTTAAAATATTTTAGTTCTCGATAACTCTTTAAATAACGCCCTTAAATGGACAAATGGTTAATTATATACTTACTAATATTAACTTGATTTATATAGCAATAATAATTAAACTTATAGGTATTGTAAATCTCATTTGTAGGTGTACAACAAAGGAGATTTACAAAAAAAAATTTAGCACTCTTTGGTTTTGAGCCCACAATAATGTATTAATTAATTTATGTTCTTACTAGAATTACATAAAAAGTGTGGTGTTAAACCACATTCATTTTATGAACGTTTGGAGTTGACATTTTTACAAAATTTGATACTGAAACGTAAAATATAACAATTTCTATTCAAACGATTTTTGTTATTTTGTGTAATTCAAATAATACCTATTAATCGTAGAACCTAAAATATTACATCATAACTTAAACTATCGATTTCTATACACAATGAAATTTTTAAAATCTTTGCACTAGTTTTCATGCTATTTATAAGCATTTAACATTTTCTAATACTTGATAAAAAGTTTTTTCTCAATAAAAAGGCTTGAAAAAATTATTCAAGGTTTGAGGTTTAGTTGTCGTATTTTATGTAGCTTGATTAAATTACAATTATTCTAAAAAGATTACTTTAATGGTTTATGAATTTTCTATAACAATTTTTTAATATAACATAATTATTTATGTACGAATTGTAATTTGGAAAAACTACTTTTAAGTTTTCTTTGTTTTATTCATTATTATTTTTATAAGTATTTAAATATGTTATGGCATATTTGTGCTGCATCGATTTGCGTTTCATTACGAATAAAATATTATTATATTTATTATAATTTATATTATTAATATTATAAAATATTAAAAGAATAAATGCAATATTAATGACAGTAATAGTTATAGTTATTATACATTTTAGCAAAAAAATTAAAAATTTTAAACAACTAGTTTTTTTTCCGATGTGCCTATTATGATAAAAAGTAAATTTCCCTGTCAAAATGCTTGGACTAATTTTATAAATAATTGGTTCGCAGAGATAATTGATGTATAATATACATCTTAGTTAATTTAAACTCAAGAAATAAAACAAATTTCATTTTTTAAATGCATGAAGAGTTAATGTCCATTCTTTATTAATATTTTTTAACCTATCTAAGATGCATTTATAAATTACCTTTACTGTTTGGTAAGTACTTATATCTACATTTTGTAATTAGAAAGATGGACAGCAAAATAATAATATGCATGAAAAACAGCACAATTTTAAATAAATTAAGACGTATATGCGTATACATAATGACTATTCGTACAGCTATTTGTTTTCTCTCTCTCTCATCATAAACGCAATAAAGACATTTTGAGTTAAACCGATTCCATTTTGTGTTGTTAGCGTTAATATTATAGTGAAAGTGAATTGACTACTATTAAACTTAAATGTTAGAAAAATAAGATGGGATATTTTAATTTAAAAGTGAGTTAGAACTATGTAAATTATTACAATTTTAATACACACATAACGTAAATATCAATAAAATCTTGTGAGGTGGTACACATAATTATCTTACCTTTAAATTTGATGAAAGGCGAATTCACTTAAACATTTAATCTAACAACACAACATTGGACAACTTAGCACTGCTAAAGGCTCTACATATTTTTCAAAAATAATGTATAGAAATCAAAGTCACCCAACAAAACAAATTATACATAATATATTTTATAAAATGTATATATGTATACATGTATTTATGTATATTAAGAAATATCGAAGGATATTAAAAATAATCTAAGGATTTTTTTTTTATAATTACGATTTTCGTCCTCACTGAGTGACCGCACGGACGAGTTGAGAAATATAAGACATGACACCTATAGTCTATATTGGTAAAGGATTACTGCGAGTCTTTGCAGCCGTCCGGTGGGATCTCAGCTAGTAACATAATATTATTTAACGTCTGACGAAAAGGACCCTGCCCCGTGATCCGGATTTCCAACCAAACCCGAACTCTTTATATACGCAGACGATGCTATTTAATATTATATACTCGTACATATTTTTTAAGTTTTAATGTGTTTTTATTTTTTTACAACGTACCAGTCTCCATATTAAATAATATTTTTTTCTGTCTCGATAAAGCTATACTTATTATTATTATTATTTTTTTTTCATTTGATATATTGTCTTTTAAATAATTTATTTACTCGCGTAGGTAGGCGTTCATTTTATTTGTTCTGTATTATTATTATTATTATTTTTATACATATATTATATACAGCGTCATACTTAGAATGGTCAGACGTGAATACGAAATAAAGTAAACAAACCAAAAGTGGAATAAATTGTTTGTTTTTTGAATAAATTATCCATAAAATATACCTTCAGTAAAATACAGCCCTAAATACATGATATTTTATCAATTGTCACGTGATATTCTTGTAATGTTTTTTCATACATTACCACAAATTATGTCACTCGTTGGGAACGAAATAACAAATACCTAAAATTATGATGTAAATAAATTATCAAAAACGTCAAAATACAAATTAGTCAAACCAAGTAGGTTAATGTAAATACATAATAAATAATATCCAAATCAATATGAGAAATAATAATTGCTTAGGTATTAGGTTTCCACTTAGGTACCTAACATTATAATTGATCAGTACCTAAATGTATAACTTTTAATTTGATTAATTAAGTTTAAAATATCTTATTATAGCCATACCTGTTTATAATAAAGCAGTTAAAGTGTACAACAAATTACCAAAAACAACATGATTTGAAGGTTTAATAAGAATATAATGTATTATGCGAGATTGTGATCCACCTTCGAAACGCCAAAAAAGGAAATGCGATTATTGCGATAATATTTGGCTAAATTAGCAATGCCGATTTTCTACACGGTAATACGCCGGTCAGAAGACTCAAATACAGTCTTTACGATCGATTCGACGGGGTTTGAAGTTTATGAAAAATGTGATTTTAACAATAAACAACACACACACAAACACAAATTAAATGTAATTTTATATCGTATAATAGGGAAATTATCCCTGTTTAAATATACCTAATAATATACCAAGAGAATAAATTAAGATCGCATTATGCAAATGATTTTTAAAATTACGTTTAAACTCGTTTTTGTCCGGTGTACGGTGTTTTTATTACGAAAAAAAAAATAATCGTATACTTAATAATATATATTTTAACAACGGCGTTTTTAGTGAAATTTTAATATTATAACCGGCCACATTTGTATAAATGTATAAATGTATAATTCAGTAGTATATACATGCTATATAGATTTATAGCAGGCTCATATATATATTGCTAGAGCAGTCGCGACTACGTATTGCTGTGCTTACGATTCGCTTAAATAATGTATTGCAGCTAATCACGAAAAGAGCATCATCTCGCCTAGTGTTATCATAATTTTTTATTTTATTTATTTATTAACATTTTTACGGTACAAGCTATTTAAATACAGAAACATATAATAATAATCTAGGACAACCAAAGAGAAAAAGAATTATACAATAAGATACATTTAGTTTAGATTGAGTATAGGTATACTAAAACCGAATAATGTGTCACATATAATAATAAAGTTTTAGTTTGAAAATATAAATAAAGCTATCGTTTTAAAACATTCGCAGGATATAAAAAAGAAATCGACATCTTTACAAATTAAATTACATAGCAAAAGTGCTCTAGGGAAAAAAGAATCGGTGCAATTTTTTTTTTTAAATGTATGAAAAATAAGTTTGAATTTCTAATTGAAATTGAATTAATTATGCGTACAAATGCCGAAGACGTCAGATATCGCTATACGTTTAACCACACATGGCTGCAAACAGCATTATCGCGCCATAGTGTTATAATTTATAGGTGTAATATAGTCAGTCACTTATAAATTAATACGATTGAATTATTTAAGTGATTTGTAATTAGTTTTGGTATTTACTTACATAATTTTGATGTAATTTGTAATATTTATTACTTAAATATTATGTATAACATGCGATTAGTACCTAATTAAAACAAAACTTTTTTTTTAAAGAACGAAGTAAGCTGAAATTTAAAAACACTGCCTTTAGATATTATTTATTTATTAGTTGTATATCAACGGGTATATACCCTTATACAAATTATATAAAGGAAACATATTAGATAAAAACTAAAAACTAAATAAGTGTAGTAAAACCTAACAAAAACATAAAAATAATATAAAATTAACTCTGAATTAAAAGTAATAAAAATATAAAATTATAATTACATTATAACATATGTACATATATACATTACATTTTTTTTTTCATATTAATCAATCAATATTTTTTAATAATAACATAGATTTAGATTTAAAACAATTGCGTGAGAGATAAAACATATCTAAATGTATACAAATTTTATTAGCTAAAATTAAAGCTCGAGAGAAAAAAGAATTGGTACCACTATTCGTTTTATAATGAGGAACTAAAAATAAATCTGAATTACGTGTAATTAGATGTGGAATTCGAAAACTGATTTCAGACAACTATTCGGGACACACAATATTGTAATTAATAAGATCATAGACAAACATAATATCAGTTAATTTCCATCTAAGTGAAAGAGAAACAAGGCCAATATAATCTTGAGTTAGATGGAGAGAGTCCCTAGATAATGGAATATTCGATAAGTATGAAATCCTTTTTAAAAATTTATATTGTATATTGTCTAAATCATTTATATATGTCAAGTATTTGCATGACCAGATTACGGAGCCGAAATCAAGATTGGATCCAACTAAAGATGTATACAAGGTTTTTAAGCATAACGGATTTTTAAAATCTTTAGTATTTCTATTAATAAAGCCTAACATCTTAAACGATTTAGTAATTATCATATTATGGTTCGTTTTAAAAGAAAGATCACTTTCAAAATAAATACCAAGATCTTTGATTACATTTACTCTAGTGAGAGAACACATTTCAATATTATATTTAAAAGATGGGATTTTTTTTACGTGTAAATGTTATCGTATGACATTTATCAATATTTAACGGTAATAAATTTAATTTACTCCATAATTGAAATTTATTAAGATTATACTGAAGAGATTCAGCATCACTTAAAGAATTAATTGTACAGAAAATCTTCGCATCATCCGCAAATAATAAAATGTTTATAGAACAATCAAGGACTAGTGGATAGAAATATGAACTAATACTCATTTTAATTTCTTTAAGAAGCCGGCTTATCAATTAAAAATCACGCTATATTACTTTGATTTAATTTGTTCTCTGTGACAAACTGCATAATAATATATTCAAATATATTCAAATTATATTTTGAATTTGATTCTTTTTTATTCAAATGATGCTATTTTAGCTACATGTTTTCCTCCTTTGTTTAAAATGCGTTAGATTCCAGAAGGTCGTATTAGTGAAGTTGATAAAAGTCCCAAAACAGTATAGTGAAGTTTTTTTTAATGAAAACAATAACAATTGTGGCCTGGTGTGACGCGGTGGTTGGCTTCAGTTCTGAAGTCAAGCATTAGCCGGGGCCATTAGTTCCCGGATGGGTGACCACCCGGGTTCTAGTGATAAATCCTCGCCACACATGTTCTAACCAACCGTAACCTTCCCACAGTAATAAACCTACTAAAAAAACCTACAAGCCTACAAACAGCTAATGACAATAGTTGCCGGGCTTAAGTTCAAAAAAAAAATTAAATGCTAAATGCATACATAATTATGCAGTTGTTAAACAATTTTTTATTCAATATAATACTGATCTTCTTTCGTTAATCAGGGGAGAATGATTATTTTACCGGTTTTGTGATGATGCTTGCCCGCTGCAGACTATCCCAGTAAGTAATTTCAAAAACTTGTTTTTTTTTAAAAATAAATTACAACTATGGGAATTTTATTTAAAGAATTAATCAATGGTTCTTATCTTATTTTTATATTGTAATCGATAAATGATAATTGTGAGTAACTTAAAACGTGATTAGTGATTTTTTATTAAATGTTCTACCTACTTTAATATATTTTGTATTTTGTAATTAATTACTGAAATCTTACGTAATTTGTAATTAGTAACTAACTACATTTTTTTCGAATAATTAGCATGGTCAAACAATTATTTACTTTCAAAACAATGTTTGATCATCACATTATTGGAAATTAGAATAAATCATAGCATAATATTATAGTATAATTATAATATTACGTATTATGCACGAATAATAATTATCTCGTACCTTGTTCTCTCTGTCTTCTATCAGAATTGGATCACTAACTTTCATAAACTTCACATCCAATATAAATTCTCCCTGTGGAGTTTCATTTGTCGTTTCCATTTTTCTCGAAACAGTGACAGTTTATGATGTACAAATTATATTCAACCACTATAAACGAACATTTAAGTGAATTGGTTTAAACGATAATAAACGAATTAATTGAAATTTATAGATATTTATGAAATTGAGACACCAAACAGCGTAAACTAAAATAATAAACAATAGTAATATATTCACACTTAAATTATTTCCACAGAAATATATTAGTTATATTTTATTAGCCAGTAGGTACAAATATTTATATATAAATTATTGTAAACCACGATTTAGATAAAATGGATCCATGTCGATAGACGGTGGTCAATTGATTGTGGTCAATAGATTGTGCGACAATAGATAGTGTACGTATTAAACTATTATATTAGAATTATTGTTATTATATATACATTTTATTTGTAAACTTTTATAAACTTTAACAAAGTATTTATTTTACTATATCACTATAGTAGAGACGTGAATATTAGTCCTCTACCTTTTTTTATATTGTACACCCCGCCAAATGTGCCATAATGTGATATACAAATCCTATTTTAATTTTCCATTATTGTTGTCCAAACGAATATCACACGCATTGGCCTAACCGGTGGTGGTGGTCAGTAGGCAAGGGTCCAATTGCCGCCTGATACTGTATAGAGGAAGCTAAAAAATCTTGGTATACATATAGCTTGGAAAAACTAACTCAATATATTTTCACTAGATAGTTTTACAATTCTACAAAACTTTTCAAGGATTGGTTTTACAGTGTTAGCATGTACAGAATTATTATTGGTAAACTATTTGAGGGGGAAATGGGCTTCCTAACCTCCTCCTCTACTAGGTTTTTTTGACATAAAGATTTAAAAAATATCTCCAAAAAATATCTTTAAAAAAATTACTCCAAAGTACGCCATCGATTGTACGAACCAGACTTTTGCACCGTATACATTCAATTTTTCTCGATTTGGGCATTATATCGTCTTCATTTGTCACTAAACACGGCGTTATTCCCGCACTTTTCACATTCATCATCAACCATTGCCAAATAGAATAGTTTTTTACTGTAAAAATATTGTCCCCATCGATTTTTACCAAATTACAAAATACAATTTGCCAGGGTCAGGATCTGAATATTTTTTGTTTTTGACACTTTCTCGACAGATATTCCATGGGTGACCAAACTTTTTTCGGCAGAGACCTTCTAAAAATATACTTCACTCTGAGGACCGACTTCCATAAAAAAGTTGTTTTTTATTATTGTTTATATACTTTATAGGTTAGGTTAGGTGTGGCCTAAAAATAAATTCTAACATGATCGATTTTGAAATCGTCCGCGATCGACTGTTTGGCTGCCCCCGTTATATTCTAAAACAAAACTGTGTGATCGAGTTATTATTAAAGCATCGAAACCGACTAGGTGGAAAAATTGTACGCAAATCGATTCTTCCTATATAATATACCGGCCGGTCACTCTTCAGCTAGCGAATTTTCCAGTTTCTTGTTTCCAGCGTGTATGCGACGTACCAAAATATTATATGATATAAAGCTCTATTCGCCAAATCGATAGTATACATTTTTGTTTCGTCATCAACTGTAATCAAAAATGTTTTAATGTTATATATACTATCAAAGTTGATAAGTATAACATTGATTATTCATGTTGACTGTGAATGAACTTTTGTAAAATATTGACCAACTATAATTTGTCACTTCCATATAATGTACCGTCATCTCGTGACTCGTATCGATTTTGGATTATTTCTGGTTTCCACGTGGTGCAATAGTGATTTAAATTATTAAACTTTCCATTAAACTATTACCAACGTTTATGATTTATATAAATACTATTGTGGTGAATATCCCGGACATGCTCTTAAGCGTTTACCACTTTCAGCCACGTATTATTAACATAATATTCACACAATCACGGATTGAATATTCATGGTATTCCTGCAGTTATTGTTTTGGGGAGTTGGGACTTCAGACAATAAGAGACGTTTACTGCAGTGATGACTACATATATGAACAAATTCAACAAACAACAAGAAGGAAAATATAAATTTGAAAAGAATTTATTTTTTATTTTTGTCTAATTTAATTTATTAGTTCAATAGTACCTACTTACTTATTTATTTTATTTGTACATATTTTTTTCAAAAGCTTAGTTAATATAAATTTAGATGGCATTTTGAAAATCGTTAATGGTAAAAAAAAAATATTTATTGTATATTTTATAATTTCATGGTTGAAAATAATATATTTATTTATGTATGACCATCATGGGTCCATGGCTAAATTCTTGGGTGAAGATCCATCTACTTATATGAAACGGAATTTTCCTTCCACTAAAGTTTAAGTTAGTATATTTTCATATTAGGAAGTATAATTTTGTAATTTTTATGTGATAAAACCAATATCCTCCTTTTAGTCCCCTTTAGTCAAAATATTATCCTGCAGGATATTCACGGCACTACAGATTTATATTATAATGTTGTATACACACATTTGAGTTACTCAAATTCTAATTATTTTGTCATCTGATATCCGATAGTATTATTACTATTATTTATGTATAGAGTGTCGTTTTGGAGGGTACAACGTTTATCGGAGACTGGAGAGGCTTGATATGAAGCGAGTCAATGTTTGCACGTAGGTATACTATTTATTTATTTATTTATTGAAATAATACAGGTAAGATACCCGATTCAATACTGCGCGACACTGGGAAATCGCAACCGATATTCCTTCGCTGTTTTACACCCGTCTTGACTTTTAACCTTATATATATATAATATAAGGTTAGGTATATATATTTATATTTGTGTCGGTCGACGGAACTTGATCTGTAGCAGGACTCGTCCCTATATATAGTGCACGATGGAGTCGTCGTCGTCGTCGTCGTCGCCGTCGCCGCCGCCGCCGCCAAAAGGATATTATATAAACGCAGACGGCGTTCCTTCCTTTGCGGAGATATAGCGAGAGAAATGTGTGTGTGTGTGTGTGGGGGGGGGGGGGTACACAGAGTGAGACAGACTACCATATTCGAAAAGCCCCTTTGAACCTCTGGGATCCGTCTAATTCGTAGGCTAAACACACCGTGTTGGTGTGTGTGAGCATTTCAAAAGTCAATATAATATGCGCGCAAACGACGACGACGACGGCGGCGGCAGGCTCGTTTCCTAGGGGTTCCGCCACTGCCGCGCGTCAAATTACTTTTCTTTCGCTCTGCAGCGCCAAACGCCGTCGTGGGGTCGACTTATGGCGAGAGGAGGTGTGCACGTTACAGACATATAACTCTCTCTCTGCCTATATATTTATATACTATATGCATTATATTTATATATATATATATTATATATGAGTTTCACGGGGTCCCGCGATATCGCGTGTATACGATATTATGACTGCTGAAACGTATGTTTATATATTACAGGAACAACGTGTAATTATTTTATATTATATTATATCGTGCGGGGAGTAATCTATACCGAAATGCCCGTGGAAAAAAATGTCCAAAAATATTGTGTTAGACTAGGTACTCAGCACGTCATGTATATTGTATATTATATTTAAAATAGAAACATTTGTAATAGTAAAAATAATAATGCATCATCACATAATATTTTATAATAATGTGATACAAAATTATGATGTATAATAGTATTTTAGTTGATATTGGGTTTTTATCCATAATAGCTATCAATGCTATCATACCTACGCAAATTATAATAGGTACATTAGACATTTAGACATTGTGCACATGATATTATGATGCTATAAATGATTGCATTCATAAATTCATTATTTTTAAATCAAGAAGGAATGAATGGAAACAGTTACAATTCACGTAATACTTTTGAGCTGGACTTGGGTTTGAAAATGTGCAGTGATTGTTACGTTTATCTTATGATATAATTATATTGTTATATTAGACAAAATTTATTTTTCTATAAGTACCTAATGGCACTTATTCGGTAGTTTAAACTAACAAACAATGATAGTTGAAACTTAAAACACATTTTTTTTAAACTCATTTTTGCCCAAAACAAATTATTTATGTTATTATAATATTATTTAAAAAAATATTTATTAAGCTGTGATTAAATTATTAGTAATTACCACGTAGTGTCCCTAAGAAATGTGTGAATATAGGTTTGTGGTATAAATACCTAATTAAAATATTTGAAATTATTTTGAAAATGTTATTGTGTATAGTAAATAATAAATAATGTAATAACTAATAAGTGAAGTGATTAAATGGTTCCAGTCCTTGTGAGTAATATTTTATTAATTACAGCAAAATAACTAAAACGTCATTTACGTTATTTAAATGTCAATAAAAAAAAAAAAATCTGCAATTATTAATACTTTTAGGTTGCTGTAAGAAAAACGTATAATGAACCATGTATTACCTTTGTTTTGAAATTTGAATGCATTTTTAACTAAAAATGAATATGCAATTTTTGTGATTTTATCAACATTTGAACTTCAAATTCTTATAAAAAAAATCGCGTTTGTGTATTTTCTATATATTTAAAAACTATAAAAACAACTTATGTGGAATCTTGTATTAGGTGTTCAAGATTTTTGGCCGATCCTAAAATCAACACTTTAAAATAAACTCCTGAAAAATTCAAATGCCAATAAATAGTTAAAAATTTGTATAAATATTCTGAAAATGTCTATGTAAATGGAAAATTATAACTTAAGTAATGGTCCAATGTTTCATGATTCTAACGATAACAATTTTTTGAATCATAACAAAATAACTACAATCGTTTTTAGTTTTTAATGAATTTTCAATGTAGGTAAAACTTATTAAATAATACCGTTTATCCTGCTGTTTTTTTGTTAGAGTTTCCTTTTTATTAAAAAATTGCAGCCTGTACTTATACTGTCTTGATTTTGACTCCCCTCTTCAAAGTATCAACTAGATTAAATTTGCAACCAAGAAACTGCACTCAATGTTAAAGATCGGAGGAGATTTTATGCTCCAAAATGTGCTGACAGACAAATAAAAAAAGGAATTATTGTAAAACAAATATTTCTTGCTTGGCTCAGAATCTGAGACATTTATTTTAATTTTCAATGAGTGGTTTTATTACTTTAGCACTATAAATGTATAAATTTTAAAATTGTGATATTATTTTATATTATTTTAATGTCTACTGTATTTTGTTAAAAATAAGTTAACGAAACATGTTAGTTAATGCTACTATTATACAACCGTCATTGCAATTATTTAATCGTCATGAATATTTTCCAAGAAATAATAATAATTAATAAATAATAAAAATAATACAGTTTGTAATTTTTGGTAAAAATTATTTTGCATATTATATGGTAGGTACAAACTAAAAAAATCGATGTTTTACAATTTAAAATATATTATTTTTGTTATAAAAATTACAAATGTCCTCACCAATTAAATAATTGCAATGTTGTGTCAAATTTTTATTTTTTATTTTTTTTTGTACCTACTTATTTATAGTGCTAAATGGATTAAAAGCTAATACGTCAAAGGAATGCTTTTTATTAATGTTAATGTCATTTGTTAATTGTTGCTAATACCAATGACTATATATTTTTTTAGTAAATACTATTAGTATTATTTTAATGTGAAACATGGTAATACATATTTTAGTGATTTTTTTTTTTAGATTTAGATAGTTTTATAAATTAAAATTTATACACGGGGTTTGTGTTTTAACACTTTATTATAATACCGCAGCTGTGAAACGAGCGGTGGTATGGAATCCTGGTTGTTTCATACAGAAAAAACAACGTACGGTCTTGTCATGTGCACCAATTATCGTGAACTACTTACTATATTTATTTTAATTTAAAATATCTATACAAAAATGTATTTATATACTTTTTTAAATGTTTTTGCTACAGTATGAACTATTTATGAAAAACCTTGTTTTACTTTTCTAATCCTTAATATTAAAAATTGAACATTTTATAAATTTTTAACTACATAACAATGATACATAATAAATGTACAATAATACTCTACAATTAATAATCTACAATAATAATGTGCTAATTTTCAAAATTTTAACTTTAAATGTTTATAAAAAAAATTTAGCCTATGCAGTTTTAATATTTTTGAACTGCAATTAAAACAACATAATATGAGGATCCTTGTATTACAATTTTGGAAAAGTTTCCCCCCCCCCCCCCAAAAAAAACGTATTGACATTTATAGAAAAAATAAATTAAACATTTTAAATGTCTATAATTAGCTAAAAACGAGTTGAAATATTTTGAAAAATCTTTAGACAAATTTCAATTATCTACTAAAGTTACTACTATACTCATAAAAAATTAGTTTGACTTTCCGGGAAACTTTTTTTTTTATGAAAGGTAGAAAAACATTTATTGAATTATGTGTTCATTTTTCAAATCTTTGGTTTAAAAAGAACATTTTTTATGAATTTCAAACACAAAATAATTTGCACATTTTCGTGCTTTTTACAAATTTTATATAATTTTATATTATAGCTGGAAAGATGTTACCAGACGGTGTCTGGTTTGCTATTCCAAGAAAAAAACAAATTGGCGACCTGCCCGTCTGGTTATAAGATAAATTCTGACGAATGCACCAAATGTACCAATGTACTTGGTGATAACTGATCGTGAAAAAAATACAACAAAACGAAAGGAATTATTGTCGGTTAGAAAAAACCAATAGCTGATATACGTTTGGAAGTTGAAAGTTGTGTGACTGGATGCCTTTGTTAGGTCCATATTCAAAAATACCAGATGTCCAGATATTCACACATGTTTTTATTTCTGTGGTAGAAAAGATGAGCATTGTGTTAATATTATACGAAAATTGGGATACTTTTATATTATAATAAATTTGTTTATAATATCGTTTGAACATACATAGGAAGTGCGTTGAGCTTATATATTTTGGCAGTAGTAAATGGTTTGTTTTACTCAATGGTATTGTATACTATAAAGGTTTTAGATTTTATACAGTAGTGTGCTCTGATAAAAAGTACAGACATACAGTAAAAATGTTTTTTGTTTACTTTTCCTCGCTACCGAACACCGTTAATGTACATTATAATGTATTATGAAGTACCATATAATATTATTATTATTATGACGACGAAAATATTAAAACATTTTGCGTACAGTCTGTCACGTTTGTTGTTTGTACACGTGTAAATGTAGTAAATATTTAAAATTGTAAAAGTCAAACATTAACGTATTTCGCATAAATACCAAAATACATCGCTGCAAGTGTATATATTAAGTTGGAACAGGTACCTATGTCGCTGTAATATATTAACAATATTAGAATTTAAAACTAGGTTAAGCAAACATATTTTATATATAATACCTATATGACAAAATGTGTAATTTAGGTCCTTAATCGGTAAATATTTGTAGTCTTAAAATAATTATTAATCAACATAATAATATACGACTAAATTAAGCTTGTATATTTCATGTATAAACGGAGAGTAGTTCTTCGGCAGTGATCGTGTGATGCAGCCACTGTAACAAAACAATAATGACGTACTTACCTATTTCAACTGTGTGTAAATTTTTTTTTTATAAGTATAGGTCATAATTTATCCAACAACATATTATTATAAAAACTTTTTCCTCGTATAGTAGATTCGCATCATCGTTCATGCGCATACATTAATATTATTTTGACAAACATTAGGTATAGTTTAAAATGTTTAAATAATTTTAATAATTAACATACACATACATTGCGCACTTATATATTAAACAAAATACCGCAATACCTTACGGTTTTTCATATTTTATAAACATTTAGTTAATAAAAAGTAAAAACGTCATCAAAATTCTTATAAGCTTTTATTCTACGCAAATATATATATATGATCCAAAAGTGACCCAAACATATGCAGTTTTGTACGACGTTTTATTTTTCAGGGGTGCGTTGTCTTGATCGAGGTATAGTGGTATACCTATTGCAGTATCTTGTAGTATCCAGAACGAGTTTGAGTAACTTTCAAAAAGTGCAACACGACCTTTGAAATATATATAGGAAATGTATGTTTTAATGAAAACAGACAGGAGAGAAGCAACAAACAAAACAGTGAAAAAGTTCTTTAGAACCCGTAATCCCAAAAGTGGATCAATAAGGAAAATAAGGAAGGAGAAATTATTTTCAAACAGAACATTATATTGCTGAAAGATGAAAAAAATACTTAGAGATATTGTATTTTAATTTTTGGTGTATTATAATAAATACATTTTTTGAATATTTTATATTATTTTTTGACGCATTATAATAAATAGAAATAACTGTTTTTGATATTGAATTTTAATTTTTCTTCTAATATTGATTGCAGATGGATCTAATTGATTGTCGTCCATTTATCCTTATTTACTTCGGGAAGTACTTAAAGCTCAGATTGGAGATGCAAAAAGAAAATAGTAAACAAAATATGTCAGTTTAAGTTGTCATTTAATAAAAAAAGAAATCTTTTTACCTCGAAAAATATAAGTTTTAACACCAGGAAAAATGTACATCGGGAGCATTATTGTTGTATGGATGCGAAACATCAACTATTGCAAAAGAAGCAATTAGAAGAATAGTGGCGTTTGGAATGTGGTGCTACAGAAGGATGCAAAAGATTAGATGGACCTTTAATAATGATAGGATCTCTAATAAAGAAGTTATAGAATGGGTTTTAGATAAAATAAATCACTACGGAAAAGTATAAAGAAAAGGCGATATTAATGAATAGGTAATATTCTAAGACTCGAAAGGTTGATAGGACTAATCTTAGAAGGGACGGTTGATAGAAAAACCAAAGATGAAGCATAAAGACCAACGATGACAAACCAGATTATAGAAGACCAAGAATGTAATTCATTTTAAGAATTGAACAGGAAGGCCAGCGACCTTTGTCGCTTAAAGTAAGCGTTGAAATTGCTGCAAACCAATCAATTTAGATTGAAAACTGTAGAAGAAGTGTATACAGTATACACCTTTATCTTCGAGAGTATAATAAATATTTATTTCGGTATGTTATATACTACACAACAGTCCATAGTATATAAATATTAGTATAATTATAATTATCATAATTATCATAATATTATGTGTTTAATCTTTGACAATATTGATTACAAAAAATGTTTTGATACCTATTGTAAAGTAAATATTGTACTTAATATTAGGTATACACGTTTATCATTTATAATATAGCTAAATGGTTTGGGAATTATACTATAGTTAAGCCTTTTAGGGAAAGTTTGTTTTATTCTTATTATAAAATGTAAAACAGAACAATCTGTTCAATAATGTGGTACAATTAGTAATTATGATGATATTTAATATTGAAGAGGCGTAAAGAGGAAGTTACTCATTGCCAATTGGTAATACCTCATTTAATTATTTATTATTAAATTACGTAGTTAAATAAATCTCGAATTAAGTTGCATTTTACTGTTATAGGAAACGAGGAGGGTTAATGCAGGAAAATAATGGGAGCTCATATTTTTTTTATCGAAGGGATAGAATTAAAAAGTAATTTGGAATGAAGAGGTTTGTACTGAAGTTTGGGAAAGTCAATAACAATCATAATTTGTAAATGTTTGTGTAGTGTTATGTTAGTTTAATACTATGGGGCACCAGTAAAACACGAAGCGATTTATTTTAGAATGCATTGAGTGAATATTATATAGTTTTTCGGGGCCCTAAATTTGTGTACCATATGACCAAACTGCAGGATCGATCACAACGTATACAGAATAAGAAGTATGGGTTTGAGATTTAATTTAGACTTTATAGAACAGGACGAATAATATGCAGTCTGGATTTGTCTATAACTTACTCTTGGTTTAAATATGAGGTTTCCATATCAATCGTTGATTTAGGGAAAGTTGAAACGTTGACTCAGTATTTAAGAGATGACACTTAACTCGTGAATAAATTATCAAACAATATAAACGATAATAGGTTGCTATCAATAAATTATAGTACCTACACGTTAATAATTTTAATAATTGTACACGTATCAATGGAATATTTAAGTAAATGTGATTGCCATTTAACTTCCTTAATATAGTAAATCATTTAATACCTATTAATAATTAATATGTAATTGTTTAGGTTGAAATAAACATTATGTTTTGTTATAATTTTATAGTCTACTCACTCGTCTTCGTATTAGCTGACCAAACCTAATATAGTTTAGGTTTGAAGTAAAATGTGTTGTTTGTATAATTACTTTTATAAACTCATTTTTCTCTTTACTTTGATATATTTATTCTTTACTTTCATCAAATACAAACATATTTGATCACAGTGTATAATATTTTACCGACAATTTTGCATAAAATATTTTTAGTTTTATAATAAAATAATTGCAATCCCCAATAGGAAACAGAAGATATTTTTTTTCAGAAAAGTTGATTAGCATAATCTGTTACAGGAATAGGCGTTAGCTGTACTTGCATATAAATAGCATTACACACCTAATATGTATATAATAATTAATTATTTTATTTTGTACCTGTATAATAAAACTTTTATTCGATAACAATACCATGACTTATAAACTCAATAGACATGTGTTCGTGTCATGCAAAGTATTTTCTGGTAATTTTATCCCAATATTTTTCAAGGTAATATAATATTCAATTAAATATGTATGGGGCCTTAAGCCAAAATACGTTGCATAATAGCACGAGATTCGGAATACTACAGTCGGCCGGCACTCTGTCTGGCCGGTCGTCGCGAATAAAACGCTGCAAGTCGGGCACGTTTGACGTCGGGAGGTGCACAGGTGAGCTACCAACCTCCCGCCGGCTGTGATAAAATATGGCCTACATTTTAAGCGAGGGATAACGTGACGTAAGCTGACTGGCGGCGGCCAACCGGCTCACCTGCGGCCGCTACAAGCCACACCCGACGTCGTCGGTGCCGTGTTCTGTTCCTGACTCAACTGGCGCCCGACCGGCGGGTGCCTCCGGTCAGGAACAGAACGCGAGACCGGACGCATCTCGCTCGCCTACCCAGGCGCCACCAAGTCACAATGGTCACCGATCCGTCCCGACGACGGCTCTACCGAGTCGCACCAGAGTGACTATGCGCGGACTTACGACGACGGAACGCTGTGGACATGGCTTGGAGAGCAGCGGCGACCACCTGCAGCAACCAATCACAGCGACGCAGCAGACATGCCTATAAATACGAGTGCGGAGCACGGAAGAGATCAGTGTGTGTTTTTCCACCTTACTACTCCGCACCAAGACCCACCCAGGGCAGACTTCCGTTAAACCAAACACACCGTTACCAAAACACACTTTTACCAAATAGGAGCACAACTAATTATGCAGTCCACTCAATTCATCTCCTCGTACGGAACAACATGAATTTTCCCTATTTTCATTCCACAGTTGGTTACCTATTGGTAATTGGTCTATTTTTTACGTACGTTAAATAATACTATCATTTTCAAATTAAATTTTAATACTCAAATTTCCATTACACGGCACCTTAGATAGGCAATTTAGCTACACCACTATGCAATTTTGCCGGTATCTCTTGTAATGATACACAATTTTATACTACAAAATAAATATATCAAATTACCATCGGAGCATTATTTTCACCTCTTTTCTTATCGATAGTAACTGCAGGTCACATATCCACATGTAGATAAAGATTAATATTGTAAATATCAACTATCCAATTTTAAGTGATTTAAACATTATACTATTATAGGTAGGTAATAATGTAATAATGTACTCATACATTGGAAATAGTTACTTAGAGTACCTGTATTTATTTTTTATAAAAAATATAATTTGTTATTACAAATGAAAACTTCTTTTGTATGTATTATAATAAATTAATGGGTAATCAATGATGTTATCAAAATGAAAAGTTACTATAATTATATTCAATAAAATGTTAAATTTCTAAAAATTAATTGTAGTGAATAATTTTTTCAAAAATCAGAGTGTTTCAATCCTGTTTAGCCTGATTTGGTCTTTCTGATACATAGTACCAAGTCTAATTTGGTCTGCTACAAATTCAGTTTAACTTGGCCTGATTTGGCTCCAGTCCCAATTTTAAAATGTCGATATCGTCTCGGTTTCATTTAAAAATATTTTGGTCTGGCTTAATCGAGGTCTGGGTTATTTTAGTCTTGGATCAGTTATACAGTTAAGTTTTAGTCTCGAATTTTGGGTTTGGTTAAGCACGATAAACGTATTGTCAAACATGTTGGGATCTATATCGTTATTTACCGCTGTACGAATTAAACATAAAATAAAGTAAGTATACCTGTATATAATTTTAAAAGAAATTCTGCCGTAATTTAATAAAGAATATACCTAATTCGAACGCCACAAAAAATGTTTTGGTTGATTTTATAATAAAATGACAATAGTGGCTTTCCAAAATATGCTGTTATAATATCAAAACTTGTTTTTACGTAAAACTCATAATTTATTCAACTGAAAAATAACACTAGATATTATGCAATAATCATAATTCATATTAGGTATACGAGTACATTATACAATTAATTGTACGACGTAAAATGTAGATGTCCAATAATTTTTTACACCATTATATTCGTATATCTAATATATTGTTTGATTGTAGTAGAGCAATCCAATAACAATTTATATTGGTAAAAAACTACAGGACTAAACGGTTAAACACTCTAATTAGGTACTCTTGGAATGATATATTTTATTCACGATAACGCGTTGTTTTACATCGGTTGACAGTGTGAGCTTTAATTCAATTTTTTATTCTATTAAGGACAATATATTTTTATAACAATAATTTGTTGACATTTATTCTGTAATGACATAGACGATTTCCTTTTGGCGTGGGAATCATCGCACTACATTGTAACGTTCCAAGGTGAATTTTGTGTGTATAAAGTATGTCATTATATTTTAACAAACATGTAAATCGAAAAATTAACAATAAGGTTTGAATAATAGAATAATTATTTTAATATTATATATTTTATAGCAAAAAGTTTGTTCATGACTTATACAGAAACCATTCTAAGCAGAAGAACTATATTATTATTAATTTTGTCATCCGGCAGTATACAATTATTTTTATATTATTATAATTCGACTGTTGTTTTGATTAAAAATATAAAATCACAATGATTATAATAGTATGACGGCTAGCATTACATAAACCATACGTGACCACATTGATTTGAATTTTGAATTAACCACTCTCACTAGCTGTGATAGTCGGGTGCCAAACTGTCACATAATATTATTGTACGTTTATATTTAGTTTTTAATTGCTCCTACGCAGAATCTGACAGTTTGTTTTTTAAATACTGATTACTTTTTCATATACCTAACTTATTTGTTATTTGCGTGTCTAAAAATAGAAAAATAAATAAATATAATAAGTAATAATTATTATAATATTATGAAACGTGCACATTTTTTTTAGATTTTGAGCGAAGCAATCATTTATAGTAGGTATGAACAAATTGCTTACATTTTTAACGTCAATGTCTTTTATGATAAGAAAATTGACATTGATGTGTCTATTTGGAACTTTGCGAGATCAAAAGTAAAAATTTTTAGTACTTTTATTAATAATTGGAATCAAACGAAAAAAAGGAAACTTTTATGCAAAACCAGTTTTTGACAAAAATTTAATTTTCTTATATTGTATTTATTTATATTTTTATCATACATTTTTAAAATTTTCACCAATGTATGTATTAACATTTTCTATACATGGTATAGTTTTCATGATATTTTGACTCTTTTTTTTAGCTATTTATTAAAATTTGAAATGTTGAGTTATTTTTTATTTGTTTTCTATAAATGTTGATAAAAAATGTTTTGCTGGTCAACAAGTTTGAACATTTCATACAAGGTTTTTCAGACATTGTCATTAAAGCTACTTAAATTTTTTAAAAGTAGGTACCTAAGAATTTTTTTTATAAGCACTTTAAGTTAAAATGTTGATAACATTTTTATAGTTGAAGCTAGAAATTTAACATAAGTTCCTCAAAAGTAGTTTATACTGAAACCAAAAAATCTATAAAAAAAATACTACCTTAATTTTTTTTTTATTGACGGTTGTAAGTTTAAATTTGGACGAAATTAGATATTTTAACGAATATTAAACAATTATTATTTATATCAAAAATATTTTTGATAGGGACTCGAAACTTATGAAAATATTTTTTTATATTTATTTTTACTTACACAATGCCATTTTCAAAGCGTTTAAATTCATTTTAAGCTATTTCCTATTTATATACCACAAAAATTACTGACACCGTTCTACGGTAAGGCGGTATTGACTCAATAGTTATTAACCAGTTAATATAACTATTGACTCAATAATTATTATCCAGTTGATAAGTAATAACAATAATAATTATGTAAATATATATACTATTTGTTGAATGAGGATTAAAATATGGACCGGCAAAAGATAAAGTCAACAACACAATTCGTTACAATAATAATAACTAATATTTCACTATGACTAAAACACATAATATCAAAGTATGAATGGTGAATAATTATTGTCTTCTAACAATGTAAGTACAATAATGCAGTAAACTGCACAGAGTGCAGTACCTTATGACCATGTTACAGAAACCGTGTGATCGTGTTGATTTATATTTACAATAACAATATGATAAACTAATATTCAATATTTTGTAATCTTATATAATAATTATTAATTATATTTTCAACACTATTATAACAATTAAATAATAATATATTAGTAGCATAATAAATACAATGTTTTCGGAAAAAATAATTCAACCAATAGTAAAATGAATAGCCAAAAAACTGCATTTGTTTTCCAGACTCGATATAATACTGTGGTCCTCGTTGTCGGGCTTCAGTTTTGATCTCCGAAGACGCCCGCCATCATCGTGTCACTGCAGTGCTATGCTGTCATTCGCCGACAACTCACAGATAGCGACAAATGGTGATTCGAAACCGTGGTCAGTAAACTTTGGTGATGGTGGATGGACTACACGATTTTTGACACTTACGTCACATCCTGCAACGGTTACGTGTTATTGTCCTGCAACAGGCTAGTGGCGCCCAAGGACGAGAATGAGTTGATGGTAACTGAATGATGGTTGACTTAAACGCAGTAAAAATAAACCATAAATATATTATGATCATTGATCATTTAAAAAAATGCATTATAATATTCCTTAAAAAACATAATTATATGTCTATATAACAATAGAATATGTACGGGCACTATAAAAATCAAAATATGCGCTAAGATATCAAATATATAGGCAGCTAATAATGTATAGATAGTAGATGGGATCTACTAGATGCTATACTGTTGAAAAATCAAATTAGGTAACAAATGTAACAAGTTTCTGATTTAAAATGCAATACAATAATATAATATATGTAATTTAAAAATATAAGTACGACCGTAAGAGCATATATTATAATGGATATTATACACACTGTTAGGCTATAACCAAGGTTACCACATAATTATTATTTTAATAATAATAATATTATTATAATTATAACAAATTAAATTTAACATATTTTTTTTAGTTTTTACCAATTATTTTAAAAAGTAGGTACTGATAATTTTCATAATTTTTGCCTCCCAAAAGAACCAACTAGATTCAATTTGATACAAGATATCTTAAAATTGATGATCAAAACATTAAAAAAAAAAAAAACACACATAATTGTAAAATCGATACATTCATCGCTACGCTCGCAGTATCTAAAATGAGATAATAATACATTTCTTAAAATATAATATTATGTTCATTTTTTATTTCTTCTGATATTTTAGTTAAAAATATTATTTTCACTATTGAAGTTATTATTATTTTTTAAATTAATGTAAAATATAAATGGTTAAAATCGCTATTACTTAAATACAACGAATAGCCAATAGATACAACTTATAGGTATGTACAATGTACTTATAGGGGAAAATATAATTTATAACTATCATGATAGATACTATATAGTATTATGATAGTTAAAAATATGCGAGTACTGTGCTCCATTCAAAACGTTTACATACCTACGTATTTTGTTTTACAGAGCTGATATAAAATAATTTTCCGACGTTTAAAATATACTCTTCGATTTTTTCCCGTGAAAGGAAAAATAAAAACGCATTTACATCCGCCGTATTCAATAATACGATAACCATCGCGCACCGCGCAGTGGCGTACTGTCTGCTCCGATACCACAACCAAATCGGTAGCGATGAGTTGGCGGCCGACGGCGCCGCATCCGGTTCCGGTAGCGATACCTGCGCGGGCACCAGCAGCAGTGTGGTATATAATATAACGATGCCGTTGATTGGTTGGCGGCTTTTAAACGATGACGTGCTACACTTATATCGGTATACGCATCGTTAGAGCCGGCCGAGCGGCGTTTTTTTTTTTATGTGAAAGGAAATCCGAGACCGAGGCCCACCGATTCTGTACGACGCCCAACTCGATAGGCTGCTGCAACACAAACGATGCCACGCCCATTGTTTTTGCGTTTAAAAAAAGAAAAAAAAACCTTGACTGTGCATTTTTGTTTTTGCCGCGAGAAGTACATATAAAAATTATTATTATATTATGAACCCGCATCGCATCTCGTTTCAATAAAAGTCAGACAAAATGTCTGTAAAAAGCTCAAAAATAGCCTAAATATTTTGAAAATTAATAGTGTCTGGAAAATGGCGGATAACATAAATAGTTTGTGAAAATGTCAAGTATCTACAAATGTGCATTTTCGAATGACTACAAATTTGATTTTGTCGAAAGTTGGTGTTGCGTGATTTGTTTTAGATACGATTTTCTACTATGGAAACCACCCTATTAATATCGTATAATATTGAATACATTTTCCCTTATAAAAGCAGATGTCTTTGAGAACAAAAAAAAAACACATAAACCATTGTAATATCAATACATTTTAATTGATTTGCTTAAAATTTAAATGAAATAACTCTTCCAAATGTTTCCTTTCCAAATGTACAAGACAAATAAGCAACAGGCTTTCAGATAAAATAAAATGAATAATTATACTGATCTAAAACTCAAAAATTGTTCTTCAATAATAATATCGTTTAGATTTCCTGGAATAATTCCGTGATGATTTATTTAAAACATTTTTGTTACCATGTATTTTTATTTGAAAAACAATATATTTAATATATTAATTAAATATTAAATTATTCACCAATGGCAGAAATAGAGTATTCAATATGACAGTTATTAAAATGCATTCATTGTTTACTCTGAGAGGAGTAATTTTATGTTTTCTAGACAATTTCTAAAATTGAAGCAACGCAGAAATGTAACTATTATGAATTTACAAAGTCAATTTTCAATTATATGATATTATGTGTTATTACAATTTTCATTATTCAATTCCATTTGAAACGAGTTTAAAATCAAATTTAAAGACGTCCGTCAAGTTGGCACCGGCACAATGTGTTACGACCATATTTCTTATATCAAAAAATTGCTAGTAATTTGCTAGAATTTGCTAGGTGATTTTCAGTATTTGCTAGTATTTCATTTAAGTACAAATCGAAATTCAAGTATGCCGGTGCCAACTTGAAGTAGCACCGGCACATTGTCCGATCGGTTCGAAAGTGGTATCAAAAAATTGCTAGTCATTTGCTAGAATTTGCTAGGTGACTTTCAGAATTTGCTATACTATGGTTTTTCCGGAAACCCGGAAAATGGAAAATGGCTCAGCACCGGCACATTGTCCGATCAGTTCGAAAGTGGTATCAAAATATTGCTAGTTATTTGTTAGATTTTGCTAGGCGATTTTCAGAATTTGCTATACTATGGTTTTTCCGGGAACCTGAAAAGCTGCATTTTTTTTAAAAACTATAATCATTATTCTATAAAAAATTATTACAACAATTTTGATTTATAATTAGTGAAAGCGTGTATTTTGAAAGTAGTTTAAAAAGATCAATACATTCAAAATGAAATAAAAATTAATATTATCAAGAATTGTATGATCTTCCCTATTATTTGACACCAGCTGATTTACATCCACAACATTTTTTTTGGATAACACTGTGTTGATTAATATGCTCAAACTAGTACTACTTACGCAATTACTATGTATTTTATCTATGCCAATAATATCATAACTCGATTAAAATTGAAATATCAATAATGGCCTTTAAGGTAGTTTTGATTACCTATACATATTTTAACCTATACAATTTATAATAGGTCAATCACACTAATATGAAATCTAACACGAGATTAGTTCTATTGAATGTGATATTGTATCTTGCGTGTGTGTTAGAAAGAGATAAAACAAATAGTGCAATAATACACTCTTGTAGGCTATAGCTAATGAAAATAAGATCACATAATAAATATTATGGTACGACTGATGGGTATTTTTAAGTTTGTAACTGCTGTAACAATAGACAAGATATTAATATATTTTTGTACGTTATCAGTAAATATTTAGTTCAATAATATTCAATAATAATATTGTATTATTATTTATTATTCATACTAAAAACAGACATACCGAATGTTTTTTTTGCGATATACTGGTGTACATTAATTCATTTTTCATTTGTATTACTACTATCAAACACGATAGTACTTAATCTGCTTATTAAGAAGAACAATTTTTAAACATTGAAATGGAATTTCAAAAGGTAAGTTTTTTATTTTTCTTATGTAGTAATTACTAAATTACCAAATATTGGTATAGAATAATTACAGTGGGTATTTAATTACAAATGTATACCCTTAGGTACACATTTTAGAATACTATAAACTGCAGTATAAGAGTTTATGTACTGACGTATTAGAATTAACATTATGTAAAATGAAACATATTATTGTTATTATTTTTCTATTAAAGTAGTTAAGTGTACATCTACCTATCCATATGAATTTCAATTTAATTTACATTAATATGTATTATTATTATATCATTATTAATTGGATGTAGATCAGCTGGTGTCAGATAATATTGAATATCATACAATTCTTGATAATATTTATTTTTATTTCATTTTGAATGTATTGATTTTTTTAAACCACTTTCAAAATACACGCTTCGACAGCAATCCACTAATTATAAATCAAAATTGTTGTAATGATTTTTTATAGAATAATGATTATAATTTTTAAAAAAAAATGCAGCTTTCCTATATTAATATAATATATGCGATTTGATTTACAGCACTATAATCATCTGATCGCACCCTTAGTCTAAAACTAAAATAGTATAATCAGAATTAAATATTTAAGAAAATATATAAATTTGTAAAGATATTTTTGTACCTATAACATTAGGAAATCCTAACTTAAATAAATAGGTATTAAACAGAAGTATAAATTTTATTATTTATTATGATGCATCAATAAAAAAAATATGATTCTAGGAAATTAGAAAAACGAGATTTATCAATGCTCCGGGTTAGCAATTTTTTGATAGCACTTTCGAACCGATCGGACAATGTACCGGTGCTGAGCCATTTTCCGGGTTTTCGGAAAAACCATAGTATAGCAAATTCTGAAAGTCACCTAGCAAATTTTAGCAAATGACTAGCAATTGTTTGATACCACTTTCGAACCGATCGGACAATGTTTCGGTGCTGAGCCATTTTCCATTTTCCGGGTTTCCGGAAAAACCATAGTATAGAAAATTCTGAAAATCACCTAGCAAATTCTAGCAAATGACTTGCAATTGTTTGATACCACTTTAGAACTGATCGGACAATGTGCCGGTGCTACGTCAAGTTGGCACCGGCATACTTGAATTTCGATTTGTACTTAAATGAAATACTAGCAAATTCTAGCAAATTACTAGCAATTTTTTGATATAAGAATTATGGTCGTAACACATTGTGCCGGTGCCAACTTGACGGACGTAATTTAAAGTATTTATTATATCAATTGTAATAATATGTATTAATTGATAAGTTTAAAAATAACAAGCGATAATGAAAAATTGAAAAGAATAAGAAAAAATATTACACCTCTTAATATTTTGATATTTGTTTTGACAAATGAGAAATAAGAAAATAATTTGTTACACAATCGACGGTCGTATTTATAGTATATTGATTTTATGTTGTTTATTGTTATAAATTATTTGACTATAAGTTAAAATTTAGTTTTTTTTTACACTTCATTATAATATTTAAGTATTTTATTTTAAATAAATAAATTGATATGCAAATTCCTGATCCCGGGTATGTAATACTACATCTCTAATAAAGTTGTTGCAGGTCATTATTAGAAATTAATATTTATTATAAGAAACAGTTTCTTGTTAATTATGCTGCGTTCCTCAAATTCCGAAATTTGAACTGTTTATTTATACCATTTTTGCTATCGCTAAACTGTTTATTATAAATGTAACAATATTTCTGGGAAATTTGACTGGTTTTTATTTTAATATATAAAATTCTTTCTCATGTAAAATCTGTAATAGTAGCTGATATTTTGGAACATTTTGGATTCCTTTTCAAAATATCTTATACCTTGCCTAAAGTACACCCAAGTATATTAAAAAAAGTTTCTATTTTTTTTTATTGTTTTTAAGGGTTGGAAAATAGCTTTTAAACCTTCAGTATAATGCCGTTATATCGTATATATTTACCTACTTATAATATGAACGCACATGATTTTTTTATTTTGAACTTTTTGTTCGAATGTAGGTAAATATAATATACGACATACATAATATTATATACATACGAATATAGGTAATATCGAAGAGCCATCCGAAAGAAGTTTCTCCGAGTGTCAGAGCAGATAGATAAAGTATAAAAATACAAATTGTATGCGCTCGCGTTCCTTGATTAATGTTATCTTTTATGTTACTTGAAATCATTCTTAATTATCATTACATATTATATAGTTACCCACAAACAGATAATATCGAGGGCGTTCAATGAAACGGTAATTACTGTAAAACGCATCCATAATGTCATGATTAAAACATCTCAATTATTTGTGTAAGCCCTGGCCCCTGGGCGACATTTCAGTTCTTTTCCGGGTGCCCGAGAATTTAGGCAGGCCAATTTTAGCATTTAACCCGCAGGCCGTTTAAACCTGCAGTATGTTAATATTGTCTCTTTCTTTTTTACAATTCGAATTGAAATGACTCATATTAACTAATGAGCATTGTACTTTTCAAACAGCTAGCAATTTAGCGTATATTAAAAGTTTATGAGAAATTGAAGCAACCAACTGAAGCCATTTTACTACTAGTTGGAGAAAAAAAGGCAAATGCGTTATAAAGGATTTCACTTTAATTCCAAAATCAAACACTATTCATACAAAATATCAAATTATTAATAATTTTAAAATTTGAATTAGTGGATATATACGGGTTCTATAATGTGTGCAAATGCGTTTACGCCTTTTCTTTTTTTGCTGTCAGTTTTTAATTTTTTAATATGATTTTATAAATACTCTGCAGAGCAGTCAAGCCACACTTAAAACCTAACTACCTGAATCTAATCGGGCTTGACTCTTGTTTACTCTCTCAGGAGGTTCGACATGATATTTCAACATCGACATGAAGTTATATTCGTTTAAAAAGACCACATTTACCGTTTCCCCCTACGAGTAACTGTCGCAAGCTGGCGCGAACTATTATTCGAATAAAACGCTCTTTACGCTCAATGGTTATCGCATAAGGATAAAATGAATACTTTCTTTAATCAGCTTTAAAAATAATAGCCTTAAACTACATCTCCTAAACCTTTTTATCCATTTTTTCAAATAAAAATTATATTTTAAACTCCCCTGCTAACCTTTTAACGGTTGCAGGTATTACATATGTCTTTGATTATATTTAACTATTTTTAGAATTTTTGATTTGTATTCTGTGTTTACTTCTAAGTCTTTCTCATTATATACAATATATTATTAAGTTTTAATTAATTATTAAGGATTAATTTATTATAAACGTATTATGTTTTAGGACTCACGTCTGTATAACTATATTAAATAAATAAATAAATTTGATAAAAAAATAATAAACATATTAATTAAAAAAAAATTATATATACTACACACATGTCTGTTTTATTCATATTTAATAATTAACTATAACAGAACATAGGTGCTTTAAAGAAGGGCCAATTATATTAAGACTATAAAATAATTAGTGGTGCCGTTGCACGCCCGCCCTGCAGCCTACAAATAAAAAGAGTTATACATGGAAAAAATAGAAAATATCTATTTTTGAAATCGAGTGCTACCTAATATACATTTTTCTCTCTCCTGCAAGCGCATACAATTTTTAAAAGTGATTTAGTATTTTTTTTCTAATATAGATAGAACGCCCCCCGTTACTTTTGTATAAATTGTGGAAATAAGCTTAAAAAGAATTGGATTCATCATATTATTATATATTATTACTGTAATACACATGGAAAGGATATTGTGTATGTATGTACCTATGTTGAAAGTAAAACGTTATTTAAACCAAAAAATAGGAGTATAAATTATTCAGTACGATATTAGTTGTTTATTATTTCGGTATCATCGTCTTAAAATGATTATTTCTGACGGAGAACAAAAAAAAAAAACTGCCAAACATATCATTTGTGAGTGAAAAACAATTGTAAATGATAGTAAAAGCACTCAAACGGAAAGACAAAGGTTTGGTGTCTGTCGTTTGATTATATTATTATATTGTGATTTGCGAGAGTGCATAATATACAATAATTGGGAGTTCATAGATGGCGCTATAGTATCCCGTAGACACTCACGAGTATGATAAATAATAATAATATATAATATTATAAAACAAGTAAATTGCAATATTACAATGATTTGTTCTAAAACACATTGTTTATTGATACTGTTGACTATAGTATAATATTGTTGTCATCTGCTTGAGTGCACCTATATACTGTTACATACAGAGGCGGATTTATCTTTTATACGGCTATAGGAACCAACAATTTGCCATCAAGGATTGACATCTCATCTTTGTTTTTAAGGCGGGCTTGAAGATGAATACATTAATTTCGAAAATCCTCTTCCAGATCTCCCTTATAAACATTTTGTAGATTTTTTGCGAATTCCATAATATTTCATCCGCACCATACTCAGTTAATACCGGACTATACCAACGTGTTAAATATAGTATTATCACAGATTATATTAAACTATAATTTGTTTAATATAATCTGTGGTATTATCAAAAACAATTTGCTGTTCAGTTGTTTACTATATTTTTAATAACTATAAATTATAATAAATCAAAATAGATAGGTATACCGTATACAATATACAAAAATATAAAATATAAATATACGCATAATATTAATTATTTTTCGTAAATATAAAGTAATTAATTTTACAATTTTTTTTTACGTTTGAAGTTTTTTAATAAAATACTACAAAATTTGCGGCCCCCCCCCAAATTTTGCCGCCCTAGGCAACTTGCCTACAGTGCCTAATGGGAAATCCACCACCTCTGGTTACATAAATTACCAAAAGCCGACTGTAGAAGACGAAAGCACTTTTTCTCCTTAGTCTAGTTTTAATATTAAAATATACACATAATACCTACATAATATTTTGTTTTTCAGTGACTATAAGCCGTATTAAACTACGCATTAAATGAAAACTAATACGCTAATATTGAATTGAACATTTCGTTCATTAAATAAAAGATGTTTTAAGTTTTAACACTGTGCAGGATTTTCATTAAAGCTCGGAACAATATTCTAAATATTTATCACTGCATAAAATTGTGGAAAACTTTCGAATACAAAAAAATGTGTACTAATGCTCCCCAAAATTTGTCGATCTTTATAATATAATCATTAGTTTTTTTTTCTTTATTAGGTCTTTTTGTAAACCTTTTTATTAATTTTTTTAGTTACCGACAGCGCTATATGGATAGTATATAATATGTACAATATATTTAACATCACCCAGTGGCGTATTTAGGTTTTCTGTGCAAATAGGCACTTCCCAAATCGCCGGGTCTTCTACACCAACCCTCCTAGAATTATACACGATTTATATTTGAATAAACAATTTGCTATACCTATTATTAATCTTCCATAAATAAATATATATGCACGTTTGAAATAGTGTGATTAACATTTTCTACTTAAAAAAATTAAAAAAATCAAAAATAGTTTTTGTAATTTTGTAAAACAACACAGACGATACGATTTGCCGCCCCTTGTAGCTCTAGTCCCGTGCCCGAATACTCGCCTCTGACAACACATAAGTTCATTGAAATATATCAGAGATATAATATATATATATATATATATATATTATATATTATAATATGATATATAGTTGTATTGTATATGACGATTGTGCACAACTGCGGTCAAGCTAAAGTCAGCGGTTGACGATATGTACGCGATCGGGTGCACAATGCTTGTCATTCAAACGCAGCCCGATTCATGGCGTGTACGCGGCCAGAGAACCATCAGCTTTATCATTTCGAATTACGGCCGAGCATATTATTAAACCTAGACGACGTGTCAGAATATATGCCGCCGATACGGCGCAGTGGTCGAGGGCGAACGCGAACAAAATAATATTGTTTTGACTTTGGCCAACGTAAAATATAATATATTTTTCAACGTCCGTTTTAATAGCGTGCAACGCTAACCGATTCCCGCCGCAGTGTTAAAAAATAACCTGTATTTTATAAATATATATATTTGTGTACGCAAACCACAAAGAAGACAAGTGTATATCGTTTATTTTATGAGTTAATTTAAATTATTAAATACGCTATGCTTTTTCATCTTGTATAAAACATGATAGCAAAGTAAAATACACACACACACATATATATATATAGCATATACATATACGTAATATATGACTGCACAGCGAGTGTAAAGGGTTAACGAGCTTACTGTTTTATTGTATTATTTGTACATTTGCCATTGTTCGGAATTGATCCAACAGTATTAATTATTAGGTGTATCCTGTTATCAGCAGCGACTTGTAATCGTGTTCAGTACAATCAAATGAGATGATCAAAAATATATCGGGAAAATATCAACAAATATTGTTCAGCATTTTCGTCCAAAAACATGATTAGGACATTTTAGCTGTGCGTATTACAAAATATACTGTTTCGGATTCGAAATAAAAATGTATACGAACAATTATTTTATTGTGGTCATTACAGAGAAATGTGGATTTCACTGAGATAGCAATAAAGCTTGTACGTTTGGACAAAACAAAAATAGTTGTTACGCGTGCAATTATTTACGTAATATTTACGTGCCGAAAATTGCTATGTCGATACACATATTATGCACATCTGCGCCGTCGATCGATTCGTATATAATATTATTATTGTGTTTACCTAAACTGCGTTTTAAAATCACTTATTCACTTGTACCGATGTTGCAAGTGAATATCAACTATGCCGGGTATAATCCGACACTGTGACATTTTATCAATAAATAATAATATTATACCGATCTAAAACTTAAAAATCGTCCTTCAATAACAATATCGTTTAGATTTCGTAGAATAATTCCGTGGCGATTTACTAGTTTGAAAAAACAATTTATTTTACATATTATTATTAATATTAAACATTAAATTATATATTATATCAATGGCAGAAGTAATTAGTATTCAGTATGACAGTGATTAAATTAAAATGCATTCATATATAGTTTACTCTGATAGGAGTAGCTTTACACCTTCGATCGATTCGTATACATTATTATTATTGTGTTTAACCTATACTGCGTTTTAAAATCACTTATTCGCTTGTGCCGATTTTGAAAGTAAATTTCAACTACTCCGCGAAATCCGCCACTGTGCCATTTTACGATGTTCGTATACGCGCGTCCGTACAAGTCGCCCGACGACTTTATTAAAAGCAAACATTATAAAAATGTCAAAATTGTTTGCGTGTGCTGCTGCTGCGCTGGCTGATTTTATTAAATAAAACTAGTCTGAATATTATGCACACTGCACACTGCACAAATATTATAATGTATAGACGGCAAAATAATATATTATGTGTATTATGACGTATACGATGTTCGGTTCAAAGACAATCCACAGACCATGTACCTATATAATATATCAATTACTTGCATCGAGACATTTATATTGTACTAAACTGTTGCGTTTATTATATATAAATATAAAATACAATATTACACATTAATGTACATAGTAAATGTCATCATCGTCGTGTCATAAATCTTTCGATCGCCAACATATTATAATCATTTCGATCTATATAGTTTGGATCCTACACCGTGGCGCAGCGGCAGTACCTACATAATAACAATACTTATATATAATTATTATTATAATCAGGGATGGGCGAAACACATCACTTTGTGTATTTTAAGTACAAAATACGAAATACATAATATGTATTTAAAAAGTAATTCAAATTACAAAATACTTTTTAATTTTAAGTTTTTTAGGACATTTTTGTTTTAAAAAATAATTAAATTATGATACATTATATTCTTTAAAAAATAATTGCACATATATATAAACCCACGATAAGCTTATTATTTCAAAAGTTAAATATTTGATATTAATCACGAATTTCAAAAAACATTTTTTCCATTTTAAAATATAAGTTTTTAAAACACTGTATCACACTCATGCTTAAGCGATTTGGACATTGAATCATTCCTTCGAATGGAAAAAACGTCTTTACTGGGGCTGATGAACATATTAAACATTTGTATTATATTTAAAAAATATCTGGAGAAATTTACGGTAGTTTTCTAGACGAGAAATATTTATATTTTTATCTTTTGAATACTTGATGAAGTTCTAATTAATTTTGTGACTATGTAGTATTTATTTTGGTAGATGGTATATTTTTTGTTGGTTGGCACAATATAGATCTTCGTTTCTTCAGTTGTTGTAGATATATCACAAATCCGTCAATAAACTCCACAGCACGTATACCTACATTGGTTTTGTATTTCTTTTCTTTTAATATCAGTAGTATTTTCTGGCAAACATTAGATTTTTAATAAAAGGTGGAAGCGATTGCCGAAAATGAGCAAATAGACTTTCAAACGTGATAATTGTACTACCTATCAATTATTATTTATTTTGTACTTTGAGTATTTTAGAGTACGAAATACTCTAAAAATTGTATTTAACGAAACGGTCTGTATTATCCTTTGTCATACGATCGACAACTGTACAGTGAGCATTATGAAAAATCATGGATCGTGATGCGATTGCCGAAATCAGAAAACAGCTCAAAAAATATTTGAAACAGTCATCACATCACATTATTATATTTTGTAGGTTACACATTGACACACTGTTGTACAATATGCGTGTTGTACTGGCTATTTTCCATATGGAAAGAAAAACGTCGAAAATCGACACGAATAAGCATACCCATCAGTTTTTGAGAACATTAAAAATCGACGACGGACGGTCACCGTCCATGTGTGCAGCAGACGATAATAGGTAAAAAATAGGATAAAAAAACTAAAAAGCGCCTACTTCAATGCTTACAATCGAGTTTTGTATTCTTCTGCACATAAAAGGAATACGTTTGAGATTAAATAACGTCTTATTATGTGGTAATCAAAATCGAGTGTTACGCGGGCTGTACCGTGTGTATTATAATGTGTGCGGTCCAAAGGCACAACTAGGGTAAATATTTTTTTTTTTGGGGGGGGGGGTGGTGCAGCCCTTTCAAAAACCGTAAAATAAAAATAATTTGTTAGCTTCCTCAAAACCATCACACATATTTTAACATTAATTACTTAAATATTTTGTTTACTAGTTACATAATAGGTACTTACATGCACAAAAAAAATATTTTATACCTAGTCAACTTTATACTAAAATTATGAACATAATTAACATTTTAAAAGAAATTGTTACATAAATATATACAACACATTTAAACATTACCGGTATATTTCTATCATTAGCACTAGAAAATGGGTTTAAAATATCTTTACTGTCAATATTATTTGATAATATAGTCTCTCTCAATATGAATAATAGATACATTTGTTAAAAGTTTTTGTAACATTGATGAACGTAACCAGCTGGTTTTGACATTAAATATTTTAATAGAAAAATGTAAAAAATATTAAAATCAACAAGGTATATTTTCTGCGGGAGCTGAGCCCCCCCCCTTCCTAGTTGTACATTATTTCAGCACTCGAATTCGTAGACATTTCTGATACGAATCAATGATGAATACAGTCGATATAATAATATATATTTATATTGTACAATAAATATTATGTGATATATAAGATGGTTTTCGTATGAGATTTAGAAATAAAAAGTGAGAGCTGTACGGAGAACAAATATGTAAACACAACTACAGGTGGTTAAATATAAATATTAACTCGAGTACAATATTATTGGTATTCCTTAATACAAATCGAAAACATAAAGCGCCGCCGTTGTGCTGTTGTATATGCGGGACGTGCGTTCTGCAGTAGTGCAGTGGAGTGAACTGACACGAGTTTACGTAAATTATTTTCGAAGATTTGGCTACTTCTGTGGTTGCGATTAGTTATATAGTTGATACATATCTTAATATACTATAATTTGAACTATTAACATTAAAATATGCATAAACATTTAATGATCCGTTCATCAGGCTCCTGGACGTTCCTCCGCGAGTCGAATACCTACGTCATATTATAGTAACGCGTGTGGCGAATCGTTCACTGTTTTTAACCTAAAAGTAAACGTAAATTACACTATGCACTTTTTACAACTTTTTTCAGCAATATGTGCTTTTTTGATTAACTGTTTATAATGGTTTTTATCGGATACTTTTACGAGGCGTTGCAGCTCCAGTGCGCATATACGAGTATATAGGGTAAACATATGGTTTTGAATTACATGATGTATTTTTTTTTATTTCGGCTCCAATTCGATAGCGGTTTTTACTTAATAATATTAATTTTATAAATATCAAATATAACACGCATCGTATATCCAAAAGTGGTTTGATAATATAATATCATATAACAGCACCGTGACTAGACAATTGACAAACATATAATATATAGGTACCTATATAAAGTACGGAATGGTCGAAAATCGTCTACGTAATAATATCATGTTTGAAATGTTTATTTTGATTTTAGTTGTTGACTATATGGCCATAAATCAATTAAATAATTCGTTTTCGTACAGTTGCAGTAAATATATTATTATATATTATATACTATATATGCAGGGACGGGCAGTGTTTCAATTACATTTATTTTAAACACATTATTTATATTTGCTGATGTAAAAAATTGTAATTTATATATATTTGTATTTTAATTATGAATAATAGTGACATTTTAAAATATTATAGGTATAATCAATAACCATGAAATACACGATAAGCGATGCACCTAATTTTATATTTAATATATTCGCTATCTAAGCTAGGCCTGCAATTACTTACGTTATTATAACTTTATGATTACAACGTTTTCTATGACAAAAAAACGATTGCAATTTGTAATTAAAACGGTAAACAAAAAAACTAAATATCTCAAGACAAAACAATATATAAACGTAATATATATTATAGAATATCATCAAACGAAAAATATCGTAAAACGAAATAATTTAAAATCTATTTACTTTAATGATATAATATTGGTTTTGTAGAAATATTTATTCTATTCGATTTATTTTTATCTTCACAATCAGTCCGAAAATGTATTATATTCCGTCAGTGGCGGTGGGATGTAGTATTGCGATTTCTTCATATCTGTAATGGGTAATCGTCGTATAAGTCCTCAACACAAATATCATGGCTAATATTATAACTAATATATAATAATGTAGCCTAGTTAAGAGTTAGCGCTATGCGAATCACTTTGGTGTAATCGATGGGGTGGTAGTAAAAGTATTTGAAATCAACAATCTGCCTAAAAGACTCAAAAAGTTCGCGCCGCCAATGTATTCCGTATACATTGGGACGTTCCTTGTGTTAGATGTTCAACGATAAACGCAAAAGTTGTACACCGTTTAAATTCTAAATAACAATAAAAGCAAAAGTTGTGGAACGTTTTACTTCTAACCTGCAGTGTTGTGCGTTATCTAGATAAAAATGTTCATCTTTCTATCTTATCTAGAAAACAAAACTTTTATCTGGTTGTTTTTGTAGACAGTTAACTGTTTTATTAATTTCACTTTTGATTATTATGATTTTAACTTTGAATTGTGTCTACAATTAATTAAACAATAAAATGAAGTTTCCAGATAATTTAAAATGTTCAATATATTAATACCTATATGTTAAACATACTTTTTTTATTCAAATTTATTCATTTAATCCATATTATATTTTTATATAATATAATAAATTATCCAAATTATACGTTTATAAACATGTGTAAATGTTATAATTTAATTTAATTTATAACATTTTAAAAACCTAAAATCTAGGTATAAAATTATCTGTTTTTTTATCTCGATAAAAACCAGATTATCTCATATTTTATCTAGATCATTTGTTTTTTATTTACCTGTTATCTTTTCTAGATAGTTTTTAGGTTATCTGTGTACAACACTGCAGCTTCTAAATAACGATAACGCAAAATGTGTGTAATACTACTATTATAAGTATATTATAGTAGTAGCATTAGTATATAATATTTTATAATTTTATGTATATTATGCACGCGCACGCATCTTACGAAGAAAGTGATGTATTATGTAAAACAAATATATACCATGGTAAGTATCGTCAAAGTATGATTATGTTTTGTTCGTCCAAGCAAACTTTTCTAGGACTTAGGTCTTAAAACCGTATTGTGATTACGATGAAATACAATACATGCGGCTAAAGAAAACGAAATGTTTTTCTCCTAGCTCCGGAAAATAATAACAACAGCCAAGATCGCATCGTGTCCGACGCGTATTATATATCATATAATAATAATATAATATATACTTAGTATATCGATATTATCGTATACTTTAAATAAATGAAGTAAATGCAGCCTTTCAGTTTTCATAATATATATATATATATATATACGAGTCCCCATTATCCACACTGGAACCCGACATAAGATATATAGTGAAGGGTATTATTTCAATGGGGTGGTTCATATATATTCCTTTACACTGGACTGTCTCGAACAGAGGTCGTTCAAAGCTCTCAAAAGGACAAAGGTCTTAACAAGGTTTAGTCGTATCGTATTTTATAAACAAAAATGCGTAAACAACGTTCGATATTTATTTTGCCGCGAGTAAACGGGATGGTTGTGCAAAAATGCCACGAAAAATCGTCGATTTAAACAATAATAATGTGTATAATATAATATAATATTATCACCTATAATATATAATTAACTATTAATTATAATAATCATAATCATAATAATAATAATAAAATATATATACTACACTTATAACATATTCATAGTAATTTATATTATATAGTACTGAATACCGATAATACCTTATAGTAAGTACGGTAATTTAATATACTGTCACCGTGATAATAATGAAAAACGATGAGTAAATCTGAGTGTGTGGGAATTGCAATGACTGGATGGCGTGATGGAAGCCCCTTCTAGTGACAGTGTGACACTACTTCAGCTTGATTGGGTTAAGTTTATTTTATGCATATTTTTAAACGATTAGGATGTGTGTTAATATTTTTAAATTGCCGTGATAAAAAATTTATGAGGAACCCAGTATTCAATTTTCAAGCATTTTGACATGGCGAAAAAAATTTAACGACATTTTAAAATTAAAACTAATCAAAATTTCAAATTTTAAATGTCTATAAATACTCAAAATGAGTAAAAATATTCGTATTTAAAAAAAAATGTTAATATCGCCGCTATAAAGAAAATTATAAGATAATATAAAAATGTCAAGTATCTCGTTTTTGAATTACAACAAAATATCAACAATCTATTGAGGAGAAATATAAGTTAACTATAAGGGTAAATATCGAATTCCTAAAAAATTTGAATTTCAAACCTTCATAAGAAATTAATGCGATTTTCGGGTAAACTTTTTTTTTGCAAAATATAGAAAGAGTTATGATACATTTTATACTTAATATATATTTTTAAATCTAAATGAAAAAAAATGTACGTCCGTCAAGTAGGCACCGGCACATTGTGTTACGACCATAAGTCTTATATCAAAAAATTGCTCGTAATTTGCTAGAATTTGCTAGTATTTCATTTAAGTAATATTCGAAATTTAAGTATGCCGGTGCCAACTTGACATAGCACCGGCACATTGTCCGATCGGTTCGAAAGTGGTATCAAACAATTGCTAGTCATTTGCTAGAATTTGCTAGGTGATTTTCAAAATTTGCTATACTATGGTTTTTTCGGGAACCCGGAGCATTGATAAATCTCGTTTTTCGAATTTCCTAGAATCATATTTTTTTTATTGATGCATCTTAATAAATAATAAAATTTATGCTTCTGTTTAATACCCATTTATTTAAGTTAGGATTTCCTAATGTTAGGTACAAAAATATGTTAAAAAATATATTTTTTTTTTAAATATTTAAATACTGATTATACTATTTTAGTTTTAGACTAAGGGTGCGATCCGATGATTATAGTGCTGTAAATCAAATCGCATATATTATATTAATATAGGAAAGCTGCATTTTTTTTTTTAAAATTATAATCATTATTCTATAAAAAATCATTACAACAATTTTGATTTATAATTAGTGGATTGCTGTCGAAGCGTGTATTTTGAAAGTGGTTTAAAAAAATCAATACATTCCAAATGAAATAAAAATAAATATTATCAAGAATTGTATGATCTTCCCTATTAATTATTATCTGACACCAGCTGATTTACATCCATTTACATATTATTGAATGTGATATTGTATCTTGCATGTGTGTTAGAAAGAGATAAAACAAATCGTACAATAATGCACTCTTGTAAGCTATAGCTAATGAAAATAATATCATGTAATAAATATTATGGTACGACTGATGGGTATTTTTAAGTTTGTAACTGCTGTAACAATAGACAAGACATAAATATATTTTTGTACGTTATCAGTAAATATTTAGTTCAATAATATTCAATAATAATATTGTATAATTATTCATACTAAAAATAGACTTACGAATGTTTTTTTTGCGATATACTGGTGTACATTAATTCATTTTTCATTTGTATTACTACTATCAAACACGATAGTACTTAATCTGCTTATTAAGAAGAACAATTTTTAAACATTGAAATGGGATTTCAAAAGGTAAGTTTTTTATTTTTCTTATGTAGTAATTACTAAATTACCAAATATTGGTGTAGAATAATTACAGTGGGTATTTAATTACAAATGTATACCCTTAGGTACACATATTAGAATACAATAAACTGCAGTATAAGAGTTTATGTACTCACGTATTAGAATTAACATTATGTAAAATGAAACATATTATTGTTATTATTTTTCTATTTAAGTAGTTAAGTGTACATCTACCTATCCATATGAATTTCAATTTAATTTACATTAATATGTATTATTATTATATCATTATTAATTGGATGTAGATCAGCTGGTGTCAGATAATATTGAATATCATACAATTCTTGATAATATTTATTTTTATTTCATTTTGAATGTATTGATTTTTTTAAACCACTTTCAAAATACACGCTTCGACAGCAATCCACTAATTATAAATCAAAATTGTTGTAATGATTTTTTATAGAATAATGATTATAATTTTTAAAAAAAAATGCAGCTTTCCTATATTAATATAATATATGCGATTTGATTTACAGCACTATAATCATCGGATCGCACCCTTAGTCTAAAACTAAAATAGTATAATCAGTATTTAAATATTTAAAAAATATATATATTTGTAAACATATTTTTGTACCTATAACATTAGGAAATCCTAACTTAAATAAATAGGTATTAAACAGAAGTATAAATTTTATTATTTATTATGATGCATCAATAAAAAAAATATGATTCTAGGAAATTAGAAAAACGAGATTTATCAATGCTCCGGGTTCCCGGAAAAACCATAGTATAGCAAATTCTGAAAATTGCCTAGCAAATTCTAGCAAATGACTAGCAATTTTTTGATACCACTTTCGAACCGATCGGACAATGTGCCGGTGCTGAGCCATTTTCCATTTTCCAGGTTTCCGGAAAAATCATAGAATAGCAAATTCTGAAAATTACCCAGCAAATTCTAGCAAATTACGAGCAATTTTTTGATATAAGAATTATGGTCGTAACATATTGTGCCGGTGCCAACTTGACGGACGTAAAAAATGTTTATGAATTTTTTCCTAAAATATAATTATTGAAATTTGCAAATTGTTGCTATTTTAATGGATTTTGACAAAGTTCTAACTTCAAACACTTAAATATTGTGACAATGTATTTTTGATAATTATGAAGTGGTATATAAACAGTTTACGAGGAGTTAAAAAGTTTTAAAGATAGAAAATAGAAAATTTTAAATGTCTATAAACAGCTTAAAAAGAGTCATAATATTTTAAAATTGTTATCATGCTCAGAAAATGTTAATATTAACATTTTATAAATTATTTGTTTTTAAGTCAAACCAAAAAAAAATATATCAATTTAGTCAAAAACTGGTTTAGTTTTGCTTTCGCTTAATTTTTTTTTGTTTTTCTCTACACTTTTGAAAATTGCTGTGAATTAATTACTTTTGACCCCCCCCCCTTCTCTACAAGTACCAACTAGATCTAATTTTCTAGCAAAAACCACCCTCAGAGTGGAAAATCAAAGCATTTTTACGGGTTTAAGACGAATGACAGAAGATGACTTAGAGGTTGTCGATTTCATTTGGGACGAACAATATTTAGAAAAGTGCAATCATTATTGGGTAAGAATACAAAAATAAATACTCTGAAATATTGGTAATTATTTAAAAACATATATGTATTGTGGACCTTTTTAAAACCACTAGATGTCAATGATTGTACCGATGACCTTATTTATATTTAACCTTTAAATTAGTAGTATGCTTTACTAAATTTAGAAAATAACATATCCGAAAGCTCATATTATCCTCCTAAAATGTTTGCTTTATATACATATTAATTGGGAAGGACTACTAACAGTTAGGAATCTTTTCATTCAAAATGTAATGCTTTGTTTTATTCAGCTCATCCATACATTTATACATTTATAAACATTTTGTTGGATTTACAATTTTGAAACATGTATCAAAATAAGAAGTAAGTACTCATATTGTAAATTCAAGAAATGGTCTCAAAATCAAAGAAAAATAAATCAGAGAACAAATGCAGCTGCTGCGTACTTGCATTCTAACCAAATAACATGATTTGAATTTTTAATACAAACAAAGTTATAATCTCTTAAGTTTTTACCAATAAAAGAAATTTAATTTAATTATAACCAATATTTATTTTTGTATGAATAAATAACAGCTGAATTCTACATTATATATTACACCCATTTTTTTATTATTTTCTTTTTTTGCCTGTTAAAATATAATCTGTAAAGTTTATTTACAGTAATAATATGTGCTAAAAATACAATGACATGAAATTAATAGAAAAAAGAAGTAACCCAGCGGTTACACTTTATATTTAAATTTAAAATTTTTTGTTTAAGAGTTCAGATCACGACATCATTTTTTAAGCAACCTTAGAGGATTTCCAGGAATTGAGTCTGAGTTAAGTGCTGAAGTAGAGAATATGAATGATTTTCATGATTTCCGTTATCTGAAACGTTTATGTATATTATATAAATATGTTATAACATACTATCACAATATATAGGAATTGTATTAAACAATTGTATACTTGTTATAACTTGACTGTAATTTCTTTTTATTTAAAACACCATGTTTTCGCTTTCGTCCGAACTAACTATAGGGACTCGTATATCCACTAGTTACCCACTACTATATATTATACAACAATTTATAACAGATCCTAATTTATTTGGGATTCGTTTGTCTAAAATTGGACGAAGGCAGCCTACTGAGTTCCGACATACCGCAAGAGTAGTTTAGCTTGAAATGTTGCGCTTTCTGTCGCTGCAGGGCGTTTTTCTCATCCGTGCAGTTATTTTGACTTAGTTTATTTACTATTTAGTATTTGTTCAATTCTTTTCCAACCTGAGACTATTTCGAATGAAGAGTGGTATTACGCACACGTGTACAAGATGAATCGTATATTATACAAATCTTTATACCACTATAATAATAATGATTAAATATTTTGCTTGTTGATTGCTTTGCATGACTATTGCAATATTATTATGATGATAAGAGCATTATATTCTATAAAATACGCCACGATCCCGATAACCTCGGCAGTCTAATAGTCTACTGGAGGCCTATAGAGTTTTGATGACAGTGACTGATGACCTAACCTAATATACGGTTTTTGTAAAATAAATAATATAGTTATTACAGATTACAGTTGTACCTGTACATCGATTATTAATACTCTTTATTAAAAAAATTTAAATATCTTATACAGATACACATAATTTATGTCATACATATTTTACATTTTGATAAAAACAAAAACTATTAGACTTCGGGTTTATCGTTTTCATACTACAATTTTTTTAATGACCACTAGCCAAGTTTATAGTTTAAAAACATAAATACATTATTTTTCCGAAAAAAATGATTATTAAATATAAAATAAAAATACTAATAAACATATTCAGAATACATATTTCAATATTTGTTTAAAGGTATTTAGAGCAGAACTAAAATACTTTATAAGATTGTCTGCAACTAAAACTTACCAAAGTGGCAGTTTTTCATAACTTTAAAGTCCCGTGGGCCAGATTGTCCTTTGAATGACTTTTTATTTTCTTAAAAAAATTCTAAAAACATAAATTTTTATAAAACGCAGCTCGGGATGAAGAAAAAGGCCCGTTGGCTGCCATCTCTATAGTTTAATCTTAAATAAATTTGTTTCATAAATAGTAACTATGATTATACAATTAAATAATAGTAAATGCAAACAATATTTTTCTATACTCATTAAAGTCTATGATGGCTGTAAGTACTATTAGTAGTAAACAGTTTAATACACATGTCTAATTTGTTGGGTCTTATTTTTTCCATTAACTCTGAAGACGGTGAATAATAGTCCATACCTATAGTACTATATAATTTTGCATATTATTATCGTTTACATTATGTGAAAAATGAAAATATGCATTATACAAAAAGACGTGTAGTAGACATTTCGACCATTATGGACATTATAATCGTTCGTATATGAAATTATTTTGTACTCTGCAAGTGCAATTTTATATTATGTATTTTTATTATACACAATAATAGATTACCGTTTGGTAATGTTTTAAAACCGTCGTATGTATTCACGTCGATGATAGACGACGACAATATAAATACACTCGAAGTGTGTTTAGTCTCTGTGTCAGAGACGAAGAGAGTATAATATTATTATAATATTCTGTACGAGTGAGGAGGGCCTCCCTGCTGCAACTGCACACAAGTGCTTTTGTTTTTTTAGCTCAAAATTTTTGGATTACGCGGCCAGTGCGAACCAGCTGCTGTAGCTATTGGTTTTGCATTTAAAACGACACCGTGTGCTCCGAGTTTACATATTGTATTTTTTTTTTTTTTTGAAAAAAGGTCAAAAAGCTTTATAGTACGCGGCGGCACCCCGCAGTAATATATATTGGAAATCGAACGCGTCGGTTAATACTTTAAACCGGTCAGTCTTTTCGGCGGCTTTTCGGAAGCAAAACAATCATATTATATATTATACAACAATAATAGCTATAATACGAAAAGAAGAAGCACTGCTGTTGTTTTCGACGACACCTCGACCGTCTTCTTGACGAATTTTCGATCACGATCGCCGCCGCCAGCGACGTCTATATTATATAATAATAATAATAATATATATTATACATTCCCGGTCGGAGTTGTTTTTGTAATTATTGTTGTTGTCGATGTCGTCGATGTCATAGTTCGTAAATTATTTTTTCAAAGTCTGCTCCGTCTCGACTCAAAGCCGCCGCGACAGTGCCATTACACAGTATAATATAATATAATATAATTATATATATACCACGAACAACTACTACTCGACCCGGCGGCGGCGGCCGTCGTGACGGACCCTCTCGCAAGCCGTCCGTCGCAGTTTCTGATGCGTCGCGGGCGGTTAGATGTTTTCCCGCCGCCGCCTCCGCCCGTTTTCCTCCGTTCGATATCATACCGTCTATATCGTTTTCGGCGTCACTGCAGTGCGCGCCACGTTTCTATATAATATACGTCGGCTCGGCGACGACCGGCCCCGTATTAATATCATACGTCGGTCGGTCGGTCGGTCGATATATATAATAATATTCGATATTATATTATGTATTATGTATACGTAAAATAAAATATAATATTTTATATTATATACACACACTACAGCGCGATGCGTGTCCTGTTGCGGTATAATAATATTAATATACGGCCGACCGGAGACGACGCGATAACGGGACGTGTCAGGTCGCAGTAGTGACGACGACGACGGTGGCGGCTGGCGGCGGCTGGCGGTACGAGGCGGTCGTGCCGAGCGACGAAGAAAATACGGTTTCGGACGTCACAGACTTTGGCCGGAATAGTCGTCGTCGTCGTCGGCGGCGGCGGCCGTCATCATTATATTATTATTATACGCGAACACACGCACCCACGCACCCGCACCCACCCACACACACACACATATTATATTATATGTACAGGCGGTTCAGACTATATATATATATAAATATATATTGAACACGCGATATTAAAAGCTATATATATATACGGTAGGAAAAACACTTCGCGGCCCACTCTGCGCGTGTGTGTAATGTGTATATATATCTATATATGTTTAGTCCACCCGGCGACGACGGCGGCAGATTGGATTTTTATTGTACGGCCGCCGCCACTCGTTATATTATTATATTTGATATATTATATATATACATATAATATGTGTGTTTTTTTTCCAAGCGTACTTATATATTTAGGCCACGCGCGAGGGTGGTTTTTTCATCTTTTCCGCGCCGCGTCGCTTTTCCGACGGACCGTAAAACGATATTATTATACACACACACACACGGTATACATACGTATATATACTGCACACTGCAGCTGCAGCAGTCCGTTCGAAATCGCCAACGATTGAATCCTATGCGTCGACGCAAGTGTACAATACAATATAATAATAATAATAATAATAATAATAATATACTTTATACGAATCCAAACGGTCTGGCTGCTGCTCGCAGTCTGCGCACTATTTATACGACGACGGCGGCGGCGACGACGAGTATATAATATAATAATAATATAAGTAATAATCTAGTAATATCTTTCGATTGCAGACAATATACGCGCGTCTTCGTATGCGATTCGTTTAGTATTGTATATACGTGATACTGTTTATATATATATAGCTGGCAAATATAATAATATCATAGAGAGTTCAATAATAATATTATAATATATTATATTATATTGATCCGATGCGCCAGGGTGCAGTCCCGCTGCAAGTTCGTGTCGTCGGAGGTGATGGTGTATATTCGATTTCGAATGTTTTCTCACGCGAGACTTCAATCGCGGTGTCGATGTCGGCGGAGGTGTCGCCGGCTGGTGTTGTATTAATTAGAGATAAAAGTCGTGTTGTTCGGGGGGGGGGGGGGGGGGGAGAAAAAAAATATACGTGTGCGACGATGTGCGGCGTCCCTCCCGATTACGATCCGCCGTGCAGCGTCGCGTGAGAAGTTGCAATACGTCTTGTTTACTAACTGCAATACAAATGCGACGAAGCAATAGGATCGTCGTCGACAGGGAAAAAAGAAAAAGAAAAAGAGCTACGCGTTTATTGGGAGCCTGCACGTGGTGATGCACCCCCACAAGTGAAACGCGATAATAATAAAATGATATCGTTTTATTTTTCGATAGTTAAAAGTCAGCGGGGCTTGCGACCATATTATTATTATTATAACGCGCGTTTATACGTCATGACAAAAAGCGATTCGGATTTGAATACTTAACCAAAAACGGAAAACAAAACTAACTAAATATACCTGCATAAAACCTATAACGATTAACGAAATATATTATAATACATCATTAAACATACCGAAAAACGTGATATAATGTATAGAACCTCAAAACGAAATAATTTAAATCACAATATTTACTTAAAAATTATAATTAGGAAATATTTATTTTACGTGATTTACTTTTATCTTATTGGCATTCAATCCCTCAAGAATTTATATTATATTCCGGACCATTTCCCACAAAAATGATATTGTTTTTGACAATTATTAACGATAAACGCAAAAGTTGTACAACGTTTGGATTTTTGGAAATAACGTAAAACGAAATTTATTTTTCAAATGCAAGCCCTAGCTGAATTTAAAACAGACCAACGCGACCCGCGGCATTTGAGTATAATCCGAATTTATATATACGAGCCACACACTGGGCCATTATTTAGGAACTCGCGAGTTAATAACATATATTACGACATTTTAAAACGAATAATTAAAGTCTCGTCAAAGTCCAACTGCAAAGGTACTATTAAACGCTGCAGTCTCCATTTTCTGTGTAAACCGTGCGCGTGGTTTACCCGTTACCGGGTGACACATCAAATAGTTGAAAATATTCAACTACTCCACCGTCGTTTTAATGACCGGTGAAATCGTTTAACATAAACAGTATTATTTCGTTTGGTGAATAACAAGAACATTCTGAACACTGACCACACGCGGTTACACGGAATAAATAGTGACAATGTACCAGGTATATACCTTAATATTTAATCAAACTCCGAGTGCATTGATGTGTGACAAACGATATCCAACCGAATGAGAGTATTGACGTGTGTTTTACGAGAATGTAACTTTATATTATTATAATATGAGTTTTGTAGAGTTGTTAACCCGAAGAAAAGTTTTAATATTGCACCTCCTTCACCACATTAAAACGAATCTCACCTTATGCAATACAATCTTCAAGTTATTTTTAAAATTAAAATTTTTAAATTGAATGCAAAACGTATAAATTAAGTTCATTTTTACGACAATATCTCTATTTTTTACATTAGGTTTCACTAATAAGATTTTCAGAAAAAATGTTATTTGTCAAGCGGTAACATTTTTAGGAAATTTGGTTTGTGAAATGAAATAACTCAAATGTCTCAAATAAGAACAAAACAATAGAATAATCTGTGGAATAAAATTGAATCAAGTGAAAATGAACAGAAAAATACCTACAACTAACTTTTTTCATCCATATCCATCAACATCCAATTAAGATATTAGACAGTACCTAACTATATTAAAGTTATTTTCATAGTTAGAATTTAAATACCCGACATAATTACACATATTTTTAATCAAATATTTTCTTTGGCCGTAACAAATATCGTATTTAAACGCAAGTATATAAGTGATAAATAATTGAAAACATATTAAAGAAATATTATATTTTCATACACAGTGAGTTCTGCGATCACTGGTTTATCGGAACCAAAATTGAAAATCCCAAACAACATATTATATCGAAAAAAAATTCCTTTATGGAATCAACTGGTTATTAGAATCAAAATGGCCTGAACCAATGTGATCACATTAAGCGGTACTCATACTGTAGTTTCAAATTTATGTAATATGCATACATAAATTCATATCACAAAATATGAAGACTATTATTACAAATATTCAATAAAAGCCTCTGTTGCTGCTTTGGTTGATAATAAAAATATTTTCTACCGAAAAGTACCTCGAGTGCCTATAGTATTTGATTATCAGCCGATAATATTCAATATCATCGATACTGCAGCAGTTATTATAATATTTATTTTTCATTTTATTTTTTGTCGACGAATTGGTATTTTTTAATTGTTGCATTTTAAGAAGACAACAATATTATTTACGTTTCTTTCTTTATAAGTCGGTCTGCTACGATATATATTTGTTTGCGTCACTCATCCGTATTCGGGGCGGCCAAGGGCCAGCGCATCGCTTGCATACCCTCTATATATGGCTACGGGCAGTGCGTTCCACGCGTTTGTTCTGCAGGTCGAGGGGTATTATATGGCGGCGGCCGGCGGTATGTCATTATATAGTTTGGATCGGTCAGAATATTGTTCGTATACAAGTTTGGTATCCCACAAACAATTTGACCCACCTATCTAATGCATATGCATAATATATAATATATTATTATACACGTGCGTCGTCGTTTGTATGTCTGCCGCGTGTTGTGTGTGTGTGTGTGTGTGTTTGTTTGCAGTGTAGGTATACAATATTGCAATTCGAGTAAAAGCATTTTTGACTTATCGAACACGTCTTCTTCGAATACTTATTATTAATATTGAACGATTTTTTATAATAGTCACTAATAATAATCGGTATTGAAAATTAATTTAAATTTTACATTTTGATAGAACCTAATTTTATTTATATTTTAAGATGGTTTAGTTTATTTTTTGATAATAATTTAGTTAGATTTGAACTGAACAGCAAAATATTCTTCATAATTTCAAAGTGGCAACTTCAATTTTGTGGAATTATTCAAGTTACTAAAGTGTAACTTTTACTACGTTTATACAGTGAAGTTTAAGAGGTTTTAGATCCACAGAGCATGGGGACACTATAGTATTTTTACTAGTAAAAATGATTAAATAACTACTTAAACCGTTAATACAAAATGCGAGTATTGGTGACGAATATTTGATGACGTTAAGAGGTTTTAGTTTCCGCTTTAACGACCTCGTATGAATATAGTAATTAAGTAATTATTACTTATATTCAAAACAATCTTTATATGTATAAATAAAAATACGTTTGGATGGGGCTTATAGACTTGGAAACTATTCAACCAATTGGCACCGAATTTTTCACACACACTCTTTTAGACTTTGGAAGTTGTTATGGCTTCATGTTTCAACTCATATAGGATGTAATAGGGTGGTCACACAAGCAATTCGTGTTGGCTCATGAAAAACTAATTTATTTTTTTATTTTTTTATATAATAGGGTGGACATTGGCCACAGCTATAAAGGATACTCTTATATAATCCACATAAAAAATAAAAATTAATGTAAGTTTGCAGTTTATAAACTAAAAACTATTCTACTTACGCTAAGATTGTTCTAAGAGGAATAGATGTCATGAAAGTGTAGAAAGTAGTTTGAACCCCATTTGAAAATATAGTATATACCAAATGCTATTCATAAGTGGAAAACCCATCTCGGTCAAATTAGTTCAAAAACCGAGGTACACTGATGCCGAATTCCCCGTGAATCGAGATACACCTATATAGCACAGTATTTCATATTAGCTTATTTTTTCCAGGGCGAAGTCGGGTTTTATATAGCTACTATTACATACAAATTGAAATATATGTATACATATATTTTATTTAAATATTTCAGTACTACATAAATAAAAATATAAAATATAGTTTTTTTTTAAAAGTTTAAAAGCCTTTATAACAGGATTATTGGCTTATATTATTACTACCTAAATTACTTAAACTAAATTTTACAAATGAATATGTTTCATAAATAATACAATTTTTTGAATGGTGTTTTCGTCAAGTGCTTCGTGAAGGTGCTCGGGTATGTTGAATTTTTAACAGGCCTCTTGTGTCTTTATATTCTGTAATAATGTGTTTGATTGAAGTTTGAGAGCCACATGTTTGATATGTTCTTGGTGGTTTTTTTTCATTGGATGGCCATGTGTGTAGTGTGTATGGCCTTTCCTGAGGCGATTTAGTATAACTTCATCTCTTCATTTGAGAGACTTAAGGTTATTCCATTTTTCTGTTGTTCTTTTTATTTCGTTTAATTTAGTGTTCATTTGGCCATTTATTTTTAAATAGGCTGTGGATAATTTTTTTTTATGTATTTACCTGAGTTTGTATTCCAGAGGTGTCGTTGATGTAGGTTGTTTGCTTTTTCTTTGGCAAGTACGTCCGCTCTTTCATTTCCAGTGATTCCGCAGTGCCTGGGGAAATTATATTATTATTGAATTCAATCAAAGGTCGATCTGTTTTTCCGAAATCCAAATTGTTTCTCTGAGAGAAGTTTATTTTTCTAAGAACCAGTTCAGTCGATTACTAACTATTTTTTCGAATATTTTACTCATTATACATAAAAGTGATGTACCTATGTCTGTATCCTTGAACTATAAGTTTGTTTTGGTTTAGTTTATGTAATAGGATGATAGTTGCCTGTTTTTATTTTTTGGAGGATCTTATGATGTGTCTACATTATATTAAATATTTCGAGTTATATAGTTTTTTTTATTTTGGACTTTGTACAAATATAGATGAAATATCATCCGGTCCACAACAGTTGCTCTTATGCTCGCTGCTGATAATATTGTCGATTTCCTTTCTTGTTATTATTATATTTAGGTCTGGTGTATCATTATGTTCGACTGTGGTTGGTTCCCTATCGTTTGTTTTGTTTTTCAATTTCCGATTTGCGATTTAAAAAAATTTGGGTCAAAGTTGTTATTGTCACTATTACTTCCTGAAAATATTCGCTGAGTGCGTTTGAAATTTCTATAGGTTCTGTGATGATGGTTTTATTCAGGGCTTTGCACCGGAATCATTTTTTCGGGTTTCGGGTTTTGGGTGTTTAAGGACAATTTTGGTTATTGAATTTGGGTGTTTCGGGTTAATGAACTTTTCTGGTTATGGTTAAATTTAAATTTATTTGGGTTAATTATGGTTAATTCGGGTGTTAAAAAAAAACATGTTTTATATCAATTAACATGAGATTTTCAATGCGAATTTGATGTTGTAATTTTTTTTTATTTTTAAAGCAAATATAATTTAAAAAGCATATTAAATTAATACTTACCATTAATTAGTCATTTTTCTACAAAAAAAAGTCCTTGTTTATTATTTATTTTGATCAAACATAATTTTGTTGTTAGTATTGTTGAATTAGAAGATTAGACCACACAAATAGAATTATTTAATATTGTGAAATAATAAAAAAACAATGATCTAGATTCTAGATCTTTTTTAATAACTTTTAATTATATAAAATAATAAATATGCATATTGCAAAATGTATAAATAGGTACTTAACACTTTTTAGTCTTAACAATAAAATACATATTAAAATAAATTATATAAATGAAATATTATTTTAAAATATAAATGTATGATTACATTAAAAATTAAAAAAAGCAAAATATTAATATACAATTATGATTTAATATTTTTTTGTATCAAATATATTATTGGATCTTACAATCATAATTTTTTCCAACTATTTTCTTTTCTTCTTATTTACGTAAAATACATACGAATTTACGAATTGATGTGTCACTCATTTCTTTGTATTTAATAATAATTCGGGTTTTGGGTTAACCCAAATATTAATACTGGTTACTGGTTAATTCGGGTGTTTGTTTTTTCATTCAGGTGTTGTATAATGCGGGTTTGGGTTTTGCAATTTATTCGGGTTAATTTGGGTTTCGGGTTTTGGGTTTCGTTCGGGTGCAAAGCTCTGGTTTTATTATTAGTTCTAAGTGATTTGATATGAATTAATTTTTAAACTCCGTTGATTGATTTAATTTTGTTCAATACTATATTCGGATTTTCAAGACAGGATATTGACGACGTAAAATTGTTTCAAGAGTTTGTTTTACCGTTTTTTATTATGAATTTAGCTTTAGCTCTTTGTTTTTTTAATTCAATTAGATCAATTATACTTCAAGTTTTTCTAAATTTATTTAGAGCTTTATTTTTGATTTGTATTAAGTTTTTTCATTCTTCAGACCACCATGGTACGGGCTTTTTGAAACTAATGTATTTTTTTTCCTATTATGTCATTCCAGTTGTACCCATGTGTTATTTCTGTAAGATTATCAACTATTGTCCTCTAAGTTTTTATTATCAGGTGGGGGTTATTTTTTTAGTTTAGATTTAATTGCATTTGAATATAATTAGCAATTAGGTTTCTTTAAGTTCCATTTCTTTTTAGTTTTATATATTAAAGTGGTATCTCTATTATAGATTTGTATGATAATAGGCCAGTATAGTCACTGCAGTTTTTTAATTCTTGTTCCTCCACCCATTTTGGATTGGTTGAGAATATTAGGTCTAAGGCAGATAAGGATCCATTCATGGCATTGAAATGTGACGCTTCCGTCGTTTAATAGTGCGATATAGTTATGGTCTATAATATTTTTTTTCCCCTCGTATCGATATGTGTACTCGTACTTCCTCATAAAGTGTTATGGCTATTAAAATCACCAGTTAGTATTTAATTGTTTAATTATATTTTCTTAATTTTCGGTTTTGAAATTATATTGGTTTGGAAGAAAATAGCGTTCGTTAAGTCGTTTAAATACATTTTATTAACTACCCATCTTATTCTTTATAGTGAACGAATATATTATTTAAATTATACCTACATAATATATTGAGTAGGACGTATAATATATTACTTTAATATATTATCTATATATATGTTTTAATGTTTAACATTTTTGATACCCTTGGAATGTCGTTGTGATGGAAAAAAGGTAGCACAATAAAAAGTTTTTGGATTTTTAACGGTTCCCACTCCCCAAGCACGTAAATATGGTATGTCGGGGTCAGTAAAATATGATAAAATATTTTATTTTATTCAAACCGTGTCTAAGTATATTTTCTGTAAGTATATATTACATAATAATATAATGTATTAGTAGTACCTAATAATATAATATAGCATATAAGATATAAAGAATACATACTCGCACGGTGACCGCCTGACCATGAATATCGAGCGCCTCTTTTTTACAACATTCTCTCAAGTATTACAACATTTTTTTCATTTAAAAACGTCATCATATCAAAAAGTACCAGTTATTTAACAATTAATTTCAACATATCTCTCCTTGAATCCCGAACTAAGTTATTTCCATTTTGGTAACTAAATTAAGTAGTATAAAAGAAGTAGTCAACTATTTACGGCGGTGGGCCACTAATTATATTTATCACTTGCAATAAGCTTTCCTCCTAAAGTCATCCACCTGGTTATATAAGCACAAAAATCTAAATTGTTCCCACCGCTGATAATAATAAAGTCACAAATACAGAGTGTGCCAATCAAGTTATGCCTTCTCCAATGAATTCCGACACCAAAGACCAAATTTAATTCACTCTCGAGGAATCTAAATTACTTCGATTTCAGCCTAATTGTCTAATAATCACCCAATCAACATAAATTACAATCAATCTAAATTTAGCATAATCGTTTTGCACTATTTCCACATATGTGCCCAATGAACCTGAAAATCTAGATGACATTATGGACTTTGTCACAGAGCATATTGAGTCTGTTATTATCAAAAACAAACCTCCACCTCCAATTTTTATTCATGTTGTCAGTAATTGTCACAACTTCAATATCATCGTTTGTTAGGATATCAAACAAATAATCGAATACCTAATTATTATTGATTATAGGTGAACAATTATATTGCAAAATTATTTAACGACTTGAAACTAATTTGTCAGCTTATTTTTATGGTTCAGTTATTTAATTTTCATAAACAGATTTCCATAAATAGCAACTAAAAAAAAAAAACTTTAGATTTCTTCTTTAATTCTTCAACACTCAACTCCGTGCAAAGAGGAGACCTGAGAGACTTTGAATTAATATTGGACCTAGAGATCCTGAGAATGTCTTGCTAAATGGAAACTGAAACATGAAAGGTAAAAATTATTCTAAATTGATTTATGCTACGTCAAAGGTAGAAACACTCAAAATATTGTACACATCAAGATTACAATTATGCTCAGCTTTATTGTTCACTAAAGTAGTTTATAAAATCGTACCAAAATTGAACGTGCCGATAAATAAAATCTTTTATTGGACCTATTCCCTCGTCACGCTTTGATGTATAGATTGTATTACATCGATGTCGAAAAAATAGAAAACCTTTGTTGCACACCAGTTTGGACAAATTTGTTATCAAATTGGTTCCACGTTAGTGGTATTGGCAATTCAAAGTGACATATTATCACTCGGTTGCTGTCCTTCTGAATTGTTAAAGTTATTATTATAGAGGTACGATCCAAGTTGAGACTGATAGGTACATTAGACAAAACATACAAGAGTCCTAAGATAAAAATAAAAGAAATAAACGCTGTATGCTTTAAGGTGAATTATATAAATATCATTAATCGATATTCGTCTTTTGGTAAATTATTAAGAGTAGTTGCATGTTGCTTACGATTTAAAAATAACTCATTATCTAATAAATTGAAATCGACGGTAGTTTAAATAGCAAAAACTTCTTTAATTAAATTAATTCAAGAAAATGAATTGTCTTATGAAATAAAATGTTTGCGAAACGGAAATGGGATGTCTAAAAAAAGCAAACTATTAAGTTCACGAGCTTTCTTATACAATGATAATATAATATCTATAAATAGTTACATTACGAAATTATTAATATAAAATGAATATACATACAATATTGTAAATAAATGTATCATTGGTTTTAAACAAAAACCTATTATAGGTTTAACACCGGTGATCTACCAAAGCATCAAGTGTCTCCGGGACGTGCTTTTCTAAGATGTGGCTTGGATTTCGCCGGTCCGTTCTTAATCAAGACCAGTATAAGAAGAAACTCTCTTAACGTTATGTCATATGGATGCGTTTTTATCTGTTTAGCTACGCGAACTATCCATCTTTAACTAATTAGTGACTTAAGTGCAGATGCATTTATACGGGCATTCAATATATTAATTGATCGTCGAGCAAAAGTATGGTAATATATTCTGACAGCGTTTCAGCGTCCACAATTTGGAAGTCTATGAGAGGCAGGTATAAATAGTCAATGCAATCGTTACTATCTAAGGTTTTAAGTGGCGCATATTTTCCTTAGGAAGAGTTTCTAACCATTATAGCTAGCGCCGAAGTGTGTCTAAATAGTCTTCCGTTAACTCTTATATATGTCCTCTGACCCAATGTTCCACCTTACTCACGGTCATTTCCTTATTGGTGACTTTCTTTCTACCATACAGGAAATCGACGAGTCTCGTCGCCACAAATTACCTTTAGCGTTGGCAACGTGTATCTCGTATTTTATGGGAACGAAAGAATCAAGAATATCTATCCAAAATGCAAGAGAGATCAGAGTGGGAAATTGAGAAGGGTGTCAAGCTTAAGTAAGACTCAATCGTAATGATGCGTGAGGTTATCCTTCCCCCCATGAGATGGCATTTAGGGTGAATTGTAAATGTTATACCTGGCCAGGACAGCGTCATACGAGTCGCAGGCGTTCAAATAACTAATAGCGGTGTACTCCGTAGAGCCGTTCGTAAATTATGTCCATTACCATTCTCGGGTATGCAATGAAGAATAAAAGGGTGTTAATTATTTATTTGTATAATCTATGTTCTATATAAAAATATTGTTATTTCTTGAACTATTTATTAAGTTATTAATATTATAACTATTTTTTTTAACTTTTATTTCAAGGCCATCATTTTTGGACTTCAAAAGAGATCAAAATAACGTAGGTAAATAAATACAACTACTTATATAAATAACCAAATAAAACTACAAAATCGCCCTAACATGTTGATTTCAAATCTCACACCAATATAGTACTACTACCAGATACTACAGCTGGACGTTTAAAAATACGTTTTGGTGCCGTGATCTTTTAAAAATTAACTAACTGATCTTAACCAAAATAATTTACAACTTCAGTTAGTGGGGTTTTATCATTGGATGGCATCCCTTCGAACTTAAGGTTATTTTATTTGTCATTTACAAATATTTCTCTTATATGTATTGTTTGTATTGTATATTTGTGTTTGTTGTGTATATGCAAGTAAAGAAGTAAATAATCAAGTTCGTGAGTAAAAAAACGTGATGTGATAAACTTACTTGTGGTTAACCATTATTTTTATAAAACAGTAAAAATGTTTAATTAGTGATGGAAAATTACATTTAAATTGTCTAAGTGGGTAATCTTGAAAAATTCTGCGTCTTTTCGTTTGTATACAATACCTATATTTTTTATTCCTACAAAAAGATCCGACCAATAATTCGCAGTAGAATCTACACATTTTATACAACTTAAATAAAAGTATCTGCGTTATAGTAAATATATTTGTGATTTGGGCCTACGACGTCACGTGCAAGAAAAGTATAGTATGCAAAAATAAATTGTGAAAGTGGCACCCCAGCAAAAGTTTGTCCGATATATTATTATAATAATTGAAAACACTGCTGATTTCGATCGGAAGTATTTTTTTTACGTTTCTATTCTAAGTATGCAACGAACCCCCGGGAGTCACTTATTATGGTAATTTTCCAGTGCATTCACTATTGGTATCCATATTATACAGCTGTGTAGTATAATATATAATATACATTATTCAAATTATTGTTCGACCATCGTCGTGTCGGCCAGTACTTTATTATATAATATATATATATTACACGATTTAATAAATATAATAATATCAAATTCTAAAACATAATATTATTATCATCGAAACTAGAAAATAAGCGTGCGGCGCGTGCAATATTTTATACGGCCTCCCACATCACGACTCGTGTACACAGCCAGCCGTCGAGAATATAATTTATGGTATAGGTACGGCCGTACGGGGCGCTTCGATGTGATTTTCGACGGTGAGAGGGGCAGAGGGGGTTGAGCGTCCATTAAAACGGTCCGAGGGCCTCAGAGCATTGCTAGGATTTATTCGATTAATTTTAATGTATTTTTTTTTCGGTTACCTGTGACCCCACAACCTAGCTATATCATTTTAATTTCGCCGGGGTCTCGTAACTCCTTTCGGTCGATAATATCGCAGTTAGTGCCGCCGCTGCTGCTGCTGCTATTATATGTGAACGTCCCTCGAGATTTTGAAAACCCGACGCGCGGCTGCCTGCACGCGCGCCGCTCCAGTGGCAATCGGAGTCCCAAAGACGACAATTCTACGTATATGAAATTACACTTTATAGATTATAGACGTATAGAAAATATTAGGTCCCACTGTCCTAGTCATATTATGTTATAGAACAGTTGCACGGTATTTATATGCATACGTAAGTACCTACCTATTTTAATTATTTCAGTCATACACACCAGATTGGTTTAGGAGCGAGGAGGATTTGGACATTCATTACCCAAACCATAAAAATCAAAGAGGAGGAATAAAGAATAAGACAAAAGAAGCTGAAATAAAATAATAATAGTTAAGTTGCTAACAATGTGGGCTGAAGTCCGAACTAAACTGAGTAGATCCTCTCATAAGTTGTAAAAATTTGTGTAAGGGTGCGGCAACAGAGGATTGTCCCAATGCGGTCCCAAATAAAATATTGTGCTTAAAAAATAAACGAGGGCAACTAGGGGATGAAATGACTGATGTCAGTCCCGCCCCTAACTATTTTTTTTTTCATGTAGAAAATATGCTACTCTAGACTAAGCCAGACTGGTCAAGATGAGCTAACCAACCTATAAGTTGCACTTTGCGTAAAATATAATGCATATTTTGTTAGGCAGAATACATAAAATCAGAATTCTAAAGGCATAAAAACTCCAATTACGTACAATTATAAAAGTCCTTATTAAAAAAAAAAATTACTAGTAAAAATTGTACGTTAATGTATATGTTATATTCACGGTCTTACATAAAAATATAAAATTTAAAAAGAAACAACAATGAAATAATTATTAGGTACCTAGGTACTACATAATTGAAAAAAAAAATTATGATTAAACCTTAGGCTTTGAGTGGTTTTGACGTCGTTTTTGTTTACAACGTAAAACTCTCTTTTCTTTTCCCCGGTCCGTTTGGATGTAAAAAATGCACCTTAATTCCATATTTATTACACTCCACTTTTTCATTGTTTACCAAAACATTTTTATTAATTAAAATGTGTAGTTGATTTCTGAGCCCTGACTACTTATAATAAAATGAGAGCCAGGCCAGCCATAGTCTCGTATCATACACAAAATATTTGTGCTTTTTAAGAAGCATTTTTTTTTTCAAGTAAATAAATTAACTATTAAAGATAATACCGGTCTTAGGAACATGTAATAAGTTCACAGTACACTATATCTGTGATAATCAAGCCAAATTTCAAAGACAGTGTATTTCCCTAGAAAAATTGTGTACCATAGTTTGCCGTACATAGGCACCGGTAGACCTCTTATTAGTTTATTACTTATTATTAATAAGTTATTAGCTATATCAAGCCTAGGCATTCACAGTGGCCGATAAAAAACCAAAAAAATAAAAATAAATGAATATAAATTGGCGAGGTACTCATTGGTCTCTTAGTACTTAATGCATCAAGTGACCATATAATTTATTTACCAATAATTGGCAATTAGCAAATAAATATTTAAAGTAAAAATGTTATTTTTCACTTCAAATCACTGTTAGTAGGTATTTAATAATATTATGAAAACTTTGATAAAATATTTTTGTGGTATCACATTGAACAAAAAGAATGAAAATACTATAATCATCTATTACAGCTGTTGACTATGGTATATGGAAACGATAGCTGATATACGAAAGAAGCTTTTCTAGTGGTTATAATATACAACTGATACACATGCATGTTGCAACTTTCAAGGATTCATTATAGTGTATAAATAATATATAATATATATAGTCCATCTATTCCTCGATACAAAACCACCTTGCAATTAAAATTATTTATCAATTCTACAAAAATATACATAGCAGTATATTTTATTGTCCGTGGACAATAATTGCAAATTTTTGGATTTTTTCAGAAATATAATGAATAATTTATTTATTTTTTGTATGTATTCATATTTCTAAGTCACCTACCTGGTCAAAACTCTAACGGATGTACAACACCCAACAAATACTTTGACGGGTACTCACGCCAGTTTCGTCTGGCCCACCTGGCTCCCGGCGACTGCCGGGAGCCCAGGGGTATTTTTTAATATTAGAGGCCCATTGCTAAATAGAAAATGTAAAATTAAATCATTTAAAGTGGGACTTTTAAAATTATTTTTGAATAAACCATAACGTCTATGTTTATCTAAAAGTAAGTTAAGTCTAAGTTTATCCAACACATTGTCAATACAAATCAAATATGTTCTTATGTGCTTATGCACACAAGTTAAGTGTGAACAAGTATTTTAAAAATTAAACTTTGATCTCCAATAAGTCATTAATATCTATAGATAATTTATTTTGTTGTTTGTTGAAGAAGCCAGCATTCAATTTACAAACAATGATGAAATTTACATATGTTAGGATCTCCACTTTCCAGCAATAAATTTAAAAAAAAACTTCTATTTTTATAATAATTTATAATTTATGTTTATTGATTTTTCTTTCTATTTTATGTGTATAGTTTGTAAAAAAAAGTATATAAAACTTATTGGTTATAGTTTGTACTTTTTAAATAATAATAATTACAAATAGTTTTAAAGTAATAAATTATTTTTTAATAAAAAATAAAATTGTTTTATTGCAATTAGATGGCAGTTAAATTGTTTTTAAAGTTTGTATGGGGAGTCGGGGCCCTTTAAAAATTACTGTGCCAGGGGCCAAATTGATGAGCCGGGCCGACCTAAAGCCACTGGACACTTACTGTACATGTCGCCTATGATTGCAATCACAAGCATGCTTAAATAGATACATTTTAATATGTTATATCATTATAATTTGATATTTTTAAATAATTAAAGTAAGAATAACTTTGGAGGGATCTTAGTCTTATTAATTGAAAATCTTTTGAAGTTTTAAATACAAAATAATTTTAATATCTATAAAACAAATTTAATAACGGCACTGCAATTCAAAATAGTAAGACATTTTTTTTGTTGCATTTTCAGCCGTTAGCCCTTACAGTCATAGTAGTCCCCCGAATATATATGTAATATAAATTGCCCTTAAATTTATATTCTCCTTGATTATATTATATATTTATATATACTTCACTATATACCTAACACTAATATCGGTAGACTGATTATTATACCAAGTGCAGTTGTCGGGCTCCGTATATGTGCATAGCGTCATATATCGGATGTAAAGTGTTTGGTAAATACCACAATTATAACGTTATCAAAGTGAGTTTCCTCGTGGTATCCGTGGTATGCTTTCGGTACACCAGAGTGTTAATACATTCTTACCGCACGATTAACCACGTGTTGTTTGATCGAGTTCAACATTTTTGTGTACACGTCACACCATCGTTTTGGAATACCGATTGGGTGACGATAAATATGTTATCAACGATTACCAAGAACCATAATATTATATAATAGGTAGGTATAGCCGTGCAGTTACCTATTAAAACCAATGTGAAACGTTCGAGGGACCGATCATGGCGAAAACGGGCTCGGTCATTAAATGCACGTACACGCGAACGTGGAAACCCGCTTTCACGAGGTTAGGTAATTCAAACAATTTCCCCGAACTGACCAAACTAATTACCACGGCGACAACGTTTATACGTTTATATTATATAATATGTCAAACGGAAATAACCTACCAGCATCCGACCCATGTGACCCACGATACCCACACATCGCGGCATCCATATTCCCGTGTTTATTTATGTGTGCGCGCGCACAGCAGTGTGTGTGTGTGTGTAACGGTTTGGTAACGGGGTGACTTTTTTCGTTTCAACTCTCACAATGCGTATAATAACAACTCGTAAAAAACGTACCTATCATAACAGTATACAGACGTATAATATTATTGCGTTAAACTATTTTCAAAACCGCATTGGCTCAATATTATTACGGATAGAATAGTACCCACTGGCCAATAATAGCTGTGCGAGGGTGGTCCGAACTACCTATTTCAGAGGTGGGCATTAACTAGTTTAATTGGCAGTTGAAATAACTATTAGCATCATTGCAATACTGTACCACCCCACCGTACATATTATTTAGGTTTTTTAGGTTTTACGTGCACATTTCATACGCATATATTGAATTACAATTAGATCAACTATTTTTCACTTTCAAGTATAAGCCATAGATAACTATATTCTGCCCGTCACTGAATACTTATAAAATATTGCGAAGAAATAGAGAAAACTGTGGGCAACCATTATTTATGGCCAGTGAACAATAATTATCAGTAGCAACAAATTCATATCTGTACTATGAATAATATAGGTATTCATAAAATACCTAACATGCTGATTCGTTTTTTCTTCGTTATTATAGGTACGTTTTATTTATATTATTGTGCAAGTTGTAAGGACTAAAGAATATGATTGAAAAATTGATGAACATTTCTGAAATAATATTTAAGTTTATAAACAAGTATTTTTTTATATATTTCACTTGAAATGCATTTTCACAATACAATTCATTACTTTCGTTATTTTTTAGTAACCTTTAAAACCAAAATAAAATAAAAAAAACAAAAGACTGTGAAAAAGAATCATATTCAAAATCAGATTATATGGTTTTGAAATGGAATTTTCAAAATCCAAGTCTCAATTTTTCTTTTTACACTTATATGACTTTTACTCAAATGTGAAATGGTGATAGCTATGTATGAAAAACATATTTTCTATATCTTGTAGATTATTAACAAATTTAATGTTTTGGAAATTTTAACTATGAAGAATAGAACAAAACGTATACGTAGGCATTGATGTAGGTACTATTACTTATATAATGTGTAAAAACAAATTCTGTTATCGACATGTAGTCCATGTAGACGTAATTCCTGATTTTACTCTCAAATATTAACCGCGTTAACAATAAAACACTTTGTAATTCATTAAATAGAATAATTTTTCATTGTAAATGGAACCCAATAAAAATATTAGTTATGAAATACACTCTTTTAACATCGTACCACAGGTGCAAGTTGATCACATTATAATAATATATCCACAGGGACAATGTTATCGATAAATAGCCAAAAACAGATAATGTGTGTATTGCACAATGGAAATACACCGTGCATTCGCGCATATAATATGGTAATCAATACACTGGTTTTTTATTTCAATCCATTTGATAGACGTATTTCCAGATAAATATTTGTAAAGGATTATAGGTGCCTGTACAGGAAGGAGTATTGACGAAGGTGTGAGGGTAAATAAACAAACACAAACGAACCCACAGGCTACAATGCCGAGGTAGGTAGATTACAAATTATAATATAAAAAGTAAATTATATTAATATTAATTAAAATAATGACTATATACAGTATACCTTATATTATATATACTATAATATCCAAAAGATATTGTTGTTTCCGTCCAATATTGACGAATAAATACAATATTTTATATTCTACGCCAAAAATTCAATTCAATTTTATAGTGATACTATACTTCTACATAATATATATATATATGTTATAAAGATGTTTATAACAATTATACATTAATAACCGAAAAACATTTCGAAACAAATCATTGAAAAATATATACTTATTCCTTTAAAACATATATTAATTAATTTGTCACTTTATCTGGAATTTTCCCACAGACTTTAATAGTCATTAAGAAAACAGCTTCCAACGTTTTAATCTGTGTAAAAAATATGTTAATTATTACTTTACAGTTATAAAAATCTATTTATATTAATGTTATCATCAATTTTATCATACACTTTCTTTTTTCTCTCATTTCCTATGTTAATAATAATAATAATATTATTAATTAAAATTTATATACTAGTCAATATTGTTTTTTTTTTAGTTTCTCTTTAATTAATTTTTGATATTTCTGATATTTACAGCCATATATGTATATATTATACATTATGTCAAGGAGTATATATGAATGTATAATCGACGCAGAGGAATATTGACAGTTACCAGTGTATGTTGAGTGTCGACATACACCAAAGTTCGTTCCAAGTGATTGTAACTAAAACGGTCTTTACGCGGTCGTACACCAATGATTGTTGACATTTCCAATTAGTGTTAAGTAAATGTTGACCTCACTTGAAGCGCAATGTATGCTATACCTAAGGTATGTAAATGTTTTACATAGTATGTTCTATTTTATCAGACAGTAAAGCTAATCGTAATATTCTGGAACTTTAAATCTGTTTTTTAGACGTTTAATGTTCGGATGCTATTAATGTTATCGCACAAAATAGCTGGTAGCTAGACACGCGCCAATCCAATGTTAACGTCTGATTGCCTTTATATTGGATCAACCTAACCTTGCGCAACTTTTTTTAACGATTATATTTTAAATTTTGAATTCAAACTAAACATATAAATGGAAAAGATTAGTGCACTTTTAATTAATAAAAAGAAAAATTATTGTTTTTATTCAAGCACTGACAACTGCAGACAAGTGACAAAATATATAGTAAATATTATACAAGTAAGGAAAAAGATAAACGAAGAAAAAAAATAAACAGTGAACTGATTACAGGAGATTAAATCGGTTTGATATTACCTATAGGCTATAAGTATAGGTTTTATGGATAATCAGCAACTGACACTATTTATTATATAAAAAACTAAGAACTATATGAAATTGTGTGTAAAGCTCATAAAAAAATTGGTCATGGAGAGTGATCCAAATGGATTAGTTAATTACAGAACAAGTTCAAAAATATAATTTTATGGTTTTCTTTCGTATGTCAACATTCACTAAATATCGATTGCGCATGTCAACAAACACCGGTAAATGTCATTATTGTGAGGTATAAACTATTGGTAACTGTCAACAATCACCGGTGACTGCCAACAACTCAGTGCTAAAAGATCATACACCTTAAGTCCTTAACATACACAATATGTAAGGATGGGATTTCGATGCACTTATAGCATAATTGTTATCCGAAGCTACGCAACGCTCGTTTTATAACATATATACGTTCCATGTATTTTTGAATCAGAATAAGAAGTTTTTATTTTGCATTTTTTTTGCTGCATTCTTTTATTAAGTAATATTATGTACACTTTTTTTTTCTTTTAACGACAACCGGGAGGTAACTGCGTTGGCATTACTTCCTCCCAGCCGCCATCATTTATTGGAAAAAACCATCACACGAATAAAATTAAGTTGTGAGGGGCTAATCTCCTACCTTCACTGATTTTCGGGAAAATTATAAACTACACGATATTTATGATATTATGGTACTACACAGCTAAGTTGGGGAAAAATCTACAGACGTGAAAACAACAGCATGCAACTACATGATGCCTAACTACAGAAATGATTAAGTAGTGTGAGACCAGTCTCCTCGTCACCGCGCCTTTTACAAAATCAAAAACTATGGCAAATAAAAATTAAGCAACTACAACAAATTACAAAAAAATAAAAAATCTGGACAACTACTGATAGGTTACTTAGGGAGCTTAGCGGCTTCAAACATTAAAATTACTAAGAACTAATCAATTACTGCTAGAATACGGAGTCTTAGGTATCTGGAGCTGTAAGCAGTCAGTTGACAGATATGCAGCTGCTGGGGCCCCTCGGTGAACTAAGCTGTTTGGTCCTCTACGCGACCCGCCGGCCACGAGTCGCGTTCTGGCCGGAATCAGGTACCCTCGGGGTTTCCCTTCCAAATTCCTTCAGTTGATATACTAGATCCGTCGTCCTGGAGTGACCCATGCTATGTCTGCTTGTTTTCAGTCTTATCCATCCCACGTGGTGCCTAAGTTTTAAAATACCTAAGTACAAAATATGAACTCTTATCTCCTCCACAAGCCAAAGCTTTTGGAAACAAACTATTTCACTTATATCGTCAATTTAAATTGTATATTTTTTCTAGTCATAATAACATAAACAAATAAATATACTAAACAATAATACATGCCTTGCAAATGTTAATAAAAACTAGTTTTTTCAATGATTTTCAATTTTCTTTTACCAAGGTACACTATAAATACTTATTGTATGGAAATGTAGAATACTGTTCGCTATATAACATCAAACCTATGTTTATATTGTTAAAATATAAACCTTTAATATACAATAAACAGATTAGAACCAAAATAACATAACATTAACAACTGTTTGTTCATCTGTAATTCCAATTTTACAGTAGTCGGACAACGGTAATGATAGGTAATGTGTATATCGGTTGGAAACGCTTTTATTGATTGAATGCCTTTAAATCTGGATTAGATACTGCATAGACAATATTGCTCGAACTTTGTTGCATTCTCATTTTTTTTTTTACTTACTAAATTAGTTTTTAGGTAACCTATCCATTTTTGTCATTGTCGTGACCTTGCTAATTAAATAATGTTTTAAGTCCATATTTTTGAGATTTTTCGTTTTAAGGACATGTTTAATACATTTTTTTAGTTGAGTTTAGGTATATGATTGAACATTTTGTAAATTTAAGATAGAAATAAATTGATTTTAGATTGGTAATTTTGTTGCCATGAAATCAACACAAACAATATTTTTATTTCGAAGCCCATAATATTTTACAATAGTAGGTACCAATATAATGTCTATTAAAAAATGGCGACAGTCAACAGGTATGACGAGAACAGAATTATATAGTTATATTCTATATGAATAGAATCTATAAATGTAACTACGTTTTAAAACAAACATACTCAAATTTAAAAAAAACCAAAAAACGTAATTTTTTAAAAAAATGCATACCTACCTATTATTTTTTTTTTTGATTTTTAAGCACATATTTTTAATTATTTAAATGCATAACTACATGGAAATTCGGCACATTTTTAGAGAATTAAAGAAAGAATCCTAGAAAGTAGTAATCAAGCAATATTATATACAAAAAAAATCAATTAAATACCTATAATAAAGGTATAATTGCATACCTAGTATGATACCTAAATTGTATGTTATTTAATCGATAATGTTATTAATAACAGGGGACTTCGTCATATTATAATTATCACGGTACGTATATTGTGCCCTTCTCATCCTCGACACATATTATGTAACATAGATATTGCGACGAGAGTAAGAAATGTTCGATTTTAATAATGTAATACGCTGTTTTGTTAAAATACCTATATACGTCCGAAAAAAATTGGCTTGGCGCGATTTCCCACCCATCAGTTACAAATTATAATACACCGTAACACCCACGAAATTTATTTAAAGTATAATAATGTGAGTGTTTATAATATGACTTTAATACTTTGTATAATAAATATAAGTACATAATATACGTCGAGCTATAAATTTAATGAAAGGATAATAATAATCTCCTTAATAAGTATACATTTATTATTATAAAGTAAAATAAAATAAAATAATACTCAATTTTCGTACTCACGTAAATTGCCATTTTACTTGAAAACTTTTAAATACCCATAATATAGCTTTGAGCAGGGCGGTCTGGGATGGTAGGCTGGTCGAACGTGGACTGGCCTGTCGTCGCCGGGCGACTGTATTCAAAAATACAATAATGAACCCGAACAAAAAAATCAAAATAATTTATTCAAAAAACATATAACAATTTCAACTTTTTCTTATGTATATAAACTTTTAAATTTAGCTCTGACCTTACCAATTTCATCGGCATCATGTGAGAGGTCATTTTCGACAATGAGACGTGTCAATACATATATACGGTCAACTATGACTCAAGACCGTTTTTCCTCCCTGGAAAATGGCAATACTAATTAATATTGAAAGAGATATTTCAAATAATATTGATCCAAATGATATATTAAATATGTACTCAGAAACTGATAGACGTTTGGAATTATAGTTGAAAACAAATAAATGTCTTATTTTCATTTAGTTTATAGTGTTTTTTTTTTTATTAATTGATTTTCCAGCCCCCCCCCCCTCCCCCAATATTATCACCCTACGCCTATGCGTTGCCCGTATTTTATAATTTGTATAGATATTATTTTCAAGAAAAACTGAATACAGACAAATATGCATCTTAAAAGTTATAATTTGTCGTTTGATGAGTATTGTAAACACTTGATAATGCACGTGGTAGAGGCTGTGGTGTAGACAGTCTTTTAGTGTTATCCGACTTATGTAATAAATACTTATTGAATAAATAGTCAACAATTATTATGGTATAAAATAGCATATTATAATAGTATTTTGATAAAAAAATTGGTTTTATTATATTGATTCATTTCCAACCCAGTTCACCCCTAGCCTTAAGCTGTTTGTAACAATATATATACAAGTTTCACAATTTACCAGCACTTAAAAGCTAGGGTAAATAAAAAAATATATTCATTTATACATGTATAGTTGATTAAATTTGGATTTTGTACAGTACATAATATACTTATGACTATATACCTTATATACCTATAGACGGCAATTTATTTTTTATTTGCTTTTTAATATTAAAATATGAAGTAAAGCTACTCTATGACGTGTTAACGTTTTATTTATATGGGTTACATGTTATAACTAATTACTCATTATAATATAATATTATCGTTACGGGAAATAAACAATAATTTACAGATATTAGGTATAGTGGTTTAATACTTCTGTTTTTTAATGACAAAATACACTTTATATCCGAGTGACAAATTATTTATTTTAATTTTAATTTTTAAGTTTTTATAGAATAATGGTATTAATTATTTTTAATTAACAAATTGCCTAACGATAGTTTCACATTCAATTACGAATTAATATTGAGTATTGCTGGGAAGCTTGGAAGTAAAATGGTCAATTAAATGTATTCACAACTGTAAAAATAATCAAAAATCAGGTGGTGTTTTCCAAAAATATAACATGTAACAGAAGGGTATATGTATAACTCATAATACAATGTATACATCCAATTATTATTTCATATTATTTATGGTATTATCATTATTTTTATTACCTATTTTTAAATGGTATAGGTATAAATATGTGTCGTCGAGATCAAGATCAATGATGGATTATTTTGGTAATGGACAATAGGGATGATTATAGTAGGTACCTTATTGTTTCCGAATTGTATTAATAGTTTTCAACACAGAATTGAGACTTTAACTGGCATAATACGCAAATACGATAATAATTATATGCAAATATGGGAATTAAAGAATACTGAACAATAATTGTAAAGTGTGTATAGACTGCGATGTTGTAGGTACTTATCGATTGGACAATCGTGCAGAAATGTACGTGATTGGAGAGGTCATGATAATAGACGAATCGTAACTTCAAGGAAAATGCAAATATCATAGAGGTAAGTAGGTATACAATATAATATTATAATAGTTGCATTTATAGTTTAAGTTAAGACGTGATGCCAATCGACGACTATTCTGTGGACAGCATGTATAACTTTTGCAGGAAACTAGACATTTTTCACTAGATTAACAACGAAAATGTAACAGAATCCCACCAGTCACCACTAAGTACCAATATTATTAATATGATCATCAGAAACTCACACTTCAAATAATACATTCCTAATGTTCTTAAAAATTGAATTATGTACCTTTTGAAAATCCATGGCTTGCAATAGGAGCCACTATTATAGCCCACCTATTATTGGTTGACATTACATTCTGTCCACTTTACGATTAATATATAAATAAAAATGTATTATAATATATATTTTGATAATTAAAAATTCAAGCCGAAATATTAAAAAAAAAAAAAAACGGGAACGTGAAGATCGGTTTTACTGTTATGAAATAAATGGAAAAATAAAATGTAATCTGTTAATGTAATTTCAAACAATTAATCACATATTTTAACTAATACATTAATATGTCGTAGTAAAATTTAAAAATTAAACCGTACCAGTTTTACCAGATTCGCTTTACCTATATAAATTAACAAACTGATATATTTTTTTCCGTGGATACAAGTAAATCGTATACGTATCTGCCTTGGACCCGTAACGAATTTGACCATCGACTTTCTTTAACTTCACGACTACCGCGACGTTTACAGATTATACCAACAGTGATTAATAATATTATTTTGGGCCAATGATTATAACACGGTATATTATCGCGACGTGTGTACATAATCTTATTCACGTGCAGAGTTGCACTCCGAAAAGTATTTCGACATTTAATATTAAAATATTCACTTATCTATACAGACTTTACAGCATATAATATACCTACACGTGAGCGTATAATATTCGTCTGGACAAATCGCCAACGATAACGCGCACCAGTGGTTCCCAATCTACGAGTCGCAACCCAATTAATTCTGGTCGCGAAATAATTTTTATGGGTCACAAGCATGGCATACGATTTAAAAATGCAATTAGGTATGTAATTATACTATTAAATTGGCTTTATATAACTGCAGTAAAACGATTTACAACTAGAATTTTTTTTTTATGTGATGTCTCAAGAAGGGGTCTCAATAGTGGATTGCTCCGTGTCCAAAGAGATTGATAAATACTGACTTATCATACCAAGCACATGCGCCACGTATATGAGTACACATATAATATCATAACCTTTGTTTATAAGCAGTTTTCCCGGAAATATGACACGGCATCGGCATGATAGTGTTACGTGGTGTATCACTGTAACTATTAAATCGTTGTCTATCACTGGTCGTATACGGGTGTGTGTCCGTAGTGCGGATAGATTTACACCAAACTGAGGAATGTGAGAGGATTTGTTAGTTGGACTTGGTCACTTGGTTACACCGAGTAGAGTTCAACGTATATTTAAATAGAATACCTGAGTGTAATATAAAATATTTTACTTTACCGACGATCTGCTGGCAGCAATCTTACAAGCGATGAAACGAGACTAGTTCGGCAGACTTAGATGTCTATGGCAGGCCGAACGATTATTAAATACGATTTTGTTTACTAATCAAAATAGTTATGTACCTATGTATGGTTGGACTCCGTGATATTATGTACAGAATGAATGAAAGACGACACTCGGGGCTGTGATGTATGTATACTGTATAGTATATTATAAAAACTGTAATGGTGTTCTTTTTTTATGGGATGTCTGAAGATGTGTCTCAATAGTGGGTCGTCATGTCCAAAGAGGTTGAGAAAGAGAAACACCGACTTATTATACCGTAAATGAGTTTCATATATAATAACTTAACCTTTGTATATACGTATAGGCAGTTTTCGCGGAAATATGACACGGCATCGGCATGATAATTGATAGGTGTCACACGACCCACTCGCACGGAGGTAGGCACACACACCGGACGCCTGCACGTACGCCCTCCGAATATTATATTATTATATTATTATTATTATTATTGTGTAGGTACTATTATTATTGCAACGTCAAGCGTCAAACGGTAGACGGAAAACGTTTCGCACCGCGCCCTGCAATGGATATAGTCTGCACATCGTCTGTTCCTTGGAAATGACAAAATATATAAAATAATAATAATAATAATAACAATAATTGACATCGGAAAGCGCTGGCAATTTCACGATAACGTCGCCACCGAAACGGTATAGTAATAATAATAATAATAATAATATTATACTAGCTACGGAGCGAGTATAGTGGAGAGAGGAAATCCAGGGTTAGGTGCCCCCCGCTCTCCTGCCCCCCACCCCGGGCAACTCCGACAACAGCTCCGGCAGATCCGATGTCAACAATAGGGTCGGCTTTCGCTCCCGCTGACATTTTGCGTAACCGCACACGCTCACGTCGGCGGCGGCGGCGTACTCACACACACACACACGCACGCATATAATATATATATATAAGACTCGAAATTCCCCAAAACCGACCTTTGTCCCGGGCCAATATATATTGTTCCAATATCTATATCAGCCGCTCACACGCAAGCACATAATAATAATAATATATATATGTAATATGTATACACTTACACACAAAAGCACGTTTACGCACACGCGCCCCGCGCAGTATTCCTGCAAGTATAATATAATATACATACCGTCGACGACGACGTCTCTGGTCCGCCCCCTCCCCTTGCCACCCCTCACCAGCCCCACACATCCGATACCGTAATGATATGCGCGATGAGGTGCCGTAATAATATAATACGCACACACACACACGAGCATGTATAACATATATGACATATAGGTACTAAATATATATATATCATTATATGACATAGGTATATTGCGTACGGCTGCGTAAATGGCGCAATGTGACCAAACGTCGAGACGAACACGTCGTATTGTAATAATTATTATAATGCATTACGTAGGCATAATATAATATAATACACAATATATAATATATGTGCGTTGTACAGCCTATCACAATCTATGTATATATATAATATATATTGTACGCGAGGCCGTTAATATCACGTTATTTTTCGCCCGACTTCGATACACAATATTATAATATGTACGTCCAGGCAGACCGTTTTGACTCTCGCCGCGTATTATATTATTATTATTATTGCAGTAATAATATTATTATTATATCGCAGACGACGACGGTAGGTAGGTATAGGTACGCCAAATCGAACGCCGCGAGCCACCGCGCGTGCCAGCGATAAATCGTATAGAAGTGCCAGGCCCCGGTACGACCAGCGAGTTACCACACATACCGAGTTTAACTCTGTGCAGTGCCGCCGCCGCGCCCAACCCGCTACGACTAGGCTTGATGGGCTACACACTGGAAATAATAGGGAAGAACAATATTCAAAGAAAAATGTTTGATAACAAAAAGTTGTTGCTTATATAGGTCACTTTTTGGTCACTTTTATAATTAAATTCAGTCTGCACTTAATCGCTTTCTTCATTCTTGAATAGCTTAACCCATTTCCAACTCTGATGAAACCTATTCCAAAGTATATTAATATTTACCAATATTAACAGCTAGTATAAACAAAAAAAGCCCATTCAATTTTTAGCTTTGGAGGTGGTGGGTGGGTAAAAGTATATGTCTTGCTACACCTGAAAAATATGTCTTGGGCTCTACTGACTCTGTGGACCTGATTAAATTTCGGTAAATAAGTATTAAAATCAATGGTTCTATAACCCAGTTTAACGGTAACATTTTTAAAGCTCGGTGGGCTGGTACTCACCCTATCCAGGCCGCATCGAGCACTGAGAGGGCATCTCCGTCGATTCGCAACGGAGTGTAGCTTTTTCTCGTCACTTTCGACAGCATTATACACATTATAAACTCGGATGTATGCATTTTTAACTGGGATTTCATTCCCGCAGATCAGATATATCAGCTTTAACCACGGACTCCGGTTTAACTTGGTCCGTCGCTGTATAGACTGGTTTTAGTTCGAACAATATCAATATAGCTGCACTTCTGAAGTATACCAAGATAAGCCACCGGCAATAATATAATATACAATTCTATGATAGAAGTTCAAAGTTATAACCTAAACTCAGCGCCTGCAAAAATCAAATCCTAAACCAATGGTTGAGCTTTTTTCCAAAAGCCCCCTTTTGAAGGTATACCAATCCGGGGCCGGACGAAGGTATGGATGAATTGGGCGGTTGCCAGTAGTGCTACTTTTACTAAAGTGACTTAATCAATACGTGGACTAGTTTTAAAATTTAACAAATTTATAGAATAATTGACGTTTTGTTTAAAATTAAACACAATAAAAGCCACGATGTCATGTGAAGATCTATATTTTAAACTTACCAATCAGAATATGTACGAAACAGAATGTGATTTCAAACCTTCGATGGTTTACATTTGTGTAATGAATTTGATTTGTCTAATATTATATTAAAAAATGATATCTGCTCAGTGTAAAATAATGTTATTATTTATTAAAAATAACTTATTACAAGATACTTTACCGAACTTCTGGATTGCTTTCATTATCATGAAAATGACGATATTCCAGTAACGACTACAAGCTGTGAGAGAACTTTTAGCAAGTTAAAGTTAATATAATTGTACTTACGAGTTACAATCAACTATGACAGAAAAATGTCTTATCAATTTGATATTAATCAGCATTGAAAATTATATTATTTCAAAATTGAATGTGGACGAAACAATAAACGTTTTTGCAGATTTAAAAACGCAAAAAAAAATGTTTTCAAACTAATTAAAAAAAGCAGCAGAGTATAATTTAAAAGAAATAATAATATATTTTTTAATAATTGTGTCCATATAATATAACTATCTATATATAGACATATAGTTATTAAAAAATGTATTTATCTCGCGCTTAATAAATATAAGTGGTTTCAAACAATAATTGTATGTATAAAGTATATTTTAGTAGAATGAATATTTTTTAAAAGCTCCTTTTAAAAATGTTTCTAGGGTGCGATTATATATACAGCCGGCTCTTTATCAATTATATATATATACCAGATTTTGTACAGGGAAATGTATATAAGAGATAGGAATGTAGAAGAACATGACATTTTTTATAAAATTGATTTTAAAATACAGTTTTTTTTTTTGTAAAAGTTTAAAAATGTAATATTGTTGTTCATATTCATAAAAAAATATGCGTTTATTTTTTTTAAATTTTTTGTACGTATATCACATAACGTCCAATACGAATACATATATATAGCGGTAATACACAAATTTAATAATTTAAGTAGTAGTAGTATAACTATACTTTTTATAGTACCTATTCTAGTATCACAATAGTAAGTATATATTAATATAATACACAAGATTAGCTATACCCTAGATATAATTACCAGTCTCGTCGTTATTTGTTGAGGACGTTATCAGTTTCAGCTGTAAAAACATGTCCACGCAAAACAAACAACACAGCATTAACCCTTAGTAATGCGCGTGTGAGGTAAAAATATATCCCCAACAATTATTGAACTGATGGTGTATTATCGATGTCATTAAACCGAAAAGTTCAAATATTTTTCTAGCTCCCTAAATATAGCTTATCCACTGATAAGTGCCATTGTTGAGTTCGCGTTGTTGTCAGTATGCTTGTAAGTTGTAACGATCGTTTGACGCACTTCGTGTTCGACACATTTTTACCCAACGACCGTTAATAATAGATTTATTATTTTTCAGGTTTATAGTGCATTTGTTAACAAGTTTAGTGTCTTATGGTTATATTTAAATTATTCATGGAAGATCTTGAGAGACAGAGATTATCAAATTATTTAGAAGATGCTGCTACTAACAAAGACTACTTTCGGAGAAATTCACGTACTTCTGATGCTGACAATGACGAAGTTTATTAAGTATCGATAGACGTAGCAATAGAATAAACAGAAGAATCCAAGAAATGCTCTAACGATGATACTGACATTAAAAATATGAAGTATAAACGGAATCAATAATTCTAATTGAAATTATCATGAAACTAATGACGATTTACCACTTAACGTACTTTTTATTTTACAGCAGTAAATGTGACAACTAATAATTAACTTCATGACTAGAGTACGGATTTCTATGCAATTGTTATTTTTCCTTTTAACATTTTTGGATTGTCCTGAGTAATCTTTACGAATCATAATAGTTTGAAACGAATGGTATTTTTTTTTTGCATATTATTACTGCATATTTAATGAATATTGCATATTTTGACAAAATTCAAAAATTTATTGAATATTGAAACGAAAATTAAAAAAAAAAAAAAACGATATAAAATAATATAAAATAATATTTAGTCTAGTAAAAATTCAAAAATAAATCATATAAGCACTAAATAGTTCTTAATTGAAGTAAAGGTAAGCGTACGTTTATCAATTAGATATCTAATTATAAATTGTTTACTTTGTCTTAAATTATTTTAATAGTTCATATTTTTACAAGAAAATAATAATTATCAATTAAAATTGTACATTTTTTACCATATTACCTACCCAATTAAAAATATTTTTCTAAGATCACTGTTCTCGCCCTTAACAGCTCTGCCTTGTTGATGTGTCTACTCCTAGGTGCTCCGAATCCCTCTAGGCTCTATTGTGACACGAGAAGTGACCATCCTCGCTCATACTTGAGGCCAAGTCTTTGACTATATTCACGGTCTCAGTCATCCCAAAGCTAATGCTTCAAAACATATCATCAGTATCCCAGCGTTTCGTTCAGTCATCCATGAACAAAGACTATCATGAATGGTCTCGCTCTTGTCTTCATTTTCAATGAAGCAAATGCTGTCAAAACGTTACTTCGTCACTTGGTATTTTACTAATTCGTTTCAAATATGTCCATTGTTCATAATATGTACTCAGTTTATATACTCGGATACTATTTAATAAATGCTAGATCAATACACCAGATGGCTGGAAGCTACAATTTAACAAGATATTTCCACCGAAACTGTCGCTAAAGCAATCAAGTTCTCCTGGATCGTGTGCTTTGGCTTTCCACTTTATATCACAACAGACAGATGATAACAATATGAACTCAACTCTCCGGTTGAAGCGGTTGAACGTTGGCACCACTCTTCGTTCATCAATATCTATCAACCTGTACTCACTAAACATAAATCTGATTCAAACTTCTCTCCAGCCCCCTTCACCGAGTCTTATCCTGATCTAGCCTGTAGTGATAAGATACTTTTGATATTTGGGTTAAGGGAGAGAATCCGACTGCATATCGCCGTTGACCGCCTTGAGCCGGCACACTTCGTCACGAACCCTTTCACTTTACTTCAACGCTTTTAATCCAACTAAGCCGGAGAGAAACTTTCTGGCTCTTTTGTTTACAATGCCACAGACATATATTTATATACAGACCTCCAGTAGCAACTCGTTCAGGTCATCATGTCCGTTTTTCTGAGTTCTTTCAAGTGTACAACCTCACTACCTTGGAGGGGGGAGGGTGATGTGACGATCATAAGCGCGGCACGGCACGTAATGCTTTTCTGCCACCACCGCCACATCTCCGCGAGAATGTTCTCGAGCGCTCAATTGCGCAACACCCGTTTCCGCCTTGCGAACATTCTTCAGATTTTCTAATCGCATTCGCCAACAGTCTGTTCACCAGTCTTTGTCCATCTTCAGTGCTATTAATTTATGGTTGTGCGTGTTATTACTTTTATTTACTAATTTATTTTATATTTGGCTTATCAGTGTTTCCTTCCTGCTTACACTAATATTTACCTATTCTACCTGTATTTCATAACTATAATATCATATTATAATTATTATTGAAATCTATAAAAATATTTGAATTTGTGGTTCCATTCAAAATACGGGATCAAGCCAGGTGGCTATAATACTATTAATCATTTTGAATTATCATTAGTCAACATTTTTTGCAAAGGTGGGGTTGGAAAATGCATATTCTAGTACTCGCTTGAATCCGGGGCCTCGCGGTATACAACACTTAAATTATTATTTTATATGCAAGTACGATACGTGTAGGTATAATATATTATGCGACGCACCGTGCCGTAATAATAAAATTACGCGTAAGCATATACGCACTGGATGTGCCTTACCTCCAAGGCTGCGACTACCTTTTACCTACCTACCTACCAGCCTGCCCGCTACTTGCAGTATGGTAATTGGTAGATGTAGCGCAATACACTATACATACGAGTACCTATGTGACCAGACATCGCGCGACGACGAACACGACTCGTATAATATTATGTATAATGATAATAATATGCACTGTGCGTATATACACATATATATATACGATATTAACTCGCGAGGCCGTCTATCACGACGTTATAGATAGATACCTAAGGTGTTTAAATACGTTACGTAAATTAACAATAAATTATAAAGCCACCAACGCCTCCTATATATAATACTGGTCGCCGCTAAATTATTATATTCGCCCATCGTTTTTGATAATAATATAATAATATTCAATTTCCTTTCGACGTCGCGTCTACCTACGACGAAGACGCGCGTTTTACACTGTTCCATGGTGGCGGCACCGACATAATGTTATTATCATTATCCCGCCCACATTAATTATTATTATTTTTCTCCATTATATTATGCGTTTCCACGGTTGATATTATGTATGTATAATATACTCGAGCAACGGGAATAATATATTGATGTACACACTGCACCTTATGTATATTAAATACATTAAAACGTTGGCTACATAAACAGCGCATGAATATAATATGACGGGTGTAAATCACGTTTGACTCGTGCGGTTCGCCATAATATTTATTTATCAATTATGGTTGAGCATTTTTTTTTCTAGGCTTTTCGAAAAATGAGAGAATGTTTGAAAAAACAATTATTTTTTAAGCAAAATATTATACAATCCAGTGATGTTGTTTTTTTAGTAATACTGTAATGCAATTGTTATAAAATCGAACCGACATTATCGATATTGTGGATTGTGGAAAATATTTGACATCGATATTTTATTTATATTTAATTATCTGGATAACCGAGATCATTTTATACAATACATAGTTACGTATGTATACAACGTAACATGGTTTATATTTTATCAATTTTATTTGTATCTATTGCATATAGTATATTATGCATAGCTTAAATAGTAAGTACGTACTAACGTCGTGTGCACGTAATCCATAAAAAAAAATTAAGTCATGACGTCTTGTTAAAGCAAAAAACTAAAAAGGTTTAGTGTTTTCAGTTTTTATATAATTATATAAATGAAACGTAATATTTTATTAGTTACTAAACTATTTTTACAATAATTATTATAACAATATTATTAGAATCCCAAAAAGTAGGAATACCTATGAAATACACAACAAATTAAAAATGCATTAAAAAAGAACATTTTTGTTTCAATATTGATTTAATTATGTTTAAATGTTTTATTTGCTTGTTCTAAATGTGCTAATAAAATGAAACGATGAAACATTTAAATGTATAATTATAAGTTTATAACCAAATACAAATTTATTTAAAGTTGTGTAATGAGAATAAAAATTAATTAAAGTTCATAGCGTAGTAATAGTTCAGTTTTATGTGTAATATGTGGAAGTAAAACACTTACAATATATTTTCGGTAAGTCAACTTTGGTTTCAAAGAAATTATGAAATTGCTAACGATATCGATATTTGAATAATAAAATGACCCATCGCCATATTATTATAAATTATGTTAAATATTTAATATTGGTACAAACTGCTCACTTCAGTTTTAAAAAAAGATAACTGTTAATATATTTCATGTTAAATTATTATATATATGTTACATTTTTATATTTACAAGAATATTTAGTCAATTTTCGTAAACTAAATAAATGATAATTTTTAAAACTAACTGCAGCACATCTATAATTTATTGAAATTTTTTTTTTAAAAAATAGGATTAATGAATTTTATATAAGTATAAAATAATACTATTTTTATTGGAATATTTTAACATGTGGTGCATTTCCTTGTACCATTTTCAGCAACGATTCTTCTTTACGTCATGCATGACGTGCTGGTTGAGTATTTTATTGGTGATATCTTCCACAATGTTTGGACCTTTATACATACCTCTCAATTTCCGAATTTTACCGGATTCCCCATTCCCTTGTGATGTTGGCCTTTATTTTCGGCCAATACCTAAGAAACTTTATCAGCCGTGCTTCTATTACTTCTTATTTTTCTTGAAATAACTGCCCACAAGGATTATTCCGTAAAACACCCATATCTTCGATCATTTCGTATTTATTTCCAACTAATAACAATATTACAGTGCCATTTCAATAATACTAGGTAGGTAGTAAAAACAGTAGTTGGTGACCTCTCAGCCAATAATGGCCTTGCGTAAGTGAGAGTTTGATATACATCAACATTTTCAAAAAATTCACCTGATAAACAATGTATAAGAAAAAAGAGTAATTCTCATTTGAAAAACGAAGAATTTGGAATTGTGACAAGACACTAATTAAATGGTATAAAAAATCAAAGTATTTGACAATACATTCATTAAGTATTATATTTAAAAGTTTCAAAAAAAAAAACAAAATTCGAACAAATTCATTAGATATTAACGGAAATAATGGTGGTGAATCACCCTTTTTAATTTTGAGCCCGATCACCATAGAATAACTTTCATCGTTTACGCTTATTCGTTACGAACGTTAGACTCGCTGTTGAACGACTTCTCGCAAATATATGAACAGACTTTTATACAATTTAATGTGGTTGACGGGTTGAGGATTAATTAAAATCGCGAACCAGGAGTCACAAAACTGTTCGCAATAAGATATAAATATATATATATATAATATACCTAAAAGTATAATATCATTATAGAACCTGACGACGGGTGCATAATATAACGTATAGTCATCGTTAACGTCTTATCTCGAGAGACACGAGAAGTATTTCTACGAATTCGTGTACTCGGCTACTCGGATGAATTAAACTTTAAACTATCGTTCGTCATTAGCTCGTGAAAATCGCCAGTTTACCCGGTGACTCGTGCACAAATCACAACTGTACAATAGAAGTTGCAATCTGCTCTTCTGAACTTTAAACACTTATTTATAACTACCTAATTATTAGTTACTCGTTCAAAATTCAATTTTTATAAACCTAAATTATCGAAAAAATATTCTGCCTCTTCTGAAGTACAAAATATATTCAAAGAAGTAAACAATTCAAACAATAATAACTATAAAAACTAATAAAACTATGTTTCAAAAATATTGTTTTGTAACAATTTCTAATGGGTATAATTGTTTTAAAAAATAATTTCAAATACTCTCCGATTGGTGAACTTTTACAGTTAAAATAATCACCCTGTGTACATTACTGTACATACGTAAACCGAAAAACTTTTCCACTAAAAATCAAAAACTTTTACTAACCAGAACACCAGATCCAATGTCACATGATAGTTTATAAAAGCTGCAGCTATAGCGTATATTGCTATTATAATTAAATAAATTGCATATTTGATATGTACCCATCTTAGAATATACCCGCGGTTTTCGAGTCCACTTAATCGTATATTGTACAAGGTGATCCATTCAAGTGTTTACACACAATAGATCTTAAAGTTATACATTTTTTGTAAATATTAATTTTTCATACCTAATTAAAATATTTCATCGCAAAACAACATTTTAAAAAAAAAAATTTATTTTTTGATACCACTGTATATTCCACCCATCTAAACGTATAACTAATTTACTACCATCCTGTTTAAAATTCAATTGTTATGTATCAAATTATTCCAAACAATATTTTGCTAATATGAAATTAATATTATAATATTATACGCGTACCTGTAGATCACCGGAAGATTTTCTCCAAAAACCTCTCTGATAAACATAATAATATAAGAGGCTTTGTGTATTGTACCTATATACTTGTATACATCCCCGCTCGCCGACTATACATAAATTATAACATATAATACAGTCGAGTCTTGATAACTCGAACCTCAATAACTCGAAAACCTCGATTACACGCATTTTTTTTTTGCCTTGTTTAAGTTGGGTTTGAGGTGTATAGGGTACCCGAAAAATACTTAAGTTGAATTTATTTATTTTCTCTTTGAGATTCGAGCTATGGAGACTTGACTGTAAATATACCTAAACTCGTCTAACTATTTTATTACAAATTGTAATTATTGTAAAATATTAATTTGTGAATAAAAAGTTAACGACAAATAATATGATAATATGGACACTCTGCAGTATACATATATTGAGATCACAATTTTCAGCATAGGTACCTATAGGTAACCTATATTTATGCTATTAAACCGCACAATTATTACCTCGACTGCCCACTGTACGTGATCTAATAATAAAGGTATTATAGGTGCCTATAAATTGTAATGTTATCGCATAATATGCATTTATTCGTAAAATAATATAGTTTATGGCGAATTGGCGAATCACATAATATTATGATAAAAATTGTATTTGCATTCACGGCGTTATGTTGTAATGCAATTTTTTTCCTAGTAGGTATAGGTAAAATTTATATAAAACCGAACACTTAGTTTTCGACTACTGTTTATTTGTTTGGCATAAATTGTATTATAAATATTATATATTATAGAGATCTTTAAAAGGAATAATTATATTATCACATAATATATAGGTACACCAATATAATAATATGATTATGTGCCATATAATTTTGAAATATAATGTTTAGCTATACATTCACGGGTATATCGTTCCGCAAGTCACTTTAATACCTTATACCAGTCGTGGTTCTCAACCGGTGTGTCGCGACACACTAGTGTGTTGCGTATTATTGCGCTGTGTGTCGTCAAAACATGCGTTAATTTATATATTGTAATAAAATGGCAATGTATGATAATTTAAATAGGTTTATATAATTGTTACTTTTTCAAAAATCCATTAATTTTTTTAAGTGGGTCGCCATTTTTATAGATCCAAAATAGGGTGTCGTTGTAAAAAAAAAAGGTTGACAAACACTGCCTTTTGCGTTTGTATAGTTATTGCGTTAAATTATTCTAATTGACTATATTGTGAGCCTTTTGACATTTAAGCAGGAAATATACATATATACCGACCTTACATAATATTACGCGGGTTCGTTTTCAGTAGGTATACCTATTTAAAGCTGCTATAAGTCGACTCTTGTTGTATTTTACAACCCGAGTATTTATTTTGGCAACGTGGCACTTTTGAAAATAACTGGAAAATAGCTTATGAAAATACGACCGGGCTCCGTTCGTAACTTTCATACTTGTTGAGCTGATTGGTTGCTAGTTTTTTTCCGCAGCGAATGGGTCGTTGAAAAACTTTTACGTGTCCCTTTCCGTGTAATAAAATTTGTTTTAAAAGTCTGTTATTTTAGGATAAATGATATAATTCCGAACCATAAAAACCTGTGAAACTGTTACGTCATTTTATTTCGTGTATATTCATGTACCGACGTGTAAATTTAACATTATACAAAAAATGATTTGTGTTTTTAATCTATATATATAATAAATATATCATAATAATTCCTTTTGATGTACATTATTTTCACGTATATGAAAATAGTTCGCGTTTAAAATGACAAAAATTTGTCCTCTCTGATCTCGCTAAATATATAATTAGCCAACGCTGCGAAATATTCGATTTTTAGCTTTTATCATTGCATAAAGCCAAGTTTGGTGTAACGCATACATCCATCGCGGTTGACATCAATTAGCCGCGAATTTCGACGGTCCGGTTGGCAATTATATTATTCGGGATTTGGTTGCAGGCTACTGATTATCTACCTGCCTATATATATACCTACACAATATCTAGTTTATAATAATTCGTAAAGCAAATAACGAGTTTGACATCTATACAGCGCCCATAACCTACCGGGAGCAAACTAGGCTACTACCGCGGTCCTATAGTAGAGAATGAAAAAAAAAATTAAATAGTCTGGCAGGTGAAAAAAATAGTTAGTTTTGCACTATTAAACACCGACAGATTTGACATCGAACGAATGACATAAACTATAAAGTGAAAAGTATATAAATCCGTTAGAAAAATGTTCTGCAGTTTACTTGACTTAACTCCGGTGGTGAAAACAATAATATTGTATTCATAATAATATTATTTTATTTTACTCGTAGTTGTGTCATTGGACGTGTGTGCAGCATCTATATATAGGTACACGTATACTAGATACCTATATACCTATACCTAATGATATGTGTGTACACGCAGAGTAGTCAAGGGCGTTAACAACAAATTGTCAAGCGACCTTTTTTTATTTTTATACGCCATCACGATTGCTAATAGTATAGTATACTCATATAGTTTATATAGGTTTATACAATTATACATTTATATGTACAAGATAATGAGATAAGTGTGTACTATTTGCATTATACGCACAAACCGTATATTTTCAGGCCTCGTGCAAACAGCCTCTAACTACAAACAAATTGACAACTTTGTCAATAATATTTTACTCTTCTGAAAGAAAATGGGTAGATATAATGAATACAAAAGATGTGATGTGAGCGCTTTCATTCAATACCTATATTAACAAATTAGATAATAATAAGCAGGATTATTCAAAATTTCAACATTAATTAAAAAACTAGCAGTACAACTTTACACTACCCGTAAAAAAAATAACAAACATAAATAGGGCATCGGTGTATCTCGCTTTGTGAAGTAATTCAACCGAGATGAGCAATTCACCTGTTGCATTTGATATGTTTTCGAACGTGGTTCAAACTATTCTCTTAACTTTTCAGATAACTCTTCGAACAATTTTAAATTTTCGTCCAAACTGCTACAATCATACAAACATTTTTATAAATAGATCAAAAAAAGAATAAAAGTCTATATAATTTCTATAACCAATAACAACCCAATATATAAACCAAAAATATTCGATATTCGTGAACCAATACGATATTTATGTATAAGCCACCCTATAATAACATATAGGGGTTGAAAAACAAAGCTATTAACACCCCCCCCCCCACCAAATCTCAAGGAATATTTTTCCAACATTTGATGTCAATTGGTTCAGTAGTTTCCAAGTCAATAATCTATATAATATATATATATATATATATATATTATACAGGCAAATCGATATTATTTTTATATAGTTTTAAGATAACTATAACTATTGTTTTATCGTTATTTAATTTAAGCGAATTTACATGTAAGTTAGATCGATAATTATTCATAGTACGACTTTTTATTTAAAAATTATTATCAACATTTGTTCCACTCATAAAATTAATAAATTAATCTAATTCGTAGATTGGTTTAATGATGTAATGTTCCTTTATTTTTCTTTATCCGAAGCATCAACTTTAAACTCTTAATAGGATCCTTTTTCAATATCCAACATAGTATACTTCATATATACTTCTATATCTTTGCCTTGGTCTTCCTCTTCCTGATTTCCTTTCGAGTTTTCCTTCAATAATATATGTAACCTATGCATTATTCCTTATGAAATGTCCTCTTCTTCTAATTCTTTCTACTCTTTATGCCTGCTCCGCCACATTGACTTTTTTTATTTTATTCTTTTTAATTTTACACTCTAGGAGTATTTTAACACTCTAAGCCAAGTTTTGAGAGCTTCTATTTTTCTTCTACCAGCTTTTAATATTGTCTTGATTCTGAAAACATACAATGCTACACTCTATACCATTGTTTTTGTGATGTTTATATAATTATTCCATTTTTAGGAAGTAGTTTTCTCTTTTTGAAAATACGTGATTAAATTGAGTTATTCTACATTTAATATTTATGGTAACGCTGGAGTGGTACATAAAAAGTATTCAACTGTCTAGTTCTACAATTTGGAATACTATAAAGGTCAATAAAAAAATCAATTCTTCGCAATTAGTATCCCCGTTTGTTAGTTTTAAAATAAAGCGTAAATCTAATCTTTATCTTCTATTATCAAGCATTTTTAATTTTAAGTATGATAGTAGCGCCATAGCGGTGATATGATGAGTTCGATACCACATCTGAATTGTATAGTTAAACACTGGTGTGAGTAAAGAAGTGATTAGGAGAAAGAGTCTACGGAGTTGTAAGACAAGGGTTGCCACCTCATATAGTTAGGAATAAAGGGCAAAGAAAAAGAAGAAGAAGATAGTTCTTAAATGTATTAATATTTGAAATTTTGAAACTAATAAACATACTTCAAGTTTAGATCCAGTTAAAGTAAGTATACGGTACCTATATACGGCTTAACATCAAAGGTCTAGGATGATTACAAGTCCTTTATGTTAGTTTTTGTGTGTGTATGTATGTAAATAATTTGTCTGCTACAGGCATGTATTCAAATTTACCCAGTGCTTAAGAACCCCCTAAGCCACTAATAAAATTAATTTTTTCCTTAAATACTTATTAAACTGTCAAATTATGTTGTAAGTAAATGTTATTATGATGATCGTATTGGCTTAATTGAAGATGTTGAAGGCGTGGTCACTTTGTTAAAATAATTTTGAGAATCCCAATTAAATAAACCTAAGACTGCTATTGAACTATGGAAACATTAACCAATACAACTAAAATTAATTTAAAAACTAAATAAATTCTTAAAACGATTATATGGTAACTTGCTCCGTGTTAATAAAATTATACAAAAAAACATATACATATTATATTATATCATATGATATTGCTTATTGGCCAAAGGAACCAAATAATGTTTATTTTACAAAATAAATATGTTGACCAATAATATTAAAATGTTGGTAAAACAATGTGTAAGAGGTTCCAAAATGTTATTTGAATATAATTTTATGCATAGTTAATTAGTTACAGTATGGATTAACTTATTTACTTATTATATTTTGTGCCACAGTACTCACCAACATATTTCAATAATATATCGATCATACTCAATTTTTTTATATTTTAACGATACTAACGGTTTAAGTACCGCCGTATTACTTGATTTTCTATTCCTACGTATTACGATGTACGTATATACCTACGAATAATAATAAATTAATAACAATCGACTATGTTATTATGTTATAAATACTACAAAAACATTCAGGAAATAGTTAAAAAAAAAAAAAATTAAAATTGTTTATCAATTCATCGAAAACGATAACAATAATAATTTTGGTAAAATGAAAATAATTATTTTAGAATGATATTTTGAACATGAAGCCTATATTTTGGCCTACATAGGACGTCGCATGTATGAACAACATAATATTTTGTTTTATTTCGTAGTTAGGGTAGTAGTAATCGTTGCGATTCTATTACGGTTTACACTTCACCAACGTCGACAACGACATAATGTCGAATATCTGATATTGAATAATATTTTATTAGCATTATTGTTGAACAGCCCAAATCGTATTTTTGGTTATAACTGTTATTTTTTGCAGTAACCAACACTCACGCAGATATATGGGTGATTTATTTTTTTATAGACTCGTTAAATTATACGCTTGGGGTACTATCACAATTTTTAGGGTTGGCGGTAAACACTACGGAAACCTTGATTTGATCATTAACGTTTTAAGGGCCTTTCATCTGCCATCCTCAGTGCAGTGTTTTCGGATCGATGTTGTTCGTTTCAACGCCAACCTCACCTGCAGCCATATTACGCTGCTCTCGCAAATCCCCTCGTCAAAACCTTTCCCGATTCTAAGAATTACATTTAACATTATCAGTTGTTTCACTATAATATTATTATTGACCGGTCAACCGTTTCTACCTATCTAGCCATTAAATTCTGTGTCTGAAATGTTGTATCTTCGTATATCTAACACTATTATTCGCATTATACTATATAATTTGTAGTCAAATATCTCTCGTTTTGAATAAAATTCTTAAATTATTTTTCTGACTGCAAATCTGTATTAAGTTTAGACATAGGTATATTGACCTGGTTGTTTAAGAGTACAACATGAGTTATTTCGTATGTTATAAAAAAAAATTTCTGTTTAATTGTTGTATAATATTATATTATAGGTAGGTACAAATGTACAATAACGAGATCTATAGACATTTTATATATTAAGTATTATAATACACTTATACACATCATCATAAATTATTTGCTGTTATAAATTTACCTCGCATATTCAATGTATATATTGTATTGTTTCATGTGGGGCTAGCAAATGTTATAGTAACGTTATGTATGACAAAAAACGATTGAAATTTGTAAACGTAATTAAAACGGAAAACGATAAACAAAAATAATTAAATACCACAAAATAAAACATAATGATTAACAAAATGTATAATATATCATTAAACAAAACATAACGCAAAACGTAATTTATAGAATATTATTAAACCAAAAATAACGCAAAACGAAATACTTTAAAATCCATTTACTTAAAAGTTATAATACCTATTGGTTTCGTAGAACTATTTATTCAACGTGATTTAGCAATCGATCTTAGCGGTCAATCCAAGAATGTATATTATATTTCGTACCCGGGTCATTCCCCGAAATTAGATATTATTATTTCAAACTTTAAACGATAAACAATAAACGCAAATGTTGTGTAACGTTTTAATTGTAAATAACAATAAACTCAAAACTTATGTAAAGTTAAAATTCTGAATAACGATAAACACAAAAATTGTTTAATGTTTTACTTCTAAATAACGATTAACGCAAACATTATCGTATAATGTTTAGATTGTAAATAACGTAAAACGAAATTTTGATTTTAAATGTGAGGTCTGGTTTCATGCGCTCAGTCGACTTTTAATTTTGAAATAAACGTTTTCATCCGTCGAATTTTTTTAAAGAAGCTGTTTATTGTTTTATATTTTTATCTACGTTCTCCATTTTATATTGTATTCCATTTTTCATGCGTTTATTGTTATTTTTTTTTTTTTTTTTATTAAACGCCATCGCGAGCTCGTATTATGTTATAGTATCTGACTTAAATTCTCAAGCAATAATGAGACTGTCATTCAAATACCTATAATATGTGTATCTCCGTTCCTTATAATTATATAGTAGTGAAAATATTAAAAATATTTCATGTTCATAACAAGTTTTCTAAAAGTTTTAGGAACTATACTGTATTATTCAGAATTAATCATTTTAATCTATATTTATTAATTGTTATACGTAGGTAAGTATACCTATTATATTATATTCTATACTAATGCTCATTTTCCTTAATATACTATAAAATATACGATTTTCCTAAGACATGTGCTCACGTTAAGTGTTTAATAGCATTGAGTATAGAATATAGATAATATATACATATAAACTCAATGATAAAAGCTAGTGATAAAATGTGGGCAAAAATATTGCGATCAAAGGGACGTTATCAAAGTCAACCCAGGCGTCATACTTTGGCGTCATTGTTATCGACATCTGTAGCAAGAAAAGTCATAGATGGATGTTCACTCCTTTTTTTTCCAGACTGAACATTTTTCAGTGAAAACCTCTCTAAATAATAAAAACATATTACATAGACGAGTGCTTATGGCATTTTATAACCTATTCTTATTAGTTCGAGAAACAGTGCTATATAATATCTTTAAGGAATATTATACTCCTGCACGTATTATAAAATAAAGCGAATAAGATAATATAATATAATAACGTGTACTGTGTACAGCCGACTTTTTTTTTGTTAGCAGGTTTTTAATGATCTTATTAAGTCTTGACTGTATATATATATCAGACAATTTCCAGTTACATTTCCCATAATTTATGTGCACAAACATGATTCCAACAATCATCGTATTAATCCTCTTATTCTATTGTACAAATTCAATCACTTCACTTCGGCCATTCGTTCATCCGTTTTTACGCGTTAGTATAAAAGCCCGAACTTTTAATACATTTTTGTACAATTACAGACATAACTATTATACACTATATAATCATGATATCAGTATATAACTAACATTTTCCTATGATACTGATCTCTAATAAAACGTTCTTTTTTATAATTTGAACGGAGCAAAAGTGTATGTCATGTACGGTTATACAGTATACACTTATACAATGAATGAATGATGTGTTTTCATGATGATGTAAAAAAAAGGTTCGAAAGTTTCTTGTAACACCTTTCTATAGATTGAAAATTGAACACAAATTGTAGGTTAGCATTAAATCTTCCATTTTATAGCTTTCAAAGGAAATCATAAAAAAAGGCCAAAGGAAAATTGAAAAATGTTAATAACCAAAATCTTGAACATTTTTGGATTTTCAACCGAGTTTGTGTCCGACATACATATACATCTGTGGAATATCAAAATTCTAAAAATTATATTGTACATAATTTAAATTATGGAATAAAAAACTAAAAACAATACAAATATATAATCTTAAAATGTTTTATTATACATATCCTACAAATAAATAAACATAATCAACATTTTATATCAGTATGATAATTTACAAGCGTAAATCAAACGTCGACAGCATATTTTAAATAATTTTAAATATTTTACATATCTAAAAGATTAAGTACCTACTCCGTACCAAATTATACAATTTAAGCATATACACACATTTTTCCCACAGTTTCTTAAATTAAATCAATAAATAAAGTATTAAGATTTAAAAAACGAAAGAAATTGTAGTATTTTAAAAGTGTGATTAAAATTGAGAACCTTGGCAATAATCGTATTCTAACTCAGTAAAATATAAAATTGTATTATTCGATCGGTGAAAAATTATTAATGTTAACTTTAAGTTAAACTTAACGTAAATCATTTATAATCCTTAAATCACTTGTAATCTCCGAATTTCCGACGTTAAGACATTTATGCTGTAGAAATCTTAGCCACGATAAATTATAATATTTTACTTATGAAAAATGTTAGCTGATATTTTTCATTTGAATGAACCTTGAAACTATAATATTAAATGAAACATAATATGTAATATAATTTATAACTGTAGTTTATGATTAATTTATAACATGTGTCCACATAACCAATAATAAACAGAAAAAAATGTAAACGATTGATATATTATGTACAAATGTAAACAAACGATCCGCAGGTAAATTATTGTTTTGCTATGTAATACAAATCTGAATAGTTCGTAGTATCTCAAACTTAGGCCTAAATATTGCAAAATCTAATACTGGTAAGTATAGGTATACCAATCTCAGAACACTTGATATATTGTAGAACAGAATATAACTTAGTTACTTCCAGTAAAATATTGTCGTATGGCAAAAATTAGGTAGTCGGAATTGAATTTGGTATCGAAAAGTTTTCCTCGTGATATCATGAACAAATTGGTACGGAAATGAAATAAGTGAATATTCTGAAACGTCAATCGAGTTGCCTATATTTTACTCCTTAAATAACAAAAAAATAAAAATCCCCGAGATATTATTATATTATAGGCGTATGAAAAATAAATTTAACAAACAACCGTCGGACGTGAAACGTTAATAAATGGAAATACTTCAATAGCCGTTGATTGAGGTAAAAGCTCAGAAATTGAACAAAAAGTCAGTGCAATATGGTTGGACATTTATTTACGTATTATCGAATTATGCTATATACACATGTTATAATATGTAATCAGATGTACATAGTAAATTTAGCATATAAATAAAATATTATAATATAATTATTAATTATTAATGCTAAATATTAGCCCCTCCTCTTCCCTTTATTTCTAATAAACTTCGACCGTGCACACCGAACGTGTCCTGCAAACGGTCGTTTTTCACCGCGATTGTAAATAGATAGCAATATTTACAACAGCGATGTAGATTTTTTATAAAAATATATATTAAATCTATAGGCAACAACAATGTCATCACTTGATTTTTGAAATTCATATCCATAATAGTTGCTGGTCATATCGTATACTCGCATCATAATACAATAATATTATTACAATATATAAACAATATTTTGTAGCTATATTCAAGGTGCAAACGCATATTTTTTGTCTTCTCCGGTGCCCACGATTAGTGGTTTTGTCTTTGTATTTTTTTTTTCCCGTTTTTGTCCATATCATAAGACCGACGCAATGAATTCCTTCCGCGAAGAAGTTGTGTCCTCGCCTCGAGCGCAGGCTTAAGGGCGGACGTGGTCGCGGTCGATTAGCGCGAGATACCAAACCGCCGGCCCGGCGACGGACGTATTCCACGAAACGGACTCGAAAACGGATCGTTTCGAAAACGGAACGACAATAATATATTATTATTATTATTATTATTATTAAAATATTAGAGTACGCCGCCGAGCGATCGTGATGGGCGTCCAATGACGCGGTTGACGGTGCCGCCGCCGCCGCCGCCGCCGCCGAGAGACGGTCGTCGTCCGTGCAGCGCATTATAATAATAATATGGTCGCGGGAAAACGGTCGATGATAATAATATTATAATATTATTATATTATGTGTAGGTACCCATAACAATATTTTAATGCGATATATTTTATGATACCGGTCGGGCAGTCGATAATAAGTCGAACGTTTTTATTTCATTCCGTCCCGACAAAGCAGCTTTGAATAAATTCGTGTTTCGCACGGACGTCGTAAAATATTATTATTTCCATCATTATTACTATTATTATTACTATTATTGCCATGCGTGCGTGTGTGTGCGTGTGCGATAATATTACGGCGACGGCGGCGTTTGGTGAAACGCGATTGTTGAATATAATATACAATTTGAAAATAAAATGAAAAAAAGAAAAAACGAGATGACGCTGAAAGAGCGTCGCTTCGCGTGTCACGCTCGCGGACAGTGTTAATTAATGGAAAAAGTAGACCTAGCTCCGGCGGCGGCGGCTGCCTCGTCGGCGGTTGACGGGCGGCGCGGAGGGGAAAAGCGGACGAGTCAATAGGGACCGGTGCCGCGTCGATAATTTATTATTATTATTATTATTATTATTATTCCATACGACCGAGCGTTATAATAATATAACGAGATAAAATAATAATGACGACGGTAATAATAATAATAATAATAATGATACAACGCGTCGACGCCGGTACGACGACGACGACGGTTGGCGCGTTGGTCGCGTCTATAACCGATAAAAACGACGACAGTTGTTGTTGTTGTTGTTGGTACATACCGCTCGGTGTTGTACTGCAGCGCGTGTGTAATAATAATAAGCGATCGGAAACGCGATATTACGTTCGCGGCGTCGGCGGACGTATGGCGGTGGCGGTGGTATATATATTATTATTATTATTTTTTTTTTCGGGACAACAAACACAAAGACGTCGACGTCGGCCCCCACACACGTTATATATGCTATTCCATACGTGTATATAATATTATTATTACTATTATTATTATTGTTGTTGTGTCTTCGTCGTCGTTTGTGCATTATATACGATATGGTAGTAGAAAACGATCCGGTACGCACGGCGACGACGACAACGCGATATAATAATATATACGTATTTCGGAATATTTTTGTCAGCGAGCGAAAATATGAAATAAAAACGAATAGAAAGGAGGGAAAAAATCGAATTCCTCCGGTACTCTACTACGCGCGCCGCGTGTGTATTCCGCCGTTGATACTCTACACAATACTATTGTTACTATTTCTACTACGACTAATACTATTTCTACTACGACTAATACTACTACTACTACTACTACTACTACTACTACTACTACTACTGTCTACTACTATACTACTACTACTACTACTACTACTACTACTACTACTGTCTACTACTATACTACTGCTACTGTTACTGCCACTGCTTCGTCGACTACTACTGAAACTTCTACTGCTACGACTATTATTATTATTATTATTATTATTATTACCGTCGTCGGCGACGACTAAGCCAGTTTTTTTATTTTATTTTTTCGTGTGTGTGTGTCGTACGTGTCCTGCCGAGCACACACACACTCGTGCAAACAGCCGCCGCGCGTTTTATCGTCGTCGTCGTTTCTTTTTTTTCTCTTTATTTTTTCTTCTTACTTTATTTTTCCCGTACTCGGCACCGACCACCGCGACCCACACACGCACACTCGCACGCACACTCTCTCGCTGTTATAGGACGAGGATGGCGCGGCGGTACGGCCGCGGCGCGCATTCGTATATATAAATGGTGGCTGTGCGGTGTGGATCGCCGCCGCCGCGAAACCGCTCCGTCCCGCCGTGCCCACACGGCCGCCGACGGTCGCGTCACCCCCACTGGCACCGTCGTCGTCGTCGGTGGAGGCCGTCGCGTCGTCTATCGCGCGAGTCCGTTCGTCCGGGCCTAAAAAAAATAAAGAAAAAAAAAATATAAAGTATATATAAAAAACCTCTACGTCGCTCGGCGGCGGCGGCGGCGGCAGCAGCGTTCGATATCGTCGCGTTGCATTGTTTAGCGGCTCTCGAGCGCGCGCGCACCCGCGTACGTGTGTGTGTGCGTGTGCGTTCTCTGCGGAAAAGGCGGGGTCCGTCGTCCGCGTGTACGGTCGTTTTACGACGGTGACGTATACATAGACGTGTGTACGCGCGTGCATGTGTGTGTGGCGTTTTTTCGAGTGGCCGCGGCGAGCGCAGAGTAATAAGGTGCGACACGGCGGACGGAACCGGCGGCGCGAGGTGGGTGTGGCGGGTGGTGGGGTGGCGAGGAGCGGGGTCGGAAGGTCCCCGAGGCGGAGGCGGCGGCGAAACGAGAGAGGGAAAAAAATGGGAGATAAAGAGCGCGAGGATTGTCGCGGCGACCGTCGTCGGGATCGGGACCGAGGGATCTCCTATATATATTATTATGCCACGCGCGCACACGCATATATATATATATATATATATATATACGTACATTGCAGCACAGTGTTGTGCGTTTATTGTGTGCGCGGCCGCGACTTTGGAGGCTATATAGCGAAGGGCCAGAGGCGTCGGTCGCTGCTGTACGAGCGCGCGACCGTAACGAGGGTGCCCTTCGGGGGCCACTCTGAGGTCAGGCCCCGAGATGGGTCGAAACGGATTTTAATACATTTTTAAATCTCTTATCGTCCTTATTCTTGTGCGGCGCACACGACATCTGCAGGACGTCTTTATCGCGGACGGTTTTGTGTAATGTGCTGCGCGTAGGTACATACAATATATAATGCTGCGCGTATATACTGAAACCGTAAATGATATAATATAGGATCTGAACGGGAAAAAACATTTAAGGCTGTGGTTCCTTAAAAAAAAAAAATATGTCTTTAATCGTATGTAAATCCGTATATTGAAACAGTATTATTATTGTTTTGTGCAAAGTCTGACTTCAACTACAAAATAAGATTATAATATTGTACGATATTGTGAATCTTTACATGCAGAGATAATGCTTGAATATAAAGAGCGAATCGCGTCTTGCGATTTCATGGGTTTTGTAATTTTTAAAGTGATAAATTAGAAGGATGGTTTAATGACGATTGGTCGAAACTAAAAATAATTTAATGTAACGCTCTTGGATTAGTATAAGCTGCAGAGAATATTATACTATAGGTACGATTATATTTTTTGATTAACGCACTAAAAACTTCATAATGATAAGTGCGATAGTGCAAACTCAAAAATAGACCCTATATGCAATTAGCGTATACCAAAATCGTAGTTTTTATATGGGCGTATAATAGTATATTAATGTAAATTTCATTCAGTTTTAGAACTCGTTCTTAGACGAACTATGAACTATTATACATTTATGACTTGTTAATAACACAATAAAAAAATAATATAACATATTTATAGTTTAAGTGATTTTTTAGATTGTGAGTAGAGCAAAGAATGTATTGATTTTACAATGCAGTGTATTTTTTTTTTTGTATCTGTCATCACTCATCACCTTTTGGAGAAGTAAAAATATAATCGAATAATGCTTTGATTTTCAACTTCAGTAACTTTTTTAGTGCGAAATTGAATCTAGTTTGTGCCTTCGAGAGGTTATTTTTGAAAATGTTTTGTAGTTTTTAAAAGCATCGGGAAAATCAAAAAAAAAAATTAAGGAAAAACGTGAATTTTTAACAAAAAATCAATTCTTAACAAAATTTATTTTGATTTTTGGTGTAACACAAAAATAATAACCATAGATCAATAGTTTTCACCGAATGTTTGTATTAACATTTTCTATACACTTTAAAATGCTCAATATATTTTGACTCTTTTTGAGCTATGTACTTACTACTTATAGGTAAATACATTTTTAGTTGAATTATTTTATACTTAACTGTCGATAAAAATTGTTTGCACTGTCCGAAAGTTTGAAAACTCAATACAATAGATTTCTCATAATTTATTATTAGTAAAAATTACAAAAAAGTTGAACATAAATCTATGCACTAGTTTTTTTTATATAAAAGTCTAAAATTAGAATTTTGACAAAATCACTATAATTTGTAATTTTTTTTGATTTAGAAATTCATAAAAAAAAGTCTTCTTAAACTTTTACCTTTTAACACAAGTTTCCCCAAAAGTTTTTCTACCTTTCACAAAAAAAAGTTTAGCGGAATGTCAAACTACGTTTTGATGACCGTTGGAAATTAGACATTGGATATTCAACCGTAAACTAACAATTTCTCATGTAACGATTTTCTTATTGTATTGTAATTCGAATATGATATTATTTTCGGGTATTTGAAACTTTTAAAGTTTATTATTATATTTTATGCACACAATAACATTTTCAAATGCAATGTTTTTGGCAAAAATTAATTCAACCTACTGTGACTACTAATAATAAAATGAATTACTTTAACATCAATAATATTATCATATAGTATATACTTAATATAATGTAGGACGACTTCGTTCAGAATCGTTTTTTGTATGCAACGATTTTTTGAATTCATTGAATTCAAATTTAACACATCCACTACAGTGACCCGCTCGACACCTACTGTACAGTAGAACGATACCCACTTACCGCACTAAAACTTTCGTAAATAAGAGTTACAAATTAAAATTACTTATATGGTGGCTTGTATAGTTATACACCTATATCGGCCAGTAAAATTAACATTAATGCGACGATATAATAATTCGGTAATAAACTGCCGAAAATCAGGTATACGTTCGCGGAGTACCTAATCTTTTAAGTTCATCGTTTATAATCCATAATCCATAATTTATAATCCTCCATATCAATGCCTTTATTGGTTAAATATTAAATAAGTTGCCTGAAATATCGGTTTTCCCTATATAAGATATTTTCAGACGAGCCTGGTATAGAGAGAGACTAGCTTTGACATTTTTTCGGGTTTCGCTTAACCGCCAGCACGTTTGCATATATTATTATACTATTGAATGCTACCACCTGCGGTAACCACGCACTAACCAGCTCTCAGAAGTCATCAGATGGGTCGCGTCTGAGAATATCGCGATGCACGGCGCACCGTAAATACATAATACATATTATTATTATTATTATTATTATTTTAATATTATATAGCACTACTGCCCGCAGCAGCGGTAATACGAGCGGCGGGCGGCAGCCGGTGTGCACCGAGGTGGAGGTGGCGGTGCGCGCCGTCGAGACAGATCGCGTTCCTCTCCGCCTGCAGTATTCGTTATATAATAATATGAAAAAAAAAATAACGCGTATGAAAAATAATATATAATAACGAGAGAAGCGCGTCTGCGACGTCGTCGTCGTCGGCGCGGTGTGGAGAGAGCGAGAAGAGGGCGTGTGCGAGCGAGAAAGACCCGAGTACGGCGGCGGCGGCGGCCCGTCGTACGTATATAATAGTAATAATAATAATATTATATTATATACGGAGGAGCGTCGTCGTCGTCGTCGTCGTAGTGCACATATATATATATATATATATTATATTAAATAGAAAGGACGGCGGCGGCGACAGAGAGAGAAATAAAATGGAATACGTACGGAGATAAAAAAATATATATATATATATATATATATGCGCGTATAACCCGTCGACGCGTAATTTTCTCGGTGTCGGCGGATATTCAAACGAACCGTCGGACGGGCGGAAAGTGGCGGAGGCCCGCGTGAGTGTCTGCGCGCGCGGGCATATAATAATAATGTGTGTGCGCTCGTCGTCGTCGTCGTCGTCGGGCGGCAGCGGCGGCGGTCCGCGCGTGTGAGTGTGTGTGTGTGTGTGTGTGACCGGTGTCGGTCGACGGGTCGGGCGGGGCGGCGGAGAGAAAGCGGCGCGTTTGTTTGGTTTTTGTTATTCGTCGCAGGCCGCGGGACAGAATTTGTGTGCGCGACGAGGGAAAAAAATATAATAATAATAATATTATATGTTATGAAGAATAAAAAAATAAAAATAATATTCAGAGGTTCGTTCGCCGCGGGCTTCGTCGTCGTCGCCGTCGATTTTACGAGCGCACACACCTGACGAAACGGCAGCGGCGCGGCGGCGACGACGGCTCGATCGTCATAATAATAATAATAGTAATAATATTAATATTATTATTAATGCATGCGAACCGCGTGTGCTGTGGCGCGCAATATTTTTATTTACTCCTCGCCCCCCCCCCCGCAACAACCCCTCCGCCCACCACGCCACGCGCAATCCCTCCGATTATCTTATACAGTATACTATTATATCGACGAACGCCGCCGCCGCCGGGGAACAACCGCCACTTGTTGCATTGTTATTGTTTTCGATTATCCGATGAGATATGCGCGCGCGCACACGCACATCGCATATTATCATAATACTATTATCTGCATAGTATTATTATTATTATCATTTTCATTATTATTTCTCGCCGATGTTAAAATATAGTGTTATAATATTATACGCCGAGCGGCAGCAGCGTTTTAACCGTGATCGTGGCGAACGCGATTCCGTTCGTCGGTGGTCGGTCGTCCCGCCTATAGACTTATTTAATATTATAATGTATTCTCGGTGTACGCGCCGACGACGACGACGGAAATCGCTTTGCGTTTGATTGGCGCGACGACGACGGTGCGCCCGGCGGTATAATATATTATAATAATGATATTTCCGCCCGTGTCCCTCGTTCCGCTTCGGTTTGGGCACCGTGCACATAATATATAATATTATAATATAATAATATCATGTGCGCACGAAGACGAAAATCGTCGCCCTCTGTCGTCGTCGTCGTCGTCGTCGTACATTATATTATACGTTGTAATAATAATATACGTATATGCATATTATACCGCGTTAATAATAATAATGTACGCCGTACGCCGCCGCCGATAACATAATATAATAATAGAAGCTACACACATTCACGGCGTATAGTAGTAATAATAATAATAATAATAATAATAACAGTACGTGTACCCATATAATAATAATAATATTATATTATATACGGCGGTCGGTATAATATTATGTATACCGGCGTGCACGCAGGACGTTACATCGGACGCATATTGTGTGCGCGCTCAAAGTTAATTACGCAATATTATCGAAAACTTACAACGCGCGGGCATAATAACGTATACATAATATAATATTATTATATCCGAGAGGGGCCCGGAACCGTGTGCAAAAAAAAAAAAATAAAAAATCTCGTAACGACGTTTTACGTTGTGCGTGTCGTTGCGCGAAAAATGCGACGGACTCGATAACATTACTGCACGCGTTTAATATTATTATTATTATTATTATTATTATTACCCGGTATTATAATTTTATTATTTACCTACTATTTCTATCGTAGGTTTAGAAATAATAATACGGGTACAACACGACACAATATTATGTTATATTGACGTGTGGAACGAATAATATTATAGTCGCCGTCGTCTATCTGAACTCAACAGCGACCAGTGACGACGACGAAACGTGGATTTTTCGATTTTTATACTGTACAACCCCGATCGGTCATTTTTTTCCGATAAAAATGCAGTTTTGTCAACGCTGCCGAGCGTTTTATCATACTGTATAATATATTTCAGAGATTTAAGCTTATATATTACCTTACTTTTGTCCTTTTTTATATTATTGTGTATAAATACTATGTATAGGTACTACTAAAAAAAAAAATGTATCTCCCAATGACCACGTTGCCGAGGGGCAGTGGCCCGGTGAAAATTTATTAACCATGATGCACAGCATAATATATTTCAGTACGACACTACACCTATCCACTCTTTATCACTTTAATATAATACGGTAGAACTTCGATTATCCGAACTATATAATTGGGACCAACCTTACTACCTAGTTCGGATACGGGAAAGTTCGGATGTTGGAAATTTATTGTTTTAATAAATACATTATATATGTATGCGTATTGATATATATTTAATTCATATTATTATAATCCTATAAGTATCATAAAAAAAACAAACAAGTCTTATTATTATATATATATTTAGAATTTATTTTTAGAAATTACATAGGAACATATACATACATATATAGTTATGGTATTTTTTTGACAAAAATATCAATTGTCATTTGACGAAAAGCTGTGACGTTCGGAAAAGCTAATTGTAGTTAAACGGAGGATCGGATAATCGATAGGTTCTGCTGTATATATGATATACATAACTATTATGTGACTGTAAATATTTTAATTTTTGTTTTATGATATTGGTTACCATATAACGTACCCAACCACCTCACCTCCCAAACAAAAAAATGTTCACCATAACGCCTAAGGTTCATAAAACCCCGTTCACCACGCCACTGCCAAGGGTTGTCTTTTGATATAATAAAATGAAATATAATATTTCACGGAGTATCATTCTATAATGTTGATATTTTCGGTGCATTTATTTATTGAATCGGTGTGAACAAAATTGTCCGCTTAGATGCGCGACAGACGATAATTTGGTGAAAAATTAATAAATATATAGACACATTTATAATTCGTAAATATAAGAGTCAGAAAAAAAATAAAAAGTTGAAGATCGGTGTCCGATTTTATTCAGTTATTCGTGGAAGTTTCGGTGCGTATATTATAATAATATCATACGCCGAGTGTGTATGTTATAAATTATAGCGGAAACCGGTTCCGACCCGAGTGAAATATACGCTCGGAAAACATCGTATACCCATATAATAATAATAATAATACGCGCATATACACATTATATTATATTATTTATAATACATTTATTATGTGGGTATTATATACACGTATACACTACGGCTTATTTACGTGTGCTGCACCTGAGCGCGGTTAAAGTTTAGGCGACCGAAAACGATCGAGAAGCCGATAACCGCGGACTCGCCGCGCCGGTCGACGACTCTCGCGTCGTCGAGAGTAGGTATATAATATAAAATATAATATTATTATGTGCAGTGTGTATTATAATGTGCCGCGCGTTTCGGTCGTCGGACATAATATATTATTATAAATTCGGTAAAGGAATAATATTATTAATATCCTTCGTTTCCACACATAAACGTCCTGGCCCCGTGTACCTATATATACGGCGTACCGCAGGAATGGGTAATAAAAACCACTCGGACAAGAGCAACGCGCGGCAGCGGTCATGTGCGCCCGCGACTGCAGTGGATGTACACGGCGATCGCGACGATAACGCCAAAGTATAATAATAATAATAATAATAAAAAAAAAATAAGACGAATAAAATTCTTTAATCTGCGGCGGATACGACCAGCGCGAATGGACGAATAATAATAATAATAATAATAATAAAAATAAATGGCGAGCGCGACGACTGATCATCGGCGGTAATCGCCACCGAATGACCGGGGCTGTCTTATTGCGTAATATTAAAGTAATATTACGACGACGGCTGCACACGCGCGACCCCAATATCGCAAGTTCCCCTGTTCATATAATATTATTATGATAATATTTTATTTCGATCACGATCCCGGTCGGGTGGGTCATCGTCGTCGTCGAGTTTCGTAAACATACAATGTCCTTGGTCCGCGCTTATTTACGATCGATTGAATACAATATTATTTATGACATAATTATACTGGCGACGGACGGTACTGCCCTGCAGACACATTCGTCCGCGAGTTACTATACCGCGGTCTTTGCGACATACGCGAGCGACCCTCATCGCTAGGATTTTGGAAAGGGCCGATTCTGCAGAAAATCACTCCCGGACGGCATACACTTTTTACCGGAGATATTAATATATTTTTATATTAATGTTATTGGTATAATGGTATACCGATTAAACCAAAAAAAATAACCACAATAAGTATAATATTTTGCAAACGATTTGTACAATATTTAGTTTTACTGCACTAAACGATTGTAAATGGGCCGCGCGTGGTATAGCGGGTTCCGCTGGTCCGAGATTATTCCGTGTATCTGTGTTTAATGGTGATCGGACGATCATATTATTTTGACGACGAGTATATATAATATTTTTTATAGTATAGAATTTTCCCCGAAACGTATTACGAAAACGTGTTTGATCGAATCGCGTCGAGACATGATTTTTACGGCATTGTACCCCACGACGCGATCATAAAACAATTTATGTGTAATGTGTCGAGCGGTACGACCGGTGCGCGAAAACCGCTTTTCGAGAGTACGCATCTGGTTTGCCCCGGTTGTATATTAAATATTATTATTATGTTCGCAAAACGTGTTCGACTGCACTTTAGACCGATCTAGGACTGAAGGTCCGTCCGTGGTATTCATTTCACATTCATTATTTTTATCTGCCGCAGCAGCCTCCCCTGCAGGAGTAAAACTCGGGACGTGCGCCCGGGGTACGCAGACATGCGATGTATATTTATATACGCACGCCGAACGAGTACGTAATATAATATATATATATATGCATAAAAATAATAATATGCGTACTAATGTGCACTATATAATACACCGTTAACGAGTGTGTGGCGGCTATATAACGATATCCAAAAATAACGATTCCGATCACATTATACATTATTATTATATATATATATATATATTATGCGTGTATATAGAGGCGATCCGGGAGGTATAATAAGTATATTTGTTCGGCCCGAGACAACTATATATAATAGTAATATCTGGCCTGCAACGATATTGCACCGGTTGCCCACGCCTCCAAATTAACACTTGTCGTTTTTGTTTTCTTCCTATTCGATGTCTTTTGACTGCCGCCTGCAGCCTCGGATTTTATTCTCCACCAATTATCTCGAATGCCTAGTCAATATTATTGTGAATTGATTGAACGAAATATTATTATAATATGATATAATATTAATTTTGTCAAACACTAAACCACTAATCTACATGTAGAAATAATATCGGTAATAATCACACACGTATAATTTTTAATGATCATCAATCGTTTAAAAAAATCAGTGGTCGTTGTCGTTCAAAGAACGACAAACGTAAAAATAAAATCGTCTAAGTAGTTATAATGATGCAGTAGCAGTTGTAGGTATACAATACACTATACAATGGCAATATTATGACAATACAGCAAAATCGGGAATATTATAACACAAGTCCCTGGATATAAAAGAGTATAATATACACATATTATACTACATCCTGACGATAATTTGTTTGATGTTAACTATATGTTATCATCATTTTCAATATTGGTATATGCTCCGTCTGCGGTACCAGCTACATTATACAAATATATTTATATATACATGTTTCACCTAACTGTTTGATGAACAAAACAATGGACATTTTTTAATGCAGCGGACCCTGGTCCACGGTATTATGACTTTAAACGCAATTTTTTAGTACCCGCGCGTGCATAAAATATATACGATCAAATGTTATATACCTAACAATAACAAAAGTCATATATTATACAGGCTTACTATACATAATTTCGGTTCGACCATCGGGCCAATCGAAACCTGCGCTTACGTCTGCGGTGCTGTTATGCAGTAGAATCATAAAACAGTGGGTCAATCCTCCGATGCATATATTATTACCTATTCGAACATATATTATTGGGTCCCCGTCGGCCGGTGTTAAGTAGTTGAGCCGGATTGCATTGAAATTATGTGCACGTGGCAGATTGATCGTTTTCTATTTTTTTTATTTTCTATGCTTAAACGATTTACTTGTTAAGACGCAGGCTATAAACACTGGCTATATAAAATACTAACTCTAATAAGTCTCTAAAACTAATTTCTATACTATTTTTCAGCGTTTTGACACTCTGCTCATATCACTGAATATAATATGTACTATACTACATACCTAACACGTATACAATATGGTTGCATCCGAGATGGGTCCGAAAATAATATTAGATTGAAATTGTGTACGAATTGGGTCCGTGTGAATAAAATATTTCGTCTGAATTGGGTCCGGGCTTGTAAAACGATGCGTGTTCAAATTGGGTCGGTGTATTATTATTTATCGTATCGTATAGTATTAATATTAAGTACGAATATAATGTGAATCACGTACCTGCTTTCTGGCAATAAAATAAAATGCGTTGAAAATCATTTGGTAAGTATTCAACGAGATGACGAACAATTACAAAAGTTTATTTAATTAATATTTATTTATTAAAAAATTATATTCATCCAGACTCAAAGTTCCCTCCAAAATTATGGTCTGAATTTAAGCCTAGTACAATAAGATCTACAAACGCAGGTGAATCCTTTCATTCACACTTCAATTCTGCTAATCCAAATATATTTCAATTTATACACGTTTTAAAGAATATTCAAATCGACGTTTATATTAAAATGAGAAGTTCAGAGGGTAGAAGAAGAAACTGTTTAATATCTAAGAAAGATTTCGAAAAGGAAAAAATGACGGAAAAAGTATTGGGAAAAATTAATTGCTACGAATTTGTTAAATCTGTGTCTTATAAATTTTAACCAGATTATTAACTTTTTAACTATTAACAACTAGACGACGAACGATTGTAATCGCGAAAATTATAGTAAACAAAAAAGGTAAACATTAGAAAAATAACGTTTTTTAACCTTAACTGGTATAACCACTAAATGTTATTACAGACAGTCCAAAGTCTGTAAAAATGGAAAACGAACATTTTTTTCCTGGGACCCAACAAGAACAGCAGAAAGCTTTTCAACACGGGACTGAATTAGGACAGTAGGCTGTTTCACTCGGAACCCAATTGGTATACAATTAGAATCTGGGACCCAACTAGTATATGCGCCGTACTATGTATACATACATACACTTGAAAAAACAACTATCAAATCAAAATATGTAATAGATAAATAATTATCATATTGATAACATAATGATGGATGTATATTTAAAAAAGTTATTAAAGCTATATTATATTAAAAAAAAAATAATAACAATAGTGCTAGCTCTGAATATCAGCTGGGTCGTATTATACACTAATTGAATGAATGGAGAGTTAAAAATGCAAAGCTCTTTAAATTATTTCAATAGAAAATGCAACGGATGCATAATAATTTCTGGTGATATTAACTATTATAAAATATTTGTTCAAGTGTTATTGGCCCGAAATTTATATACAGTTGTATAAATATATTGTTCCGTTAAATGTTACAAAATCTAGTTTTATTAACTTAACCGGAGGGTTGAAAATAGCGACAGGTCTGCAGGGGATTCCAAACTTCGTTTCCAGTCCAATAAACCAATGCTAGAATATATTATATTGAAAATCATTCTCATAAAAAGATTCTTATTCAAAATACCTTTACTATACCTACCTACTTAACTTTTTTTCGGGAACAGCCAACAAGACATCTACACTTTTATAAACGCTGTTTTCAACTGTAAATATAATAACAATCTTTTAAAATGATATACATCTATTGGTTTTGTGATTTGAGGTAGCACCGTAAATACACTCAAATATTGAAATACCTATTGTTTATTCTAAAATGTATATATTATGAGAACAATTTTGATTCGACAAAAAAATCAATTTATACAATAAACATATTATGATATTAATATTTGTAGGTATTAATTATATTTTTATTTTTTCAATTTTTTAAAAGTTGAATGACAGTATCTATACATTTTTAATTTTATATTTCAAAGCAGAATATTCTTCTGAGAATTTAATTTTATAAATATCGAATTTCAAACGAGCTGTTAATTCAATTTAAGTACTTAAAGCTTAGATGATCGGAGAGGAGTGGCACAGGAGTACACCGCAAAATGTTTGTTATCCACTACCCTCCTTATCTAAACTTTTAATTATTTGTATTTAACTATGCTTGTTCGAAATTTAATATTTATGTACCTATTGAAATTCAATGAAAAATATTTCCAAAATCGTTGGTACTCTTTGAGAAAACAAGTGTTTACCTTTTAAAGAATCATCTTGTATATTTTATAAAATATATAATATAAGATAATCTACTGGCATGATGTTTAATAAATTTAAATCTCCGTAAAACTTCAACCAATATCTAATTTTTCAAATATTGTAAATTACTACAAAAAAATACTACAAAAATGAATCCATTGGTTTAACAAAAGAACGCACAAAACACCTCATGGGGTCCGCAATCCTACCTGATAATATGCTGCTCACATATTGCCCTAATGCAGTGGATTGCCTACCTAGGTGGTTTAGATGCATATAAATCACTTCAGGGTTAATCTTAACTTAACATTTGGCACAGGCAACGCCGGGTAGGACTAAATTGAATATTGTTGTAACGATATTACTTAGGATATTTTAACCGTTATATTATAAAATAAAACATATTATTCATATAGAGTTGCCATTATTGATTTTTTTTAATGGGCAACGAAGTGTACGGGATCAGCTAGTTTACTATGAATTTGTAACATTTGACATTTGACATTTTTTAGAGCCCCGTCTTCTAGTATATTAATTGTAGAACGGCCCACTGTATATGAATAAATTGAACAGTCTTCTATTATAAAGCTTATTTTCTGTCATGGATCTCTGAATTCAAAAGACGCTCTCTTACTTAAGTCTCATTTATTCACCTGATATGTATAAATGTACCTACCTTGCCTGGTTCTAATTATATTTTAAATTGTCCATTGTTTTCTTGGTAGGTTTTTTCCTGGATGTAGAGTAAAGGGATCTTCAATCAATTTGCCCATTTGTAGGTAACTAACTAGTCCATTAGTTTGTACATTTAGTGTGTAACCTTCTATCGTCTGATGCACTTTTTCAACTATACTCCAAACAAGTTTCCACAAATTAAAGACTGATATTTGATTGGTTTCTTATATCACAGTAAATAATAGGCAGTTCTTTGTTTTCTTGGAATTCACTCCAAATTTGCCTTACACTTTTTTAAGACTCCTTCATGTCTAAAACAAGGAGAAGATGATTGTCAATACTGGGAGCCAATTAGTACGAGTTGAATTTAGAGTAACTTACACAAGTCGCACAGTATAATTTGAGAATAGTATGAATACTATCATAAATAGTTATTGATTCTTTTGAACTTTTCAATATCCCTGGCCATTCCCGCCAAGTTCAGCAATATTTTTATAAATTATGCATGTAGTATATTTCTATATGAATAACGCACCATTGAACATATTCCGTGTTTATTTAACAAAAATACAAAATATAATATACAACTAAACTTACAACTAAACCATGTTCGTGCTGTGTAGACCGTACAGAAGCATGTTTTCGTTCTGTCCAAAAGAATAAAATTAATTTGACACTGCGTTGTATTTGATGAAGATTTTCTGGCAAATTGACATGAAACTCTTTAAGCGCCGTCCAGTGTTTGGTGATAACCGAATTTTATAATTATTAATATTTAAATATATATCATGCTATAATTTTATTATTATATGATAAAATTAATTTATATGATTTACGATGGAGATACAAATGTTGAAAAATGTCAACAAAGTGAAGGAAGAATAAACCCAAGTTTTATATCACATTCTCAATTTTTGTTCACGTTTATGATCTCTGTTAATTTATTCATAGTCGTATTTTTTTATTATTATTTTTTTTTTGTTTATCTTTTAATAAAATAATAACGTCTTTTTGCCTCCTCCGATATTATAAAATATTACATAAGGATCATCTCATAAATGGCAGCTGTTTTCCACACCGGTGGTCGATGGACACCACAGACGCAAATAGTTATTTTAGCTTATATATAGGCATTATACGTTCGTTATGTTCGTTAATTTTCCCCTCTATGAGCAAATTGCTTTTTAATATTAATAGTGAGAGACGAACATACAGACTCCTTAAAATTATTATATACACCAATGCGACCTCGTCGTAGAAAAATTCGATCTGAACTTGTCCAATAATATATATATATCGAGACGGCTGCGTTCACTGGGGAATTGGTGTATTTTCTTTGTTGGTTTTATGTGCTATAATATATATTGTTCTTTTCAATATTATCAATTGGTTATAACTGCAGTTGCGTATAACATAATATTAAATTCAAAATATTGCATTATTTTAAAAATGCATATTTTTTTTATTAAAGTTTACCGACCGACGAACACTTTAATTTTATTATTTCGATAAATACGTTTTCTTGTGGTATGCGCCAATTGCCAATATAATATCCAATTTATTGATTGCCAGTTGATGTTTCAAAACATCAGATTCATGTCCCAAACTTTAAAGATTATGTACCTCTTTTGCGATGACTGTTATTAAATATAAACCAAAATACATGTTCCTAGATAACCATAAAAGATATGAAGAGAAAGAATTCATAATAGTTATAATAAAAAATCCCATAACAACAAAATTTCGATTGACCTAATTCATATTCAAATTTGTAATAAAATATAACGAATAAAATTGTATATAATATAATGTTGCGTATACGTACAGTATATAGTACCTAGGTTTAAACTGCATATTAACTAATTGTATTCAATTTTAGTTTTTTTAGTAAATTGAAGAATTTAATGAGGAATCTTATAAAATTAATTTCTAAAAATCCAATTTTTCCTAGATGGATTTAAATAGGTTATGCCATCTCGTTATCAACTAGATATTTCTTTATGGAGTTTCAAATTAAGAGTAGCCAATTTTATAGATTTTAATCTTTTCAAGTCATTATCTGTTTAAAATAGAAATATAAACATTACTAATATTCGAATAATAGTTTATAGTAGTCAACTAGGTACCTACATATTTTACATTTGTATGTACTTTGAAGTTTTGTCATGAGCTGAAATTTATTTGTAACGTCTATTTTATATAATTTAATTATCACAATATGATTTGTAAATTAATTTTATTTTTAATAGGGGGTACAACAATATATTTTAATATTATACAATGTTACATTTATGATTTAATGTTTTTAGCAATTATTACTACAAAAAATAATTATAATTACTTATGCGAAAATTTCATACTTATTTATACTATATCATATTTATACACTAACGCTTTGTTCAGATTCTTCATAAGTCATAAATCATTTTACTTGTTGAAATGCTTGAAATCGTAATTGAGTTTTAAAATATTAATAAATAAATAAATAATATTTTAGGATGTTAATTATATATATATATAATATATACCTGTGAAATGCATCTATGAATGTTATATACTTACCATTTTATTTATATGACATAATGCATGTGTTCAATTATATATAAAAAAAAATATTTTAAAATGGTTCTGTTTAGATTTGAAATTCTATGAAAAGGAATTTTAATTAGATTACATGTTGCGACTGTTAATTTGTTCGCGTAAAGCGTCCACTTCGCGGATATCAATATATCATTCTGCAATCTGCGAGTTCGCTGTTTGGCAAAGTTTTCTATTACTTAGCAAATTATAGATTTTGAATTTCTTTAGACTATAGTGACTATTAAATATAAATCATAATATTTTCAATTTTATCGACTTCTTACTAACTATTTTTTAAAATAATTTTGATTTTAGAAAACACAAATTATTTAAATTGTCAATTCTAGGCAAAATATTTCTATTATTTAAACTTACAATATAGAATTGTGTATTTATTTGCTACCTATACATTCAGTAACATTTTTTTAATCTGATAAAATGAAAATAACATACTTATGCTTATATTTTTTAGTACCCATCTGGCTGGGGATGCCAGATTTAAAATATAAAAATACGGGACAAACAAATTGCCAAAAACTAAATAATAAACGAAATTTATTTCTTCGGTAGGTAATAAAATAAAACAAACATAAGGGACTTCTTTTTTATAACTATGTTTATATTCCTACTGTTTGGAGACGTAACAGTTTGTTGGCTATTCCTAATACAACTTCATAATAGTTAATATTAAAAAAAAAACAAGTACACATACCTAATAAAATGTAACTAAAAATATATTTTTTTTTTTTATAAAAAAATCTGAATTAAATATAAAGAATATGTAACAAAATGAAAACGTAACAATTTAAATATAATATTATAATTTTATTGATGCTGATCTCGAAGCTGTAATACTTAAATTATTTTCCTTTGTATCACTTTGTACTTAATATTTTTTAGATGAACTATAATTTGCTTTGATAAATATTCGTTGGCAGATTTTTAAGTTTATGAAATTCGAAACGATTATCTTTAAAAAAAGCAATTTCACTGTAATCATTGCAAACAGTTGATATGTCCAGACGATTTTTTTCATTCGATTTGATTCGCGTAACACAATTTCTTCAACGGTGGTGTTAGTACATGGTACTCATAATAAATTCGACCACTATTTATACATTTTTAAAGTCAACATTGTCAGATTAAGAACTCACTTTGGTATAAAAAATGTTAACTCAAACTTCTTCTAAAGACTTCTTTTCAATTCTTATATTTTTTTAAATTATTTTTTAGTTCCTAGTGTAACTTTGTCAAATAATTTCGGTTTGTCAATATTATTAATACTTTCGGGCAAAATAAGATTTCATATGAGTTCGATACTCCTAAAAATATTCTTCCAATTAAAATCATGTTCAATATTTTTTTAGTGTTATCCCAGATATATACCATTAAATTGTTCGAGAGTAGATTTTATCCATTCAGTTATAATATACTCTTTGCAAGTAGAACACAATTAATTTCTTTATATGTCATATATTTTTCCCGTAATTAGTCCATTTTATCTTAATACATTTCAACAATTTTTTTCTTTGAAGAAATAAAATTACATTGTTTTTTGATTAAAAAATGTTTCATTGAAAACACACTTACTTTTTGCTTTCTTTATAATTAATTAATAAACAAATGAAAAGTACCTAATAAGTGTAACTTCAAACTTTGGTGACGTTCAATCGTTCATTGATACGATTATGCAAATCGTATGATACGTGCAAATTGCATGGTGCACCGTGCACGTATCGTTCTTTCCATTAAAATTGAATTGTAAACCATTGATATTTAATAGATACAAATAAACATATAAATACATTGACGATGAATATTTTTCAGAAAAAAAATTCAGAAATTAACAATGAAATAAAGAAAAAATAATTCAAATTATCTATATTTTATTTTGCTGTAGAGTTGTTTTAACCAAAATTTATCTAGAAAAAAGTTTGTAACATCTTATACTTTATTCATGAAATGGTACAGACAGGATAAACGACTCCAGGAACTGGATGTGGAACTTGTCTCACTTCACTCACTCTCCTCTCACTCAAAGATAAATCGTTACCTTTAAAAAAAAAAAAACAATTACGATTTCCGTTTACTTTAGATTTTGTAAAATAATGAGTTTGTTTTTCATACTAGGCTGTGACAAATTTTGTATTTTGACAAATATATTTAAACACTGCCATTATCGAGCAAGAAAATAATAAAACAATAACAATAGTCCAATGATATTCCAAAAAAACGGTTTTTGAAACAGAGGCAAGTCTTATGAAAAAGGTTTTACATGAAAACCCATTATAATTTTTTAATTTTTATTTATTCTTCAAGAAGAACATTTGTGGGAGCAAATATTATTTACGTATTTAACATGGCAAGTTTCCTCAGAAGAAAAACCATATCAACCCTTAATGGTGCTAGGCTGCAGCAATCAACTGTTAAAATATAAGGGTTTCAAAACAACAACATTTAATAAACAAAATTAATATTATCCAAGGATTCAAAAACATGTGAACGAAAGCTCTTTACTATAAAATATTATTTTATGAACATTCGATCCGACGAGTTTAAAAAACGTCATTAACGCAATATTTCAATGCGAAACCATACATGACTTATATAAAAAGTTTGCAGCTTTCATTTCGATTCATATAATAATAATATGTTTACCTCGAATTCAAGAGAAAGTAATATACGTGTAAGCAGAACCGTTGACCCGCTTTGCTGCTCCCCTGCATGTTTCACCTTTTTCTAAAGCGAAGGAAATTGATTTCGTTTTATTCAAGTGTGACAATAGGACCACATGTGTTTTCGATTGTAAAATAGTGTCTTCGCCGCGGCATCGCGGGATAATAAGAGAGTAAAAGGCCGACTAAACAGTATAATATAATATATTATATGCTGCGACGCATCACGCATATAATATCGTAACACACAAGTGAACCCTATGCCCAAACGGTGCGTGGTACGTGCGCCAAAACGTTTGCCGGACATTATAATACAAAACAATAATATTATGTATTATTTATATGGTATGAATGAAAACCCGAGAATGGACAGCGCAAGTGTGTACCGACTTGTCGGCAACCCGCCTCGATGTCTAAATATTCATCCGGCTGCGAAACCAAAATCCCCGCAGACGCACGCGACGAGGACTGACTTTAATATTGTTTGTTTGTTTTTTTTTTTTAAACGATTACCCGATCAAACAAACTATAGTAATACGGGGTAGCCAATAAATGAGCGTAATATAGTATGGGTAGGTACATTTTGAATATTTTACAATATGTAAACTCAAAAACCATGTGCATCGCGCGTTCCAAAAAACTAAACAATCTTTTGGAGTTTTGAACACATATTTTATTTTTTTCACATGATAATAATATATTTTGGTGTTTGAAGCCTAAGTAATGTGAGCACAATAACTCGTTCAAAGCGGACGACAGCACATCATATTATTTTTGTTAATGTAGTCGAATAATGTATGATTGTGAAGATTATTACGATAATGATACAATATTTTGAACACATAATTTTAGCTTTCAAATAATAAAATTAATGAAGTTACATATTCATAAGAACTGAGAAGTGATAACATTTCAATTTGTAAAAGCCCAGGGTTTACATTTGAAAAACAATTTTATTTTACGTTATTTATAATCTAATAACGTTGCACAATTGTTGAGTTTATCGTTATTTAGAAGTACTACGCAACTTTTGTGTTTATTGTTATTTAAAATTTATTAAAACGTTATACAACGTTTGCATTTAGCGTTTTATCGTTAAAAAAATGTTTTCGTTAAAATTAGTGCATCGGTACAACACATTGCAAGTTGACAATTTTTTAGAACTCGTTAAAAAAATATTAAAACACTATTTTTCTTCGATTTTCATAAATGTATAAGAACTGAAAACAATTTGAAATTAAATAAAGATATTTTTAAAACGTGTAATAATATTTTTCTATTAATCAAATTTAATAAGAAAAATGTTCTTCTTTTTTCGTCTTGCACTTGTGAAATAGAATAAAATAATGTTATATTATTTCGTTTTAAAATAAAAGTAATATACAATGCTCCAGGATTTATATTTGTGTATTACAAAGGTGCACGATATTATGTATAAATCATTGTTAATAATAAGGTTAGTCAAAAGATGAAAAATATCACTGATATAGTTCGTAACATATTATATTATGTTATATGATTTGTATTTTGTGCATTGTTCTAATGGAGGCGCGTATCATCCAGAGTTGTACTTCGCTGCTGAGTGAATTGATATAAATATTGAAAAGCATAAAAGCACGAGGCACGGAACAAGCCTTATTTTAAAGTGCAGCTGGAGATATTTTGTGTACGTATGTAGTCCGGAAAGCCAAATAAGCGGAGGTACTTCAAAATCAATTTGTCCACAGTGTAAAGCGTTTTAATATGATTGCAGGCCTCGTTGAAGGACGATTTCTTTATATTACAACATAATTGCTACACACGACTATATTATATGTCACAGTGCACAGACATAATGGCAATACGATTTTCTTAAAATAAAGGAAAATAATTTTCAAACATTACAACCGTGGACCAAACATATTATGCTGTTATGCATATATAAGTAAATGCAGTGGTGAGTGTGGTGCACATTATAGTCCATAAGATACCAACTTTATGGTTGTTGGTTGACACCAACAAACATTAGGTAAGTGGTGTCTTGATTTAAATCATATTTTGGATCACCTGATTTAAGGCCATATAATGTATTAATGTGGGTTAGCACTAAGTGTTTTACTGGATTTGGTGGAATGGATAGTCGGAGAGGGGATCTTATCTTGACGCACCCTTATGAAAAATACAGTGACAATGCCATTGCATATTTCTTCATCGAAACTTTCAGCTGCCACAATGAATAAACTAAATATAGAAAATAAGTGCTCGCATAGTTTTCAATATAAACGCGTAAACAAATAATTTAAAATGTATAAAGAATTAAAAACAACGTGAAAAGAAATTGGACTACACAAAATTATTACGAGTAGGGACTGGTCCAATGCGGGGTAGGGGTAGGGTAGGGGTCTCTTTTTAATTATTCAAAATATTTAAATTATTATTTAATTATTTATTAACTGAAATACATATTTATACAGATTTATTTATTAACATCAAGAGGAGTTCACCTCTCATCACTCATTTGGAGTGTGGTTGACTTGTCGTATACATACGTCATGTGCGAGAAAAATTTCATTGAACATACTATATTATATATTATATATATTGCTATAGGACATGAAAAGGTACAACAAGAATGTTTAAATGAACGTTTTCTATTATCGTAGTCTATTTTCTAGACCAGCTTTAACGCCGAAGTGCAGAGTGACACTATCCTTTCGACCAACTATATAGTATTATTGTGGCCAGGAGCTTTATAGCATCCAGTTAATCAACTTTCGATAAGGACATAGTGATAATCCCATTAATTGATTTTATTGACGTATATAAAATAAAAGTGATTTCGTGTTGTTTATTCCGTTAAGTGCTTTTCGTGTTTTTCATTCTGTCACAGCTATGTAGGACCTAAATTGTAGGTACTTATATGTAATTTATTAATTTTCTATAGTAACAAGTGGATATTTTAACTATTGTACCTATGCTAGGTTACACAATTGTAGTGCATTAAAATATTTAAGTCTCCTAATGAGTAGTGTTTTTAGATAACTGAGCAACATCATTTTGACATTGGCTATATTAATTACCTCAATAGTCGTTAATAAACATAGATTGAATCAACATAGTTGATGACTTACGAATTTTTTTCCTTCAATCCTTTACAATGATCTCTTAGCTAAAAACGAATTTCATGATTCAGAACAATAAATAAATTTAATTTTGTATTTTTTTGCATTTTTAGTTTTAAATTCATTTTTTGTTTTTTTAACGCCAATTTTTCATATTTTATATAATATATTGTTATTTTTGTAAATTGTAGGTAATTTTTCTAAAATTTAAAACGTAGAGATGACAATTGTTTTATTTTTGAAAATAATTTTATTAGGGACCTACCCACTATATTGATGGGTTTTTGTTATGATTACAATTTAGATTTACTGCAGCGTAAAGGTACGTACGGTGATGTTTTTTTTTTTTATTCCGTTTGTGCAAAAATAGAAGTTTAATATTTAAATGGCTGATTAAATTTTTCAGCCGTCGTCACTCACGCAATGTAGTATTCACTATAGGTAATGCGATTCAACCATCGGCAAATTACGAACTGTAAATGGTCGCCGTCGTCGGCAACTATAAATAATTGTGTATACACTAAACATACATTAAAAAAGTCGTTGCGGCACCCTTATCGTTATCACGTCTATTATATTGTTTGGATTACCATCGGAGCTTTTAACCGCTAATCACCCTTCCCCGACAATAATATTGTTTAAGCAAAAAACACATAATATATAGATACACAAACAAAGAGAGATAGAGGGAGAGAGAAAAATGTGTTCTTGTTGCTTAATTAGCTCTATACTCATAATATAGTTAGTATCAAACATATTTCTTAGATAGTTAGATGGCTATACAATCGGTATATTATACAAGCTATAAGTAGACTTATTTAGATTCTGAGTAAAACGATGATGTGTGAGGGTTGTTTTTTTAAAAAAAATTTTTTGCGTCTGTATATACACGAAAAGTAGTCGAAAAAATGCTAGGATTTTCAACTCTGGGAGAGGTTTCTAGTAGAAAATTAACTCTAGTTGGTATATACTTTTAAAAAGTCAAAATGGAAAATGCCCAGTAGTTTTCAAGAGTGTTGAGAAAAAAATTTGACAAAATCGATTTTGTATTTTTGTTGTTACTCAAAAACAAACAAACCGAAAATTACTTTAAATTTTCACTTCATATTATTTTATTATTTTCTACCATTTTCAAAATATTTCGACTCTTTTTGAGCTATTTATAGACATAAAATGTGAGGAAAAAAATTATGAAAAAAGTATATAAATTTTTTTTAATTTTTATCATTGACCTATTTATACATTTTTAGTTAGATGTGGTTGTGTTAAAAATATTAATTATCTGACTTAAAAAAAAAATTATTAGTTGTAATTTTTTATATACTACACTCATCAATATTGTGAATACGTGTTTAGTGATACATAATAATCTATTTCATCTGTACCTATAATCTATATTTATCCTATTTTTGATTCGTAATAATTTTGCCAAGGACATTTTGTTTTTGACAATAATTTTATCACGGACATTTTTACCTAGATTCGTACAGCAGAGCGGTATCCACTTACCCACGTTTTTAATTATATTAATATTTTGTGTTGTAGATACGTTTGACTTCTTCATATTACATAATTTTACATAATTTTAATTAGGGATAAAGAACTCTAATAATAAGTACCAGTAGACACTCGTACACAGACGATGTTCAAGTAAAGTTGAAATTTTAAAATGTGTTTAAAACGCTAAGGATACATTTTTAAAATTAAAAAAATTTAAGTGCAAATTGTATAATATAACGAATCACGGTATCAAATTACATATTATATTATTAAAGTTACTAATAGTAATATTCCTAAATCTACAGTTTTTAATTATGTATTCATGCGGATTATTCGATTTTAATAACTCTAACTAAAATAATTACCTATAGAAAATAAGTACTTTCATGAAGAAAGTGTGTCTGATCGGTAATTTGTTGTGCACGTTATCAAAAACATTATTTCAACATGTAAAATGCCAAGCAATAAATCATTATCATTTATGTCTTTCAAAATTAGCGTAACTAATTTGACCGTTTAAATTAGTATCATTATAATGACGACTAAAGGTAGGGGTGTTAAAAAAAACCACTTTATTTTCACGTTTAAAGTTAAACGAAATTTAAAGTCGAAAAAGATTAGGGTGAGATGGGTTGAAAAAAAAATAAACAATAAGGAAGAAGAATGTTTCCCCATTCACACCGACCCCATTTTCAAAGTTTAAACGTAATTTTACATACAACTTTTCAACCGACTGAATAGCTATATAAATATAAAAAAACCTTGGAATTCGTAGTATTCGTTTACAAGTATAAAAACAGATTATTAAGCACATTATTAAGTTTTTTTTTTAAATACCCTCACTAAATTTCATCACTTTAATAAAAAGATTTTCTACAGTTTTTTTTTTTTTAAATCATTAACATAAGAACAGCGTATGTGTGTGCGGTTAACAACATAGTGCATTAAATGTTTTGGTACCGTAATATTATTTATAGCTTTATTTATATTGACAATTTATAATTTGTTTTTAAACGTTAAAGATAATATTATATTATTCAATATATACATAAATTAAGTTATACACAGTTATTTACTAAATCGAAATGTCCAACCATGAGACGTGTTTTGTACGTATTGTCTTTCTTATATTATGCAAATCAATGGCTTTTTTAATTGTAGATTTTTCGCCGTATATATTAGGAAAGCCATATATAATGAGTGCCGTCAGCTAGAATCATTTTTTCGGTCAACGAGCATGAAGCAATAATTTTCCTTCGTTTTTATGGAAAATACTACACATTTTTAATGCACCGGTCGCGTCTTGATCGATTTATTTATTTTTGTCAAACGTATAATAATATTATAATATAATATTAAATGATTGTTTTCGGTGTATGGCTATATAATAGCTACGTATGTCTATATATATAATATGTAGGATACCTATATAATATATAATATATAAGATGTGTGTTACCTGCAAATCTCTGGGGTCGTAAAACGGCTAAATACGACGACGAGTAGGTGTATAGCCGTACTGTGTCGCGATTGAGGTCGAGCAAAAAAAAATAATTCAACAGAATATAATATAAGTGAGAGAAACGTCCAAAATACGACCTGCTACATACAGAGTATGATAATATCCGCAGCAGCAGATATCGGTACGACGTTATATTATTATGTAATAATCACGTCTTTCGACGACGATATTACACTAAGTGCAACGAAACAATGACATTTTTTCTCATATTATTATATGCGTATATGAGAGAAAAATATATATTATACATAATTTATTACAATATAATATACCCGGATATAAAAGGAGAGATAAATCTAGGAATGGATATTGAAATATATATATAATATATTATAGGTACACGTGTTGTAGGCCTACGTGTAAATGTACTATTATGCATATAATTACACACACACGCACACACACACACACACACATATGATATACAGAGTGGTTCACGGTCTTTGCCGTATTTTCCTTTAATTAAATTCGTTTATTAAAACTCTCATTTTTGGATTTTGCGAGTACATATAGAGTGGTATAGATATACCATCATATAGGTACAATCAAATACTCATTATAAATATAATATGTCTTATGCGATTTAAGGCATTCAAACGTGTGGTGAAAAAATGTATCATTTTCAAATGAGTAATACTGCAGCCATTTTTCACTGTTGATAATTAATATTTCTATGTATATTATTATTGAAGGATAAAATATGAGGGTTGAGCGTGGTCGGTGAATCGCGGTCTGTGTGTATATTTTTATGTTTTGCGTGCGTTTGTTTTAATTTAAAATTTATATCGCACTGCAGTGGGATTCGATGCCGTGGTCGATGTGATAATATTACAATGTCACATATAATATGGGTACGCTATAAACGATTTAATAATAAATTCACGACGGCTCGACGCTCGAGCGGTTCGCAAATCTGCAGCTATCGCGTGTATCGAAAAGACCTGCATCTATTTTTTAGGTGCCTATAATCGCGATCGTAGTCGTTATTTCCAGCGTTGATACTTGTCTAGTTGTCTAGATAAATATGTGGATGAAAATTACTCGTCTAGTAACTTATCTAGATAACTATTGTGCCGTTTATCTATATAATATGTCGGTTATCTTAGGTTACATATATTTACTTATCTATATGGATAAATTAATCGTATTCATTTTTCATGAATAATATTCATTGTTTTATTAAAATTGTTCTATCAGAACACTATCCAGTTATTAGTACATAATATATATTCATAAAAATATTATTACCATATTCCCATGTTCTACTTGCAAATTTTATAAAGTTGTTACTTTGAGACTTTACGACTCTTTGGCCCAAATAACATTTGTTACTGTATGTACATCTATTATAACGATTAGTTACTTTATGTTCACGTCGGTAAAGAAGTAAATTTCTTATTTAAATATAATAATAATCAGTTTTATCTATCATATTATCTAGGTAAAAGTTAGATGTTTATCTTTATCTAATCTAGATAAATGTACATACAATTATCTGTATCTTATATCTAGATGAAATTGTCGTCGCATCTATCCTCGACATTGGACTATTATTATTTCCTATTATTTCTCGTATTTTATATATTTTCTTCGTTACACTAGAATGCAGACCGTTATCCATTATACAGGGCGCGGATTTCGTTCTGAGGGGTGAGATGACCAGAAAAAAAAATCATCAGTGATGTGTGTCAAGCGGTCGGGTGAACTCTGCAGCAGTCCCCTATTAAAAAAATAAAAAAAGGTAATGGAATAAACACATCGTTGTCAGACCAATCGCTTCGCTTAGAACCTAATAGGTTTTGGGGGTGATATATCCCCTTAAAAACACTCCACTGTCTGCAGTGCAACATCTCTCCCAACCGTGATTTCCCGATTTTCCGCCGTAGTATGGGAAAAACGACCGGAAAACACGGCGGGCCGCCTCGCATTGGGGCCGCCCTATACTGGCGCAATGTATAATATTATGTATCGAAGCCCGCGGATACAGATGAGTTTACCGTATGGTAACCAAGACGTCGAGGCGATATAAATATATAAATATCCACGTGAGGTTTGATACTCGGCAGGAGAAACTCGAATAATATTATAATTCCGCCACATATACTTATCGGATGTCAGCGTCGTTGCGGATTAGGTATATAAGTCGCGAGTGTGTGTAAAATAATATATTAAATTGTATAAACAATGTACCATGTACCTGTACACAGAATTTGAATGTGCTATATAGGTATGCGTGTATATATAATATATAATACGTGATATATGGACCAACGGGCCCGTTAAAATATTGTCGTCTGTTTTTTTTCTTGCTTATAATCGTCGTGTATAGCAGCGGTATACCTACGAATATTTAATATTTAAATATCAGTGTAAATTTCAGTCTCGAGATTATATAATATGCGTACCTACATTACTATCTCGAATTCTCGACGACGCGTATATTATAATGCATTCCGATGATATGCACTTCTTGTGTTCGCGCATTGCTTTTAAATCGTCTGAATATAATATATTATTATTATATGTCTATACATCTCTCGCATTTTGAACCTCTGTATTGCGCATATGGCATATTATGACTACGATAAACGGTTTGAAAACCACGCGATAAAAATCTTACCGAGCACAAAACGCGTAATAATGTATTATTCTGTGATTTTTATACACGCAATATCACACACACACATATTATATTCCATAATTATTATGTGATGCGTCTGCAGTGTAACCGAACCCGTGAACTAGAGAGCGGAACGCGATTTATGCTATTATAATATAATATAATATAATACCTATATTGTAACGCGTAAAATAATCGGAGAAAACCAATCTAGTATACATATCGAGCAGCTCGCGTCCCGTTGAAAAACATCAAAGTACATATTATTATTATATTGTATATTGAGTATATTTATTTTTATTGTATTTTAAAAAAAAAAAATATTATAAATCAGTCAATATTTCCCATAGCGATTGCCCGCGCAATAGTGTTTATAATGTCAGTTATCTGTTTCAGGAAAAACTACACGAGTATTGGAGGAAAAAATGGGAAAAATCACGGCGGCGGCGTCAATTGCGCTAATTGTTGTAAACCAAATAATAGAGACTCCAAACAGTCTTGCAAAATGTTCATCAAGTATATTTTGTTCGACATTTTGAGTATATTATTATCTGTTTCAATATTTTCGATTTTTATTTTCAAGAAATATGAAATTCACTAGAAATGTATGTGATTGGTATTTGGTACGCAACCATAACAATTAATATAATACATTTTTTGAACAATAATTCGAAGGTAAATTTCATTAAATTGTATATGTATGCTGATATAGTTACAATTTTTTATTGATAAAACTTAAAATGTTTACTTCTAGGATCTGAAAAATATGTAATACAGTATTAACACTAATTTTAAAAAAAACAACTTTTTTAGGGCCTTATAAATTGAATTGTAGTGATTTTTTGAATTACGATGAATTTTTTTTTAATTATATAATTTGAATATAATCACTTTAGAATGTCAAGGTTTTAATTTTGAATAATTATGTACCTTACGACGTTATTAATTTATTTTATATATTCAATGTTTAAGAAGTTTAATCGATATAAAATATAAATACATAATTAAATCATCTTGACGAGTAGTCAAAAAACGCGTCTTAAGCACTGTAATAATAAACACGCAAATAGATTTGAAATAGAGTTTTGTTGTTTTTTTTACAACATTAGATTAACTATTGTTTTTCAGCATGACTATGACAGCTGTTATTACATAAATATAATGTAGGTAATGATATACTAGTATAAGGCTCACCTTGCATATGATTTCTCGATTTCCTGTGTGAAAGCTCAGTTATAGAACCTAGGAAAACACCTTGGAAAACATCGGTCTTTTCCCTCAAGTATGCTAATCCCATTTTAATCCAATTTTTACTTTAATAAATTTATTCAAATTCTGGTATTTGAAGATTTTAAGTACCTACCTTCACTATATTTTTAAATACTTAGTTTTAATATTGAAATATTGATTAAGAAGTATATTCATACACATAACTTTTTTTTAAATGAGAACAATCTTTTTTATTGTAAATTACTAAGGAAATTATTTTATTGAAAATGGAGATGTGGGTATTTTTAATTATAATAGTTCGTAGACCATTTAGCCATATACGAAATATAATAATAATTGCCAATAATATGTTAGAATAAAATGATATGGCTACGATGATGATGATTTGAAATTTAACGTAGTTAATATTAATTTATTACAATTTATAATTTTTAAAAACTGTTAGAGTGTAATATAATATATTAGACTAGATATTACATGTATTTTATTTTTTATGTAAAACCGCATATTATTAAGGACTACCTAGCACATATAAAGCGTCTATCTTTAACATTTTTATTCGACGATATATTAACAAATAAAAATTATATTTTAAATACTATATATATATATATGTATAAGACTATCACCCTATCCGAGTGACTATATCATCATTATTAACACTATTACAATTTGATTGACACTTGATATCGACGAGTACCAATCTCCATAAATATATACACCACAAAAACCTCGGGCCGCAAAAAGGGTTGTCGTTTCACCCCACAGACGGCCGTCTTAATTAAGCACCGAAGTTAAAATATATATTATATATAGGTCAACCGCCAACAATCGTTATTGTTATAAATTGAACGAGCCGTAAATAAATCGAACAGCTGTACAGACAGTTATTTAGGACGTTAAGTTTCGGCTCGCCGACGCGTCATCAGAATAATATTCTATATTCTATATTATATTTGTCATCTCGAGACGGTGAAGTAATAAAATAATAATAACATAACGCCTATATATATTATGCGTTATAAGAGTCATCATTAATAATAATTCGTATTTCGATTGCGAGCGCCGTTGTGTGAAAAATCAACAAAACGTAAGAGTTTAACACGCGTCTCTGCGGCGTTCGTATAGCGGTTATAGGTCTTATATACCATAATATTATATTATTATTATACATTGGTATTCGTGGTATAAGAAATATTATAATATTCCACCGACACGCGCTTAACGCTCATTACGTCCAAATTGTTGTGTATTGATTTTGTGTGTTTGGATTTTATTATTATAAAACGACGACGACGACGACGACGACAATTTTCAACGGTGAGTACAAAATATATATTTTACGACGGACTCGGCGACGTCAGAAATAATGGTGAACAAATTCGGTTCAAAGCATTTCACTATATAGACCGGCGGCGGCGGCGGCGGCGAGAGACTTCATATATATCCGTACCTACATTAGAATAAAAATATAATAATGACGCGTGTACCTATATATAGTGTATTATAACGTCAAAAACGGTCGGATGTATAAAAATCGTTTTTTATAATATTAAAGTGACGTTGATGCATCCGCTAGAACGGAGTGCGCAATAATAATAATAATAATAATATAATATCAAATCAAAAATCAACGCGTAGGTGTATTATATGGGTATATCGTATATACACACGAATAACGAACTACACGATAACCTGACGAAACTATAATAATAATATACTATCAAAAACGTTGTCGTACTATATATTTGTGTGCGGGGTGTGTCGTTTCTATATACAGATCAGTGGTTCCCAACTTTTTTTATTCTACGCCCCCCCCCCCTCTTGTAAATTTTCAAAAATGTCATGCCTCCCCCCCACTTAAATTAGAGTTTAGACGACCTTTTTTTTAGTGAGCAGTATACAAACACATTTTACAAAATAACTATATAATATATTATACGCAACTAATGACTTTTTTTTTTTTTATAATTTTAATAATAATAATATGTAGGCGATTTAACTTCATAGTTAATAATATTTTTTTATAATTTTAAATACAATTTTATAAATATTTGTATATCAAACATTTTTGGTAAAATTAATTTAATGAGAAAATTGTGTTTTTCTCAACCAAGTCAACAATCCGTGGAGGTCGTTAATTCAACATCACTATTATATTCCAGCGTGCAGTATCTAAATTCCTTCTAGTTGGGAACCACTACTGGTATAGATGGATTAAATCCTGGCAGACGAGGTTGCAGATTCTCCTACGTCGCTTTCCCATCCACATTTTTAGAGTTCTCCGTCGCCAAACGAGAACCAATGTTCTGTTCTATAATGTCCCTTTTGCCGCTAATTATCTAATTTTCGACTGATTATTGCACTCTCCCACATCTTATGCCACTTGCCACTTGCAAAATGAGGACCCCGGCCGTTTTTCTTTGTGTTTTTCTTTAAATTATTAGCTATATAAGTTATATTATTATATTAATCATTTCTTATAGAATATAGTATTCAGAGAATGCAAAATTATGTATATCACAACCTAACTTACAAAGCAACTTGGCTTATATGAAATCCAATTTTGAAGTATTAACTGTAGCTATTAAACAACTACAGACACAATATAGATCCATTAACAGATTCGCTAAAAGTTATAGAGGATATTGAATCGAAATTAAGTAATTTACATGGACCATATTATGGAATTATGCAGTGTCGAAAAAACTTGATAACGTATTAATAAAAAACCAGGGTTTAAAACAAATATCTAAAATTATCATCGGAGGAGAGTCCATAGACCTTAGTTCAATAGCAGAAGATCTAACATGTAATGATCTATTATTTTTCAAGTATGCTCCCATTACTTCCGTCGACGTGGAACGTTCATTTACGGCGTATAAGTTTATTTTAGCAGATAATAGAAAATTGGAGCCTTCCAGTTCGAAAACACCTTATAATTCAATGCAATCACAAAGGTAAACATTTTATAAACAACAACACATTTTTAGTAAATATTTACCTATATTATATTATATAAATGTGTATTTCTTTTCAGAACATTCAAAACCCAATTTTTAAAGATTTTATTTTTATTTTTTTAAATTTGTTAATTAATATTTATATTTAAATTCCAATTTGTTTTATATCTATATGACATAAATCCTTTTTTTAATGACTTTTTAAGTGCTATTTTTTTCATTTTTAGTGCATATTTTTAAGTTTATCGGGTCATATTTAAGCGCATATTTTAGTGCTTTTTAGTGCTATAAGTCCCGAACCCTGCCTATATTATATTATACCTAGTATATTACCTATTTCTTGTTTCGTATCGGGTTTCAGACTACCGATTTAAAATAAAATAAAATAAAGCACCAATTAGCTGTTTAGGACATTTTTTCAAATTCTTCGACCACCATCAAAACAAATGATTGATTTTTCAAAGACTAATATAGTTTATTGAAGTGTACAAGAATTATTACAATTTTAAAAACTTCGAGTAATGCACGCACTAATTATTGTTCTTGTATTTTTTGTTCCTATCAATTTTAGGCCCTCATCGCCCCCCCCTCTAATTTTAAATCCTGCCTCGTGCTAAGCAATTTTCCTCTCGGACCCGACAATCGAGTTTCGAGGGAATTCGTGTTCGTTATTTTTATCTTTATTTTTGTACTCGCTATAAAACGACAAGTGAAAAACACTTTACGATTAGATTTTATGGCACGCACGATCTATACTGCACAATACCTATATATATATATATATATATATAATGTATTTATACTGTTTTTGACGGACGAAACTCAGAGCGTAACACCCTTCGCCGTACGCGATATAATAATAATATATAGAACGAAAATCTTACGCAATAAATATTAAATACTATTATAAGTCGTGAGTATATATTATATTCAAGGCAGTAAAACTTAAGCGCGTCGCGATCGATTACTGCAGCAGGATCGACGGTCGTGAAACGCCAACGAACTGCTGCTGCACCGGTCGTTTAGCCGGCGAAATCCTCAGCGCTACGGTAAGTATAATAAAATAAGTAGGTATATATATATATATATATATATATATAGACCAACAGACTTCGGATTTACTGACTGATTCCGTTATTTCTGGAACAGTTTTACCCGTACAGTTTTTTTTTTTTTTTGGCGGGCTCTTTTATAGTACCTATATCTGCTGCAGAGTTTAGTTATAATTTAAACGACCGGAAGATGAATACATATATATTATATATGTATACAGTAAACGGCGTCAATGGAATTACCGTAGGCATATTGAATCGGCCGTTACACTATGTGCACAGACTGAGCGTATAATATTACTGCAAACGAGTACAACGCCAACGCAAAATCAGTCTAATTCTATATAACAGGGATGGGCAACTTTAAGTTACTGGAGGGCCAATTTTTAGAAAATTAAAATTCGGTGGGCCAGAACATGGAAGCAAAAAAAAAGGTCATTTAAAATATACATTTTAACTAGCATTTATTTTGTTTTTAATGTTGTGAATTTATTAACAAGGAATACAAAAAAGGGTTATTAAAAAAAAAATAATTAAATTAAATATAAATAATATTATTACTAGGTAGGTGCTTGTCTGATGTGAGTTTTAAGCATGTGATAACGCGGCAAAATCGACTTCTATTTCGGTCGACGATATTATAACATTTAGACATTTAGCGATGTTCAATCCCACATAAGTACATAACAATTATTATATCGATAAGATAGAATATAGACTATACATATAGATTATAGAGTATAGATATAGAGTCTAGATATAGAGTATAATTTAAAATATGATAGTAATTTAAAATTGTATGATGTGATTTGGAAATATTGGACGGGCCAGACAAAAAAGGCTCGCGGGCCGCCAGTTGCCCATCCCTGCTATAAAGGATTGTACAGCCGTACAGCGAATTAATATTTTAACGCGTATATGGGACCTTATAAATTATAATCGCACAGACGAAGAGCGGAAAAAAGATCGATTTTCCTCCTAATTTATTCAAAAACCGTGGCGCTTTCGTAATCAAACAAAACAAGGTTTATGTCGCAGCGCGTTTAACCTTAATGGCGGGTAGTTAATTTTCGAAATCCTCTTCTTTTTATAAAACATATTATCATATACGGAAGTTCAGAGACATATTGCATAATATGAAAGAGTTGGAACCATCGGCAATCGACATGGATAATCAAATAATAATAATAATAATAATGATCATATTATATGATAATAATATAAGTCACGACGATACAATCGCGAATACATTATAATAAAACAATTCAAAATAATCGCGGAAAACGTTGACACTCCACGGCTATATGAAAAATCGAAAAAAATAGACGACGACGACGACCTGACTATTATTACCCTCATACCCAACCATATACTTGGTATACGCGACATAATACACTACAATATAGTTGCTATGGTATAATAATATAACAATATTCGAGGAGTCAGACGTGGGTACGTTATATACCTACATATACAGAGTGATTCGAACAATTTATGTTACATCCATTTGTATCACATAAATATTCAAAATACAGAAAAATGTATAGAAGGTACGAAAGTTTCTTGATTTAGAAACATCTAAAACGATTTGTACATTTTATATTTTTTTACAATATATAAGGTGGGTTTTCTAAGGTCGACCTTGGAAACTCAAATAGGAACTTATACGTTAAACAAAATAGGTATATTTTGCAAACTAAATATGAAGGCATTTTTTAATACATTTTAGTACTTGAACAGCATTAATTGATGAAAAACTCTATGCTCGAGAGATATTTACAGTTTTTATAAATTTTCCAAAAGTGACCGCCCGAAACCCCTCTAAAATATTGTAAACATTTTAAAATGTACAAATCATTTTAGATGTTTCCAAATTCAACAACTTTCGTATTATGTTACATTTTTCGAATCAATAAAGTGGCCGTAACATACATTTTGAATCACACTGTATGTAGGCGTAATAATATAATATAATATAGTGAGCGGCGGCGGCGGCGACGTAGACTTGAAGTGCTTATTATAATATGGTACTGCGTGTCTCGTACATTATCGAGTTCGTCGCCGTCGTCGCGTAGCAATATCGAAATTCGAAAAGTGTAAAATACATTGGACCGCGCTTTGTTGTCCTCTCGTCATCAGTATCATTATGATATAATAAACTATGATAATAGTAGTACTAGCTATTATAACTATATCATCGTGTCGGGACGGGACCTAGGAGATGGCTCGCGGCAAATCGTTCAATCTATAATAATATAATATTATTATTCGGTATATTAAAAGTAGAGAAAATAATCCAGAAAGTCGTCGTCGTCGCCGCCGCCGTCGCCGGGAAACTCGCGCTCCACGCCTATCACATACGTGTAATTTATAATATGCCTACGATATACTTCGTATTATTATTATTATTATTGTTATTATCATTATAATATTATTATTGTCGCTTGGACAAGACACCGTCGTCACTATAGGACAAACTATACAGAGTAGGTACACGTGCGCGATCGGACCAGATACAACACTGCACGGACGCGGTACAATCGTAAAGAATATAATAAATAATAATAATATATAACAACGAGCGTTAAACGACGACGGCGGTCCACCCGGCGGAATTTATGTCGTTCTCGACAGTTTTCGACGTGTACCTGTCGCGCGATACGCTTAAACTACATGTTTTATGGTGTGGTCGACGACGAGTGGGAAAAGTAAACCGTATACTGCGGTCCGTTTAAAAGTCGATCTTTCTTCCTAGCTACTATAATAGTATTATAATGTGTGTAGAGGTTCTCACTCTGCCCCGCCGCATTCGAACATCGATGACGAGCAATAATTCGTTTTACAATATTCGCAATATTATAATATTATCGGGGCTTGAAATCAAAATACTGTTTTACGTTGTTTAAGATCTATAAACGTTGTACAATTTTTGGGTTTATATTTATCGAGAATTAAAACATATAACTTTCGAGCTTATTGTTATTATCGTTAAAAATAATTTCTAATTCATTTAATTTAATATAATACATTCTTGGATCGATCGCTAGGATTGATTGCTAAATCACGTGGAATAAATATTTCTACGAAACCAATATTATAACTTTTAAGTAAATGGATTTTAAATTATTTCGTTTAGCTTTATTTTTCGTTAAAGTTTATTCTATTAATTATTACGTTTTGCATTACGTTTTGTTAAATTATATATTATACATTTTGTTAATCGTTATGTTTTATTTTGTGGTATGTATTTAATTAATTTGTTTTCCATTTTAATTACGTTTACAAATTTCATTTTGAAGGGATGTTTCGTTGATTCAGACAGAGTCGTGGACGACATGTACCAAGCAATATTTTGCTAATTATACAGGTAGGTGCTCTACGGAGATAACGGACATGTAATAGTATATTGGTTTTAAATCGCATTGACAGTTGCGCTAAAATATTTTTCGCGCGCTTGCGGGATACGACGCGTATTACAATACATGAATAATCAAACTGAAATAAATTCCAAATTATAAGCTTAGTACACACACACACACACACCTCGTATGAAATTTGTAAAATGTTTGAACAAGTGTCCTAGTGTTATTAGAAAAAACTTATGTGGCCATTGTATGCACGTACATTGACCGAAATATAACGAAATTAAGATAATGTTAAATATAACGCATAATAATATAACGAAGATTAATGACCAATGATAGGTAGGTACTGTAACAGTGTAACCTACCTATATACTTCAGTTGACGAGACGAAAATGCGTTTTGCATAAAAAAATCTTATTCCAAAAAGAGTTTGATTTATTCGTATTTATTGATTGTCAATATAATTACATTTTCAAGCTATAGAAAGTCCAATAATTTAAAATAAAAACCAAAAAAAGACGGCAAGTGGGTATACCACTCTGTTGCACAGCAGGTTTCGAGTAGGTTACTGTAATGGATGTGTTAAATTTGAATTCAACGATATAAAATCATTGTATACGAAAAACAATTCTGAGCGAAGACGGTCGGACAGCCTATACATTACAAAGTTATATTTTATGATAGTATTGCTATTAAAGTTATTTATTTTACTATTAGTAATAGAGTGATGTAGGTTGAATTAGTTTTTGCCAAAATCTTTGCATTTGAAAATGTCATTGTGTGTATACAATATAATAATATACTTCAAAAGTTTCAAGCACCCACGAAGAATATTTTTAAATTACAACGAAATAAATAGGCAACGACCCATACACTTTTTGAGAGGAGAGAAATTTTTTTTTTTTTTAGAAGGCATGCTTTTAAATCAGAGATCCCGAACCTTTTCATGTAAATGTGTTATTTTTTAAAAACAATTGCAAAATCATGATTTTTAAAAAATAGCATTGGATAAGATAAAAAAAACATACCATAGTATAAAGCAAGGCTCAGCATTAACGTGTTACTTTTCGGGCAAACTTCACTAAGCATGATTTTGTTGAATCCTAATATTCCGGCAGCTGCGAGGCTGACATGTGTTTAAAACACGTAGTAGGCCATTCAGATTCAGGTAAGTTTAAAAGTTGGTTCTGAACTTGAGATGGGAATAAGCCTCTTGATTCACAATCCACTGGGTTTCATCTAGAAACAACATGGCGTCAGTGACAATTTACTATTTAGTAGAAGTTCGGAGATTTTTGCAAGTCAGTTTGTGACGAATAATTTAAATCTTGAATGAGTTGCAGTAAGCCAAGATAACACTTCTTGTGTCTCAGAGTCTGTCCTCACCTGTATTGCTGAAATGAATATGTAATTATGAAAAGTGTACTTTAAACGATGTAACAATTGCGTCAGTAATAATGATCTACATTGTTCCAAGCGTGGTATAGTTAAAGTTGTTTAAATTTTGCTGATCTTGGAAAGTGAAACTTTCGATATCACGGTAACAAAGTGTATAAGTATACGCCCATCTTGGTGAATAATGCGCAGATAAACCACGGCACTATAACCTTAATCCGATACGTCAGAGAAACCAATGAGTTGTATACTACGAAGTTTCTTGGTGCAAAAAATAAGAAATAAGTATAAGAATCTTTATACTTGAGACTTTATGGAACTTTAAAGAACTCTGGAACTCTTGTTTCTACAAGTCAGATAAGTTGGGTGGTAATGGATCGTTCCATTTTAGGCCCACTTTCTAAAGTAATTGCATGAAGCAATTAGCCCAAAATTTAATGGGAGCAAGAACACCAAGATGATCACATACTTTAGCAATTGCTGAAAATACTGATATTTTTGTGTGAAAGTATAGAAGACGTGATGAAGATGATAACTAAACGTGTCGGTGGCTTGATTCCAGTGTTGTCCGAGTATTCGTATTTTTTATTCCAAAGTCATCTTTAGGATCAAATGATAAGCTATTAGTTTGATCTTCACGGGAAATTTTAGATAATATAGCTCTTTAGAATTTGACGGCCATTTTTTAAGTCCAAAACCCCCTCGGAGTAGCAACTATGTGATTTTCTCTTGTAATTTAAGTAAATCTATTACTCTGTTGAGGCGGGTAAGGATATAATCTACATAAGTTTTTATTGACAGAATACCAACGGTTGACAGGTTAAGATGTCCATCGTTTTGCTCTAATGCTTGCAACACGCGAATCGCTTGAAACGGAGACGAAGTAAGTCCATATGTAATCGTTGTAACAAGCACGAGAACGATAGCGACTCCTAAGTCCAAATGATCGCACTGCGCCAGCGACGACGACAGGCAACCGCGACGGTAATTATCAGGAAACGTAAATAAATCTGAATATTAACCTCTTATTTTTGTTACGCGCAAGATACAATTCTATCACTCAGGAATCGTTGCAAATTGTACTTTATCAACCTGAATGCGTGTTCGAACGCTATTGATATCGAGACCAAAATATCATAACCAACAGAGGGAGTGTAGTAATTAACAAATAAAAATGCTTCTTATGTGTTTTTTTTAACTGAATACAAATCTAAAACACACCAACAACATAAGTAACTTTTTCCTTAGCTTCTAAAAGATTACTATCCGGTTTGAAGGACCAAATTTCAATAAAACATAGAGAGGTTTTTTGACATCGTGAATATAATATAAATTATACAGGTGTAGTGACTCTTAGGGCATAGAAAATCAGGTGCATAAATATAAAAAGTGGAAATGCTAACACTTGTGTAGGTCATAATACTTAATATTTGCAATATCACACATATTTTATGTTATCGATACATAGCATTTCTATTACTAATGTATAATCATATAACCTAACAATCATTAAAATCCAAAATCCCGAAACCCAAATTATTATTTATTATCGTGTATACAAACACCAAAGTTATTATATGTACTTGTATTATTGTTATAAATTATAATATTAAATAACAATCAATTTCTGGTATAGATTTTTTAGGTTATTACTTATTAGTAATGTTGGGATATTGTGCCCTAAAAATGTATTGGTTTTTATAAAATCATATATTAAAAATTAAATAAAAATAAAATGATGATTTTAAATTTACAACTTAAGCATAAGTAATATAAAATATGCTGTTTAAAACTGGTCAGTGTGGATAAAAAAGGTATTTTATAACTCTATATGTACATATAATATTTCTTTAAACACACTAATTATCTTTAATCGTTCGGTAAGCAACTGCAAAATATTATAAAATAACATACATTTTTTGATTGACTTTTTGCAAAAATAAACATAATTTTTCAATAAAAATGACCGACTGCTCTGTGAAATAAACAAACTATTTGCTTTCATAAAAAGAAAATATTCCAAATATAGTTATAAGTCTATCAAACTATTTGTAAAAATATGTTTTAAAATAAATAACACAAAAATCATCATGATTTATATTATATTTAAAAGTTCAAAACTATGCGTAAAATTAAATAATTATTATTTTCCGAGATAAACGTTAAATTGCACACAAATACTCGATAACGAATTTTCGGCTTGTATTAGGAATGCATTTGTTTAAACACAGTTCAAAAAAAATTAAGTTCGATAAAAATACTTAACATACCTACTAAAATGGTATACGATTTAAAGAATTTTTCGGTTCTTATCGATAACCCGTACAAATATTTCGTTATATCCATAGGTAGGTAGTGTTATACCTAGCGATTTTTTTTTTTAACGATTTATTGGTGTGGAAAAACGTTACATAAATATATTACATATTATATTATTATTTATTACGCAGCAGGACTCATATATCATATAGGAGGCACCTAAGTTGTACAATCGATATACGGCGTTAAAGTGATCCTTTTTTTTATTATTTGGTTAGAGGGGGCGTTTTAATCCCCGAGACACCACCCACCGCCACCCACCTCTATACGCTTTTCTCCAAACACGCCACTGGCAGCCACTATCTATACCTATATAATATATTATTATAACCACCCAACTAAAACGTTTACGAGTGAGTTTTATCAAAGTCCGAAGACGCCGCCGCGGTATGATAATAATTTCTCGAGCACCGTGGAAAACCAATATCGCGGAAACTGCTGCCGCGGCGGCGGGACACAAAGCGGATCCGAACAAATTAAAATATACAAGCGTCTCGCCGCAATATTTACCAAAACAGATTTCGAATAGAAAAGAGATAGAAAAATCTATTGAATTCATTTTTTTTTTCGGTGTTGGGGAGGGGCGAGCGGGGACGAGAATTTTCGAGACGTGTCACTCGAGCGGTGCAAATATTATATTATTATTATACGTTATTCGAATCGCGTTCGTCGTCGTTCGGAGCGACGACGCCGACAATATAATATAATCGTCGCGAAACGATAATAATAATAATAATAATATAATATTGCGTACGCGTTTGCGCGGCCGTGTATATATATATATATCGTATACACTTATTCAAGCATATTAATATATATATATATAATAAACGTATCGCATTCGACGATATTATTACATATTATTATGTTCTAGTCGTCGTCGTCGTCGTCGTCGTATAAATATATTATTATATATATAAAAGTCCCCTCCCCTGCACCACCCCACCGCGTTGGCCCTTTATGTTATATAATATAAAATGTTATATAGACGGCTCGTATACGGCCGACGACGACGACGACGACGACGCCGGAAGAAAACTGCTGCGGCGTGTTGCGGCCGTAAAATCATCGTAATTTCCATTTTAAATTCGTATACGTGACCGACGTTTAAAAGTCGAGCTTAAGTACGCGTGAAAGGTGTGCGCGTATAATTTTACGTGATTTTACGGTGGCAAACGGTATCACTCTTCGCCCGCAGCCGATAAAAGTTAAACGCTAATTAAACTATAATATATACTATTAGGAATATATAAAATATATGTATATATACTCCATTATGTATAATAATAATATGATGTTGTGTGTTGTACATATATACAACTCACCTCCATAAGTACACGACTATAATAAACAGGTATACAATATGCATATATATTATATATATCCCATATACCTGCCGCCGCCGATCCGTAATTTACTGATTGCGAATTCGCACCACACGGAAACCGACTCGTATAATATTGTTTCGGTCTCTGACTCGCTTACTCGCCCGCGCTCTCGGACCTGCGTACGGTGCCAAAACGCCAATTATTCGTATATAATATAATTCCTGCACGGTACAGACGGGCCGTCGTTAAATTAATTAGCGACCGTGACTGAAATGCTGCCGGTGCCGCGGCCGGTGCTGCAGTGGTCATGTCCCCCCGCAGTGCACTGGGCAGCGGCGCATAATGTGCAATATAGAATAATAATAATGCATCGCGGACTATATACGCGGAAAAAAAACCTTATTAAATAGTATATACGATCGTATGTGTAATATATATATATATTGTATGTATATACAATGCGAATATGCGCGATGCGAATAATAAATTGGCAGAGTACCACTATACGGCACGAATAGCGTAAATATACGATTTGTACGAATATATTGCAAGTACCTTCAGACTGCAGCGACTGGTTTTTTTTTTTTTTCGTTTCCGGCTCTGGTTCCGGTATCTATTACACGACTTTATTAAAAGGTTCTGGTTCCGGTTACTGTTTTAAAAGAAAAATTCAAATTAATGGTTAAGGTTAGGATTCTGGTTAAAACTGGCATTAAACGAATATAAACTCTTTTTTTTAAAAATATTTTCTCTAGTATATGTTTAGTCGTTGTACATACATAAAATAATAATATTTGTATTTACATATATTAATATAAATAACATAATAGTTTATCAAAGCACTCATTATGTCCAAAAAATTAACACGAGGGTAAAAACAAAATTAATAATTAAAAATCCATTCCTCTATCCACTCAAAAATTAATACAGGTTTCAGTTTTTGAAAATATTTAAATTAGGTTCTCAATGTTTTAAGAGTTTTGGTGTCTAGAATTCAAATTATTTATTTTAGTTGTGATTTTATGTAATTTTAAAAGCATGATTTATCTGTTTATCATATCATGAAAATTTAAATAAGTCAAACGTTTTATAAAGTATTGTAACGTCCCCTCTTCCACGGGTCGTAAACATTTGCGTTTCTTATTATGGCTCAAATATACTGAAAAATCTTTAATTTTGACTATCTTTGATCAAGTGGTAGATGGAAATATCGAGTCACCCTCCCCCCGAAAAGAAATTCTAAATACGCCACTGTAAAACCGATTCAGTCTCTTCTGCAGAGTGCCGCGATGGTATCACATCTTACTAATTTATTGTAGCCTTATCATTATTAATTTACCGATAGAAAAAAATGGCTAAACTTGATTTCATGAATAATGCAGTGAATTTTATTATTGTTTTACAAAAAAAAATTTGCCGTTCTTTTAGGACTTATTTTGCGTTTGTATGTCTCTTATATACTCCTGTGGACTATAATACCTACAAGTAACTATATTAAAATATTACTCTATGATCCCCACCTCCTAACTTACTTTCTATACCAACTCACATTTATTATAAAATACATTTTTTTGATTCGTATAATATATAATATATATATATATATATATATATATATACTTTAAAAATAGTTTCATACGTATTTTACATTTTATACTATTGTACGTTTCTGACCAAATAAGTAAACAATTAGAAACTATCGTAATATAGATTACGAAACACTTATAACAGAATATACTGTATTAAACTGATATAATATAATATCAGGGCCGACTCAGTGCGGTAGCAAAATAGGCAACCGCCTAGGGCGGCACTAGTTTAGGGGTGGAAAATATAAAATATTCCCTCCTCCTCCTCCTCCTCCTCCTCCTCAAAAATTAACTATTAAATAGCAGGGGTAGGTAGTGTAAATTAGATTTGCCTTGGGCGAATAATATATTATTATCGACTAAAACGCGGTCGATAAACGCCGCATAATGTGCACATCATCATCAGAGTTACACGAAATCGTCGTCATGGGCCAGTGGCTGCTGCAGTCGCATTAGTTTAGGAAATATAGATGTAGTCTCGGACGTGAACAATTCTGTTTTAGTAGCAGCGATGTATAATTGATTTAATGTCAATAAAACGATGTGCTCGAGAGTCGGGACAATGATTATTATACACCTCGCTCTATATTATTATTGGAGTCACGGCTCAAATATTATATGATAAAATAAAAGTCTTACAAAATCAACGAAACGGTGTAGGTATCCACTTCAACGACCGACACGGACGGGCACAACGGGATTATTTTATAATATAATAATATTATATAAATTTGGGGCTCAAAACAAAACGATACGTTCGCATCACCCTAACCGTGAACACTCTCGTCACTCGACTCTGAATACTTTTATGAGTCGACTGCAGCTCGTATATAATAATGATATAATATAAGTATTGAACTAGAATATACATAATATATGACTTATATCATGAACAGGTGTTATAGTCGATCTCGTTAAGTATCACCTGAGCAGACAGAAGAGGTTTAAATAATTGTGTATTATTCACAACGGTTGAAATAATACATAAACATTAAACGTGTATAATATTTGTGTTTTAATTTTTAAACCTATATAATATGTTTTGCATAAGCATTCGACATTACTTTGATATTTTTTTGATACGTGCTCAGTGAGTATAAATTGTTGATTGCAACTTAATTACTTAATTACTTAACAGACAATTACTAATTTTCCTCTTTTTTTTTATCGATTTTGAGAACACGCAGACTTGAAAATATTCTAATAATTGTCAAATCATATGAGGATTGTATTACTATAGAATATAGACCAATATATTAAAAAATACATATAGACAAAAAAAAATACATAATATTATCTTGAATCACAAAAAACACCCCTATTTTTCAAACTCCTTTTGTGTTTTCGTTCTAATTGTTATGATGGTCTATTTGTCTTTGTGTACCTATAGTACAATAATATTATGCCGAGTAATTTATTTTGCTCTTATAACTAATTAATCTTGCCCGCAAGTGTTTGTCAAATAGATAGGTACTTTGTGAACGAGCGTAATTTGTGTCCCTATTCAAGTATACAATTTTACAACCAAGGTTTACGAGTCATTTTTTTTTTTGTGTGTGAGTGGTTTTTAAGACGTAGCGAATACATTTAATAGGTATGTATAAAAATATACTACAAAACGGTTTTTTGCAGATTTCAAACGAAATTCGACAAAGCAGAATTATTGTTGTACGGTTATAATGTTTTGGTGGGTATCGGCTATAATAACAGTGTCGTTTATATTTCCAAATTATTGTTCGGTGGCGTAATTGAAACGACTACAACTTGTGCCGGATTAATATTTAATAGGATTTTTCTAATAGTCGATGATAGAATAATTGATATAGTTATACGTCGTTTATATAATCTCATCCGATTGTGATTGTTTCTTCATACAAATGTCACACGAAATTCAAAAGTAAGAAGTCATGATATTTTAGGTTTGAAAATTAACCGTAAATGGATTTTAATTTTAAATTAGCTGTTACTACAACAACATAATAACACTTAAGTATAATATTATTAGAATATTATTATACAAGTATTATGATTTATACTGCAGTCGGGATAAGTGCCAGAAACAGAGAGTCGAAAATAAAGGCATATTTCAAAAGCAGACGATTTTGTATACGTTATTCATTTTATTTAAACGAAAATAATGTTTAAAAATGCACAACTATTGTTTTCGCGCGTTTTGTTTAGAAACCCGCTAAAAACAAACAAAAGGGGAAAGTACATTTCGAAGGTTTGCCGACAAAATATCGCATGACCGTATAATATCGACAATAATAAATATCACGAAACCAATGTATCGCAAAGAAATAGGTATTATATCGACAGAAAAATAATGCATGGGAAAAATATGTCACCAGTAGGTAGGTATGTCATTAATATCGCCAAATGTAAACTTTTACAACGTTTTAATAAAACGATACATAGGTTTTTTTATATATAATTCGCGGGAAATTAAGCGAAAGGTCAATTTTTCAATCGGAAAACAGTTTAATAAAATGTACAGAACAATTATACAAGCCTATACAATATTTTGATTATTTTTTTTTGCAGATGAACTTAGAGAGTTTGAACCAGAATCTATCGTGGCAAATTTTGAAATGACTTTTAGAAAATCTAACAACGACAGTAATATTTTAATCTAATGAAAACTATTTGGAAAAAATTACAAACAATTCCAGAAATGTAGGAATTGTCCAAAGAAAATACCTACTTCGCTTCAAAAGTTCTTATTTTGCTTATCTGGCTTTTATATCACAAATTAATGTTATTATAGTGATGTATATAAAAAATATTAAAATTACATTTTTTTTCATAATAATTAGATTGTCTCGTCCTTTCTAACATATACTTTGGGACTAAAATACGATGATATAATCCGTCGTTTCCTAAACCTCGATGGAATGTAATTAATGATGCAATAAAATGTGATAGGAAAACAATAATTTTGAAAGATTTGAACAATGGACTGAGGCGTTTATTTTCTGCCAAACATCCTGAAATTTTAAGATTTATAAATTGTTTGAAAATTAAACGGCCTACCTATACAAAACGTAACTGAAGTTAAAACAGCTAAGAGTGCGCAGTCGGTAATCCGGAAACGCCGAGAAATACAAATAAGAACAAATGTGTCAGTCGGGATAAGTAAAATTACGTCGCTGCTCATCTATTATTGTATTCTGGCGATATATTTTTTTTTCCACTCGATAATTTACCGGCGATTTATTATTCCCTTGCGATATATTGCAGGTTTCGCGACATTTTAGTCACTCGATATTTCATCGCGGTTGTTCCATATCGAATCATATACTGCATATAATAATATCGTAACGTCCGACAGTCGAACACACATATATATATATAATATTTATATACTTGTATGCCTATTACCCGCCGAGCCAATACCTATACAGAATATATATATATATATATTATATATTGTACATAGGAATTTGTATAATATTTCCTATACGTGAAGGCTTACATACTTTGAATAAGCTGTGAGGTATAACCTATATATATATATATGTATATAATATATTATGCCACATGGTTGTTCGGATGCGAATGCGTATAGTCTGTACATAGGGAAGACCCCCGGGAATGGTAAAAGTGGTTAGTGTACAATATTATTATAATAATATGCTTTCGCCATCTAAAGTACAGTACTCTATAAGTACAGGGTGTCAAGCATAGTGTTCGTCGTTCTCATCACAATAGCTATTTTTTCTTTAATCGACAATTTTAAAATAATATGATTTTGAAATAGTTATTCGTATGATATAGATAGGTGTAGGTATGTTTGTAGAGCGCAACGCCATGGTTGAAATAAGTACTCTTTTGGTCGACTTGCACTCGAAACATGACTGTAATTTATCTGCATTTTTAAAAATCTAAGTGGGTCAATTTATAAAAGATGAGTAGTGATCATTTGCTGAAATATTTCAAAAAATTAATTATTTATTTTCAGTCTCGCAAAGTTTACGCGGAAGGCGTGGACAGTGAACGCAGGTATATTAGATCATATATGGTTATGAATAGTGCGAGACACCCGGTATACTATATTGAGATGATCACAAATCGAAAAATATATTTGGAATTTCGTCGATTCCGGAAACCCAAAAGACAATTCGCTGATAAAACAACTCGGTCTATGCGGATATAATATACTCGTCTCGCGTAGTCTCGGTATACTCAGTATAATACAATATTATGTATGCGACTATAATATACTATGTATTATAATAAAGGCGTTTGGATTTGATCTCGCGTAGTCTAATCACGGCAGCGATGTACATAAAAGTACAATATTACGAGTAGATTTAGGCGATTCGGGCGTATGCACATCGTGATAATAACCATAATAATAATAAATAATATGCATTTCTTATTACATTCCAGCGTGGAGCTGCGACACCAGTATTGCATCGCTCCGTTTTCCCCCAAACCTCCCAGTCTGCAGTACAGAGCGAAATAAAAACGAATCACACCTCGCAACGCCGACCAAATTCGAGCGCGCACGAAAAGTAGTATATAGTCGAAACGTAGACACCGATAGTTTGAATCGATTTTTGAATTCTCGATACGGACGAGTCGGTCACATAGTATAATATTCCACTCGCGTGGCCATTTTTTTGGGTGTTTAATCCCCCTTTTGATTATTATAATACTCATATAACATTAGACTGCAGACATAGTAATATACAGTATAAGTATATTATATACAGCGAGTCACCGACTACTGAAGAATATCGACACGCCTACACGGACATCCGTTATCGTGTTATATGTACGAAACACGATATAGTTCATATTAGAAAAACGATCGCCATAGGTACATATAATAATGTTAGGTGTATCGTTAATATATTATGTTGACACTATTCGCGACCCGGGCATATATGCGTTACTATACAAACAGTTTATTTTATTTTAGAGGTGGCCGGATCGATTATTACTCAGGATAATGAGGTACAACGGCTAAGATATTGTCGATAGTACAACTAGCTAATGAAAATGTCTGCGAATTAGAAAAACTTCTAAAATCATGAATATTAGCCAAAAACCTGAAAACAAATATGAACATGACATGATAATATAATCGTTATGTTTCTGAGACTTGGCCTCTAAGAAGATCTAAGGAACCAAAATTAGCGGTATCTGAATGAATGTTCTGGAAATCCAGAAGTTCTCGAATCCAGTATCAAAAATAAAGTGCTACAGCGTTCTCTCTGTTCCTATACTATCTTCTCAGTTTCAAATTGTTCACAAACTACAGTCTAACGACAGCTACCAGATTAAGAAACATATTAGATAGATATGGAGGTAATGTAAGTAACCTGGTCAGTTTTTAACACTTGGTGTTAGAAATGCTTTCGGTTTGGAACTCTTGGCTGGCATCATCGAGGCTGTCACTAGCAAAAGGCTACAAATCCACACGTATAAATTATTATTACGACCGGAAATCGACATATGAAAATAAATTCAGGAAGGTGGTAAAGTCAATAATAGCAGTCATCTCATAGGGATTAGTATTAAGTTCAAACATATGGAGCGTCCGGTGCGATGGCCTCTTAAATTAACACTGGAGGAATCGAACTTATAACATATGCAGACGAAGTCACAATCACTGCTATGTCAAATAAGTCTAAGGCAGGGAGGGCCGGAGGCTATTAGAAGAAGCAGCTGAAAAGTAATCGATTAACTCTATGGAGAGGGGTCGAGATAGAGATAAACAAATCTAAAACAATATTTTTTACAAAGAAGATGAAACACGGTCTAATTTACATCATGATACGAGGTTATATAATCTCATCAAAGAATACCATCAAATACTCTATCTTGACAGTGAACTACAGTACGGCGAACACGCAAGTATGGTAGTGACCGAATCGGACGATCGCATGAGAACATTTTTATTTTGCATTTTAGTTTTAGGATGTTCAAACTCAGATGCGACAACGGTGGGAAGTATAAATCAAGCGCGTTTATACAATTGTGTGAGGAAAAGGGAATACAAATTCAATACACGCCATCTGCTATTTTAACAACTTATGAGGAATCTTGTATTAAATTTTCAAAGGGGGGGGGGGGGGTATTGATAAGTATTGGTCAACTTATCTTAACAAAACACTAAAGATATCTGTTATGGAAAATTACAATCCCTCTAAAACACTAATGGAACCCTGTTAAAGATTTGTGGACATCAAAGAGGAGAAGACAGTGCATCCATACCGTGAACTCAAAGGGATGTCTAAGTTATGTGGCAATAGTGTCACGACCTGACTTGTGCTATGCAGTCAACTACCTAAATAGCTTCCAAGAAAATCCAACAAACATTGGAACCTCCTAAAGAGAGTGTTGAAGTACATAAAAGGTACTATTAACTTGAATTTATTTTTCCGTAACAGTGCAGAATCAATAGTAGGATATGCAGATGCTGACTGGGCAAATGGCACCGACCGAAAATCAATATCAGGTTATTGTTTTAAAATGCATGGTTTCTTCGTAGCATGGAAAACTGAAAATCAATCTACTGTCTTCTTGTCATCAACAGAAGCCGAATTAATCTCAATGGCTAGTGCAGTTACTGAAGCCATATGGTTACAAGGGCTAGTGATAGAACTTGGCGACAATAACTGTCAGATTGAAATTCACAAAAATAACCAATCATGTATAGAAACCTTCTATAGACCAAGACAACACCAAAGGATGAAACATTCGGACGTTAAATATTCGTTTCTAAATAAAAATATTAATTCTAAAAACATCTCATTTTCCTTCATTCCAACCGAAGAGCAGGTCGCTGACATGTTCACCAAATCCTTGCCTTTATCACAATTTGAGTTTCTCAGGTCAAAATTAAAACTAATTTAAACTACAATAATATGTGCAATTTTGATTTATTTTATTATTTTAATCATACATGTCTGTCATTTGTAAACTATAATTATTGTTGTGTTTACTAATCAACATTGATTCATTAATATTTTTTAATCAGTTTCGCTAACAATTAATTCAACCTTCCGTACCATGTTATTTTTTTTTTGTGTTAGTTAGGATTAAGGTGGAGTGTTAATAAATCAATCCTACACTGTTTCTTCCACTATCTCATTATTGTTATTACTATTAGATATTATCTCTTATTAGATCATTATTAATTGTTCTATTGGTATTGGAGTTTTCCTCGATATAAATATATTTTAATCTATTTTATATACCTTCACTGAAGTCAATGTCAAAAATATCCTAGTCGACATACCTTTAGTATATTTTAGTGTATTATTTATTAATTAATAGATACACAATATTTTGTATACAAATAATCAATTATTATAATTAAATTAATAATATTTAATAATAATTTAAATTTGAAAACAATTTTGAAATGTAAGTATAATCTTTACCATTACAATTTCCTCCTAATTTCAATGATTAAAAACTGTAGTAGAGGCATTGGCAAATTTTAATTTAAATAGGTTTATATAAGTTCATTTTTATCGGTTTAGCATTTCATACATTAAATCAGTACATGTTAACTTTCAAAAAGTTAAAAATTATTTAGTTTTAAATATTACACTAATATCATAATTTAAATGATACCTATACATTTAAAAAACTACAAATTACGAAATTCAATGTTTATTTATTATGTAACAAACTGAAATAACCATAATTTAATTTCTCAAGAAGTAAGACATTTGTGAACTGTAATATCAAAATAAAATGTAAGGTATAATAAATATCTAAGAATACAAATGTATAGCATTTAAAAATGTTTTGAATTTTTAATACAATATAACATTAAAAATATCATGAAATAAGCACTAAAAATTACATCATTGAAATAATAACGGAGCAGCGTTAACTAAATATTGGGCGTCGACAAAAATACTAAAAATAGATAGTTTCATTAGATAAGAAATTTCCTATACGATAAAAAATATAATTGCTACCAACAACCTAAGCGAAAAAAATCAATAAAAAACATGGCTTAAATATCGATACGAATACGATCAGATATGCGGTACACTCGGTACAGAATTACCTATTTCAAGTTAAGTTGGACACGAAAATGCGATGAGTGATATTGATAAAGATAAACAATAATTTTATTTTACACAGACAGAAAAATCAAAAATTGAATACATCATTAATTATTCATAAATAAAAATGCTGAGTAAAAGAACAATTTTAAATATCGTCATAAATTGAAAAACAGAACAAAAATATAAAAATCATAATGTTTCAAATTTCTGTTTTTGGTAAAATTAAATTAGTAGATATATTAAAAACAAAAACTTGGCTACTAAGCCAAGTTTCTTGGCAATTTACAAAAAGTATGTGAATTCTAGTTAATTCGTAAAAAAATTAAGTATTAAAAAATTCAATAAAAAGTCGAATTTATTGTGAACGCATTATGGGCCAAACTTAATCACTACATAATATGCCAGAAATAATAAATGGACAAAAAATGAACGGAAAATCAGTAGCCAGTCTAAAGATTCAATAGTTTACCTCCACACTTAACGAATAATAACGATAAGCCATTAAAACTTATTTATTACGAACTATCTGAAGATAGTTCTTAAACTTTATCAACTCACGATTTAACTTTAACTCGGAAAAATGTACATCACGCCGGAAAATTATCAATTCCCGAGTTATAGGTATATACCCACCGCAACTACGCTAATGGATTTACACAGTTTCTTGATGTCAGAAAATATTTTTGTTGATACAGAAACGGAAATACGTCTTATTCGCGAACGAAAATGAAAATAATATAAAGTTAATAATCATATAACTTTTTCAACCATTAGGCTGCAAGTATTTGTACTTAAAAGAACTCGGTAAAATTGCAGCCGTAATATTCGTAGATGTGACATTTGAAAGCGCAGGTCCGGAGCATTAATCACATAGGTACAGCTTTTACAATTCACCTCGAATCTCTCTTTTTCTCTTTTGCATATGAGCAGTGTCTTTTTCTTCTATAACATGAATCATGAGATACATAGTTTTGACGTATTTTATTGTCATTTTTTATTTTAAACTCTGGGAAAAAATAAAGTTGTTACTTATCGCATATTTTATTTTTTTCAAAGAAAATGCATTATTCTTACGGAATACTATATACTAGGTACTTTATAAAAAATGTCATAATTGCCTTTGATTCGAATATTATATTTTTTATTGCGTACCTAGCCAATTCTACACGAACACGGGAAGTTTAGAAGACACAATTATTTGTTTATTCACTATTCGTTTTAGTTTTACCATAGTACTACCTATATATACTTACGACGAAAGTTAAGGACGCGATTAGTTTAAAATTGGATTTTGGGATCCAATTCGTTAGCGGACACAAACCGTCACATCACGGATCATTTAACGCCACCACTTTCTTCAAAGTTCAATAATCACGCTTTCGATAGTCTGGAGTGCGTTTCAAAGCTACACACCAAAGTTGGTGTGGATATTTTTTTTTAGCATTTTTTTTTTTTTCATTACTACTGGACTCAGCCGGTGGGTAAGTGGACGCAAATGCATACTGAGCCACTACTCGTATTTATGTCTGTATCACATATTATATATTATTGCCTAGTAATAAATTGATGTACCTATCACTGCAAGTATATAGCGGTATTCACTTGTTTGTTGATTAAATTATTTACATTTTTTTTAGTATAATTAGGTGAAATGTATATGGTACATGGTTTCTTTAAAACCTAATCAGTATTCATAAATGTTCTTAAAATCCAAACGATTCACATTATATGCGCGTGATAGTTTATTATTATTTAATTAAATCGTTGAATAGTTTTAAAAGTATACATGAACGGTAGAAGAAAAATGTTAGTTGGAATGTTATTTTTGTGCGATAGGCGATATACACAATACAATAATTGACGATTAGAATGTATCAGTTAAGAGACCGCTCTGACGTACATTACACTGACAAAAAAGTGATTATTTCTTCACTTGGGGAGGGCTGCGGTAACGTTATGCAGCGTGACTCCCCATGGTTTTATATAAATCACTCGTAAATAAGGGCCGTGAAAATGGTCTTGCAAATTCATGCTAATAGCGTGTTAATTAGTGATATATTTTTTTTATTTAAATTCAACAAGAGGGGGAGCAGTGTACCAAATGTACTTCGTTCAAAACAGTCAAAACCAATATTTTTTTTAAGTGATATTACTTATAATATGCAATATTAAATAGGTATAAGGTTTGTTTTTACAAATTAATTACATACTTCGATATTGCATCTTCCCTAAAACAATTATACCTATTATTACTAATTTATTAGTAAATTTTAAGTTAAAAATTCTGAAATATCAACCTCAAAATTATACGAGGAAGACCTAATATCTTTCAAATCAAGTATATTTATTGATATATTTGAACTGGAAATTCGGATTACGATGGACAAAAATTAAATGTTTAACCAGGTAATATGAATTATATAATCATGAACTACGACAAATTCAGTATTATAATAATAATGATTTATGTAAAAAAAGCAATAGTCAGCGATGTTATTCTCTATTTATATACATATACCAATACATTTTGAAGTTTAGGAGTTCGGTCCTATAATATTACACGCCTGGTATCAAAATAAATATAAAAACAATTTTGTTTAATTTCACTCATCTACAATTTTCAAATTATTATTATTAGATACATTTTTTTATTTTATTTCATTTTTTATTTTTGTTGTACCAATTATTACAACGATTATCTTTGTATTGTAAATTTTATTATTTCATTTTAAAATACTTTAAATTGTATTAAATACTGCACCTGATATCTTTTAATCAACTTTTTGATGTTGATCAATGTAAACTTGTATTTTTAATTTATGCTTTTTACATAAAAGTTTACTATAATACGCAATGTAATATTTAATATGTGATGTACCTATAGGCGAAACAGGTAATATATATATTTTTACAAAATATCCTTAGAAGTTATATAATTACTGTTTATTTAAATTGTATATAATATGTCAGTAGGTATAATAGTATAAATTATTTTAACATAAAAAAAAACATATAAGTTACCATATGTGGTTATTGGTGGTTACTTTACCAATAATAATTACAAATGTAAATCTTAAAAAAATAAAATCCTATACTTACCTTAGTGGCTTGGTGTATAGTACATTTAATATAACTAGAATAAAAGTAAATTTAGTTATATTTTGTATGGTACGATAATAATATACAATACAAATTTAATAAAGTCAATTGATAAGAATAAAAGTTAGAAAAACACAATATCAAATTAAAATTAAAACTAAACAAAATAATATAAGGGGAAAAAAGATAATAAACAGATCATTATTAGGAAGAAAATTTAACACTGTTTTCTAAAACGGTACCATCGAATAGCACTAATTGAGAACTAAAATTTGGTGCTATAGCTGATTTTGGTGCTGACGGGGCACCCGCGGCTACTTGAAGTTAGCGGAGAAAGGTAACTCCCCGTGTAACTTTTTACTGGGCATAGCACTAATTTCGAAAATTCTACAGTTGAATAGCACTAATCGAGCACTTAATAATAGTGTTATTGCAGAAATCAGTGCTCAATTTTTTCCGCTGACTTCAAGCATCTAGAATGATATTGTATTGTATGTTTAGAGTGTCATCGTCGACAAAATGTTCAAAGTTGTATTATGTACAAGCGTCTTATCTTTTTTCGTTTTTTTTTTTTTTTATTATTTTGAAGATCACATCATATAGGAAATATCAACTCAACACGCAATTGGTAAATTGACAATTGTATACAACAACGGACGCACGATTTACGATTCCGGATGGAGTTTTGACAATTTAACACTGTCCTGACTCCTGACATATATTATATTACGTTAAAAAACAATATCTGACTTGTCTAGTACTATAGCAGTGAATTTGTTTTCTATCTTAAAATAAATCTCTAAAATATAAAACACATTATTACAAGTCAGTCGAAGCGAACCTTTATTGTTCTCACTTGCACGGCCCCGGTATACAGCCAAAAGCCCTAACAATAATATATAATACATATAGGTATATAATGTACAATATAAATTACAATATATTATAACAGATGACTACATTATATTATATTAGTGCGACATATTTTTTTAGTCGAGAGTGTTAAATCAAAAGTCAAGACCATAATATATAATACAGGACAATTCATAAATTATGTCGATAAACCACATAAGCCTAAATGTCAAAAAGTAAATGGCAAATTCAAAAAAGTACACAAAAAATTTGAATTAAATTTAGGTACTATTATCACTCGTATCATTTGATATCTAATATGGGAACAGCATGGAATGACTCGCAGAATCTTTGGACTTTTAAGGACTTTTTAGTATCGTTCAATTTTTAAACCTCATCGAAAACTGATTGGAGAGGTGTCTCGATGCCTATATATATCTATGCCTGACTGCAGTGATGAAGTGGTTTATTTCAGACACGACGAGATATCCATCGATAAGTATATACACGCCAGCCTGATAGACAAATTACTCCGAATATAAGATCCTAAACCAATATCCGTAAGACAACGACTTTTTTTTATACAAATGTATACATTTTTTAACGCGCTATATTTTAATGTTCGTAACAACCGTAGGTTTTTACGTTAAAAAATATCCGCACACGGTATCGATACGATAAAGAGCTGCTGCAGGCGTATTATATATTCGCATCACACCACACGTTTCTATTTTTATATAATATATTATATACCTACTACCTATATATAGTATATGGTCCCGAACAAAATAGGTGTATAATATAATAATAATTATTTTTTAATTATATATATATATAGACGCACGCGTATCGTATCGTATCGTATATATATATATATGGTCCACACAAACGTAATCGGGCGAGACGGGATAACGAGACTTCACTGTGAAGCACGTCGGTGCAATTAGGGTTTCGAATAATATAGGGTTCCCGTATACGTCCCCGCAGCAGCCGCGTCAACGCCGCCTTACATATTATTATTATTATTATTATTATTATTATATATATATGTGTGTATTATAATAATAATAATATAACACGCACATAATGGACGTCCTCTCCTGCAGCTCTCGGGTCGCACCGACGACGGCCGTTTTATTTGATTGCACTTAAAAATCGATTGTGCGTTTCATTTCCACCCGTAACGCGATATTATATTATATATATATATATACGCGCAAAGCACATTTATATTAAACGTAATATCCTAAACTGTTATATTGCTATACCTATATATATATGCGTAGTAGGAATAATAATATGATATTTCTATCGTATAAGAGGACGGCGGCGGCGGCGGCGGGCGCCTGCGGTATATAATATGGTGGTGGCACACACCCGCAGTGCCGGGCTATCTATAAGTAAGACAATAATTATTACGATTTGTAAATCATTATTATATTATAATATTGACGAGCATTAATTATATATCTTTTTTTTCGACAATTTAAAAATAAAACATTTCAGTTATATTATATGCATATTATGTCGTATTCAACTTTGGTCGACTCATCACTATTTACCGCGGAGAAAAGCTGTCGATATACGAGGCTCCGGGACAGTATACTTTATACGACGCCAAAAAGCTCATACTTCATAGAGACTGCAGCATATTGAAAATCGTGTAGTAACTATAGTCATACACGATTTCCAATGCAGTTTTCTATCAGTTTTTTTATAATTTTCATTGTACAAAATAAGTACGAAACAATTTTTGAGGTAGAATTTTTATGATTTTACATATTTGTGTTTTCAAGTGTTTTTCTCGGGTATTCCTTTAAATCGAATGGCACGTATTAATAGAGCCGCGGCGTCCATGGCATGCAGTCTAAAATAAACTGGTGCGCGGGACACTTATTTTTTTACCATTATTATTGAATATTCTTAATAATATTTATCACTTTACAAAGTCAGAAAATCTAAGTCATCGATCTGAGGCTCATAAAACAGCCTCAGGCCTATAGCTGCATTTCAACCGCATGCGGTCATGCTATACCTACAGCTGCGGCACCAGCTGTGTTGTCTCAGTCTTACAAACGTACAACATAATATAAAGTTTAGTAGGTTACCAATTTTGTGTTAGCTCGATATATTAGAACGAATCGTGACCTATTATTATTATTATCACAGGCATCACAGGCATTATCAGGTATTATCATCCTTCATACGTATTTTTAATTTTTAGACGAGTCAAGAATGACTTATTATAGTGTGTATATTTAACAATATTATTTAAAAATGCTCGTATATAACTATATAGTGTAAAAATTAAAACATCGCAACAAACACACAGATAATGTGGTTACGTGTCTGTTAAGACGCGTATGATAATAGGTCGTCATCAATATAATATGAATATTCTGCACTCGACGAAAATATTATTAAAAGTTAACGATACGAGATCGGTTCTACACCGAACGAACATTTGCTATGATATTATATTATTATTATTGTGTTGTGCGTTGTCGCGAAGACGCGGCGGAGACAATTACACGTCGTCGCGTCAAGCGGGTTTGACGTCCTCTCCGCTGATGCATATACACACACATACGCACACTGCTTTACAACCGCGCTGGTCATTATATTATAATATTCGTCTCGATAAAACGGCGTGCATTATAATATTATTATATTATAATATGACGTATTGTATGTGTACACAGTGTAATCGTCGAACAATCGTCGAGTCATTCGAGAGAGAAAAGAGAAAGAGAGTAAAAAAAAAAAAAACAATCGCGAGGCGTACTTATATATATATATACGGCGGCGGCGGCCCTTAAACCCATTGAAATGGAAACGATTAATTTAAACGACGGCAGACGTCGTATATATATACACGTCCGTTCGAACACGTGTTGTTCGGCGTGTAGTACAAAAACGGACGAGGAGGAAACGGCGGCACTCGGACAGGTCGTCGTCGTCGTCGCGGTCGTCTTCATTAAACGCCGTAGTCGAATAAATAGGTGTTAACGAGACGTTCTAAATTAAAGTAATTTAGTCGAACGAGACCTTTACACTGCTGCAGCGGGACGGAATAATAAATTAGATTGTTTAAAAGCGTCCGATAATTGTTTTCGGGATTCCGCGGCGGCGTGGGCGGACGGACGGAAGAGTATAATAATAATAATATATGCTCTATCTCTCACTCTCTCTCTCTCTCTCTCTCTCTCTCTCTCTGACGCTGTCTGTTTGTTTGCGCGCGCCGTGTCGAATGCGCGATGATTTATTATACGAACATGAGCGCACGCCGACCGGGATTACCGCACGCGAACCGATGTCATTTAACTACGTATCGTTCTTATTTTATAGGTACCTCGACGCGGTCCGATCATGTCATTATTGTTTTTTAATAATAATTCCATCAAATTGTTTTCAGACGGAATACCCATCACCTCGCGAACGACGACGTATGACGGTTGACCGTTGTCTTTTCTTCTACCGATAAAACTCGACGTAAAGAGTATAATATTATGTTACGCGAGATGTGTACAACTGTGAAAACAAATTTTCAAAAACGTCCTCATTTAAACACGTTTTTGTACAGTTCCGCTCAGAATCGTTTACCGATCGCCATGCTTTCGAATTTATGTATCGATATTCAAACCCGGGAAAGATGACCCCTTTTTATTTCGTGTTAGTATGGTTTTGAATTTTTGATGAAATCTTATACTATGTAAATAAGAGAACTATAACCACTTAGTCGTGATGTTGAGCAATTTGTCAATAATACTTTTAAATTTACTCTATACGCTAACGTTTTACGTTTAGTTTCCGAGTACACGCGTATAGGTATTCATGATTTATTGCATACAAATCATCGCCTTATATAATCAACACCCCCAAGACAATATTGATACATAATAATATTATTACGGCCAGCGAAGAGTTCATTATTTAACTCTCTCTCTCTCTCGTTCTATACATAATATAATATAGGTATGTGCCGTACAAATAAACGACAATCGTTTTTCGTGTTGACATGGTTACAATATAATATATTATTATTTATATAAATATTGGCACAACAAAACATATTGGAACCGACCGATTTGGCGTGTACGAAAAACACCATACGTATATATGGGTGTATAGACGTGTACCACGACGGGGGTGCCAAAGTATACCACCTCCCCTTCACCCACTCGCCCTAATGCGGCCGTACCTGCAAAACGCGCCGACTGCATGTTCGCACTTATCTGTATATAATAATATAATAATAATATTATATTATTATATTTATACAATACAACAATAATAATAATAAATATAATACTCGCTGACCTACACTGGCGATCAATCATCCGGCGATGATCGAGCTATAATAATAATAGTAATAATAATAAAAATAACATAATATCTAGTGTATAATGGATAATAATAATAATAATAATAATAATTTAATACGCGTAATATCTCACGACGAATAATCACAATATAATAATATATAATATGAAAACCGTCGCGAAGCACGCCGCCGAGAGGCCTCTTTGTCGCCGCGTAAAACTGGATGGGAAACATATTATAAAAAAAAAAAAAAAAATACACTCGAAAGACGATTAACCCATTTCCGTCGGGGCAAAAGCGGTGTTCGATTGTCCCACTGTGGCCACTGCAGCTGCTGCATCGCCGGCTTTTTAAGGTTACGGCGACGATTTTTGTACAGACAATCGATGTCAGATCCCGCGAGGTCGTTACGTCCAATAATAATCATTGTACCTATATTATACTATTATTGTACGCGTGTCGCAAGCGGCGACGACTCATTATTACTGTTTCGTATTTCCCCGCCCGGAGGATTTTCGGTAATTTTTTTTCCGCTCGCCGGCGATCTCGCACACACACAATATTATTATTATCATCGCTATTATATATATATATATTATTATGTAGGTACCCGGCGCACGATGTATTAATATACGAAATATCATATTAAAATATGCTACTGTTGTGTGCGTGTCCGACCGAGTCGCAGTCCCGCGGCGTACGGCGTTATAATAATAATAATAATAATAATTTATATACATTATAATATGGGAGCGAGGACCGCCGTGTTTTATTATTACACGGCGTCGAACAATGCCCTCCTAATTAGTAACTACCTACCTACAGTGTATATATATATATTCCTCCACGCCCCTCTGTCACTCACTACGCTGCACCCCACTAACCCCCACCGCGGCCCACCGTCCCCAAATCATTCCCGTCCGTCACCGGGCGTTTACTTTATGCCGCCGCCGCGCTCTTTCATTTTCTAATACTTTTGCCGAGCTTTTTTTTCCTTTCTCCTCTCGTTTTCTTTCGTCCATATATATATATATATATATACAACGTGCGTTCAAGCGTGCGTGAGTTTGTTAGTGCGTGTGCGTGTGGGTGGGTGGTTGGGTTGGTGGTTGGGTGGTTGGGTGGGTGGTGGGGTGTTTGTGTCTGTGTGTGTGTGTCTTCCCCGCGAACAATGAGAAGTTTCTTATCAAGCGCACGCGACGACGATGTTGATATTATACGCGGACGAATATAATATAAATTATAATATATTATTATACGAGGAAACGCAATGAGAATACGTAAAATCAAAGCGGGCCCGACGTACCTATATGTATATGTATATAATATACAAACGATTATATTGTATTTTATCGATTCAACACGATATAATCGATAGCGATTCTGAACGTATCTTTATGTACAATAAAGTTTTTACGAATTTTAAACACCAACGACAGTTCTAGCGCACTTAAACTACGAGTATTAATAGTTATTATATATTATAGAGACACGGTAGTTTGATATTACTACCACAGTACCAAGCGCAACTTAGGGTTGTCAAAATGTCCACTTGATTGTTACACTTTAAAAGGTCAGCAGCACTGTTTTTCATATAATCGGTTATCAATAATTATTCGTCGTGATTCATTTAAAAATTAGATTCAACTATTCTGAGCAAAACATGGTTGAAAATTCAATATTTTGTAAAACAAATAATGGCAAAGAAATTTCAATATTTTAAATATTATTTAAAACCCCCGCGTAAAATAGCTCCAAAAACTCTTAATTTTTTTCAAAACATAATACTATTTTCATATTGCTATCTGCAATCATTATAAATAATTGATGAGACATTATTGAGACTGATGAGAGTTTAGAGACTCTAGCATAGATATATAGATAATTTTTAAATTATATCAAAAAAGCTAAAAACATTAAATATAGAAAAAATTACAAAGCCTTTAAATTATTATACGTATACGTGTATATTGCATGTGATCAAATTTGCGTAAAATTTACGAGAAATTCCGAGAATAAACAAAAACGTGCAAATAAGTATACGAAAGTACGACGGCTGTCCGATTTTAAAACTAAATAATTAGTAAGCGTTTCTCGCGGTTGTTAGTTTATTATCAAATAATTAAGTGAGCTGGGCGTATATAAAAAGGATGAATTTTAAAAAAAAATACCTAAATTATACTGTACCAGAGATCGTGGAATTACATTAAAACGCATTAAATGCCTCGGTGGGACAGTGTTTTTATGCTGCGAGGAAAATGAATGAATGACAACCAATTTGTCTTGCTCTTGACAACGTGTATAATAAGTCAAAACGCGGGAAGACAAATTATTAATAAAATGGTTGCGTTTAACAACTTGATATAAACGAGAATAGACCCCGCTTGACATTGTCCGAACTCCTAAAACACCTCTTATAATCATTTTGAATTTGTCATTATGACTTATGATAGGGAGAATTTTAAAAAACAACATAACCATATGGCCAATAATTGTGAATCGAATATTTAATGTCAAACACGTCACGACGCTTAACGACAAAATATACAATATACTTATTTATTTGTACAAATTTTTAAAAAATAATTTGCACAGTACTATAAATAATATGTCATTGTATGTATAGATTTTAAGAGATTATCTCTTATCGAGGTAGCCGCATATAGTCTAATAACATAGGTTTACAATTTACCGTAGGGAGGTTTAGTTGGTAGGTATATAGATATACTTTTGTAACAATTGTGATGATTTTTATAGGACCTGGATTTAAATGCCTTATAAACTATGAAAAAAAAGCTCCAATAATACTGCTTTTTTGACAACACACTTTCAAAATGACCACCATTTTTTATAGGCATGCAATTATGCAACCGATGGGGAAACGGCGATATAACTTTCGACATTTTTAACACGTCTTCTTCATCTTAACTAAACGGCAACAACACAAAAACTGAATACCAAACTAAGACAGGCACAATAATGCATAAACATTATACTAAAAATAAATGGTATCGAGAAGTATCCTCTGACCAATTGGTTATGTTATTTGTCCGATGAATTATAATCATTGATGAAAGATATGAATACGTTATCGTTATCGTTAAGCAAAAGCTTATTCGCTTTTATATATTATAGAACGATTAACATTTGGTGCAGATGAAAAATACCTGAAAACTATTAAAGCAAATATTATGAAAACAGTATTTCTTTATACATATAGGTACCTAATATTTACACTAAGAGCTCGTACAATATGTTAATATATGCACTAAAAATTAACAAAACGACTAGAAAAGGGTTAAAAATAAAATGTTCTCCGACTTGAAAGTATAATCTGTTACACGAAAAGAATTATGTGCACTTGCAAGAATGCATTGAGCGCCCAAATACTTGCAGCACTTTGCATCATTGAAATCCGGGCCCTAAATCAATCGACTATTTTTTTGATAAACACTGCAGCAGCGAACAGGTATACAAAAAGTAAAATAAAATCGTGAGTCGCAGTTAACCCGACACGGGTGACAAACGATAATATTGATACAAGACAAAGGGTTCTTCGCGAAGTGACAGCGAACATATAACACATATATACGTCGACAGGGACTATTGAATAGGACACGATTTCGTACAATAAATTGCGAGTATATACATGCGATGATGATGATGATGATGATGATGATGATGCACATTCTCGTCGTACCGTCGATATAAGGACATATTATTATTATACACTTTTGCGAGAGTGACGTTCACTGTAAGTGTCACGTGTGCCGCCGCCGCCGCCGCCGTCTTTAAGTCGAAAATGCCTTCGGTGTCGATTAGCGGGCACGTCTGCAGTACGCACTGACATCGCGGTAGATATACGCGATTTGTTGCGCTAATAGAATTACGGTTTTGAAAATCGCACACAATCAACCGGACGCGGGTCGTAAGGCGAACGGTGCGTAAAAGCAGTGAGCGAGCAGAACATATTATACATACTATATGGGTATACCTGGGTATACCTGGGTATACATTCGAGTAGGAATCATATTTACGACATTTGAAACGCACACGTGAGATGCCCCGCGACATCTGCAGATTTCGGACTCGAGTTTTGATGAAATGGAAATAAACAATTATTAAACTGACAGCGGTTGTTGTTTTTTTTTTGCCGCGCCTTATTTACTTCCTGATATCAACCTGCCAGTACCAAACCCATTTTTTTTTCGTTCAAGAGTAGAGACCGCGGTTCAAATTGTGTTTGTACATTTTGGTTGTAAATACCTGCGACTTACTATAGCTTAAGCGTCTTATATCAACATAAAACTTAAAGTTCAGAATCAAAAAACCGGGAATTCTGTCTACTGCAGTACAGTAGGTTTCGGGTATAGCTCGATATTGAGTAGTAGGTATTATAATATATATTATATATGTTTATATTTTCTACTTGAATTTAATAATAAAATATTGCATATAGGTATATACTACGAAAAACAACACTGAGAGAAAACGGTATGTCGCCTCTAATTTTAAGGATATTTAATAATTTATTTATATTACTACTAGTAATTAATTTTTCTTCGAGTAGGTATTGCAATAAGTTAAAGAATTTTTGTCAAAAACATTCCACATATTATTTTTTCATCAATTATTATAATATTTTATCATCATATATTAATATACATATACCTATAATTGTTATAAATATTTAACTTCAATACCGCCGTACCACGTGGATATATAGGGTTCGTGGTATAAGCACTTTAATAGCTACTTCAATAGCTTAATATTAATCTAAACGCTTTTTAATATTTTTACTGTGCTTATTTTATTTATTTTATTATATAAATTTGGGAGTTTCAAGTCCTTATTAAAATCGTTTTTTTTTGTTGAAATATCCAATTTTGTAAAAATTTGAATTAAATTTAAAACTTTTAAGTTGCTATATAAAAAAAACTTATGAGAAACCATGAATAAAATTTTCAAGAATATTGACCTAACATTAAACAACTCATCAACGCTTGCTAAATATAAAAAAATAACTCGAGACTGAAAATTATATTATAGGTAGAAAATGTTAATACAAATATTTGGTAAGAATTTCAAGTTTCTACGGTTATTCGTATTTAAATTACAACAAAATTACTAAATCGATTTTGTTAAAAATTGTTGTTGCGTAAATATTTCCGTTTTCCAGTAATTGTTTTTTATAGTATTTCTCGATTATTAAGAAAATTACAGTTATTTTGAATCATAACACAACAAAAATATATGTTGAATTACATAACGTAGAAATAAATATAAAAACACATAATTTTAAAACCAACTCATTCATCGCTCCGATCAAAAAAGGAAGGAATACATAAATGTTTAAATATTATATATACATCATTATCGTCATCGTTCGACAACTGATTTACTGGATCATACGCAATACTAAAATAATTTCAGAAATTCAATTCAATATAGTATACTTTTTTAATTAGCACCGTGCAAAAGTCGAATGAAAATAGAATCGACGAACATATGTTATTGTGATACGGTGTTAACAGATAAATTGCAAATTTAATTTTAGTTATTATACTATAGAATAATTAAAAAATAAATGGGTTAAACTGTATTAAACAACAAAAAAATATTTTAACCTTATAAAACCGTAAAAAAATGTTAGAAAACCGCAGAATTGCCAGAGTTGAATTGTTCAAACTTTGAAGACAATTATATTTCTGATTTTCGTTTTAATATATTAATATCCATAAAAACAGATTAGGTATATATAGCAGCGTAAAATAGCACGATAGGTTGATTATGCTGGTTTGTCATTATTGTTAACAATGTCAACAGTTTTTAACCATATTGGCTCATGATGAATTTGATATTCTTGTTCCATGCAGAATATAATTAAACGTTATTTAACCGCCTAAATGAAAAACATGTAAATTGATAAGCCATTACACCATCATACACGATGGAACAAGCGGGGATTTCTAGTTAGAGTGAGTGTATTAGTGTATAGAGTATATAGACATTAAACATATATAATATTATTATCAATATACGGTGGCTCCTGATAAGAAAAACATAATAATAATATATTCCCAAGTGTCAGCGACCAACGTGTTATTTGTACAATCACGTACCTATATAAGACGTAGGTATATAACTATAACATTTTATTCATATTTTATAATATTATGCTGTGTTTTAAATATATGAAACGAAAACGAAAACGAATAATCTATAGTATGCGTATTACTTGTTAGTTATATTAGTGACTACCTATTATAAGTTATAAGTTATTATAAGTTATTACGTTTTAGTACTTAGTAGGTATTATGATTTCAAAGTGCATAGTTGTGTATGGAGGATGAATAGTTTTTAGAAATACTATGAATTCTTCAGTTAAAAAATCAGGTAATATAATATTCTATACACAAATATTAAATAATAAATAGTTTTTTTTAAATATAGGTATAATATTAGTGGTGTATTTTGAGGGGGAGGTGTATACCAGTCTATTCGGTGTATATCCACTTATCAGGTTTTTTTTTTAGCATGTATAAGATAAGCGGACTGCGGACAGTATGTAGGTACTACTATATATAGGTACGGTTTACCTATTACAGTTTTCAGTGACGAAAATAAAATATTCTATAATTATTTGTAATTATTAATTATTCTCAGATGGTACCTATGTATATTTAGTAGATAACAGTCAAGATGATTAACAAAAAATATCAATCGAACCAATAACTTTTTATCTAACTTATAGATACCTACCGTTTATGGACAATTCAATTGTATGTCATTTTTCTAAATTTTAGTTCAAAAAATAGAAAGTCTCATTAATGTGTGGCTCGTATTTTGCTTTCACGTTTTTCATCGGGGTTTCATGATTTTTGTTTGAAAAAGTTATTTAATAAAATATATCAACAAAAAAACTATCATCAAAAGTATTAAGTACCTACTTGAATCTGTTAGACATAATAAGGGCTGCGAGAAAATAATTATTTCGAGGCAAGAGAGAATTTTTTTTTTAATGATACGGTTTTCATCATTTCACCCACCTGCGTAAAAATGACGTAAGTGTATACCCACGAATATTTTTTAGCAAATACATCGCTGGTCAATGGTCATATATAGACGTATTATTTTATATCTATCATTAAATGACAGTAAAAATAAACGTCTAGTCGGCAGTGTTATAAAAACTATAATTTTATTACAGTTCTTAATAAAAGTCAATTTAACGCGTCTCTGACTGACGCGCGGCAGCCGGTAACCGAAGAAAAAAATAATAATGTTATATGTATAGCCGGTATAATGATAAACAATACTCGTGCCGGGAAAAAAAACCCGACCGCTACTGTAACCTGAAAACGCGAGTTTGTACAATTTATTTTATTATACGCTTATGATGGAGAAAAAATAACAATATTATATAGGACGTATATATAAGGATAAACAATACGCTCGTGGTGGAAAAGAAACCTTATTCCGCTACTGTAATCTGAAAACGCGAGTTTGTATATTTTATTTTATGTGCTCATATACGTTATTATAAGTATGTGTTTTTTTCACGCTTTTCGGCCTGCGCAGAAATATGAGTATGACACACGCGTTTCTCCCGTCGATATATTCTCGTTTTTTTCTTCTTCTTTTTTTTTTCGCGAGTATTATTTACGCGCTCGCCGACGATATTATTGATTAGCTCGTCCGTCTTTATTAAAATGTATACAGCCAGCCAGCCAGCCAGCCAGCCAACAGCGTACGGTTTTTGTGTCCGCTGCAGTTGTGCAGCAAGTGGGGAAAGGGGAGAAATATTGCAATCGGATACCGTAAGATCGAAAACCGATCCGCGTCGATTACTATTTTCCATGTGACGGCGGCGACGCGCGGTCGCATCTTTCTGCTAAGTTTCATTAAAAAAAAAAGACACCGCACGCGCATGTATATGTGTGTGTGAGCACACACGCGCAATGCGCATATTATATATTATATACATTTTATACATATTATATTATAATATGCACACGCATGCTCGCCGCCGTATAATTATGTTGTTTTTTTTCTCACAGAACGAACCGAGACGAAATCGTTACGTGAACAAATAATACTGTTGTTGTTGTTGTTGTTGTTATTTTATATTTTAATATAAAACCGTTTGGTCAATATTTTTTCGAAACAACGAATTATTATTTCCGAATCGGCATATTATAATAATACGCGATCGTGTTGGCTGCGCAATAAACAGGAAGGTCGTGTGGAGACACTTTATCGTATAGGAATATGATTTTCGGTTAGCTCTGTAATACTATTATAACGACATAATTATTGGCCGTCATCGATGGGAATCTACGAGACTTAAAAAACGCGGTACACGTGAACCGTCCGACGACACCGCGCGGCTGACACGAGTGATTTTCGAAACGGCAAGTGTTTTTCACGAAATGTCAACTATTTCCAACTATATATTGTACCGAATAGAGGCTAATATTATATTATCCTCCATATCGTCTTAAACGTTTAGTGGAGGACTGAAAATGCACAGAAAGCTTATTATATATTATATTGTATTGTTTTCGCGAGCAATGAAAACAGGATAAATTGCAATAAATTTGAAAACCAGCGCGTTATGTCGCTCGGCACGTGGAGCGGTTTCCCATCATTTTTTCGTACGATTGTTTTCAAAGCGAACGAATGCTAAAGCTATGTACACGAAACGATACAATAAATTATATTTAGCCATATACGTAGGATTGGGTGACCGCGAGCTGCTGTGTCAATATTGACGAAAACCCGAAATCGTAACTTATGCCTGCTATTATCATACACCGCATTCGACCGGACTCGCAGAAACGTATACGGGCACATACACTACATATTATGTTTATGTAGGTAATATAGAAACTCCTTCCTTGACTATAATAATACCTGGCTAAGTCACAGTGTGCTTTTATTAAACTCGTAGGGCTATATTATTGCAGGATCATAATATACAAACAATAAGTACCTAAGTAAAAGGTCTGTTGCCTGTTACTATATTAGCTAGAATTTGAACAAGTATAGTTAAATGCTTAAATTAAATAATTTTTCATCCGTTGTAATAATATTACGCGTTAGTTGCCGGTCCACATCATCCTATATGGTTCGTCGTTATTAAAATATGTGATCTGTGATCACGACAGTACAAAAATGATAAGAATTTGTAAACATTTCCGAGTGACAAATGGCACTGGGCATCATAATAATTATAATATACGTTGTCGTACACGCAATCGGCTGTCTAGTAAGTCGTTATGCATATCGGTGGGTATAAGTAATGGTACGTCCTCGGCGGTTTTGTGACCACCTGGCGGCCACGGCGACTCGTTCGGAGACTTGCGAATCGATATATCACGATATTTTTATGGTTTATTTTTCCCGGAGATCCGAATTTTCGACGAGCGAGCGGAGGAATATAGGAAGGATGAATAGGAAGAAGGATTGAAATCGATTTCGGTCAAATCGTTATATTTTCGGTCGAGCTCGCTGCTGCTGCAGTCGACCGCGCGGTCGGTCGGTGGTCCCGCGAGAAGAATCGGAAGGGAAAAAAAACCCTAAGGAAAAGAAGCCAAAAACCCGAGCGCCGAGGATTTTCAGCTGAGGCGACTAAAATCCTCGCGGGGCCCTCTCGCCTGCACCGCCGCTGCCGCGTTATTATCTTCGGTCGCCACCGTCGTCGCGCCGCCCTCGCATCGCCCCCGCCCCCCGCGGCCACCCCCCCCCCCCACCCGGAAACCTTCACCGCCACGCCGCTCCGGCCACCGCAGCCGCCGCCGCCGGCACACACGCCACGGCGCGCACAAAGAGGGGAACTCGTCGAGTATAAAAAAGAGAAACGAAAAAACGAGGGAAAAAATCGCGCACAATGCGTTTTACGACCCAAAGCCATTTGGGCCCGGTGGGCGTTGCCCACGCGGCGGCGACGGTAACGGCAACGACGACGACGACGACGACGACGACGACGACGGCGGCGTCGGCGGCGGCGGTGGACGACGTTTTATCGACATGTGTCCCGCCGACGGCTGGATGGATTTTACCCGCCGCCGTTGCCGCGGGCCGGGCGCGACGCGCAATTAAATGTCACGCGGTGCGAGCAGCACCGCACCGCCGACGACGAGCCCCCCTCGGCCCCGCGCCGCCAACGCCGCTGCACACACACCTTTCTCGCCGACGCCGCGTTCCGCCGGAATTGGTTTTTATCTTTTCATCTCTCTCGCTCACCCCTCCCACCGTCACCGCCGCACACTGCGCCCCTCCAGCGTGGCACCGTCATCCCTCGGTCTATCTCTCACGCGCGTCGTCGTCGTCGTCGTCGTCGTCACCGCACTATACGTATATCGCGCGTATATATATATATATATAAAGTGTGTAGAGCAGTCTTCGTCGTCGTCGTAGTTCACTTCCTCCGCCGACGACGACGACGTACGTGCGCGCCTTTATCTATCGTTCGGTCTCCGTCGCACTAGCGCGTTAGCCCCCCCCTCCCCATCCCGCCGCAGCGCCCGCGAACACTGCACCGACCCGCCGACGGGGACGCGCCACTACGCCAGTCGGTATGTGTGTGAGCGTGTGTGGTGTGCGGCAGTGGAGAGAAAAAAAAACCGTCGCCGTCGTCGTCAGCGACCGCGGTCGGCGGCAGGAAGCGTGGAGCGGGGAAAACGCGTTGATATATATATATTATATACGCACGCACACACTCGTATATTATATTATTATATATATATATATATATAAGTACGGACGTGTGTGTATATATATATACATACGTATATAAAATATATAATGTGTATAATATATATATATATATATATATATTATTATATATGGTATAGAGGATAACGACGCACGTAAATTACACGTATCACACGTCCGTTTCCCCCTCGACCGCGCACGCCCTTTTGCCCCGGTCGCGGACCGCACACCACACACGCGGCACACACACACTCACACACTCACACACGCACACACACACACGCGCGCGCGGGCGCAAACGGGCACGCACACGCATACACGCGCACACGTCGTAATGCCGCCGACGTTTTTGGCCGGATCAGCTGCCCCCAACCGCCCTCCGACCGCGCGCGTCGCGGGACAGCTGCCGCGGCGGTACGGCAGGCCGGGAACACCGACGACCGGCAGCAGCGACGCGCGTTCTCTCCCGCCGTCTCCGTCCCTCCGGCCGCGCGTCGCTGTCGCTCCCTCTCCGGCCGCGCGGTCTCTCGGATGCGGGTCCGACCGAATAAAAAACTCGGTCGCCTCGCCCCGGTCAATTATTATTATTATACATTTTTTTTTTTTCACTTCCATCGCGTTTTCGATTATATATATATATATATATATATATAATAATATTATTATTATCCTCTTCCTCCTTTCGCGCCGCCGCCGCCGTCTCCCGGAGGGAATATTAAAAACTGTACACCGAAACGAATTGTCCGCGCGAACGTTTTTCGTTTATTTTTTTTTTTCGTTCATTTGTTTTGGAATATTTTTTTGCGCCTCCGTTCTCCGCATTTATATAATATTATAATATATTTGATACAGCCGTCCGGCGTATTTGCGTCCCACGCGTTTAACTTTTGAAAATTAAATCCGATAGAGTTTTTTTATTATTATTGTACTATTATCAGGGGCAACTGGGCTTGCAAACGTTATAGTGACGTTATAATTATAACGTTTTATATGACAAAAATTTGTAAACGTAATTAAAAAGGTAAATAAGAATAATTAAATACCACAAAACATGACGATTAACAAAATATATATCATTAGACTAAACATAACGCAAAACTTAATTAATAGAATATCAGTTAAACGAAAAATAACGCAAAACGAAATAATTGAATATTTATTTACTTTAAAAGTTATAAACTTATAAATATTGGTTTCGTAGAAATATTTATTCCACGTGATTTAGCAATCAGTCTGTCTTAGAGACCAAACCAAGAATTTATTATATTCCGTATCCGGAGAATTCCTCGCATTATAGATATTATTTTTAATGATAAACGCAAAATTATAACGTTTTAATTCAAAATAACGATAAACGCAAAAATTGTTTTACTTAAAACGAAATTTTATTTTCAAATGCAAGCTCCGACAATATTATGCTATTGCGTTAAGGTTAAACCGGCGGCGTGGTGAGTGAAAAAACCATAAAATAGATTACATGTTTTATATACATACAGTATGCAGATATATATGTACACAGATATTATATACAATATACATGTAAGGTAGAAGGATACAGGATATTATTGGGTATTTTTATATATATACGACGAAGGCGGTGTGGTTTAATTATTATTGTTTGATTGATTATTTCGAAAAGGAGATCCGATCGTCGACATTGCATCCGCCGTGTCCGAAGTAATAATATATTATTATGTCTATATAAGTACTCACGGACGTGGATCTATATCCGTCAAACGCCATGATTCGTGTTCGCAAAAAAACAACATTACCGCGTTTTTTTTTCTTTACTCCATTCCATATTATTATACCGCATATATCGATGACTATTGGCCAAATCGCGCTGTTGTTAACAATATCGTTATGACGCCCCGATAAAAACGTCAAACCATATTTTCGCTACCGTTTTGTTTATACATAAAAATAGACTTTAATAATAATGTTATATAATAACACCTAACCTACTTTACGGACGAGAAAATGATTCCCTCGCATTTTTACTACGTGCGTAGTCGAAGGTCTAGAAAAGCAGCCGAGGTAGAACGTATTTATTATTTATCAGGTATATAATAATAATAATATCCGCCGAGAATATAATATAATAATATATATCGGACAAGGAGATAACATTGTTGCTGGCCAGCGGTTATAATAATAATATAATATACTTAAACGTTAATAACTTAACAGTTTTTATGTCTTATTTTTTTAAACCTTTGTCACGTCGGTTATAAAAATAATAAACGTCTCCACCAGATTACATCTCGTCATCTCGAATCGTATATACATGTACATAATAATAAAATATATAAATTATTATAATCGAGTTACTTTGCAGTTTACACACATTGTTGTCCGAACAGTCATTAACATTTCATCCATTTCATACAGTGCGCGTGTTGTTTCGAAAATGTCTTGTGGCTGTTGGACTGGAGCCTTTTGTAAGGGGTAGTCTATAGGCAATTCATTATATTATTATGTTATCTGATCGCTATTGGTACGTGGGAGAGGTAAATAAACGTAAAACGTAGTAAGGTATGTGTAAAACGTAATCGCTCGGTTCTTAGAATTCCCCACGTCGATCGGCAGGTCCCGTTTTATTATAGGGATTAATCCCGCGATACCAACAACTGGTTACCAAACACAATAATTTATAAACATAAAATATTATAATATTTTATTTTATTATTGGCACTGGTCCTAAACATAAAATATAGTCATAATCATTACATTTTATTGTGTTTTTTAGTACTGACCCCTGACCCGCACAATAATAACGCATATCACAATTAATTTTTATATTTTATAATAGTGATTATTATTTATTATACAAAATTATCCGTTTGAAATATTCTTATAAGGACAGCCTCAAACAAACGCGTATATATGCACATACCCCACACATTGTGTTTTTCTCTCTACATGGGGTTTGTTTAACCTTTAACGTTTAACTGCTTTCAGTTGTCTTGTATTAATTTTTGAAAAACAACTATATGTCCGCATACCTTTTTTCCAAGTAATGTAGAAACAATAATATTGGTGTTTAATGTCTTACTAGTTTTTATGTTTAGGTACCTATCTTAAAACAAAACACTAGTATGTTTCATTGGAAAATTAAAAGGTTTTATTTAAGATTTATCAAATTTAAATATGCAATAATAACGTTTTTCGTTCTTAAACTAGAAAAAAAAGTTAACAAATTCATATACCCTGCACATACTCGTTCATAATCGAGAATCAGGAAAATATGATAACTTACTTTTCAATACCGCTAAATATTATGGTCTTATAGATATCCAAATGCATATAATAATAATTACTCGATGTGCTCCAACGGTCACGCCAAGACAATTGAAAATGACACGAATTCCCTCGACACTACACACGATGAGATTTGATTTAATTTTGCTATTTGCCAGTGTTTAAATGCAGAGTAAATACATTTAATATTATATTTTCTTTTCGACGGGAACCGGAAAAGTGATCGGTCAAACGAAGGAAGCTAGACGGAGATTTGTGAAAATTAAAGAAATGTCTATCCGACATCCGATCATACATGACGTATTATCGTGGTCGCTTTCTGAAAAATGCTATACGAATAGAAATACGTGTCTGAATAGTTTGTTGAATATTTATTATTTCTCGGGAAGAATATAATATGTAGATAAATATATGTGTTTACGTACGCAAATTAAGAGGTTGTCACATGATTATTTGATTTACGATGATGATTATTTTTCCTACTTAAGTCATCACACTGTGTTTAGTATAGGTAGGTATATTTATGACATATAATATGTATATAACTATTGAATCCGAAATGACAATGTCATATAGCTTAAGTATAATTATTATAATATTATTATATGCGTAATATTATTGATGCTAATTATTATTGTATCAGCGCTGTTGGAAGACGCGCGGCAGCAAAACGCTAAATATTATATTATATTCTACAAACATTTTATACGAAATATATTTTCACTCGATAATCACTCGTTCGTGATAAAGGACAATTTATGAACAGCGTAGAAATTGGTTTCTAGCATGACAACAATATAATATACTCGAGACTATCGTCTATAAGCTCTTAACAGTCTAAACTGTTCGGTCCGACTCATAATATTATATTATGCGTATAAATATATTGCTAGAATAATATAATATTGTATAATATATATACGCAAAACTTGTGCAACTGCGCTTCAAATCGACATCCGGTGATGTGGTGTGTTGGTTATTATCAGCTTTTACTCCGTCCGTCCCGCCCAAAACATCCGCCAGCCGAGTGATAATTTATTGATAATATACTTTATATCATGAGAAGTTGCAGACGTCTCTGCAATACGAAAGTCAATCACTGCTGCAGCAGATAACACGGCGAGGCCGATCCCGCGAGATAAGAGAGCTGCAGCCTGCGGTCATGTGCATAATATAAATACGTATAACGACACCATTATTAGCAGTTAACATTTGAGGGGAAAAAAACTATTAAAATATAAATATAATATAAACGACGAAACGCCGAGACGCGCGCCGCGCCGTCGCCGATAAGCGTTATTTTATACGACGAGTTAAAAAATAATATATAATAATATAATATTAAATCGTATTCCACATATTATTATAATATAATACAATATTATATTATTACAATAGCTATGAAAGCGCGCGTTTCCAATCGAAATATTCATCGGAAACGGTTCGTCTCTATATAGATGTATATAGGCATATTGTACGCGACACGTGGACCGATGAATTATATTATATATTAAACGTCGCGTAGACGACTATACTAACTCCGAGACAACTTTTCTGCCCCGTCACCCTTTTCGCATATTATATATATACACACACATCAGACGGGGGCGCGGTAAACGAAATCCATTTCAATAAATCATGTAACCCAAATACATATATATTATATATATACGTGTACCTGCAGTTTATGCGTACGCACACTCGCGACCGAACAACATAATATCATAACAACATAATAATATATAATATATAAGTATAAATGGGGGGATGCCGGTACACAATAGAATGTGTTCGCTAAATATCCGCGCACAAAGGAAACAAAACACGACCCGAAAAAAAACATAATATATTAATAAACTAAACGGAAGGGAAAAAATCAAAAAGGACTTGTGTTAAACAAAAAAAAAGTAATAAATAACAAATAATAAAAAAAATATGTTTACGATAGTTTATTATTATCGTGCCTATACCCCGATATATGTATAATTTTATAATATGTGAACGCTTTCGCGACGACGACGACGACGACGACGACGGGCGTCACGGTATATTAAATATTAATGTATGTTATTATTATATACTGCACAAACACGCGGGCGATAAAATATTTTTAATATCGGTCATCGGACCTAAATTGTATCGATACGACGGCGGCGGCGGCGGCGTACACTGGCGTACGACAACAGTACCTATACATTATTATTATATTATATAGGTAGTGACGATAACATTTTTACCCCAGCAGTATACAAACAGTTTTATTATAAGGTTATAAAACGTAGTTGTTTAGACTCGCAGCAATATAATATTATTATATATTATTATCCGAAGGTTCAACAATATCAAGTTATACTCTTATATATTACGTATTTAAATGTGGTATCCTGCACACAAATACAATATTCTTCCCACCTGCGCGAAAATCGACCATTCAGCGATGATAAAGTCATTATTATTATTATTATTATGACGTTACGATTTACGAAACCCAACGCAAATCACATAATATTATATACCTATTATTAACACGACGAATGTACAATAAAATATTTTATACGCATCAAAATATTATCGTTACAGGTGTCGAGACCAGCGCTCGCGCATTTGAAATCAAAATATTTCGTTTTACGTCGTGTTTACAATCTAAACGTAGTTTTACAACGTTTGCGTTTATTGTTTATCGGCTATCGTTAAAAATAATATCTAATTCAAGGAACGGCTCGGATACGGAATATAATCAATTCTTGGATCGATCGCTTAGATTGATTGCTAAATCGCGCGGAATAAATATTTCTACGAAACCGATATTATAACTTTTAACTAAATTATGGATTTTAAATATAATTTCGTTTTGCGTTATTTTTTGTTTAATGTTATTCCATCAATAACGTTTTGCGTTTTGTTTTGTTTAATGATATATTATACATTTTGTTAATCGGTATGTTTTATTTTGTGGTATTTAATTATTTTTGTTTACTGTTTGAGTACATTTACAAATTTCAATTGTTTTTTTTTGTCATACACATTGTGTTATAGCAATAGCTATAACGTTTGCAAGCCCTATATAGTTGAGACTTTATAAAAAATATATTATAATATTATTGTATAAATATACAATATTGTAAATATCGGCTTATAAATATTGTGAGTTTGTGACGGCCATAATATTCTACGATGGTTTAATATGCAGAACTGCGGAAGTATTAGTTTTCTAATTAAGACACGATAATAATAATAATAATAAACTTTAATACAATAATGCGTTTCTGTTCCGTAACGTTTAGAAAATTAGACGTGAGGTCAACGCGCGTGGTGCTGCAGTTTGCAATAATGAGTTTAGTTTAATAAACACACGAATCGCGAACGCGAGTGTAATTTATTTTCAAATACAAAATACAATACGTAAGGCCGACCAAGTACCTACAGTAAATGTTTTTTTGAAAAATGCCGCACGTAACGTATCGCATTGTTGTTATTGTGTTACAGCATAATGCCCGTTAAATACATGTTTACACTTCTACAGTGTTCGGACGGCGTACGTCGACGATGCTGATCGATGATCAATTGATTCGTCTCGACGTGTCACAAACGTGGGTGTATTTTATACTATATGCACTTGGTATATTATATATATATATTATACATTCTATTAAAAATGTGCCTGTGCGGATTTAACTCCGATAGTTAAAACCGTCGTCTATATAATATATATAATAATTTATTGTGTTTGTGTGTGTGTGTGTGTGTGTGTGGGTGGGTATATACTGTATAGACGACGTGTATATACATATGATATCACATAGTTTATTTTCGTACAATAACGCAATATTGCATGCGTGTGTGTCGTACCTATATATACATATCGTGCGTGCATTGCAGTCTGCAGACAAAAGTACCATATTATTCCGATCTAGCTGCGGATGAACACGCCGCGCACGCGAGAAACGGAGGTAATGGAGATACACGCATAATAATAATATATGGGTCACCCTTTTGTGGAAAGGGGGGGGGGAGCCCATACACCCTCTATCCAAATTGCTCTCCGTCTTGGAAAAAAATCGATCCCTCGTGTATACCTACCTATAATACCTAACTACCTGCCTACCATATACGCGTAGTACCCCCGGACGTCAGGCGGCCGCGGCTGCACCCGCTGCAGAAAGCTCGCGTGCAGGCGTATGCATGTATATACGACAAGCGTTATTTTATATTTATGCACACCCTTAGAACCGCGATTATATGATATATATTATGTATCGACGGTCGTTTAGGGGTAGGTACAAATATACACGACAGCGCTTGTACACGCGCATATTATAACCTACCCGCCGCGAGGATATATACGAAACGGAGATTATACGAACCCTACGCATAGCTCGCCGCCGCCCGCAAAACCCGCGAGAACGCACCCTCCGCGGCGGCGAGTCTACTGTGCAAAACGAGAGATATCTTATGCTTGAAAAATTCAAAAATATAATAAGATTTCGGTGGCTTTGTAGAATAGTGTTTCGTATATAGCGCCGAAACGAATTTCGTGTTCGTTTATGGTACTCGTATTCCTATATATATTTCTTACTATATATATACCATATAAACCATATATATATATACGCTGATGTTTTTACACATCCGGGTAGACGACGCTTATATAGTATATATATATAAGTGAGTAAATACTATATATGGAATCCATCCCTGCAGAGAAGGCGCGCTTTGTGAATGGGAACGGAGCTGTGTCTCTTTATTGGAGTATTCGATGCGGTTACCAGTGCTGCAGAAAAAGGATATATATATATACACGGAGGAGACGGAAAAAAATGTGTTCCTATATATTATAATAGGTCCACACCTATTGAATATGGAACGGAAATCTGTCTCTATATTATATATATATATAATAATATATATTACATATAAGGGACGTGCATTTTTCGGTCTTTGCCGTTGCCGATTTGGACGGACTTTATTGTGCATCGTATATTTAATAATGACAGATGAAAATTGCCGATACACGATCGATATATTATTATGTGCCCATATTATAAACCCCGACTGTATGTGCAGTATAGCGCGTACACCGTACAGTATTATATTATTATGTGTGTGGTCACATGGTCACCATGGTCGGGTCGTCGGTATGTATATATATATATATCGTATACACGTATAATAGAAATAAACTGCGCGCATTCGATTAGAAATCGAGCTAGTGGTTCACGTATATATATATTGTTCGATAATGAACCGAAAAAGGAAAAAAATCTGAGCTCAAATATTGGGATATGGGATTAGGATTACTGCGATTTGGTCGTATATAGTACTTTTGTATGTGCTATTATGAATTACGCTTTGAAGAATAACACAATGACATTTGCGGGTACAAGATATTTATAAAAGAATTTTTTTTTTTTTCGTTGACTGCGGGGTGTTCATTTTGACTTAAGCATATACTGTTTATTTACAATAGCCAAAGAAAAATATTTCAAAAAAAGTGTACGAAACCAAATTTTTGTTATTCGGCTGTGAACAACGACGATCATATATTCGATGTATTATTGTATTATTATTATTATCGAAACGACTCGAATTTCTATGCTTTACCGTTATAACTTATAATATACTATAAAGCTGATCCTGCACGGCGTCGCCCGTGACAAATTATATGCCTGTGGATTTACTCATTCTTAAACTCCGTTAAACGTAAACTGCATAGAATTTTAACACAGTTATTTAGGGTTGTTTTGCCCAAATATGAAATACAGGTCTAAAATGTTATCCAATCATAAAAGCTATTTTGTTTTCTGATACTAATGCCAACAAAAAATAAAAAAAACAAAAAATGATCATGATTTTATATAGTATATATTATACAATATAATATATTTATTAATTATATACTTTACTCGACTTCCCCCGGTTCAAATGAATCTATCCTTCATCGTTTTCCGTTTTGTTTCAGTTGAAATATATTTTAATGCAAACACAATTAATACAATGACTAGTTTTATGATTTTTCCATTTCTTAATTCTTGATATATTTCCGATGTTCGCACGAAAAACTGGAGACAGATTCAACAAAATATGCTTAAACGCCCGCGTCGACATAAATTTAACGTCGCCGTTAAGATTGGTATATTCGTCTTTATGTGTTAATATCAAAAATATATCCTGAATTAATCAAGCAAATCATAAAAACTATCATTGTAATTTGTAATTATTGTGTTCAAATTGAGTATAATATATTAGATTTAAAAATGTTGATATACCGTATCATTTTTCTTCTACAGGTTATATAGTGATATAACCTGTAACCGATGGCAATCAGTTAAATAAACAAAGTAACATTCGATGTTTGTGAGACAACACTAAGTTCGTGTGTGAGGCCCCTTTAAAATGCAAAATTTTTAAAAATTGGCTTCGAGGTGAATATTTTTGGGTAGTTGGTTGTACGATTACCAAAGAGCAAATTTATATCAAATTTCAAAATAATTATGAGTGCGATAGACTTGGTTGTGGATGGTATACACACATTTAACACATATACACATACAAACACACACACATAAGTACATTGGTGTTTTTTAATATAGATCGGGAATGGGCAACTGGTGGTACAACGTACCTCTTTTATTTGGCCCGAGCTACATTTTCAAATTATTTTATAAAATGTTAGCGTTTTTTATCTGTATTTTATTTCATTAGGTTTTTTGTAAAACGTAGATATTAATTCTAATATTAGATATTAACTCTAGTATTGAACTGCAGCTTATTTATTAATTATTCAAATATATATTTATAGAGGCATACACATCAACATAGCTGATAGGTAGATAACTTATTTTTATTTTATCAGTTCAGTCGTATCCGTCTGGTTATGCTACGTTGATAGCGTTTCTTTTTATTATTTTCGTGTTTTGTATTGTTTCAAATTTGACATTGTAAAGACTATTTTTTCTCTGGCCCACTAGATTTTTAAGTTCTTAAAATTAGCCCTCTATAGTAACTTTAGAGTAATTTTGAGTTGCCCATCCCTGATATAAATAGTAGGTTTATGTGTATGATATATAGGTACTCGTACTTCGCAGTACCTAAAACTATTATTACTGTAGAGCCCGGATGTCAATGCAAAGTGCATTAGTTTTGGGTGGCTTTAGAACAATGCAGTAAGTACATCAAGTAAGTACATAATTATTTTGATGTAACAGATACTTCAAAGGTGAAACTTTTACTTTAATTTTGCATTTTTTTTTAGCATTTTTTTTTTAGTGCATATATCAATTCCTTATATTATACAACATCGTATACAAGCTTTTAGTAAAAATTAGGAAATTTATGCAACAAAAAATATTGTTTTCGTAATACTATAATTAATATCATGTATAAATTGGTTAAAATATTACAGCCAAACATTACTTAATTATCAATTTTAATAGATTTTGATAAAAACGCACATCCTGCGATTAAAAAGTTTTCTCATTTAAAAAATTTCTATTATTATTATTCCGGAACTTAAATGCATGAAATTAGAACTTGAATTATATTACTATAATGTTAGTAGTTCTCAATTGTTAAATATAAGTGTCACTGTAATAATTAATAGTTTTAAAATTCGTTTTACACACAATCTTATATAATAAAGTGCAATACACTTAGTATTGTCTATAAAAAAAATAAAAGAATAATTTAACGATATTTCAGATAGTTGTGTTATTTCATCTCATCAATACTCAATTTATAAGCCAATTCAGATCTCAACAATTGTTATTAAATCACTCTCATTTACTAACTGTGCAGTGTTTAATAGGTACTTATTATTTTTAGCCCTTATCGAAGTATGAATTTATTATTCACGTTTATGCGGTGCATTGTTATTAATATATTATAATATTTACAAGATTTCACGATAGGTACTAATAAATTACACTTACAGAAATACAGACACATAATTGTTCAACTAACTAAAAAATAATAATACATACGTTAAATAATCACATTAATATATTTTGTGATAATATTTATGTAAATGCATTTTTGAATACAAGAAAATATTTGGATTTTTTTCTTATCATTTTTTGCAAAATAGTTCTTAAGGAATTCGGGTAAAAGTGTTTTTTTATTCAATCAAATGGGGATCCGTCGTTTCGAACACAACGCATCCACGTGCTTTGAATATGCATTTGAGTATTATCTTTGTGGACATTTATTACAAAAGTGTATTTTTATTATTATGTTTCGATACCAGCTATTCATAATATAATAATTCGACAAAATTCAATTTTTTTTCTTTTAAATTAAAAAAAAAAACCGAAAAAATTGTGTGTCAACTTGAACTATAAATACAATTAAATACTGAAACTGCAGAATAAAGATTGGAATAAATTGATATGTTTTGGAAACGATAATAATATTATTTGTTTTTAAAAAGATTAATTGAATTGTCATTGAGTTCTGTACAGAAACAGGGAATCGGTCAAAAAGTCCATTTAGAAAAAAGTCCGGACTTATTTTTTTACCGCTGGACAAAAAGTCCGAGCACGTTTTGTTGTCAGATTCAAAGTTGAAAATATAAATTATTATGCATTAAAACATATATTTATTTTCTTATTCAATATTTTATTTGATAATAACTATCAGGTATTAAGTATATTATTCAAATATAAAATATTGTGTAAGAAAATTATTTACATTTTTAATTTTATTTATGTGAATAGAATATTTTGTATTTCAAGGAATTTTATCCAACATTAAAAAAATAAGTCTGAACTTTTTGTCCGACTTTGATCAAAATGAACTTTTTGTCCTCGGATTTTTCGTCCGGGATTCACAGAAACAATACCATACCATTCGACAACCGCGAGTCGTCCGCGTGGCTCCAAGCCACGATGTTCGTTGAGTCAAAATCAATTTCGGAGGGGAAAAATGCAGAAAATGCGTAAACCCAATACGCTTATATTGTGGAAAACTGTTGCAAAAATGTGAACGGTCATATCGTGTACACAAAATAGCGGTTACCGATTAAACTACACTATATGTGTAATACACGAGCGTAGTGTTACAACAAAATGTCAGGACAAAGGACTCTAAAGGTACACGTGTATACCTAACCGTCGATGTATCAACAAAAAAAAAATCGACTAAATAATGAACGTTTCGCGGTACAAACGGCCGTCCGAGTAGGGGCGAGTAAAAAGTTCAGAATATATGCTAGGAATATTATATTTGTCTGGAAAAACATTTTATCGGAAACTTTTTTCTGTCGGATACATAATATTTTGTTAGAAATGTATTATGTCGGAAACTTATTTTCCAATTTTCCATGCACTGTATTTTTCAGAACCATATTTAGTCGGAAGAGAATCAGTCAGAAATATATTTGGACGATAATGTATTTTCAATGAACTTTATTTCTAGGATCTATATATCGTTGAAAACTTATTTTTATGGAAAATATTTTGTTGGAAATGTTGATTATGGGTTATGGACACTTATGGTATACAGTTCCGAAAAAATACATTTCCAAAAAAATACGTTTCCATATAAGTATGATACCGACCAAGTACTATATTTTCAATCGTTTAATGCTTTCAAACGAATAAATATTTTTCCAAGTTCATACGGTTTCAGGAAAATACTTTCCGATGAAATATCTTTTTAACCAAATACGATTCCAAAAAAATATGGGTCTGAGAAAATACACTCCAAGAAAATACATTCTGATAAATTTTGAATACGATGACAAACAATCATGGTTCTGAGAAAATATATTTTGAGAATAAGCGTTCCGAAAAAATATTTTCCAACAAAATATAACCCCTCGTCCGAATAAGCGGGGGACACGGGTTTATGGATATAGATATTATAATATTATATCTTGCGTATATATACTTTATTAAAATATTGTCATTATCGTTATTATGATATTATGTCGAAACGCGCGATAAAGCGAATTATGACGAAAACCGAAAAGTCAATTTATTATTACTGTTGAATTGCGCGCGTCCGCAGTGTTTCGTCGATCGGACGGACGGACGGATGACGATGCACGAGCGTCGTGTGAGAAAAATTAAATAATAAAAAATCGCTCCCGTATATTGTGATACGCGTACCATAGGGGCCGTCGGATGATAATAATAATAATATTATTATTATTTGTATTGTGCTTGCATGCGCGAGACTGCGACCTGAGTGTATAATAGTGTACTGCTGCTGCAACCGCACACACGCATTGTTGTGCCATAATAATAATAATAATAATAATAATAATAATAATACTACGCAGGCAGGCAGGCGCGGAGAGAGAACCTTGTCGAAACGCGGGACGTCGTATTGTTATATTATTATTATTATCGTGCGGCGATCGCGACGACGTCGGCGGCGGCGACGCCCGAAATCACGGCGCGGGCAAATGTCATTCATTATCGGCCGTACAATAATAATAATACCTCGTCGTGCCCGCTGCAGGTTGTCAAAATCGTCCTCGGCGGCCGCCGGTCCGTTGCCGCGGCGTAAGCGGTCCCCGGATTCTATGGGATTCGACCGATTTTTTGTTGTTATTCGGTCATATTGTTGTCGTCGTCGTCGTCGTTTATTATTATTATGTTATTTATACCGCGCGTGTGTGTTACTCATCGTCGTCGTACGCTTTATACTATATATAATATAATATTATATTATTATGTCGTATTATTATTATTGTATTGCGATGACGCACACACGCCGGACCAATACCGCATTGTGCGAGCGACGTATATAATATTATCATTATATTATTATTATTATTGTGTGTGTATAATAATAGGGTACGTGTATCGCGCGCGCCCCTGTAAATGCCAATACGCGACGTACCCATATTATACCTGCGACCTGCCTGCCTCCACGCAGTAGGTGGCGTATAAAATAAAATACAACCGTGTACAGTTGTATTATAATATTATATCGTTAATCCTGTTGACCGTGCTCGTCTCCTCGTCGCCGTCGTCGCGATGGTCGTCGTCGTCGTCGTCCCGGGCACCCGGTGTGTAATAATGATAACAATAAAACGAGTGCGATGCGACGACATTTTATTGTGCTATTATATACGACGCGATATTTTATTATATTATATGTATTGTTACAAACGCATAACGTTATTTGTTATTATTATAACACTATACGTCACAATAATAATATATTATTGATATTATTAATATATCATCATCGTTGTTTATTAATAATATTATTATCATTATTCATTATTATTATTATTATATGATAGACGCGACCGGCACCGGTGACGATCGACAAAAATGATAATATTGATGCGGTACTATTTTTTTATTTTATTTTTTACTTTTCATACGTATTGTGTCACGGGCCAAAAGCGTTTCCGGTCGTTACTTCCGTCGGACGCGGACGGACGGCGACGGACGGACGGACGGACGGACGGGAAAAAAAAAAAAATACAAAAATACAAAATAAAATACCCGAACAATTTCGTCGGGCACGCGCATCCACTATACACACACACACACACACACACACACACGCACAAACGCCGCGTGTTTTGTCCCAACGGTTTTTGCCGCCCGCCGGCTTCCGGTCGTTTCGCTTTCGATCGGCCCCAAACGCGTACACACATTTATATATATATACGTTTACGCACGCACACACATAATATATATATAGTATTATATTATACGCCGCGGTGTGCACATATATATATATATATACATTATATATAGTGAGAGTGTGTGTGTGTGTGTGCGTGCGTCGTGCGTGTGTAGGTACGCGTACACGGTCGCTGCCGCCGCGGCGGCCACCGCTGCCCCCACCACTACCGCCGCCGCCGCCGCGGCCACCGCCTCTGCTCACTCCACCCACGCCTCAGCCACGACCGCCGGACGGACGGACGGACGTATATAACGTTATTTCGCGTCGTAATTATCAAACCGAACCCCTTTTTTTCCGCTGCGTACCTACGTTAGAGTATAAAATATATATTATATTATATATAAAAATTGTATTTTTTCTTTTTTTTTTCTCACAAATATCCCATATATAATAATATATAATATATTATTATTATTATTATTATTATTATTATTATTATATACGAGTATATACGTATCGCGGGCACGACGAACACATTACTCTCTGCACACGCACACGCACACGCACACGCACACGCACACGACGGTCGTATATAATAATAATATATTATATATTTTTACACACGGTCGCCGTCGTTTTCCGTCATTGTGCGCAGTAAACGCAACCGCCGCCGCCGAGGAAATGGCAGAAAATATATTATTATTACACACACACACACACACACACATATATATATATACGATGGCTGTATAATAATGATCTCGCCGTCGCCGTCGCCGCAACCACCACCGACGCCGCTACCGCCCGTCGTAACCGCCTCCGGAAGTCGAGAAAATCATCGCCGTTCGGCCGGGGGGTTTTCGGATGAGGAAGATGAGAGTTTTTATACATTTTTTTTTCCCCCAGTGGAAATTCACATCCGTTTTCTCGCGTCGATATGTGTGTGCGCGTGTCGTGTGTGTGTCTGTGTGTGTGGGTGTGCGTGTGCTCGCGATTATGGGTCGCGCCGTTCGTCGGGGGAAAAGACGACGCCGTCGACGGTCGAGTAACCGCCGCCGAATCCAGAAAAATGCAATCCTAATTCGATCCGAGCGCAGTGGACGATGAAAATTCGACCCGTTCGGCGTGTAAAGGAAAGAAATTACGTCGATACGTCGTCATAGTAGACGTCCGTACACGTGCATTTACGGTGTAAATTTTACACGTATTATTTTAATACACTAAAAATAGGCTATCCCAATTTCCAAGGGAAAAGAATAGAACAAAGTCTTAAGAGGATGTCAGCGCAGCTATTTTTCTTCGTAGAAACATGCTTTCGAAAAATGGTTATTACTATTTTAAATACTCGTTTTACACGTTTTACACACACGTAATAATAATTATTATTAATGACAATAAGTGCGCACCATATATTATTATCATAGGTAATCGAATCACATACATTCACGAGGCGACGCGATCGGGGGTGGTGGGGGGTTAGGGGCGCACCAATTGTCAAAGTATCTCTATATCGAAACACGGTCACAATATATACTGTTGCAGAGATCCGGAGAGTCATTAACGCTCGCCCGTTTCGTTTGCGTAATTGTTTTCGAACAAGCCAAGCAGATTACCGTGCGCGTTTATTTTTTAGCGCGTATGACGTGTGTGTGTGATGTACACGCGCCGCCGATCGAATAATCCGGCGCGTTAACGAAACCGCACGCAACGATATTAATAATGTACCTAATCGCGTGTGCAACGCGTGCACGTCGACTTGAAAAGTTTTGGTAATTATTTGTCCATCATCGATATCGTATGCGAGCGACGTCGTGATGATGATGATTATGCTATAATTTATTGTATACATCTATGTATACTAGGCCCGCGCAGGAAAAAAACAATATAACAACGGATTGAATATTCAAACACCGATTTTGCGAAAATAAAAATTATTTACGTCCTATTTACATATGTGTACAACGTACAACTATATAATAGCCTCAATTTTTGTAGAGTATTTTTTGGGGAGGGGAGTTATTTTGATAAAACCAGTAAAATATATTTCATGTATCTGGTGCTTATAATCCCCTAGCTCCTTATTTGCGACTTTGGTCGAAACTAGACTCTTATACTCTTGTATATACTGCAGTATATCGACTGCAGTATGATTTATAAATATTACATCCTATTGCAATATTTATTATAATGTAAAAAACTATAATATATTACTATTATAAATTATAATATGTACCTCAAAACATATAGAAGGTGTAACGGATCACGGATATGTGACACCATTAAAAAGTATAAAATGTAAACATAATTGTAGGAAATAAGGAATAAGCTTCATCCGTGACCGACGACTAAATCCTAACTTGTACCAAGTTTTTGCAAATTGTTTACAACATATATGGTTTTACTAACGCCACAATCAAACATAGTTAGCATAGTTCGTAATCAAAATTTTAGTATTTTAAAAACCAGCATCAAAATCGGAACCGCTTTTATATATTGACTAGGAACAAAACCGGAACCAGAACCCTAATATTCATTAAGGTTCCAGTCCCTGGTTCTAAGTTCACGTTCAACAAAAGTTTTAAAATTTTCAACACATTTTTTTATACGCTGGCAGAAATAAAATTTGTCCGGGGTGCCAAGTTTACGTTAATTGCAACCCAATTTTTACTATTTTTTACAATAGAAACATATTTCAATCTGAAAAAAAACATTTAGCAATTTTAAAGACATCAAGTTTACACTTTTATGATTTTGTACATCTAATACTTAAACGAAAAAAAAAACGATTTCTACCTATTTTTTGTTATTCGGCATTTGAAATACCATCACCCCTTTTTTAAATTTAGGGTCCGGAACTAGGCTTTCGATTGTTCCAAAAATGTCTTCGTTTGTTTCATCCCTTTTCCCAGTTTGTAGACGATTTACGGTAGGACTCTATAACCACATACTATAATCCTTAAAAAGAACATTAATCAAAACAAAAAAAAACATATTTATTGTACTTCTTTGGGTTTTACTATTTTTTAAGCAGTGGTGTCGTCTATAATATAGTATATGCCATCATCGATTGATGTTGACAACAATAAGATTGCTGACTGCACTCTACCTAATGAATATTAAAAATAATTTGTTATCAATGATTAAATTAAAACAAAAGCGATTCTGTTCTCGTTTGCATTTCAGTGCAGTCACATACTCTTGTGATTTAATGAAAAGTTTACGTATTTTAATTTTATAATAGTATGTGTGTTGTTTTTTTCATTTATTAATTTAGATAATTACATCTCGTCGTCGTGGTTAAAATGGTAAATTCTTTCAATTGCCTACTGTAGTTATTATTAAAATTAATTTGATAAATGATTCCCGTGATTTTTTTAACAGTCTACACTCATTTTTCATTTATATGTTTTCATTTTTGTATGACCAAAATCAATTAAGTATAATGCTTTATTTTTACCATGACATTTGATCTGTAATTAAAACTACAGGCTGTTATTAAAAAAAAAATTATTTTAGATATAATATACCAAACATATTAAATGTCTTAGTAAAACTATCTTTACTAAAATCGGAGCTAAAAGGCCCTGTCTTTCTAACGACTAGCACTGGGTAAAGAGGCTAGTAAAGACAATGAAGACTGGCTCTAAACGCCAACCACTAAATATATACTCTTTGTTATATTTTTAAATAATAAAGTATTGTTACCTTCGTCAAACGCGTCGTCGTTCAAACATCATCCGAACACCTACATTGGCGCAGTCAGAAGGTAGAGAAAGACAGAAAGTTAAGTGCTAATTTGAATAAAAATAACTGTATACGCAAATTAAAGTAAATTAGCATAATATATCGGGTTAAAAACCCTACATTAGGTCCTGCTCATTTCGGTTCCTAATAGTTTATTCTAATTATTTTTTAAATAAAATAAGGGCTTATCCAATCTAAGGTGTACAATTTCGACAAAATAGCGAAATTTTAGAGTAATTCCTACTGAACTAAACGTGGTTCAGGCTATTTATAGATTGGAAAGTACTTCTCTGCCAGCGATATCCATATTGCGTTAATCTCGTGCGATTACTATCGTAATTTTAATTGGGTAAATAATACAATTGTTTAAATAATCACAATGGCTAGTAAATGCATTGATGATTTAAATGTGGTCGAGATGAACCGGGAGTTGTCAAGGCGTGGCATTGAGAGCGGGGGGTCTAAGGTTGATAAACCCTTAGTATTAGAGGAGTATATTCGAACCAAAGAGCTGACAGACCCAAGATCATTACGGTTTGAGGTAACTGACGGGATGTCAGCCCAGGTATCGGAAGATAAAACATCTGAGGTTCAGTACGAGGTAGATGAGGTCAGTTCCGAGAAGAACTTGATAAATCAGTCAATGAAACAGATGTTAGACTGGAGGGGTTGGAAACGACGACACGCAAACTTCTAGATATATACTCTTTGTTATATCTTAGAATAATAAAGTATTGTTACCCCCGTCAAAAGCGTCGTCGTAATTTCAACCCGCCCGAACACCTACAAATCCAACACAATTCTTCTTAATGGTAATATGACAACATGTTTGCGTGTTCTAAACAAAAGATAATTAATAATATACATAAGTCATAACACGTGCCCTTTTGATACAGTAGCGGCTGTAATTACTATGGCTTATATTGACTACCCTCAATATAGAGATATAATTATTTGTATAAATTTGTATATTTGTGGATTTTAACAAGAATATTTTTTTAAAATTTTGTTAACATTTACCTATTTTAAATGGAACATCCAAAAAATTAACATTAGGCGTTTACAATTAATATTAAAATACATTTTTAAATAAGTTGATGGAGTAACAGAAATTAAATTAATAGATTCAAGGTGTAATGTATTACATTTAGTAACTAAACTATTTGTTAATGCTCCACCTGCAGTTATTGAATATGTCCATAGTTCTTATATTAACTGTCCAGTGTCCACACTTCAACATGAAAAAAATAGTGCTACCATTATAGGTATTTGTTTTCTTACATTTTGACACTTGATACCGGAAGTCAGTAGTCCAAATAACGTCACTCAGCTGTTAAAGATATAATTTTACAATAGGTAACTACAATAATATATTGGGTTATCATTAATCAATCACTTATCCCTAAAATAACAAGTAATAACTATTAACTGAGATAGATAACAATACTGCAGTACAACACTGATACCAGCTGCAGTACCTACTAGAACTTATATTAAACAGAAAATGCAGGAATTAACTAAATATTAGCTATAAGCTCCATCTCACCCTTGCCGCTATATTATTATGATACACTTCCTCTACTCCAACCTATAGACCAAACATCGCTATAAAACGTGCAGATGTTTAATATTCGTAATTCGTTATCAGCTTTTTTGAAAGAGGGGGGGGGAGCGGATATGAATTTTGTTTTTTTTAGACTGCGGTAATTTTATTGCTTTATTATCCTACATTTTATGTGACAAAAATAAGCCAAACGGGGGTGGGGGAGGACACAACCTTATATGACACCCTCATCACCCCCCGTGAGCTCGCCTCTGTTTCGTTATCTATTGTAATAGCCAATAGTGGTAATTTTTATTGTTTTATTGTCAGTGACATAATATAAAGGTAAACATAATATTATATTACTCTATACCTACGTTTGGCATGTGGTAATTTTGTTGATACAAGGAGGGCTAAATTATGAAACAGTGTTGAAAGTGTTAAAACCCTAAAACTTAACTTGTGCACGTAAAATATATATTAGAATTTAATCCAGCCCAATATAATATATTATAATATCATATAAACGGCTAATCGATATAACGTGTCTAGTTCCGTCCGTGTATTTATTAGTTATATATATCCGAGAATATCGTGTAGGTATATAATATTATGGTGTGTGTATAATATATGTGTGTATATTGAATGTATATAATATATATAATATGTATATTGAATATACGAGAATATTGTTGTACGCAGTAGAAAATATATTATATCACCGCCGTATATAACTAGGTCTCGAAACTAACCCTCTGGCGCGGCGGGCCTCATTGCCTGAATGCTTCATGCGCGCGTACATTACGATAGTACATAATAATAATAATGATAATAATAATAATATAATATAATATAATGTAGACGGTATTGCGAGTTGCGACACACCGAGAGCGCCGCCGCCGAACGCCGAGACGACGTCGAAAACGCACACGGTATACACGTCATGTAATAATAATAATAATAATAAAATATTATAATATTGTGTGTGTGCATAATAATAATAGTAGTAGTACGAGGTTTTCTGGCCCGGCATTATTATTATCATTATTTTTTTTTTTTTTCATTTTTTATCAGTAATCTTTGCGTGTCGTCCTCGCCGATCGCGGTTTTTATTATAATATCTCCGCGGCGAATCGCAAATTCTACCGCGACGGGGAAAAAAAAAAACATTATAGGCATTATTATACCTATACACACACTCGCAAACGCATAAAAATACGGTCGACGGAATATAATAATAATAATAATAAAAATAATAATAATAATGTGTATATACACACGCTCGTCGTATATATTTATGCCGCCGCCGCCGCGCATATACATATATAAATATTTTAATATATAGGTACGCCACACGCGCGTCCCGCTGCATTACGCCGCGCCGCCGCCGTCTGTATAGAGCACTCTGCTCGCACACACACTCGCTCGCTCGCTCACGTGCATATTATAATATTCGATGTGTGTGCGCGTACAATAATAATATTATATTTATACGCGAACGTATATAATATTACATTATATTATTATTATTATTATTATTATTATTATACCGATGAATTATCATTTTTCTCAGGGCCCGAGTCGCGTTTACGTGTGTGCGTGTGCGTGCGTGCGTGCGTGCGTGCGAGCGAGCCCGCTCGCAGTAGCACACGCGGCGCGCAAAACGTGCAATGTCATCAGTCGCACATTATAATAATAATAATATATAATATTATTATGATGCATATATATGCGACCGACCGCCGCCGCCGCCGCCGCCGCCGTTTATATATAATTATTATTATTATTGTACGCCGCGGACACACCCAAATGCAAATCGTGTGTGCGCGCTATATGTATGTATGTGTGTGTGTGTGCAGTGCGTGTGAGGTATATATATATATAATATACACGAGTAAGTCATATGTGTGTGTGTGTGTGTGTGTGTGTGTGTGCCGTGCAGAGCCATAACAGCCAACACACACCGGCCTGCATATTATTATTATATTATATTATTATTATATACACGCGCGAGTAATATAATATTATTTTATATTTATATACGACGTGCGTACCTGCAACCGATGATTTTAGGCCCTCGCGGTATCGAATACGACTCGCGTTATACTGCGCCGCCGCCACCGCAGCCGCCGCCGCACACGTATAATATTATATTATTATTATTATTATTACGACGTACGCATATATATATATAATAATAATAATATAATAAATATTATATTACGTACGCCCGCGGTGTAAATAGGCTTTTGCCGTATAATGCACTTTTAGTACCTGCAGTATAATAATAATAATACCGTCGCGGTATATTCTGCGTGTAATATTATTATTATATTATTATTATTATTATTATTATTATTATTATTATTATTGTTGTCGTGGTAGAAAAGAAAATGTCGGCGGAAAACCCGTTTTTGTTTTACTCCGCACTTTTTTTCTTTCTGTATCCGATTTCACCGATTGGTTTTGTACGAAAACTCTGAAACCGGCTCGAAATACGCGTATATAAACAGAAACACTATAAAAGTCGTGTTTCTGCGCATATCGCGCACTCGGTCTGCACTCGTCGCAGAGAAAAATGTTTATTAAAAATCGAAAAAATAAAATTCCGATATGCACCGACTAGCGAATGTAGCTGCCAAAAAAATAAAAAATATATATATATATTAATCTACTAGATATATAATAATATATATATACGTATTATATACAAACGCAAAAAGTTGACTGTATATGGTAAATAATCGTTTACTATATCGTCCATGTATATATATATATATATATTTAATACTTATGGTAACGCCTTAACGGTCGGATTTTTCGGATTTTTGCATACAGCACTCCCCTCGGTTTAACATTACGCGAATCGTAAATGATTTAAATGTCTATCGCGCGGAATAAGTTTGAACATTTTTGTAGAGTATATATATTATTATATTATAATATATTATTATTATATGTTTACGCGACGGTAAAGTCTTGCAAATCAAACATTATAATAGTATACAACGTGTAATATACAAACGATCCAGTCGACTGACGAGTACGTGGGTAGGTATAGGTACTCATAAATACAAACTGCAGTATATTATGCCAGCGTATATTATATACTTTTTAAATGCATACCACTTACATATTATTATTATATATATATATTACCATAAACCCGGTTGCTGTGCACTATGCGGACACGCGGTAGTGCTGTACACACTCGAAACATATTTTAATATAACAAAGTGTTGTAAAATTACGGTGCTCGTGTTTTCAGAGAACATCGAAATCGGGTAACGAATAACGATTATAACCGTATAATTATTTTTGACGTTTATGGTATTATAAATCGACGATTCTGTATGTGTAATCAATTATTTATTGTTTAGTAAACGATAAAACCCGTCTGTTTTTTTTTTGTTTTATTAAAAATCGTTCGAATATATCGTCTCGTCCCGTCTAGAAAACAACAACTCTTTGAGGGGACGCGAGTAACACTAAGTAACAATTATCAACAAATCCACAAGTAGGTACCTATAATATGCTGTATAATATTATAATATTAATACTTAATACTTACAATTATTATTTATTACTGTTTGATAAAATACAATATTTTAATCATTGGTCTCGAAATAGGTACCCTTTACAGATTATAAACAATATTTTATACTCACATACAACCTTAATGCCCGAAATCAAATAATATTATATTGTCTACACATATAATTAGAAATATCGATCAACGCACATTAAATCGTATTAAAGTTCAAGCATAGATATATATACAATACTATCACAACAGCGATACATTATAATATTATAAAATACTTTGTTATTGGGTCCAAAATTATTATTAAATTATGTGAATTTCTTATGCTCATTATAATACACTGTAGCTATATTATATTTTTCGCAGTAATACAATTATTATATCACTGATTATAAAATAAAAGTGACGGTTTTGCTACATAGTTCAAAAATTAACTTTTGCAGAATATGTAGATACTGACAATCAAATTATTATAATACAAGATCCACTTGTCATTATTTTTCTATCTTAGACTGATTAAAAATAAGAAAATTATACCTGCAATAAAATTAAAAACAGTATTTATCAATTTTGCGAAGAATTTGGCTGCCACCGAATGTGATTCTGTCGAGAGAATTGAAAGCGGTTGATAAATGTTTTCGAATTCGCCAGGTCCATAACTATACCTATATTAAAACAACTTTGCAAAATCGACCCAACAAAGGGTAGGTAATATTATGGACGACTGTTCACATAATCGTTCTGAAAAGTTAACAATATTATATATACGTTTATATCTTCGTAATGTCCGTTAATGATTGGTACATTAAAAAAAGCTCAAAGTTTCGAAATCATATTTACACGTGGCAATAATTTTATTTATAGAATTTAAAATGCACGCATACATATTGACACATATATATAATACATATAAAATAAGTGTGTGTATACTGTGTACCTGCCGTTCCGTTGTTTGCAAACTTTAAACGTTATAATGTATGTCACGTTACCACGGGCAACGCCATAATTGTTATTTATTATTATTATTACATTTTTTTTTTACACGAGCAAAAAGTGTATCGCGTGTCTAAGCTTAGAAGTAGTTATAGTAGTTATAGGATCTGTAGGGAAATGCGTGCGTGAGACACAAGGGAAAAACCAAAAAATATTAATAATAACGAAAAACGAGCGAGTAAAAAAATACATATATACCAACCGAATGACAAAAAAAAAAAAATTAAATCAAAATGAGTTCTGATGCTTACGTGCACGGGGGAGCCCTGGTTCCAAAATATTGGCCCGTCAATTATTGGTTCGCGGTTAAACGCTTTATACATAAAATGTAACGTCGCGGACCGAAGCTCTTGTACTTTTGGTTTTTAATAAATGCAATCGCGATTCCGGTCATTTCGTAACGTATATATGTATATGTATATATTATGTACCATGTATAAAAGAAACTGTCCAATTATTGTGTCAACATCCACGTCGCAAGAGTATAAACATAATATATACATCCGACGAGTATTGCACAATATACGGCTTTATACCCTGCAAGTCCCGGTACCAAAACCACGTTTATATATATATATATATATATATATTTCATAATATTGTGTGTACAATAGACGAATCGTTTCATGGTACATATATATATATATATATAGCCGTACTGCAGATGCACATCCGGAAATGCGAACGCAGTGTCTTGTAATAATAATATATATACATTGCAGTCGACAATCGTAATATAACTCAAAGTCCATTAACTATATATAGCTAGCCGGATCGATGTACGACGACATTCATATAAATTATATCGGTAAATTCGAGTCGACCGGTTCGAATGGGGCATGATTTTTTTTTTATCGAGTCACCAAAAGTCAACTTTATATTTAGTACCTATATACACGCATTATGACAACGATAATGACTTTAGTGCAGTACATTAAATAATATTGTACTTTTAACTTATTCGACGAGAATTGTACATTATGTATATACATATAATAATCATCGCGTTGATTGTACGCTAATCAATTTGCTCCAGAAGCCAAATAGCGCATACATTATGTATTCATATACATATTATTATATTATGTATATATGCAATATACACATGTATAATATATTATATACCCCGCAAAAGAACAAAACGTTTAAACTAATATAGTCCCCGTCCACATAATAATATATAAGTTAATATTTGCAAAACTGAACAAACGTACCTAATGGCTGTGAAATTAATTTTGAATTGGTCGATTTTATTTTTATAATATATAAGACAATTATTGAAACGGTTTTAAGCAAATAGGTTAGGTATACCTACTTGCAAGTGCCTAGATGATTAGTAAGCAATTTTTACTGGAAAAAATTAATGAAATCAAAAAGTCTCTGAAAATTCATCGTTTGGTTGCGTAAATAAAACAAATAATATTACAATTTACAGTTCATCAAACCAGCCGTTTCTCCGATTACGCATTGTAACTTATAATAATAATGATTATATTTTAAGATTGTAAATCACTAATTAATGTGATATTATGACAGGTAATATTTGTGCAAATATATTGTGAACATAAATAAGCAACCGATTTATTGTTTATACCTACAACACCGCTAATCGCTATACGATATTACGATATGATGTGTATACAATATAATAATATATACATCTGAAACCACCTGCAGTACAATTTCATTTTTCCTTAACATCGTAAATTAGATGGCGCAGATATCCTCGTCGATAGATATATGTTGATACAACTAAATCCACCTAAATACGAACACCTGTTATATCATCATATGCGTTAGGTTAGGTGTTCATAAATTATGTAATATATTATATTTGATCGTCAACAAATAAACAAGATTGTTTCTAACAATAAAACTGTACACCTTTACATAAACAAATACGAACTTTAATGTTACACATATATAGTCATTGCGATTTTATTATACAAATATATGGGAATAGGTACCTACTTAGATGGTACTTTACGACTTACGACATGATATATATGTTATACACGTGTTCGTATATAAGACAAATATTATAATAAATCCTGATGTCGCGCGTCTTGAATGAACTGTGACCGTTTTGTAAAAGTGTGTAAAGCACTAACACGTTAACGTATACATATAGTAAAATAAGTTTTCGGAACGAGAGTTTTTCATTTTAGAGGAGATCATCGGCTTTAATGATATATATACGTCCAAAAGTGAATTATAAATGGTCAGAACTTATGTATGGGTATAACGGCAACAAAAGTTATGTGGATGACGACTTTTCCTCTTCGACTATTATTATACATTTATATATATGTGTTCCATTCATGAATCTTTTCAATTATAGAGGACCCATAAAAAGCCACCGCCTTCTTTATATAAAAACAAAACGATGTTTAAGCGTTTTATTTGATATATATATATAGAATTAATTTTACAATATTAGTTAAAGTGTGAATCGTGTCTTAATTTTTTTAATAATATTTCGTGTAAATCTTTATCCCAATGACCACAGCTGCATGCCGAATGCTAAGAGTTACTACAAGGTTAGAAAAAAAAAAACATATATTTCATTGACTTATATTATGAACGCGTATAGCCGTATTAATAGGTACCTACCTAGATATAATATATTATGATTGATTGTGGATAAAATAATATAGGTACTAATCAGTGTAATTCACATATAAGATAATTCATTTCAAGCAATTATTTTCTAATCATCATCTATCTAAAGCTTATAGATCCTTATGATTAGTGTTTACAACATTATAAACGCCATTACAATACTTACAATATATTATGATAAATTTGATTTATAATAATAATGCACTTAAATTACGACGAGTACAATTTGTTTTAAAACGTATTATTTTTCAAATATCATTTACTCGGGCGAGGTTAGACTTAAGAACAATATTTAGATGAAAATAAAATCTGTAGGATATAATATTCAAAAATTCAATAATGACATATTAATACTTGTTTGAATACACATTTCATGCATATATTAGACGAGAAATGTGTACGTAAATAACTATATAATAAGTATATTCTCTGAATAGTAAATACCTTTCACGTGTTATGTGATTTAATCTTCTTAAAAAAGCTTTTATTATATATTTTTTTAATAAAATAAATAAAATGTAAATAATCAATTAGGTATATTTGAGGTGATTGTTTATACTAAGATTTACCAAATCTCGTTTGTAAACGTCCTGCAAACTACAAAAATAAATCGGGTTGACCAAACTAATTTATGTATCCTATAGGTTTTATACCAACAGCAGTTTACCGGTAAATCTTATAGGTTTCACCGGTATTCGTACTTTTATTGTAATATATAAGAGTATATTCGAATGATTTTTAAAATAATTTTCTTAGACTATAGGGCTTGCCAAGTGACAACATTATATATATGACGAAAACGATTGACATTTTGAACGTTATTTAAACGGAAAACAGTAAACAAAAATAATTAATTACCACAAAACAAAACATAACGAATACAAAATATATCATATATCATTAAACAAAACATAACGTGAAACGTAATAATTTAAAATTAATTTACTTAAAAGTAATAATATTGGTTTCGTAGAAATATTTATTCCGTGCGATTTATTTTTTTCATAATAATCAATCCACGACGAATTAATTATATTTCGTTTCCGGGCCATTCCCCGCATTAGATATTATATTTCTTACGATAAACGACAAACGCATAACTTGAATAACGTTTTACTTCTAAATGACGATTAACGCAAACATTTTATAACGTTTAGATTGTAAATAACGTACCTAAATCGAAATTTTATTTTTCAAATTCAAGCCCTGGGCTTTTACAACATTATTGAGATATAAATTATGCGAATCAGTATATAATTAATAATAATTGAAAGTATATACAGTACTAAATAGTCTTACATCGTAATGAGCCTCGCTAAACCACCGCCAACGATAATCTCTTCAGGTAGCTTGCACTACGGGTTGCATGCAGGAAATACGAATAAATGTATCTATTCATATTATGTATAATGTATATAATATATAATGTGTCTTAAAGGGTATAATGCTTTATATATATATAACATATTAATATAATAGCCAATAGCTATATAAGCGATACCTTCCGTCCACCATTTTGTTCTGTATAGGTTTCACAGAGGCATTTGGTTCGCTGCTGCAGCTGGTCTTACCTGTACTGCAGTGTGTACCTATATACCCAGACGATCTTAACACGATATAAGAATCAAATTTTAAGCTATGTGGCGCGTCGCGTGCATATTACAACATATTCAATACTGCATATTGACATATAAATGCATGATATGCATTTTCATACCTAAAACGAGACATTTTTTCTCTCCCGAAGTATAATACGTAGTACAGTATATACATCATGTATAGTTTAAGTTTTAATATTACGACCTGCACATATACGCATAACGTTGAATGTATTTTAGAGTGCTGCAGCAAGAGAGGATGGAGTGATGTACCGATGTGTAAGTTATTTTATCTTTGCGTAATATAGTATAATATCATATGGTGTTTTATATTATACATACCCACCTATAAAGTATATATATGCATATATATATATAGGTACATCGTTTTACTCGTCAAAACTTTTATAGTGTATAAATATATATAAATATAGTCATACGTCAGTATGATACCGCAACATGGTCGTATATTAGAGCACACGCATGCGTTTCTAATACATATATATACGATCAAAAATTTTCAAAAAATTTTCTCGTGCACTTCTTTACATAATATGCATTTATACGTGTGTTTTATCGGTTGGTACCGCAACCTATATATATGTAGATAGTATATAATATACCTACGTATATATATATGTGGACATAATAATATATATGACAAGTTCATAACACGTCTATAGATTAATCCTCGTATCAATTTGAAATGTACAGATAAAAAATAATCGGATTGACGAAATTAATCCATACAACAACATTATAATAATATGCGAAGTATATAAAACAATCTGGTCGGGGATTATCTTGTTAATTACACGCCACGCTATAATAAGTACTTATAAAGTATAAAAAAAGAATGCAGGTGATGGATCTTTGACGGTTCGGCCGTACGTACAAAATGATTTAAAAATTAATTTTATGTATATTATATTTATATACATAATATATTTATATTAAATTAAACGTCATAATTTTCTATAAAAATAAAAATAATACGTTTATTTTAGACGCGTATAATATAGTTATTATGCTATTGGAAGCAGTAAACCGTTGACAATTATAAACCGATTTAAGTCAGCTGTGCGTGCGGACACCCGATAAAAGTGACAATTTTATTGATATTATTATGTTATCGGGTAATAATATTAGTAGGTAGTAGGTACTTGGCGGTTGTATACGATATGACAGCTGTTATTATTGTATTTAAGCCATTTTTGAGTTATGTTTACCATAAACCCTTGGGGTAAAAAACGACCGTGATTCGCATTATTGTTACAATATATAATTTAATTGTATATGCGAGTGAAAATCACTGAACAATTATCGCCTGTCAAATAAAAACGATCCGTACCAACACGATTATTTAATCCCCACAAATATATTATATATATACGCACGCGTAAGTGCGTTTATCATCTACATCGGATAAGGTTGATTCACAAATTAAAACGACATGTCACATTGTCATGTCTCGTTAGTCGTTAAAGTAAACTTACACTGCAGTTACATAGCTGATTCACTGATTCCCGGCTGAAGACATAATGATTGATAACCTCTCCGGGAACTATTTTTTTCCTAAGGAAACTGCTTTATCAACTTAAATCTTGCAATAAAATTTAGTTTGATCTATGATACGTGACATGTGAGTTTAGGAAATAATACAATTTATAAGTACCTAACTAGCTGTCCCACCCAGTGTTGCCTGAGCAAAATATTAATTTAAGATTAACCTCAAGTAAATCACATGCATCTAATCCACCTATGCAGGCAATCCACTGCATCGGATCGCGGACAATAGGCAAGTAGTATATAATCATGTAGGCAATCCACCTGCTGTGGATTGCGGACCCCAATATGGGCGTAAATGAGTAAAATCAGAATTAGGTTGTTAGGTACATGAAAAACATTGCAACAGTTGATCGTGCCAAAGATTTGTTTTTTTTTAAATTTATTTGTAAAAAAAATGTTAATATGCCATATTTCTAAAAATTATAGCAATCCTATAAATAAACAGAGATTATAAACATAAGTCCCATCGAAAAAATCACTTTCAGTTTTCCAGAATTTTTCAATTTTCAATTAACTTAAAGAATTAAAATTAAGCCTAAACCCTGCTCCGCGATGTACTATCTTTCATTAAAAAAAAAAAAAAAAACAAGATAATTTAATAAGCAGTTTCAGAGAACATGCGTGACAAAGATTTCCAATTTTCATTTATATAATATTCGGTATACTTCATAATGTTGGTGTACGCGTGGTGCGCGAGATCATTTTTATCGATAAACTTCTCGGAACAATTTATTCTACGCGCCGATATCAAACACGTCATAATTTGACGGATAAAAAGGTCAGGTTCCAGGCAGTTGGAAACCTGCTGGCCGCTTCCTATACAATTTACACGTTAGATATTAAAAAATATTTGTGGTGAGCCACCCTTAACACCTAGGGTTTTAAAAAAAGTCTATGACCTATTATTAGACCTACCAAATATACACAAACAATTTCATGAAAATCGGTCATCCAGTATAGTTTCGGAGTCTGTTCAGTGCAAACAATCAAATCTTTCCTCTTTATAATATTTAATAGTAAGATTTACACCCATAATATTATGTATACCTATTATATTGTTAAACGATTAAGAATATTTGTTGAAGATTTGTTATTCCATTGGTAAAATCAAATGTCACCGTACTTAAACTGTTATATATACTCGAGTCTTAAGCGCAAATAATTTATTACAAAGGTGTGTTTATCTGTTCGTTGTGAATTGTAATTGATAGATATAATTTCATCATTACAAAGGACGGATGACGTTTTCTCAATTATTATTAAAAAAATTAAAACTGTCTCGAGTAAAAAAAAAAAATTGTCGGCGAGTATAGAAATATACTCTTGGTTGTGATGGGGTTGTGATGGGGTTGTTATGAATTAATGTTGACTAAACAGAAAAGTCGCAGTGGGTGCACCAAAAAAAACCTTGGTATCATTAATAAAAATATAGATTCTATCAACAAAATATTTGTCACTATTCAGCTTACAAACAGATTTGTCCAACTAACAAAATTCAATTGTCAGTTCCCCTGATCAACTTTAAAAATGACAAACATTTTATCGTTTTCATAATTTATAATTGTCATGGCTATCAATTTTTTTCAAAATATCTGATCAGTACAAAAAAATATTGTAAAATATTGAACCCATGGGTTCGACTCCTAATAGTATGTTAATAAATGAATAAACAATACTTCAAATATGTTGGATATATGTTACTGTCTCCAGCCAAAATTACAGGTTTCAGTAATTCAATACCTATATATATATAATATATCGAGAGTTGGGGAGGCGTGGACTAAAACAAGAAATAATATAGGTATACCTACAATTATTTATTATAATCACTTATTATTATAATTGATAGGAATCATGAATGCACGACAAAATAAGGTTTAGTATTACTTGTTAGTGGTTCTAAACTTATATTTTATAATGATATGTATTCCTATACAGACTCGGTAGAAAAACTTATAAGTGCCTAGTGAAAATAAAATGTCATCTTTGTGCAACTGAGCCGTCATGATACTATTAAATCTGACTACGGTAAAAATAAAATGAACTATACATAAACCTTCTAGATATCTTCTTCGACGGCAGTTAAAAAAAAAGTGTTATTATTGGCGTGAAATAAATTGCAAATAGGTTTTTACGGTAGCTATTATTATAGATTCTTTTAATAATTGATAATTTTTTAATTGTCGTAATAACAACTGTATAATATGTAAAACCATTGATTATAAATACTGACTAATCAATGGTATAAAACCAAGCGAATGCTCTATACTCAGTAATTATTTATTACATTGTTAAGCGATTTTCGACGGGTGGGAGGCGTTATAACACCGGTCACCGAAGACACCCTCTTATATATATATATATTTATTATTATATTATAAGCATGCCACCGCTGTAAAGAACTAATATATACATAGCCGAGAAGTAGGTATACGATCTACGCGAGTATTTATCTTTCGCATGCATATTTTATGAGTGAGACGTACTATAGGTATTATTTCACTGGAGGGAATTTTAGTTTGGTGTTTTATTTTTATTTTTTAAACCATATACTGCTTTAATATTTATAATTTTATTCGTGATGGCAGCATAATTGAATCGTCTCGATCGGCGGCATATATATTATACTCGTGCGCTGTCTGGACAAAATTGTATGGGTGGACCCGCTTTATGTTTAAACCCGCGAGAGCATAAAAAAACGTCATAGTAATTATTATTATTATTATTATTATTATTATTATTATTGAAAAACACATTTACATTTCAAACGGTTATGGTCATAATTACGGAAATGCATATTATAATACCTACTACAGAATAGGTATGAATTTTATTGAAAATAAAAAATATATATACATAATCGTAGGTGGGCGCAGGCTCGTCCACCACCCCGCTCGCGGACACGCTACTGTTGCAGGTCGTCTCGGTGGTTTAACAACGATGGCCAGTCCGCATAAAAGAGCGTCGCATCAAGTGAAATCGAAATAAATCATATATTATATAATAATAGACGAATTTGTGTAAAAAAGGAGAATAGAAGTATAACTTAATTAAAAACGTAAAACCATTATTGTATAGGTATATAGGACGCACATATTGTATATTTTATATTTGGACAATAAAGTGCTGCAGGTTATATTTTACGGTAACTTAATTTTTTTAAATTAAAAAATGTTAATATCATCTCTCTATATATGAGCTTAATCGTTTGTACACCCCTGAAACACCATCCACGAATTCGCCATGTATTTATAACGAATTGTTTGACCCGAAAAACTAAATCGGTGTGCTTTAATTTATTCATAACATCTATACACGGGGATTGATAAATTACAGCATTGAAATAGTACTATTATACCATTATATATACTTACTTAACTATGATAAATGAAATCTAACAAAATATATAATATGGTGCGTTCACTATGTTCTCTATGTGACTTCGATGATTGTCGACCTGCAAAAGCGCAATAACGGGGTGGGTAGTTGGGAATTAGTCTCTAGCCCCACAAAAAAAAACAAGTAAATAAAATTAATTTATGTATAAATGATTAAAATATTGGATCATACATCAATTTATTTGCTGTTTACTTTTTACACAATTCGTAGAATGTTTATACTCGATTCTCGCCTATTCACTATAATTTCCAATAATAAAGTGTCAACCGTATGTACTATAGTACATACTATTTTTAAATCAAAAATAAATGATAGTTTTTAAACACACCGTATATTAGTTAAATTAATCACAATACGCGGTGACTACAGCATAGAGTATACATTTCAAATTTAATTTAATACAATTATCGCTCACAATACCAAAGTAAGTTCTGCTACTTGTGAAAGATAATTTTCTGCTATGTGCAGAATAAAACTATAAACTGGCTGCGTAATTCAACGGAGCAAGATATAAATTCAACGGCTTATCGATAATAATTAATATAGAAAGAAGCAATAACAAAATAGTTAGTGACGCAGATAATAAAACAATTTGTTAAAAGTAATTATTATATAAACTACGATAATTATTGTAAACAATAATAAACCAGATATTGTTTGATTCATAATAAATGTTTTAATATTATTATTATTACAAATCACTGCAGTTACATATATTATATAAATGTATAACGAGACAATTCGTTCTACAGGTGCAGATACCGGACTGTGGCAATCGGATAAAAATAATTGCCTATAGTTTTACGCATTTTAACTATACCCATCTCAGCCATCTGTTTTCGATAGTCTGTTATTCAATTCTATACTGCAGTGTCTATATATAAGTAAATATAAATAATATTATATGCGAATAAGTAAAATTTAACGTGAAAATGAGATAATATTATTAAAAGTGGTAAAAAAAGGTTTACATCAATATTTAAAGAGTCAAAATATATTTTGTTTTCTCCGTCTGCAGGTCTTACGGGACGCAAACTCGTCGGTAATGCAGGTGATGGTTTTATCAGCTATACATATGTATAGAGATACAGTTGAATAATTTAGGATACACACGTCCATTAGGTACATACTACATACTAATATTATACTATACACATATTATATTTCCCATTACATTTTATACAAAGAATAACATTTCCCGTGTTTTTATCGGATGAATTTTCAACCGTTGAATTGTTATTCCATGTAGGTAAGTCATTAACGATTAGAAAAATACAAAAACGACTATGGTTTTAAACAGGTATAGGACGCGTACGTCAACAAAGAGTAAATAGACATTGAGAAAAATCGCCGGGATAAAAGCCCAGAATTGTTTTTATATATATTATTTATAAACCGTATAATTACAGGTCCGTCGCGTCATCCAACACGCATATACATATATATCCAAACTCACGACTGCACAGAGTTTATAGCTTATACTTTACAGTAAAATCACGATTCGATAACACTCGTTAAGTACCTACCTTACCTATATTAAACGTCTAAGGCGTCCGTGACGTCATACTAAAAGTGTATAAAGACTCGCGTTGATGATGATGGCGTCAGGTGAGTACCTCTACCTACCTATGTGTAAAGGGGGATTATTTTCACAGTAAACAATCATTATCTCGAAAATTATTAACGTTTTAGAAAATACTTTTTTTTATTGCATAATATAAATTCGAATACGTAATCACCATATCACCTTATGTACCTTATACCGAGTATATAAGGTCTATGGTAATCACAAAACAAAATTTTTGATTTCATATTATTGTTGATGAGTATAACCTATTATAAGTATTTTCAGTTTCGATTATCATACAGGGAAGTGGCACAAGAGTACCTCGCAAAATGTGTCCACTGTTCCGCTCACCCAAACTTAAAATACTTATAAGCTATATATAAGACTCACCAAAAGTATGAAATCAAAAATGTTATATATTGTAATAAGACCTCAAACTGTGTAAAAAAATAACTAGGTATAGGTGTATACGAGTTCAAAATTCAATTTTATTTATTTAGGAAAAAAAATTCTGCTTTGGAATATGAAATTAAAAATGTATACAGTCATTCAAAAAAGTAAAAAAGTAAAAACTTAAGAAATGCATAACGATAAAAAAATTGTGAAAGACGGTTCTGTTTTTGTATATAACGTCTGGAAATTATATGCAAAAGAAGTATGTTCAAGGACGTAAATACTTTTCGAGATAATGAGTATTTTCTGTTGGGAAAATCATTCTGTATACTTATATATATATAAACATTATAATAGAGAGAAAAACAGAAAAGCTTCGGGGGCATTTACGCGCCCCTAAGTACAGCGGCGGCGTCCCAGCTGTCAATAACGAGTGTAATCAATTTGAGTTAGTAAATAATTATTAACCCCATTTCTGTAGATCACCGGCAATCAAACTTTACTTAACGCCAAATAATACACCGCTAGCGTATATCTATACATAATATATATATATTTAGGTTGATTGTACCTATAATCTACATATATATATTATACGAGAATATTCGTGCCTGCTTAAATTGCTCGTGGAAGCCGATTGCCAGTGTAAATTCTATTATAATGTTACCGCTTCGATCTTTGATAGGGTTTGAGTGGTCCGACGTTAAACGGGTGATATTAATATTATATCTAAATCTCAATAATTATTATCGGTTTAATGAACGGGTAGCGTGCACAAATATATAGGGCATTTAAAATCTGGGGAAGAAACTTGAGGTTAAGTCTAATATAATATTATGATAGAAGTAACAATATACCTCACACAAACATTTTCCTTGGTCAGCTCTGGCCTCTGAGTAAGATCACTACAATTTAGTAGACACATAATATATTTTGGTAAAAAAATAAAATAATACATACAATGCATTCATGCTATATTATATGCGCATCTTTGAAATATTAAAATATTAAAATGTACAATGAAAACAATACACATCGTAGATATGGGTATTATAATATAATACAAGTACTATTAATTTTTTTTCTTCTTTCAGTTTCCGTAAAAGTTTAATTTTTTAATACCTATTGCTTCATTCACATTTTGACATATTCATCACATCTATATAACACGTGAGATGTCCATCAAGTCGGTTCATCAAGTTGATCACTTACTGCTACAACGTCAAAACATGAATCAATATTTTGCTACGCTATTTTTGGAATTTTCTACGGTCTAATTTTTCAGGAATTCGGGAAAATATAAAATTTCCCAGCACCGGCACTTTGACCAAAGTACCAAAGTAAATACCAAGGTAAAATAGAACTGAAAGGATATCAAAAAAACTGGAAAGTAGCAAATTCGTAGCAACATTTTTATACCCATTTGGAGATGTTTGATCAAAGTACCGGTGCTACGTCAAGATAATCATAATTTTTTCCGGCTTGTAGATAAAATAAGCTAGTAGCAAATATTCTGAAAATGGTGTAGAAAAATATAGCAAATTCGTAGCAAAATATTAATGTATGATTTGACGTTGTAGCATTAAGTGCTGGTGCCAACTTGACGGACACACAAACGAGCTGTATGAGAATGAATTAAAACGAAAATAAAATCGGAGCTCTTTCAGTAGTAAAACAGGAGTAGCTTACTCCCGCGTTGAAATGCAGTGTTGGAATTCCTTTCGCAATTATTTTTCTAATCTCGTCGTGCCAAAACGTTACTGTACAGTGCAGTGTGTACACATAATATAAACCTTCGAAAAGTAATGTTTAGTAGAGTTTTAGACGTGTGTTGTCCACTGATTTAACATTTCTAAATTAAATAAATGCAATTTATCGTAGGGCTGTATTATATGTACATATATAACCAATAGACATTAGATTCCATTCGCCGAGTTTGAGTTTTTTTTCTAATATCCTGTGTTTGAAAGTTTTGTCCTGAGCCTTTGTCACGCCAATGCCCGAATTTAATTCAGTTGCGTTTTCACCGAACCCCCTTTGTGTGTGCTTCTTAGATTAGTGTACACGATAAAGTACAAAATGATTTTCTTCGGATTTAACGCTGTAATTTTAAGCAATTACGAAAACCTATCAAATCTATGGCAGCAATCATAGTACCTAATAGATTATATTTACTTGATATGCCACTGCCAAACGGCTTACGAACACATATAATAATATTTCAAGTATATTTCAAAAATGTATTAAAAAAAGTAACTATCACAAGTGTACATATTTTAGAATCACATGTTTATACATGTTATATTTATTTAAAATGTATTATTCATAATATATTATATTGTAACTAATAAATACAAAGATGCATCTCATAATATAAGTGATAAGTCTAAAAGCCTATAAAAGTATTTTACATTTTGTTTTGTTCTCTATAAATAATATTATTTAAGACACGCCAAGTGGGGTCCCCCTGAAAGAACAAAAACATCAAACTTGGAAAACTTTCATCTGACATAATACAAAGGTTTATAAAGAATAAAATAATTGCGCAACAAATGCTGTAAGACCGGCTGGCCCACCAACTACATTCGTCCATAAATAGCGACCAGAACGAAGAAAAAATCGATAAAAAAAACCGTCATAATACAATAGCAGTACGTATACGTGTATGCTTATGTACCGAAAATTATGCACTCCACATATTATACCGTCGACTTCATTAATTCCAAACCGTTTGGACGTGAACGATGACAATAACATAAAATACTACATAGCCCGAATAATGTAAACAAATCGGTCGAAGGGTGCAAATGACTTATCTGTAGTAGCCGATTATCTATATTTTATTTCCATTAATTTGAGACATCGTCAAGGTTTCGAAATTTTACATACACACAAATACGGAGAGTAGGTACTTACAAGGATAGTTTTAATTATTGAACATAATCGCGGTACACATTAACGCTGCGCGGGAATTCGATTTTAAAAAGTTGATAAATTATGTCTCGAAATTTAGCGTTGTCGTTTAACGGGGACTGCTATGTGCTCTACACGTCGAATTTAAATCCACTTCAATTTTCGAAAAAATCGTTTTAAGAGCCGAACGACTTACTCGCGGGTCGGTTATACTCACTACTCCGGAACCGGAGGAGCGAACGTCGCGAGAAAAGAAGATCGAGCTCTCAAATCTTATTTTTCACACGGACACAAATTTCATCATGTAAAAAGCTCCTCTTCGCGACCGACGCTCAACGCCGTCGTGATTGAATAACATAATATACGCAACTCGCATCCCTTTACATATTATTATATTCATTGCTCGTAGCACTGCCGCCGTCACGTCTGTGCCTATATATAATAATAATAATATGTATGACATATGTTGTACACACCATCGTCGTCGTTCGAACGACGCATACTGCAGCGAACCACACACGCTGCAGTATTGTAGATAATATATATATAGGTTCACGGCTGCGTATACTTGATATAGATTTTCGTATCTCGAAATCGTATAGATTTTCTTCTAAAAAATCAAATCGTACCATATTATGATATGCTCAAAGAACGTTTCAAAAATCAAATTTACTTCTAAAACAATACATGTCGTGCAGCCCGGTGCAGGGTGACTTATAACAAGAGTACGTGAACTGTTTTACCGCATTATACCTATAATATGGCCTATGGGACTAGGTAATATCGAGTAATAACAAATTTGCCTTATATTGTACCAAATATATGGAAATGGTTATAAAATCAAGTGTTATGAGGACTATCTGATTCAAAAATAATACGCTTAATATGAAACGATTCAAAATTTAAAAACCAGTAGGTATCATGGACATTACAGACTATATAAATTATATTATATTAAATAAGACATAATAAAAAAAAAAATAAACAGTATCACTCGTATATTTTAATATTTCTACAATAAAATGCGTCTATTGACATAATTGGTTCATTAATACCAAAATTAGTCATCATGCCTATTGACTACCAAAGAAAAGGAAAAAGGAAATAAGAACTAGGTATACATATCGAGATCATAAACCTTTAACAGAAACAGCTGTATTTATTATACTGTACCTGAGGTTTGGAGAATTAGCATTAACCTTAATGGTCTACATATAATGTAGATTAAAATGTTCGATTGATCATGATATCGATACCTAATAATCACATTTTAAACAACTGTAAAAAAAAATGTGAATATATTTATAATATTACATATTAAAAACATATTCATTATAATACAATAATATTTTATAACACTATGATTGGTGTATAATACATTTAATGGTAAACACTGGTAACACATATACTTACACAAATATCATATTGTTTAGTGTAAAAACTGCAGTACCTGTTAAAGAAAAAAACCTTTGTAATTTGTACCTATAATAGCATAGCTATGGTATATTAAATTAAAAATATTCAGCATATTCGTTCAATTCTTCTTATCGAAAACTTATCTCATTAATCAAATATAACTTTCTCTCTTAAAGTATACTCAAAACTTAAACTTTTAAATTATTATTATGAACTATGTATTTTTTTTCTATTTGTATATATATTTAAAGTATTTTTAAAATATATAATGTAATGTAATATTGTTACGTCCAATGACCATATAGATGAAGCGGATCGATAAAAATTACAAAATTAAACATAATTATAAACAAACTAAAAAAATTATTGCTCAAATAAATGTATACCATAATGTTTCTATTTACTGTTGAAATTGGTTCACCGATATCGAAATTAGGTGATATAATGTATTAATGTCTACAAATAAAGAAAAGTGGAAATAAGAATTAATTGAGACCCAAAAACGTTTATTGAAACAGCTGTATACACCTGAGTTTTGGAGAATATTTATACATTGACCCTAATGGCCTATTAAGAAGATTGAAATGCGTTCGATTGATATAATATAATATATAGTATGGATAATAATCACACTTTAAGCAACTGCACAAAACATCGTAATATTATATTATACTTGAAATATTTTATTTTTGTAAAAATATTGTCAATGTAACACTAAAATATTTTATAACAACGATCGGTGTAATATACATTTAATATATACACATACAACTCGCACGAATACCACGCCATATACTATGTCCAGTAACCCGAGTATTCTGGAATCAAAAACCAGCGTATACCTATATGTGCAATAAATTATGACGCGTATATCATGTGTAATGCATATCGCTGGAATTCGTATCGTTTCCAGAACCGTTTAAAAAAAAAAAATTAAAAAATCATGGTTATAATACGTAGTCATATTATAATATAATAATATTATACCAATGTGCCTGCGCGCTGCACATATAAAGAGGAAATTCTGTAGCGGAAAACGTTTTGCTGTACGAACGCACCAATGTTTGAAACGTCGAAAAGGTAGAAATTCATGAGCGCTTGGTTTGGTGCGGTATGCTGTTTAACCGTGGTGTAGACAAAAAGTTAATCGTGATAACTGATAAGTCATATAGCTATAGCGGAAAAAGTATAAACAAATTCTACCACGGTTCTGGTTACTAGAACTAACAGGCCAAACGCTACGTTTGCAGCTTCGTTTAATAATAATCAGATCGTCCGAATTTCTCCTTTATCAAACGTTTGCAACGTTTTCCGCTTCAGAATTTCATCATAATATTATATATGACTCCACAGCAACCGTCAACCGGGTATCTGGTTCTGCAGCGCGAGTGTACTGCACGGCTGCAGTGTAGTAGGTATAGGTAGGTACTTGATAATAACATAATATATAGTAATATAATATCATCGCGGCGGGTACAGTCGAAATTTACACACGCACAATGTGGACGAATTCGATTTACCCGTAAAAGTGAGTGCCCCGCGATTATGTAAGCGAATTACGTTCGCCAGAAATATGTGGGCAAACTTCGACAGTGGCTGAGCCGCCCGCGCGCGCACAAAACTACCCTTGTACGTATATACACGACATATATATACGCTCGCGATATATATACCTACTACAACTATCGTGTACGCACTGCGCGCACAAAGTGTAGGGCATTATATAACGCGCTGCTCTGCAGTATATAGGTATAGCGGGCGAATTTAATTTACCCGACGAAGTGGAGGGTAAGTATATACGCGTGTATATATATATATATAACCGAATACGTTTCAACTGCTGAGGCGTGCGTGCCGTATACACGTTATAGGTGTGCGTATATATATATGTGTGTGTGTGTGTGTGTGCTGTATATGTGTATAACGCGTAGGTATATAATATATACGCGGCCGATGTGCGAATTTACACGCGCGAGCGGGGTGGATTTAATTCGGTTTCCGCAAAAACCAGTGGGATTTGAATTTTCGACTTGTGCTGCAGTAGCTGGTATACCTACGTTCGTATATTATTATAGTATATTATGTAAACACAAATTGCGGATGAATCGACCGTAACTATATGGTCTGAAAGTGTTTATTGTTGCCGCGAATTTCGCGTACAAACGTCAACTTTTTTTCTTTTTTAATCGTGACGGCTATTATTTACATATTTATAATATTTTGTTAAGTACCCTATGATTACTGATACTTACTCGTCGAGAATATTGCCGTCTATATCGTTAACCGGTCGCCTGTTTATTATACTCTATGTATTATATAATTAATATTTATACACCTATACCGCCGTTTTATTCGTATATACGTATATAATATATAAGTATTTTATGCGTTTGTGTTTGAGAATTGTTTATAATTTAAAAGTGTAAATATACGTGCTTACTTAAATATGCTGTATACACGGCCAGTAAACATGTTTTCCTCATCGAGTATGAATTAAATTACTTTTTATTTGCAGTGCAGCACCTTATATTGCACGATTTGAAAACGATAGGCCTAACGTAAAGTCTTCTATACGTCACACTAAATGTTACTCAATATGACTTAACCATACATATCGTATAAACACTACTATTTTACTCATTTATAAACGATAAAATCTAAAATGAAATTCCCTCCAAAAATCAATGCATTATTTACTATTTTAATACAACTATATTATAGGTACTCCTGCAGGTATAAGTATATGTCATCTCACAACCTCAGTCTAATAGTCTTTATACTGTCTACTACTTGGTCTGTATAATGTTTAAATTTATTATTATGTTTACAATATGTATAACAATTGTTTTTGACCGCACCATAATGCTTTGTAAAATGTCGATTAACGGACTAAACGGTCTAATTGAATAAAATATTATAATATGTTGGTAAAACAACGAGTACGATATAATATGTTTACAGATGTACGCAGTATTATGATATTAAACCGTGATGGGCTGTTTGAAAGAAATAACATATAATTCTATTTAATTATCACTGTCGCCGATCAGCCCGGAAACACGGTTTTCTTTTATTATCATTTTCGTAGGGTTCCGAGTTTCCGTTGAATCGAGCGTGGTGGAGCAGCTGTGGTAGATGGTATAGTCAATATAGTGGTGGCGAATATTGTAGAGAGTTAAACTAATATTTGATCAATGTAATGCTATTATTATTATTATAAAAGATACCTACCTGTTACGGCGGCGGCGGCTGCTGCGGACAAAAACATAATATAGAGTCGAGTACGTGAAAAAACCAACACCGTGAAATTCCTTTATCGCCGCAGTACTCTCGTGTCGCAGACAACAAAACGCGGGAACCCGCGCAAGCAAAGGTCAGTAGACAGACGCGTTATCGACCTATGCTCGCCGCACATATTATATGCACGCGATGATAATATATTTAAACCGGTGAGACGAAAATGACAGTATATTCGAAATGCACCGTTTCGGGGCGGTAATCGCGATTGAAAACGACTGTGCTGTGAAAAACCACACCGGGCGAGCGGCAATCGAGCGCAGGGGATGATTAAAGGCGACCCCGTGATCTGTCGCATTTTTTTCTACTGCAGTCGCAAGCAGACGACCATATTATTATTCACTGGTCGTCGTTTAAACGAAACGTCCGGAACATTGTGACGTGAAATTCATAGGCCACGAAGATCCTGGCCAATACTAGGGGAGTGGGCTTAAATATTGCATATAGATTATAGAGCCGCGTATAGTGGGAGATTCGCCCTCTGCACACTCCAGGACAAAATGTAATAATAAACAAACATTTTTAACAGAAACACTTCGTACCAATCATTTAATTATAACATAATATTATAATAGTACATAAATGTATAATTATATTAAACAGTTACTATTTTTCAAGGCTGGGCAAGTCCATGCAATTTTGAGCTCGGTTCAGTCAATAGTTGAAAATGAAATTAATACAAATTTTGAACTCATCAATTAAGTTCACAAGTACCATCAATTTAACTCACCTTAAATTAAAAAGTTAAGTTAATTAAAAAAAAAATATATGACAAACTTGTATACAACTATTTTCCGTGTTTATATTCAATAGGATGTAAGCAATAATATGCTCAGTACTATTTCGCATATAAATAAACAAATAATGGTGGCAACAAAATAAAAGTTTATAGCAGGGCTTGCATTTGAAATCAAAATTTCGTTTCACAATTATTTACAATATATAAACGTTACACAAGTTTTGCGTTTAACGTTATTTAGAATTAAAACGTTATACAACTTTTGAGTTTATTGTTTATCGTTAAAAATATTATTTAACTCGGGGAATGGCCCGGATACGGAATATATATTATACTTGGATTGATCGCTAAAGATTGATTGCTAAATCACGTGGAATAAATATTTCTACGAAACCAACATTATATCTTTTAAGTAAATGGATTTTAAATTATTTCGTTTTGCGTTATTTTTTATAAATTACGTTTTGTTTAATGATATTTATTATTATTTTGATAATAGTTATGTTTTATTTTATGGTATTTAATTATTTATATCTACCGTTTTCCGTTTTTATTACAAATTTCAATCTTTGTTTTTCATACATAACGTTACTATAACGTTTGTAAGCTCTGGTTTATAGATCGACTAACCGATCATGGCTAGAGGCAACTGGCGAGTACTAAGTAGTATGTAGTGAAAATAAAAAATACTAATTTATTCTGCAGTATAGTCTATTGAGCGAGAAATGAAAAAACTGTCTAAATGTATAATATATTGAAACAAGTATCTTTATTCTTCATGATTATAATATTAAAAATAAATTAACTGCTACAATTCTTGATAATTGTAGGTATTATTAATATTATTCGTGGGCTCGTCCTCGTTGTTATTAATGTATTTTTACAGGTGTCTAATGTTCTCATATTTTTTATTAGTACCTAATAAATATGATACATTAATTTTCATCTAGTATTATAAATACGAAATTTTACTATTTTTTTCTAATATTATTTTTTATACTTATTCTATGAATCTATAATATTATAAACAGTAATCAACTTATAAACCCAATATTTGCCTGGATAATATGAAAATTCAAAATTAATTTGATTTGGTATTTGGGTAGGTATATTAAATAACATTTAAGTTAAAATGAACTTAACTCAAACTTATTAACTCGTTATTGTTAAGGCCTTGCTATTTTCAGATGAAATAATATTCTTATTTTAGTGAAAACATTATTAATATATAACATATATTACTAGAGCCTCTATGACTTTCTTCAATAATCAGTAACCAGCATAATATTGATTTTGTACATAATATATAAAATTATGTTAAAAAAAAAAATTATACATTATAATATTAAATGTACATAATATAATATTATGTAGGTACTAGGAAAACCAACTTAAATAATAATATATTGCAGGCTCGAACGTAACCTTTTAAGGGGCCAAGTGCGGGTAAGCTCGCCGCCTATATGGTCGAAATCGCGGTGAACACGTCTAGAGAGCTATTATAGCGTGCGTGTTGTTCTCGGCGCGTCTCCTTTTCAGAATAATAGTTCCGCGAACCCGTGTTGACAGTTTCCCCGACGCACACACAACAATATATAATACCCTACGCGAGAATATTCCTCCAGCCACGTAGGCCGCCGGGCCAGGTAGACGAATTAATTCGGTGACAGGAACGCACGGTGAATGATAAATTATTATTATCGCACTGCGCGCGGTGTCGGCGGCGGCGGCGGGGTCGATGTATTATATTATTATTTTTCTCATCCGGTCGGGGGAAAAAAGAAACGGACGCGGTTCGCGATGCATGCTCTGCCGTCGCGCGCGCGCGGGCACAGGAGGACCCCGTGGACGACAATAAGCGCGCGGACCGAGGCACACTGACCGGAGACCTGCAGACAGTGTGTAGTATATTATATACCTACGTACAAAATATAATACCATATAAATCGACGTCGTGAAATTCCTCGGGGTCTTATAACGCGCATATATATATAGGTTACAATGTATATATTATTATTGTGTGCGGACTATAATAATATTATAAAGATCCGTTCGGCGCGGCGAGCGAAACAATGACGTTCGGCGGCGGCGACGTGTGTGTGCCTCCTGACCTCGAAACGCGCGAAACAAGGTTAAACGTTCCAGATTGACGTTTTACATATTATTATTATTGTTGTATCGGTGTCGGTTGTTTTGTTATTTTTCCCGTCTTTTCGACAATGCGCCCGCATGGGACGTACAAAATATAAACTCGCTTCGTCGTCGTCGTCGTCGTTATTGTTGTGTGCACCACACGGCGTATTGGCTGGCCGTCGTGTGTACAACCGACACCACGACGACAATAATAATAATAATATACTATTATGTTATTATTATATTATCGCTGCACCGTCGACGACGGCGAACAGCACACCGGACGGCTTATAATCCCGCCGACGCCGTTCCGCGCAGACTCCGACCGCGCGCGTATACACGAGAAATCCTCGTGATTTATAATAACAACATAATGCACCGAAGGGACCGGGCCCGAGCTGCACCGTTATAATATACCCGAAACCGACGACGACGACGACGACGTTTGTGCGCGCATTATATTATTATTCGGGGCTGTTTCTCAGAAGTATAAGCAGCCCCCGTTTACAAGACGTTATTATAACGACGACGACGACGGCGGCGACGACAACAACTGCGGCACTGTATAAAATATATTATTATACTCGTACCGTGTGTACTACGTCCGTATAATACGAGACAGACAGAGAGAGAGAGACCGCGTACGCCGTATGGCTGCAGCCTGCAGCTATAACAATAATATAATATATTTTATTACAATATTATTATTATTATTATTGTAAATTCGAAATCGGCCGTATTTTATACGCCTCATATAATAATAAACGGATCCGAGAGGCAAAGCTGAGCCGCGTTATAAACCATAGTACTATTATTATTATTGTTATACGCGTCGCGTTATTCCATACGGGACCGGTCGACAACGTGATTCGTCGATTTTTCGGGTGCGGTGAAAAAAAAAAAAAAACATTATATTGGGATCGTATTATATTATATTACTATTGTGGCATACACGTGCACGTCGTCGACCGACGAATTCGACCGCCGCCGCGATTGGGCGCGATGATCCCGGGTTTACATGTTGCTCGCTTATCGTCCGGTCGTGTCGCAGACTCGAGCACAAAAAAAAAAAATTAATATAAAAATGCGTCCGTCATTGGCGAAACGGGGCACCGCGGGAAACGAAAAAAATATAACACGACTACGCGAGGCTACGACGATAATATAATACGACAGTAATTATGTTTTATCGCGGTGTACATGCTGGTGCGTCGAACGAATACGCGTTATTAAGCGAGAGGCGACTATCCGGAATGAAAATCGAAATAAAGAGACCGATTAAAAAAAAACCAAATTCAATTTAATCCGAGGAAAGAAAACACCAATTTCAATTAAAAAATACACTTTTTTCTCTATTCGAGACAAATATTATCAATCGACAATATGTTTTTTATTATTTCTTTTGATTACCATAAGTGCATTTAGGTCATTATCATTGTCTGCATTAAAATATATACAGCAGTTGTAACCGTATTATTGATTTGTACACGTATAACACATATATATATATATATATAACCGAAGGAAAAGTTTGGGGGCCAAAGCAAAATTTCCACCCATACATATCACTTAGAAAAATTTGATAAATTAACAAGCCCTTTCGTGATTTGCAATTCGTTCAAGTGTTTCCTTTCCGCATTATCAACGATTAATAATTTTTTATATAGTGCGTGGCTCATCCGTAGAACTCCTAAAAAAGTAGTTGCAAAATAAATTTTTTTACAAAATAAAATATATTTTTATGTTAAATTACAAAAAATAATTTCAAGTTTCTTCAAGTTATGGTTTTAGCAGTATGATTTCTTACAGTTATTTTTAGAGTATATCTTTAATTAGCATTCTTGCTCTCGGATGGTCTGGTAATTGAGTAACCGCATTTGCATAAATCTCTGACGGATTAGTTCCAGAACACTTTGCGGTATCTTTAATTGCATTAATTGTATTGGCAATTATAATTTAATCTGGTTCAGGCTTTCAACTAAATGTTCGAGTGTAACTTTAAGTATTGGGTCTGTTTAGAAAACTGTAGTGTGGAGGATAGCCATTATAGCCACACAACTTAAAGAACTTTTTTAATACAACTCCAAGTAAAATAATTTTTCCCTGAGAAAATTGACTATCAAATAAACACAACTAACACACCACATACGTCAGAAATTCCAAAAAACTATATGTAGAAATTAAAAATGTCTAACATTTGGTTATTTATTCCTCGGTATTTTTTTTCCACCGTGACTCGCTAGTGTGTCGCGACACGCTAGTTGAAAACCGCATGGCTCTAGATTTCACACGTCGATTTCGCATCCAGCAGGCATGGCAGTCAGCTTCATCGGGTATTTTCGTAAAGGAATTTTAATATTTATTTAATAACGGGTATATATGGCTAATTAGATAATATTATGTTTCAATTTTCTTAGTATTTTTCACTGAATTTCTTGTATTTTCGTACTCAGCCGTAAGTAAATCAAAATCGTATTAATAATAATCGACTGTGCACACAAAAGCGTCGGCTCTCATCAAAAAAGATTTCACGTGGTTTGTGTAGTTTTCGTCGAACAGTAAACACTCATAAGTGATAAGTACAATATAATATACTTACTTATTGTACGTACCTAATGAACCAAGTTAAAATGGTGCCTATACTGCCTATTATGTGTGTCTGTGTAATGCGTGTAGAGATCGTGTGCTGTCGAAACTGAAATACATAAAACCTGTCTTGAGCAAAATCGCATGGGACCAATAATCATTAGTAGACAGGGTATACTATATAACTGAATAAAATGGAAAATGCAGTCTCATAGATCACACGATGTCCATATTTAGTTAGAGTTTCAAAAAATTTCGCACGCCAAATAAGCGAACAATAGAAATAAATAAATATATTATTCACCGGGACCAAAATAATAGTTGTCAGCACAAGACAAGATTCCGTATTATTAAGGGTCCGCTTAGGCCAAATTTCACTATATATATATATGTTTAATATTTGTATTTATATACAAATTACAACTTGATTTGCAAGGTAATTCACATTATATGTATAGGTACATTTTGAGTTTCAATAGGGATTTAAATGATTTTTTAATAGGGCTTTCTAATTTCTTATTAATACTTTTCACCTCGAGGAATATTATCGTATATTATATATGTTATTGATTTTTTTTTCTGTTAAAATCGTTATGATAAGATAAAAAATGCGCTCTCATGTATATTGTTAATCAATATTGATTGTATATTATATAATAGCATATAATATGTTATTCATACTGAATAAATTTCTTTTTTACCGGCAAAGTATAGTTACACGTCGACGTCGCGTTTCTGCAGGCAATAGACTCATAGGCCCAAGTATCTATTGCACGTTTCGTTTATTTACTCAAATATTGAATTATCGATTACATCGCCATCGCCGTTTGCTATTGGTGCCATAGGCCAATACCCTTATAACATTTTTTCGCGGGCAAAAAAAAATTACCATACACGCAGTATATTCTCTCTCTCACACACACACACACACACTGCGTGCGCTATATTAAATATTATATGCGCTTTATATAATATAATTATAATATACATAAACATATTTTACGGTTTTTACTTCGGCGATATGAGCCACCCCGTGTGCTGCAGGGTCGACGACACGTATAGCCGTCCAAGTCTTACCAGCCAAATATATTTTGATGTCACACGAAATTATGATAATATACTGCACACTATACGCCACGGTTTTTGTGCGTCGTCAACGTGCACCGTAGCGTTTTTGTTATATTTTTGCGGATTTGTTAATGTTTTTCAATTTTTTAGACTCGTTGCGCAATCACACACACATTGATCTATACTTTATGGTCGTATTGTACGGCAGTATTAGATACGTACGACGCGATGTGAACCGTTGCTGAGTGTGTTGGTTTCGTGTTTTTTTTTTTGTTTTTGATTTAAAAAATGAATTCGTGGATACAGCAGTGTACAATGTAAAATAGTATAATCCCGCACAACCGTCACAATATTCACCAACATACGCCGGGTTGCTGATCACACAGCCTCGCAGGTCACATTCAGACTATATTTTCAAACAATTTAAAATTAATTGCGTAACAGCTGATGTATTTATATTATATATAATATATTTATATTAGTTTCGTTAAATCAATATCACAACGTAAATGTCGTTTAAAATATACCAATTAGAATAATATTCAGTTAATATTTACATATTTCAACACATATAGAGATTTGAGCTACAATGTAATATAGCATACGAATATATTGTATACAACAACAGAGGGGACGCGTATAGAGTTAGAAATTATATGCTAAGAATTGTATTTATCTGGAAAAATATTTTGTTGGAAACTTATTTTTTCGGATACATATTTTGTTAGAAATGTATTTATGTCAGAAATGTATTTTTCGGAAACGTATTTTATCAGAAATAAATTTGGTGGGAAATATATTTTCCATCAACTTTATTTCTATGAACTATATATTGTTCGAAACGTATTTTTGCGGAAACGCTTTTTCATGGAAAATATTCTGTTGGAAATGTTGATTATGGGTATATGGTACACTGTACATAGTATATGGTATACATGGCAGTTCCGAAAAAATACATTTCCAACATAATATGTTTCAAAAGAATAAAGATAAATATAATATCGACAACATACTTTCGAATAAAATATTTTTCTAATCAAATACAATAAATTCTAAATAAATATGGTTCCAACAAAATATATTCCAACAAAATATAGCCCCCCCCCAGCGATGTGATTCATTACCGATATACAATCACAATCGTCACTGCATGTCTGTTATTTTATTTTTATATTCGTAATTTGTTCTTGTTCCTTTTTCAAACAAAAAGAAATACACACAATTACTTTAGTAATATATTAAATTATTTAAAATTAAATTAATTGTGAAATTGTTTATTTTTATTAAGCATGTTCACTCCAAGCATGCTCACTCCTTATTTCCATCAATTATACAGTTATTCAAAATATGACTTTTGTAATTTTTGAATAAACTTTATGACCATATTTTCAAATTCTTGAGATTTTTTGTACTAATTAAAGAGTCCTGTGGTGATACAAACTTATATTTTTCAAATGAAAACCCCCTTTTTTTACTGTAAATTATTTAGCGGATCATTTTTTTTTTTTGAAAATGTTACTTATTAAATTAAAAATTCAAACGAGTAGTTTTTGAGTTATTTAACTCTGGGTACTAAGGATAATAGGTTCATGATAATGGGTTTGGAATAGATATGGAGACAATGGTGATTTTAAAATTGTCGTAATTCATAGCAACCATCAACATTATAATTTTGAAAATTGCACCATATGATCCTTAGTATATAAACATTTAAATGACTCAAAAACTACTCGTTTGAATTTTGAATTAAGTACATGAACATTTTCTAAAAAACAATCCACTAAACAATAAACAGTAAAAAAGTGGTGTTCTATTTTGTAAAACAGAAGTTTGTATCGCCACAGGACGCTCCTTAAGTTGTAGAAACAAAAAATCTCAAGAATTTAAAAATATGGTCATTATAATATATATATTTAAAAATTACAAATGTAGGAATTTAAGAAAATTTAAAATTATAGGAAAAAAGGGAAGTGAACATGCTTGGTATATATAAATTTCATTTTTTCTTTTGTACGCTTTCGTCGAATATTTCACTGCGAACAATTTTGTTTCATCCTCTCACAGTTTCACACCGACACACGTAACACCTATTCCTATTTCCTATGTTACCAACCTACATTGTTCCAGCTTCTGCGAAATCTATTGACGGTTGCACTCGCATTTATTACACAATACACTTATTATTATATTATGCTAAAGCACTCGTCAGTATATATAACATTGGTAAGATAATAATTAAAAAACATGGTATTTTTCAACAGTAGATACCACGAAATACAGGCACTATACAGGGTTGGTGTGTTTTTTTCATTCTTTCACCATGAGCTTAACATGGTTTTACAATCATATTGTCTCAATTATTATATTATACACTTGTTTTATTGATTTATTATTTCTATTATTACTAAAACACAACATTTTAATATCCTAAATATTATATAAAGAAATGTTATACACAGATAATATTATATCATATAATGCAATACGCTAATGACCTATATATTATGTCGACGATGAATAAATTTACCTATTCAAGATCCATCAAAAATATAAGACATTAATATTAGGTATTTAAAAATGCTCATACCTCACTTAAAATTTAATAAACCATCGTTTAATTAATCAATTTACAAACACAGGTAATGCTCCGCGTTTGTGCCTTTAAGTTTTATAATAGGACAATATATTCAATTTACTATATAATATGAAAGCTAGGTAACACAAAATTTGTTGCAAATTGAATGCGAATTTTCTATGTTGTATAATGTTTGTAAAACGTAGACGATACATATGCAGAATGTGGATGTGAGTCTATGTGACGGTTAGATACTTTGATATATGTACTTACTTCCAAAGCACTAAAAAAACAAAAATCAAATTTACCATAAATCTTCGTAGCTGATCCCTAATAAAAATAATTACCCAGCATACCATCGAAAATATTGTAGATATTGATAAAATATATATATTATTATTTAGTATAATAATTATACTATATTATTATTTTATTATCATTATTATTATTTATTTACCAATCTTTCAATAACACAACATTCGCATGGATTTTATATTGTTTTAAAGTTTTAAACACATTATTATATTATAATTGTTTTTAACAATATTTTATAAAACGTTTAAATATGTGTTTTAAACATAACAAGCCCATAAAATATGTACAGAAAAATCAAATAGTCATCTTGACGTACAGTGTTTATAATAATATACTCAATAGCCAATAAGATATATTCTATATGGTGTGTACAGCGAAGTACATGAATTTTCCAATATGGCGATAGATGAAGGTGGGGTGGTGGAGATAGTATTTTATATGTGCGCATATAACATATTATGTGTCGTATAAAAACATTTTCACGTATTTCTACGTAGTGAAAAAAAATCTAACTCTGCGGGGAGTGTAGTTTTGATCCCAAAAATTCTGCTCCCCGTGGTGCGTACGCCACTAGGCCGTTGCCATTTTCCTCAAAAATTGAGATACAGTTTTCCTCCACTGCCCATTCTCCCCAAGAAAAAAAAATAACAAACATTGACCACTTCCTTCCAATAAAGAATCAAGTATAAAAATAATGTTCATGTTTAATACAAATAAAATAATTAGCAAAAATATATTTTTAATAGGGCTCGCAAACGTTATATATGACAAAAAACTATTGAATTTTAATAAGTAATAAAAACGGAACACGGTAAAAGAAAATAATTAAATAAAACCTAACGATTAACAAAACTTATAAGTTATAATTTATCATTAAACAAACCATAATTTATAGAATAACATTAAATAGATAGAATATAATATAGAATAACGCAAAACGAAATAATTTCAAAATCCTTTTACTTAAAAGTTATAATATTGATTTCGTAGAAATATTTATTCCACGTGATTTTCGCAATCAACCTTAGCGATCAATCCAAGAATTTATTATATACCATATCCGGGCCATTCCCCGCATTAGATATTTTTTTTAACGATAAACGATAAACATCAAACGCAAGACTTGTATAACGTTTAAATTCTGAATAACGATAAATGCAAAAATTGTATGACGTTTGAATTGTAAAAAACGTAAAACGAAATTTTGATTTCAAATGCTAGCCCTGATTTTTAGTCCTATTATATTACAAAAAACAAATGTTAAGTACCATCATAATAATCTGTGATCCTGACACACATGTATTATGACAAACGTATGTACCTACTACCTACGTATCTTAATTAGGCTTAATCAAACGTATTTCGTTACGATGTTATCGAGTGTACTCTTCTTTTATATCGGCTAAATATTACGTACATTTCACCAGCCCCCCCCCCCAAATTGGAAAATCGTTGTTTTTTTACGTTATTAATTAGTGTGAATTTTTGCGATACAGTTTCACAACAAATTCAAAAAAAACTTTGATGGGACTGGAGAAATGTTATCTGTCCTTCCCTCCCACTAAGTGTAAAAAACCGACTTTTCTGCATTTTTTTTACCAAAAATTAGTGCACAATTAGTGGAACTTGTGTGTCCGAAATGGAAATTTGTGTGCCACCCCTTAACTCTTAAAATCTCGTTTAACACATTTTACCAATTTCGCAGCACTCCTCGTGAAAAATCGACTTTCATGTTAGAGTCTTTAAAAATATTCAACACACTTAAAAATTTTTATATTTTTTTTTGTTATTTTTTTTTATTGCCGTTTAATATATTTTATTGATGTACCGAAATACAGGTTTTATAAAAAGCAAAAAAAAAAATGTAATTGTGTTGAGACTGCACGAGTGTTTAGACTCTTAATCATATAAAGTGGTACCTGGTCGCGATTGTCCGGGTTGGTCTTATATTTTATTAATTAGCCTTATCTCATTTTTGGAGGAAAGCGGATCCGCCCCTCCACCTTATACTGGGTGTATACGATCTGGGGATCTGGCGCGTTCGGATAATGATTATATAATATTAAATATTTTACGGCACGTCGGTATAATATTATGGATCGCGGGCCGATTTAGTTGGTGGCCATAGGGGAAATAATAATAATATTATCGACGGAATCCGGTGACCTCGCGCCGTTCAAACGCTGAATATTACGTTTAACTCCACGAGCGGCATTGGCGGCGGTAATCCCCGTAGGCGCCACGACACCGCGGCACGATTAACGGCGCCGCCGTACACATTGCGAACACCCGTTACAGACGATATATTATTATTATTATTATTATTATTGCAGGTGATACGCTCCCCCCCCCCGCGCGGTCGGAAAATTTGACGAGCATTCCGATTTCCTCGTTTGTTTAGGAAATATTTTCTAGTATGCACTGATGTGCAGGTATAACTGGTAAACGACGAGCAATAAACTACAAGATAATATCGTCGAACCTGCAGGTGCACAGCAACAGTGTAATATTATAATAGGTGTAAATATATACGTCATATATCACCTGCAGAGTCGTGCGGATTCGTTTTATTCCCTTCGGAGTACGCCGTGTACGCGTCACATTTCATACAATACAGTGGACTCGCGGATATGAGATTCAGTCGCTCATTAGACTCAAAATTACTTATTACTGGTTTGTATTCATATTCATATTATCTAATAACAATATGTATGTACAACACAGTTTATCGAATTTCAAATTTTTCGCATTGATCGTTATTATTCAATTATTGTAGTGGAAGGCGTATAAATACACTATCCTGCTTACCTGGCCCAGTTATCACAAAGTTTTCTATGGAGTACATAATGAGGAGAATTATTCATCACCGAGGACCTAATTTTATTATACAATAAGAATAGGGCATTAGATTTCCGAAATAGTTGAAAATAATAAAAAAAAACAAACAAAAATCACAATTATTTTTTAATAAATAATAAATAATATGCATTCTATATGCAAAATTAAAATATCAAATACATATTATCTGGTTTCATATTTTGTAGTAAGTGAAAATAATAATAAAAGTTTAGTATATCGATGCAAGTAGGTATTATATGCATTTAGTTAATAATAATATTATATTTATTTAACAATATTATGTGATAGTATAAAATCTAAATGCAAAATAAAGGTAATAATTAATTAAAAATATGTCTGTTTTTTTTCCCACTTTGTCTGTACGATTCATTGGCTTATAAGAATCACTTTGTACTGGTCCCTTTGCACAGTGAGTCTTATAAGTGTTGTCTGTAATAATATAATATGACATACAATGCGCGAATGTTGTCAATAATCGATGTGCACACAGCACACTATATCTATACATATACCTCCAGACGTGTATGTGATGTGCAATATATATATATATATTATTTAATTCTCGTGACTAAAACGGGTTCTATATAGATACGTATAGGTACGACGGTATGAGAGTTTGTAATTTGCACCACTGCAGATGATATCCAAAAATAGTGTTTGTAATTTGCACCAAAATAAGTATCTATGCGTAATGCGTATTCGATTATTCATCGGTGTCCTTGTTGACGTCGGGACTAGAATATTTTTAATTCACTATCTTTGTTTATGATAATAGTAATAAGACCTTATTTGTAGCACAAAAATAAATAATAATTATAAATTTATTACAAATATATAGAGCTACAACAATCCCTGTATAAGCTCAGTTTGTATTGGACGAGTAAGTTCTAAACAGAATCACGATTTATGTTAAAATTAAACAATATAAAATATACATTTAAATTTAATCTATTGACTTTTCTACCAATTTTATAAATAAAAAGTAAAAATCAAGTTACTACAAACTTCGACCTTGAATAACTTTTGAAAAAGGTTCTAAAAAATGTCAACAACTGTCCAAGAAGTCCGAGAAGAGTCTGTTGGAATGGTTTTAGATTGTTGTGCTAACTTTGTAGTGTCAGCTTTACGTAGGTCATTATATTAGGACTATAATAGACACTCTTTATCAAAATCTAAATTGTATACAAATCAGGGCTTGCAAACTTTATGATTGTAACGTTAAAAATGACAAAAAATTATTGAAATTTGTAAATGTAACTATGACGGTAAACAAAAATAATTAAATATCACAAAACAAAATATAGCTATTAACAAAATATATGATATATCATTAAACAAAACATAATACAAAACAAAATATATAGAATATCATTAAACGAAAAATAACACAAAACGAAATAATTTAAAATCCATTTACTTAAAAGTTATAATATTGGTTTCGTAAAAATATTTATTCCACGCTATTTATTTTTATCTTAGCAATAATTAATCCAAGTATTTGTTTTATTCCTTACCCGGGATGGGCCATTCCCCGCATTATATATAATTGTTAACGATACAACGATGAACGCAAAAATTGTACAACGTTTAAATAATTGTAAATAACGTAAAACGAAATTAATTCAAGCTCTGCCCATACCTTTGGTATAGTCAGGGCCGTATTACCGCCTAGACTGTTTAGGCTTTATCTTATATTATGGCGTCAAATTGTGTAGGGCGGCAATAAAAATTCATACACAAAGCACTAGGTGACAAATGTAAACAAAAACCTTAATCCGGCCCCGAGTATAATAGTACACTATTACCTACACTTTTACAGATTGTAATGTAAGTTAAATGTAATACGTTTTTATTAGTTTATTACAATATTACCTCAAACTCACTGACATTCGGTTCCAACCACTCCGGATGACTCCACCCCCTCCCCCACGATTTTGGTTACAGCCTTAACAGCGACACTTTACAATAGCATCGCAGTTTTCACTTGGCGGTTATAAAAGATAATAATACAATGTAGGTACATAGGTAATAACCTGGTAATAATACAATAAAATGGTTTTTTTCGGCGTCAAGTACCTACCGCTATATTATCTATACACGATTTCGTTTCTTATACACGACCCGAACGCAAGAAAAATCAAGGTAGCTCAAAAGACCGTATTTTTTTTCTTCGTAATTTTTTTTTTGCTCTCGCGACCACCGCTGAGCCCGCACCTCGCACACGTTATTATATATTATATTATACACGATGACGTTCGCTTGCTCACTCCCCCGCAACGGAGGCGTCGACAGATTTCAGGGCCTGTATATTATATTGTACACGGCATATAATGGCGTCGGATGTACACCTAAAATCCGCACCACACGAGAGCAGAGACGCGTACATTATATATATTTGAATAGTTTATATATATATACATATATATATATATAGAGAGAGAGAGAGAGATTAAATGCCATGCCCGTGGCCCGCACATAGAATCCGACCGTATACAGCAGCGCGGTACCGGATAATGGATATCTATACTACTATATAAATTGAAGTCGCTTTTTTTTGTGCGGGGTAAACTCCGAAACTACTTATTCAATCGTCGTGCAATTTTTTTTAAATTAAAGAGGACATCACAGAGAAGGTTTAAGGCAAAAATTTAGTCCGATTAAGTTAATGAATAATTAGTTATTATTAATTTAAATAAACGTGTAAATTGTATACCTATATATATTATTGTACGTATTGTGCGGTCCACGGATTTCCAGCTACCTGCAACCTGACCTTTTTGTTCGTCAAATTGTATTGTGTTTGATATCGATGTTGTTCCGAGAATTTTATCGCACGTACACCAACAAACATGTATACTAAATATTCGTATTAATCTATATCTATTACTATATGTCTATATCCTATACTACTATATAAAATTAAGTCGATTTTTTTTGTTATGGATAAACAATAAACTCCGAAACTATTTATTGGATCGTCGTGCAGTTAAAGAGGACATCACAGAGAAGGTTTTTGGCATAAATTTAGTCTGATAGTTAATAAAAAAACTTAAAAACTTAGTACAATTGATTTATTATGATATAGGCTCTGGGGGGGGGGGGATTTATCCCCCTCATCCCCCCCTTAATTACGCCCCTGCAACAGATTAATTAGCATTTATTTTGTACCTGTATTAATTTTTAATAAAAATATATATATCATTAATACAGCTAAAAAAACATTTCAATACGTTTATATTAACCGTTTTTTGTATATATTTACTTGCCGATCACAGTAAACGATGAAATTTGTATAAAAAATTCTGCATAATATCATCGTCCAAATGCAAAAGAAATAACCAATCACGGGCGAAGCCGTGACGGGTCGGCTAGTAACAATATAATATTATAATCCTATATCATATTATCTAAATGGCCCTTTCGCGTTCGCGGAATAAAGTATAACGCGTCGACACACACGTTACCCATATTTTTGTACCTACAATTTTTGCGTTCATTATACCACACGCGCGATGCAATAATATTATGTCTCTAGTGTATATGAGGGAGAAAAATCCATATATATATACAAATAAAATACAGCACCACACGTGGACGAATTAGCTAGTGTTTTTTTGGCAACTGCCTATAGTAGTACCTATTTGTATATATTCACAGAGAGTGGGGATTTTTATATATTATATTATAATATTATGTGACGTTTAATTTCTACCGTGTACCCTGCAGCACCGTGGACTTTCCCGGTCGACGGAAACACGATATTTTGTTTCTCTCCAAACGATGATACGAATGCCTATATTTTATTATTTTAATACATTTGGTATACAATCGTGTGTGGTGTAGCCCGCAGGGGCGTAGCCCGTTTGCAGAGCGCTGGTACCTCTTTTTACCCCAAAATTACCATAGGTCGTTTGGGCTTGATTTGCATAGCAGTGGGCAGTGCCCTGCAGTGGGTAGGCCTGCAATGGTTTAGTACCTACCGACTTATTTACTATTAATAATTTATGTGTATAACGGATGACAAGTGAGACGTAAGTGATTGAGACATTTGTTTTGACTTTTGTGCCTTTGTTTTTTGTTATACGAAATACACATTTATTGTTCTTTTTATTTAATTTATAACAATATATAATATGACAACTAAATTAAATTAAATTTCACAGCACACACATAAAACAACACATCACAGGGACCCATATTATACTTTCACAACTATTGTATTTTAATTTTTCAAAACGTTATACACTTGTAAACAACATTAAGCTGTCGTAAAATAGTGCAAAATTAATAAACAAGTACTTGAAACCTTAATCTAATGGAAAAAAAGTGTGAACCCGTATAGCGTAGGTATTCATGGGTATTTTATTTTTATGACTAAAGTTCTAAACATTTAAATGGATTTCGGGTAGCACACTGACACGGGATATATATAGTAGGTAAAATACCAGAAAATACCTCATCCGTGTGATGAGGTGATTCAAGTGTTCGTATTGACGTAATTAATTAAATGGTAACTAGGAACTGGTGTAACATAGACCAATGACCATGAGACAAGAAATTTATTATGGTTTTACTATTGTCGTAACCACTTACTAACCACTGGATTCAGCCAATTACAACGTAGAATTTGTTTTTCCCGAAACCACGGTTCACGGTAATGTGTGAAGTCGACTTAAATCCATGATTATACACAGATTATATAGTGAATATACACAATCACGGTTTCGGTTATTGGAATTAAACTGTCCAAACGCTAGATTATGGAGTTTACTCGAGGTTAGGTTATAGGTAGGTACTATATATGTTTGCAAATAATATATGTTTTCTTCACTGAACAATACAATTTAAGATATGGTATATGGTTGCCAATATCAATGTGGATATTAAAATATGACAATGATAGTTGACAAGTATAGACTTAGCTATAGTGCATCACTCGCCGCCAAAATATTAAAACTAAATGTTGAGAACTCAATTGCTCACGTTTATTCAGCTTGCTCTTTTGATGCAAAAATACTTAATATTATTTTAAACGTACCTATATACTACAAGTTCAGCCAAACACTCATTTAAAACATCGTACAGTTTGTGGTAAACAATAAACTTTCCAAAGATCATGATTTAAATATTATATCCATATACAGTGGAATCCGCTTATTGTGGGCACCGGTTAATATGGGCATCCGCTCATTGTGGGCAAACAGGTCTGGTCCCAATACAAATGTATATTAACAATGTTAAATCTAACCGCGTAATATGAGCACTCGATTAGGTTTATGTGGGCAATTTTATTTTATCATAGCGTTAGAATATACACATATGTATAATGTATTTAAAAACGAATGAAAAACATTAATGAAAAATTATGCGTTCCGAAATCAACGGTGGCGAAACTGCTCAAAGAAGAAAGGCTATCATTGACAATAAGTCGCGGTGTTCGCGTGTCTGGGCCAATGTTAAAATATAAAGCCGAAGAATTATCGCGGAAAATTGGTAACAATCAGTTTATATTGCTACTGATGGTTGCGGTTAAGCAGGTGGAAGAATAGACACGAGATAAAATTCAAACGTGATGTGCATGATGTATATAGTAATTATTTCACATTTTTCAATTATATGATAATAAAAATAAAAACTTTTTTGTATTACTAAAGAACACATAGAACTTTTTTTTTTTTTAAACTAATTTCGGTTTTTATGGGCAACCGCTTAATGTGGGCAAACAGAGCTGGTCCCAACGTGCCCACATTAAGCGGAATCCACTGTATGTATTCTTGGATAAATATTTTTGTATAATAATGAAGAAAAAATGTTCTATGTTATTAAATTGTATATAGTTGTTAAGACGATAAGTATACCTATACCGGCTAAAATCATATACCTAACAACGAAACTATGAAATAAATTGAAAAACAATTATATTAAAAAGGCGGGAAAGTGCGGAAACCGCTTTGCTGTACAGTAGGTACCTATAATTAAGTCACTATAATGGATGTATTAAATTTGAATTCAATGATATAAAATCATTGTATACGAAAAACGATTCTGAGAGAAGACGGTTTGTCAGTTATGCATTTGAACATTGCTTTTAAAAATGTCATAGTGTGTATAAAATATAATTATATACTTTAAAAGTTTCAAGAACTCACGAATAATATTTTTAAATTACAACGAAAAAAACTATTAGGTATCGTTATTCTTTGTTTAAATATCCAAATTTAATTAGTTGAACTTATAAATATCTCAAAAAGAGTCAAACTAAATTGAAAATTGTATGTTATTTTATTTATTTAAGAGTTTCAATTAATCGATAACTGTATCCATCAATTGCAACGGAACACCTTTTCTGTTACTAAATATTAATTTTTCAATTTCATTACGAACTTAATAAGAACTTTTAGTACTTATGATGAGCAAAAGTAGAAGTAACTACTAATGCCGTCCAACCTAACTACTATACGAATTATATACACATGTAAGTATACATATTATGTACAATATAATTAATAATATTATACACGATAAACGTACCTACTAGAAATTAAAGGATCTATAAATATATAAACTAACTATCGACAATTTTATAATCGCTCTCATTTGGGCTGCAGAACTTATTTACCCGAATAAAATAACTGCCTGCCTGCACTCTCATATAGACATAACCGTATTCGACCAAAATCGTACCTTAAAGAGTAGGCCCTTTTCGGCCGATTCACTGTCACAAAAAGTTTAATAAATAATATAGAGAAATATAGAGACATGCAAACATTTTATACCACTTCTATTTTTAATAATTTTCTATATTAGGTATACATTTAATAATTATATTGACAAAAATTATTTATTATTATTTTACACATTTTATACACCTTGTATTTTTAATAATTGTCTGTAATAGATTTCTAGTTTTCTATACGTATCAAAGTATATTATTTATTAAACTTTTCGTTTTGATCGAAAAGGGAATGGACCTGTTTTAAATTTGGTCAATAAGTGTCTCTCCAGCCCAAATCGGTCATTGAAATCGTGCTCACGTGACCTACGAGCTTATCTATAAACACGCCGAAACGTCCGATTTCCGTCCGCGGACCTATATAAAACGTAAACTTCTCGCGAATCGCGGTAAATAAATCATCGCGGCGCATATATGTATTGGCGGAGACCGAGAATTCCGATTTGTTCCCATCATTGATTGATGACCGACGACCGCGACGACGGCGGCGGTGATAACGTTGAAATCTGTTTGCTTTTGCACGTGCCGAATTTTCATCGCTGTAGATTAGGCACAGTCAATTTGTCGTCTGACATACTACTTCGGTCCATTATTATTATTTACGTATGACGGGAACATAATAATATATAATATTTTAATATCGTTTTCGGTTATTTTTGTCGCCGCCGCCGCCGTGGTGTCCTCACGCCGCCGCATCGCGTTAAATCGCACCCGCCGGATTTTCGGGGGATGGGCGAGGGGGACAGCAGAAACAGCGCGATATTTATTTATAGTAGATATTATAATTATATATTTTATATTCGAGTGATATATTACGGCCAACGGGTAGTATTTATATATTATTATTTTCACACGTCGAAGCGGCGAGCTAACGAAAATTAAAAAAGTCCCGTGCTCGACTCTTTTTCTGCGCACGTGTGTTAGCTATAGTATTAATAACATTTAATATAATATATTATAATATCGCGCGTATAATAAATAAAAGACAAGATTTTTTTCACAGTTTTTTTTTTTAGCACACTGACGTTTTCGTTCGATCGGCAAAAATATTTTATCTCAGCGTCGCTTTATTATGTTTTCACATACATCATTGACACATTCCAATCAATCCCAAAAATATAAAATTTATTTAGTAGTACATTATTTGGTACGCGTCACAGGTGTGTATCCAGGAATTTATCAAGGGGAAGGGTCCAAAATCATAGCAAACAGTCAGCAAATAATAATAAAAAAAACTAACTGTGTTACCTGCAGACTTCGCCCAACTTAATCTATCTTTTTATGATTTTCCGTTTTGCGTTAGTTAAAACACTAAACATAATACAAACACAATAACAATGATTAATATTATGATTTTTCAATTCTTAATTCTGGATCTCTCCAAGTTCAATATTGTTAAGATCGGTATTCGTATCTCTGTGTTAATAGTCATTAGTATATGTCTACAGAATTAAGAATGCCAATCATTGCGTACCTAATTGTGTTAATAAATATTTGATTTTAAGGTTTTTTTTTTGTTTTTAAATATATTTATAAACGTTTTTATATGGCATATTTCTACTAATTATAATAGTAAAATAATCTGTAACCGATGGCAACCATTTAAATAAATAAATTTGATTTTTGTGTGCCAAAACTAAACTCATGTGTGATCTCCACTTAAGGGGGTTAATAAATTAAGCTTATAACACGCCCTCCGAATCTCAAGGAATCTAAATTTTATTGAAAACAGTCCAATAATTTTGAGTTTTTAGAGGAAAATTTAACAATGCAATATTAATTTAAATATATATAAATTAAATCTACATAAATAATATTATAATAAAGCAACTACATTTGTAAACTGTAAGCCTGGTTTAGCAGAGGATATTTTAAGACATTTTCACTAAGTGGTGACATAATATGTAAAAAAAAAAAATTAAAATTTATCGTCATAAGTATTTAGTCTTTTTGTAGTATGTAGCACTATTTTGTAACTTATAAGTAAACACTTTACTTACCTACCCAACATTTTGAGAAAAATAATTAAAATTCTTATTAAAGACTGAAAATTTAGTAGCGGGTAAAAAAATTCAAAGTTTACCTGTCATACCCAATTTGATATTATATTATTTTTTTTGAATTTTAGATAGGTACTATTATTTTAAAATTATTTTTCAGAAATCATAATTAAATCTATCTAAAATAATTAATGAATAACTAATAAACATAAACATATAACTGTAACTTTTTTTTATAATTATTTAAAATCAAAATGGTAATATTTTTTTAAAACGTGGTTTTTTTTACCATATTTTACTGACTTAATTGATATAATATATATAGCTATATCATAGGTGGATGACAATATGATGGTAAGTCACTAAATCAAAAATTAAACGGATTGATACCAGAAACACTAAACTGTGGAAAAATCTGTTAAGTAAAGGGAGTAAACATTTTAGTTAAAACCTAGTCAACAGTTTTAACATTAAATAATCGGCAAAACGATTTTTATTTAAAAGTAAAATAAAAGTTTATTTAAGTTTTATTTAGGTACCTCGGTAAAAACTCGCTTATTATTTGTGTATTACCAAACCAATCATATTTTACCAAGTAGGAAAATAGTAATAAAAATAAAATGAAAAATAATCTTGATAATATAAAATTATGATTTGAAAAACTGATATAATTATTTATTCCTTTTAATTGGCCGATGACAATAATGGTTGTAGGTAGTGGAATAATAGTAATGCTGCAGTATACCTAAATCTCTAAAAAAATGTCCTCCCTTGGCGATGGTACCTCTCCGCTAAATACGTCACTGCTTATTAAGTGTGTCTATTTAATATTTACGAACGGGATAAAGAAGGCGCAAAGCTCACATAAGCTCGCTTTTAGTGCATGGCGAGTGATGTAATCACTATATATATTGTAGTCATTTCTAAAGGCGAATAATTTCTGTTTTGCTATCTGTATTTTTACTAATGTTTATTTTTGTTGTCATTATTCTAGTATAATCGTGCAGAGACCGATACGCCTATCGTAGTAGGCTGTTAACTGTTATGTAGACGCAGTGGCGTTTTTGAAACGGTTAGTCGTGTCAAATAAGTGATATTTAATTTCATATTATTAGTATGGCAGACACTGCATCAAATATTATCGCTAATAATGACATTTTAATGTTATTGCCATGTGTAGACTACTAGACATAAAGCAGACGGAACTACAATCGTGGTTAGTGTGAAATCAGCTATCTATTTCATTTTTGAATTGCAGTGTACATATTGAAAATGTTCAGAATAAAAAAAAATATATTTCGACTATATACATAACAAATATTAAGTTTGTCAATTGTCAACAAACATATAAGCTGTAATTTTAATAGGTTCAATTAATTGTTAGTTCAACCGACAGTTTGTTGATTGTACACAGTTTTTTGTTTTAAAAACCTTCGTTCAAATCAACAAAGTTTGTGTTGTTGATATAATGGCGGCCTGATGAGTTCAAAATACCTATTAGTTTTGTTAAAACAACAACCCGACTACCCACGTTCTAGCCTTAGCTAGGTGAAAATAAGAACCGTTTCATATGGATCGTTAAATATATATATAGTTTATAATACGAAAACTATATAATAAGTAATTCCTAACTATTATAAGATAGGTAATTGAGAACTAAAAAAGTTTAGTAAATACTAATAATATAGCTGTTTCCACTGTAATAAATTATTATGTTTAAATGTTTGTTGATTTTTGATTGCTGAATAATAATTACCAATTAGTTTGATTGACATTAACAATATATGTAAAATTATTATACAACTTGAATAACTAATCCTCTTTTTTATGAAAATGTTTTCCGCGGAAAATGAAATGTCATATATAAGCGAAAATGTCAATATAAATGTGAAATAGGTTGAAATTATATTCCTATATAAGTTATAACTGTATTTTTGTATTTCACATAAACGTGTTAATCCTTTGTTTTATTGACTTCGTTATTTCCGCGATAAAAAAACTCATACCTACGTCGCATGTGTCAATTAAATACTGTACTTGCACTGCACACGCACACTAATTAAATAATATGACGTATAATAGTATATACTCTCTGTTTATTTAAAAAAAATTTTAATTCGTTTTTCTGAAACGGATCATTTCTAAACATATAGTAATCATAATATATTGATCGTTTTTCGGAAGTCGAAAAAATCTACTCTCAAATAGACTTCTATAATATAGAATACCTATATACAGCAGTAAAATATATTCCGAAGAATACAATAATATTTTGTATACGAGTCCTAGAAACATACCTAAATTATGTCCGGCTTTCGACCATCGACATCAGTAGACAATTTAGGTTTTATGTGTGTAAATCGGCAAAACTCACAACCATAATATGGTTTTTAGGTATAGATACTTATATACGGGGGATTTGTCTTTTTACAGAGGTAGATTTCAGTTTGAATTTGAATGCACACGCACACAATACAAAGACGATAAGTCGGACGGAAAATCGATCGTTATACAATAGTAATCGAGTATATAGTATATAGAGTGTTTTTCTCGTCGCAATTATCATATAACTGGGAACTAGATTATATATATACTATTCGAACGATGGAACCGGATCGAAATTGGGAAAAGTGTGATATCTGTTTTCGGACCGACCGAATACCTACCTATATATATATATATATATATATACAGATGCGCGTATTATATTATCGCCGGTCAATTGTTTTCGTCCGACGCGACACATAAATGTTTACTGCATTTTTTCAACTCGTATATATAGGTGTATATACATACATATACATATCCAGCTCGGGCACACGTGCAGAGTACTGCGCTGACCGGTCCATACTTTGAGAGAGGTCCCCCGAGATTGTACCTATATCTCTGCTATCACGGTGGCTCCTGCAGCAATATATACAGCCCGGTCATTCGGGCCTCGTGTAACTATATAAATGTATATAGAAATTTCTACGACGCAAGCCCATAAGTGAATTCCGACGTTTTGGAGGCGCTCGTAATGTCGTATATATATATAGAGGTACCTATAGTGAAATCGATAAGCCTACAGTCTTTTCAATCAGCGGCTTTTGCGTGTTATACATATATATATAATATATATATATGGCGAGTGTATCTAATAACACGGCGGCGTATTAAATAGGTTATAGCAGGTACCTCTGAAACCTCTCTACCTATAAAAGTATGAAATTAGATCAAATTTCATACCTAAATTTATTATATTTCGTTATAAGAACACAGACGTATCGTGTCCACGAAATATATATTGATGGAATAACGATAGTTCTAATACTATCACTATGTATAGTTAGTATAATACACATACATTACTATATATGTATGCATCGAAAATCGTTTTTCCACTGATTGGCCGGAGAAAGTTTGAAATACCCGCACGATTCGGCGTGTATCGTAAATATACAGGGTTTCCTGCAGTAGCTGTGTTGACAAAACTTCGGGGGGGGGGGGGATGGGGGTGAATACGGGGCTACCATAGCAGAAAAACAAATGCGAAAAAAATTGTTAACGTCCTCTTGTGAAGCTTACAGCAGTCCAAGCGTATAACACTAACATTTTATCCTTATTATATATTTTAAAACTTTTGTTGTATTATTTTACTGTTAAACATATAGCCAGGTCGTTATTTTTAATATACTTACACATATATTAAAAGGAATTAACTAAGTCCTAATCGGAGGGATGGCCCCCGCCCGCCTTCAATATACTACCACCGAGAGTATCTGTTATATTATATGTACATCACCATTTCGTCAGCAAGTTCAAAGTTCCGATTTGATACAGCCGGCGACCACCGTGAAGATTTTTTCTCGCTATAACCAAGTGGTTTGTAAAGTGGAAACAAAAAAATTCCGTGTGGTGAAAAAAAAGGTTTTTGTTATATACTTATGCATTGTACGCATTGTATGTTCACCAGTACCTAAATCTACAAAATCGTGCATTAATCAACAGAAAGTTATGTACGCACTATACATACGGAGCGAATCGTCGGAGCCCGCGGGCTCTGCAGCATTCTGGTATATAATAATAATTCGAATCTTATTTTATTATATATTATATTGTTGGACGCATGCGGGGTTTCTAGAAATAATACATAATCCCTAAACACTGAACGAGATACAGCACGAGCGACAATGGAAACAGTAAATGGTAACTTCTAATGGAGAAAAAAAATCACCAAGAATGTGTGCCAGGGGTTGAGAACGGGAACAATAAAGTCCTGCAGCGGAAGCGCGCGTCCTTATAAACATGTATATATGTATCTCTCTCTCTATCCGCGTACATGACTCTCGTCTCTCTCTGTTTCGCTCGCACACAAAATCCGTGCCCGATTTCAAGAGAACTCCTCGAGTATAATATGCTGGTGACTGTTTAACCTTAACTATTCGGTATGTGTTTTTTTTCGTTTATACAAATGTCAACCGAATCGAAGCTGATTTATATTTGGGACCCGTCGATTTCTCCTCGCTCGCATTGTGTACATATATACGCGAACTGCGAAGTTCGGGCTTAAGCCGATTAATAATAATAATAATAATAATAACAACAACAAATAAACGAGCCATTGAACGCGTACGTATATAATAATATAATATACTATAGCGTATATAACTATATAATAATATGCGATATATTATATTGTATTATATATGTACATAAAGGCACTCCCCGTTCTTCTTTATGTCTATATCTTTTTTTTTCCACTATACATACGTCCTCGCGCGTAAACCCGAATCGTGCATTATATATTGTATACATAATATATATATATATATACGGTTTTTGTGTTAAAAGTGAGAAATATCGGCCTGGAACTCGCGGGCATCACCACATGTGTGGCCGTGGCGGGACACACACGCTCACATACATCGCGCTCGGACAACGAATCCTATATATTATTGTATAATATATATATATTTTATTGTGATAATATACTGCGCTGCAGTGCTCGCGCGTATAATATAATATATACGTCGTCGTCGTTTCTCGCCACGGTGAGGATTATACGTATATATAGACTACCGCGGTGGCAGTCGTAGATCATCAAGCATATAATATAATATAATAGAAACAACCGACCGACCGACCGACAAAAAAAAAAAAAAAAAAAGGTCGCGCGATAACTATATATACGTGTCCGAACGGCGCGTCGGTTCCGAGATCCAGAGATAAATGTATATATATATAGAATAATATATATAACGCGTATAATATATAATAATATATATATATATGTGGTGTACCTGTGTATCAGACGAGCGTGGCGACGACTCGGCGCGCTGCGATTATTATTATTATTATTATTTCCACAAAGGGCGGCGGCGTACGGCATGACGAATTCAAAGACTCCGTGTGAGGGGTGCGGTTTACGTGTCTTAAAAATGTCGACTGGGATTAGGTTTATTGGAAATCGCGGGCGAGGCGTGGGTTTATACCTAACCCGCGGTGCCGTTCGGTAACCGGCAAAATCGTGCCGTTTCTATATAATATATATATATACCGCGCAGGGACGCTATATAGGTTATACTGCTGTTTAAATGCATAAATACATATATATATATATATATCGATAACTCGCGCAGTTTTTCGCGTTTAACGATATCATAACAATGGATAACAATATATAGGTATATGTAGGTATGTATATATATATATATTATCGTACATCTATATTATATATCTATGTAAAAGGTATACGCATATTATATTGCACTGTTCCGGGAATTTCGAAAAGGATATAATACATAATATATAATATTATTATACCTATACGACGTATCTCTCTCTCTCTATATATATATATATATATTCAGCTCGCTGCAGTATTAATATTGTGTTAATCATTCGCGGACAATCGATCGACATATTATTATTATTATTATAAATTTACATCAATTATTTACCCGAAGCTCTGAAGTGATTATACCTTTTCAGAGAGCTCATCGGTCTATATATACGTATAAATGAGCCCTGTATAAAGTGCTGCTGGGCGAGTGGATTTCCCGCTATATTTCATTATTGTAATGAAGTTTACCTAAGTATAAGCATGGCTGCAGGGCTTAAGTGGCACAAAATAGCAAAGGGTATATACGCCGTCATCTCAATAATATTTTGTGTTTCATGCGTAATAATGTAATATGTAAACACCAAACATAAATAATTATTATTTATAAAAAAGGTTTAATTTCATTACGCAGCCTATCGTAGGGGAGGTTCCTATTGTGTTCATCAGTTATTATTACCCCATAAGATTAATTTAATTTCTCATTTTTGCTACCGATTTTTTTAAACAAAACTCTAGCACAAATTTCTTAAGAATTTAAACCGTGCAATGAAGTAAATTAATGAAAAAGTATGTTTTTAAAATAAAAATAAATATATATATTTTAGAAATATGGAATTAATATTATAAAATTAAGTTAAAACCTCACTTATAATACCTATAGAATATATAGTATATTGGTAACAAACATGTATAGTGAGATCGTAAAATAAATTTAACTAAGTACCTATAGGTACTCAGCAGTGTGATAACATTTTTATCGATCTAAAAAATATTTAATAAAATAACTTAAAAGCTAGCTAATAAGACCTTCGGATACCTGATTGCGCTGTCTTCGTCATACAAACGCATATAGCATAGCAAACCGCGTACGTTTTGAATAATCCATTTAATTCTGTTATATTTATATATAATGAATAGGGTGAATTTATCCATTATACAAATTAGAAGAAAAATTAATGTTATCTAGTGAACCTCATAGGTGTTTTTTATACTTATATTTTGTAGTGAGTTATGAGCATTTTAAAATATAGGAACAAACGATTTAAAAATTTTAAGTGATCATAATTCGTTTTAAAATCAAAACATAAAACTAACCTATGAGATTCACTAGATAATATTCTTACTTCTAAATTCGATTATAGGTTATTCACTCCTATATTACACATAACAGAGTTAAATGGATTATGTAAAACGCGCACAGTTTGGTGTGTTATATGCGTTTGTAAGACGGAGACAACGCGTGTGGGTGTAGCGCCCTCTATTAAGACTAAAATAATTTAATTACTATAATGTTTTTTAGCAAGCTTACAAAAAAAAAAAATTAAAAAAATTACATAATATATTATATAATAATATAAATAAATAATTGTTTTCAGCGGATGAAATTATTTTGATTCAACTTTAACGCTTGAGCGCTTACCACCGCGGTACCCTTTCAAGGAAATTTTAAAAATGTCAGAAGTATATAAGCATGGGACTGAGTCCCTTGAGCTCTTCCTCCTGCGGATTTTAACCCATTATATAGTTTAATATATAGGTAACTTATAAGTACCCATATTTAATATTGTTATATAATAATAATAAAGTACCTATATGCCTCACATCACACTACATAATAATATATATGCGTATTATGTAATTGCGTTATGACGTAGGTTATATGTACCTATATACACCTATATAATTAAGCTCGGCGTGTAATATGCGTCAGGCATTCCTTCCGCCGAATCGCTTGTCTTTGCAATCGTAAAATATGCGTACAACGAACGCTCGGTTAGTAAATAAAGCCCTTATTCGGAGAAAAAAACATCATCGGAATATATATATATACGCGTTTAAAATTTTAAATAGCTGGATTTTTGGACGTCTCGCACTCTTGCGTCCCGACGATTTATCGACTTTTCCCCCGTGTTGTTATATATTCGAATAATTTCTTATGTCGTTTTACTTTATTTGTGTGCGCGCTTTATAGGTGTAATAGCCGTATAGGTATATATATATACGTGTACAATATTGTCACCGGTGCAGTGGCGTTGAATACAATTTCAACAATTTTAATATTGCCATAGCACATAAATCCACTCACCTGCACAGACGTATTATATATATTATATTACCTGCGGGCTGTAGCAGCAGTCTCTCGAAGTTTCGTTTCGGTTCACAGCCCGGGAAATCCTCGGAACGGCTCGTGGGCAAGATTCCATAAAATTTGTATTTTGTTTTAGTGTGCGATCGATTAATTAAAGCTATTCGTTGGCTGCGTATATTGCAGGACACGGACGTCGTTTTGAAGACATAATATTTGAAATTCACTAAGTTGGAAAACGATACCAGAGTTCTGAGAAGGGTAAAACGGCTAGAAATGACTTATTTGAGCTATTTACAACGCTGTCGGCAATAACGATAAGATCTATGCGTACACAATAATAATAATAATAAAATAACTATACGTCTACACTGTTTAAATCCGCAGTACACGTAGAAGTTCTGGATCTAAGTCTTAGAAGACTGGAATGGAACTATATAGGTACTAATGTTGGATGTGCCTTTAAAAAAAAATTGCTAGGTATATATTTATAAGTCATTTGATGTATTAATCATATTTTTTTTGGCATTTGATAAAAGTGAAGATGGATTTTAAATAGAAAACATTTCATCGATTTAGGTTCCTATCCATAGCTCATCAGTCATCACTGTTCTTCTAAATCGAGTCATAAGTATAGTGATACAACTGAGTCCATAACATATAGTTCAAAATAAACAATAGTGCGTGTAATTTCTTAGAGAACTTTTTTTCTTGACCTTTGTTGTTCAATATTCTTAATAATTTATCACTTTACAAAGTTAGAAAATCTAAGACATCAACCTGAGGCCTCTAAAACAAACTCAGCTTTGAGGACCCTACGCATTGCAGCATCTACTGCACCACTTCTAAATTCGACACTGACATGTAGGCATATATAGACGCATAATAGATATCCATTAAAAACTTTTCGTGTGCCACGGTGTTTATTACTCTTTTTTTGACATCAGTCTTGGTCATTTTTTATATTTTGTTGCAGCAATACAATTTGTTGCCCGAAATGACGAAGTTTAATCTATTTTGACCGAAATGGTTAATTTAATTCGAATATAAAATAGAAATCACTAAATTTTTAAGCCTGCGAAGCGATTGGGAAAAAGAAATTATTGTGGTTGAACAGAAGACTGGTGCACATGCAAAGCACAATTTTATAAATATTTTATTATTAATTTGAATACGATTATAATTTATAACAATGTAAGATATTTCAGATTTCTCACATTAAACAATAAATGTAAGTATATTTACTACCTATTTATAAGATATGTATATGTAAACCAATACATAATTTTTCAAATTTGAATAATAAATTTACGGCAGAAAATGAAATACACTAAAATTGCACGTCAAACAAGTTTTAAACGAAAAAAGAATACAGATTTATTCACACGTGTTTGGCGTGTATAAGAATAATGTAAGTACCTAATACTGACGAGTGACGAGTACCGGCACAAATCAATATCGATTTCATAATTTCTACACATTATTAAACGTTGAATTTATTATAGTGATTCTAAATATTTATTGCCAATTTTACATCGTGCGTACTATTTTTCGATTAATAGACAATAATGTATTCTATTATTTATATATTATGTACTTATGTCTTATATTGTTAACACATACAAATCTTCGAATAATATTTTAATAAATCGGATTTAAAGTGTTAAATGTCCTAAAAATGAGCTTAAAATGAAAAATTGTCAACAGATTTAAAATAAAAATATCTTTTTCTCATTCAAAAATACATATGTAACAAAACATATAGCGCATAACATATATTGCTTCGGAAAACAATTCAAAGTACATCGAAACCCCAGCGCATTAGTAATAACTATGTATAGGTAAGTAAGCAGTATAGTTGATGAAATAACTTCTTCGCAATAAAAACAATTATAGAAAAAAAAAAACCAAAATAACAATTTTAAGGTGATTGGAACAAAATTAATCGGCCGATTACATTTAAACAAGTATGTGCCACACTGCTGTGCAGACACGTTTGTGAACATCAATCCCGCGGAACTGCGGGGTTACTTGTTTCGAAATGAAACAAATTTTACACGCTTTTTTTATGTGTACGCCGCCGCGCTCGACATTGTAATTAATGACCTTGTCTCGCTGCAGCTTGGAGTTTCTTATCTGATAATATGGCTTATATTCTACATTATTCCGTAGAGTCGGAATTTGAGAAATAGACGCGTGGAAGGTGGCGGACGGTGAGCTAAAAAAAACATTTTATTAACACGCGGCCTAGCTGGTTAAAAAAAAAATATGGATTCAGCTGCTAAATTGTGCGTATACGCGCGGTTGATATTTAATCAAAAATGACGAAAATCCGGTTTTTTTCCATCAGTATTTTAACCTATATATTATACGACTGTCCTTAAACACGATATATTATATTGTTTTGATAATTGCAATTTTCATGCATATTAATATATTGATAATAAAGTACATACAGCGCTAGGTACTTTTATTTTTATCGGTTATTGGTTTAAACTTTAAATCTCGTGACACTAGAATATTTACTGAAGCTGCAGTGGTTCTACACGAACTGATGATCTGCCGTACTAGTTGTATTTCGTTGTCGTACCGACACGAAATTTTTTCGATGTACCCGGTGGTAAAATAATAGAACCTCAAAGTTTCCAACGAAATTCTAGAGTACAATAGAGGCGATATAAACCAAAAGTCAAAAGTTGTGTTTGATCGCGCTCTGAACGATGTCAAACAAAAAAGATGCACGCACATTATAATATTAGTTATGTAATATTTTGATTCGTATGCGGTTTTTTACAACACCATCCACAGCAGATCAGTAGATATATTTTGTGAAAACAAAAAAAAATAAACAGTAGCTGGCACTGTTCGACATAACCGCGGTAGTAAGATATATATAATATGTAGTGATGAATGTGTGAAATTCCGTTTTTTATCAAGTAATTTTTTTTAGGTAATAATGTGCGATATGTGTATACGATTTGTATTTAAAACGCACGATAATGAGAACAATTAATATCACATAATATAATAAATAATAATCAACCGAATCGGACAAACGATAATCTAAAACGAGACTCGATATATTATTATAATATACGATCGATATGATAAGCGCACCGCTCGTCGTATATACGTTTATTAACGCACATCAGAGATTTCTGCAGATCGGCAACGGATTGTATAACGGTCGGTTCGGTTTCCGGGGAGTCGGCCCGACCGGGGGGACGAGAATTTAACGAGCGCGTTTCATCGTCGCCGTCGTCGTCGTCGCCGCCGCCGCCGCCGCAGTCGTTTTTTACGCATCGTCCAACGTCCGCCAATTTCGGCCGGAAGCGATTATATTATTATTATTATAAACACTGCAGCAGCACGCCTGTATATATATACGTATACAACCGCGCTGCTTGCAGTGCGTCGCTCTATTGATTGGCATATACCTATCGAGTCACGCGGCCTGCTGCAGGATAGCTGCAAGTATATATAATATGAAGTAGACGCTCTGTGTTATTATAATTATTATTATTAATATCGTATATCGGACCACATATTATGGTGCAGTACGATTATTATAATATACAGCAGCCACTGCACATAAGGGTATGGGAATAATATACGATATGGAATAATTTCCATCGGTCATCATCGGGCCTCGTTTGCCGCGCGGTTTAGGTTTCGAATCCCATAGAATATAATATGTTGTAATAATAATAATATTGTACATAATAATATACACGAATCGAGAGATTTATATTCGAAGGTCGAAATTGATTTATATTTTTAATATTTTTTTCGTACGATCATCTTTTCCGTCAATTTTTTTCGACGATCAAAATCGGATATACGATCGTTGTACAAAAAAAAGCTCGTGTAATATACACCCTATAAGGCTATGACACGCCGCATGCGTGTTTGGTTATCGAGTATCATTTCGTCGTGACAAAATAAATGCTGATGATATTATTAAAATATATAAAAAATATAAACATTAAAATGATTTAAAACGATGACGATATAGTAAATCAAAGTATTCGGTATAATCGATATCACCTTGTTATTTCAAATAATACAACGAATTTACCTATATATATATTGCCTTATTGTACATAGAGATAAGAATATAATCCGAATTCTCTTTAGTCGGGGTTTTCGATATTTTTATCGCAATGTGAGATACAAGCATTATTTATTTTTTCTTAATATATTTCATAATATGCCTAGGTTGTTTTTTTTTTTATATTATTATTCAATTAAGTCTTCATTATCACAGGTTTGAGGTTATTAGCCTATAGTACTTACATTTGAAAAAATAAGAATAGGTAACTTACTTGATAAAATTTGAAATTCAAAATGTTCAATATAAATTAACTGATGACCAGAGAACATATGGATAATAATGTTATATCATGCCGTTAGATAACCATTAAATTCATTTTTTTTTTTAAAAAGTTAAATATTTTAATAACAAAACTGATCCAAATTATGGATACCCATATGGTATGTGTATGTATACATATACAACAGAATTTATAGATATCAGAAGGTTAGTTCTTACGAAGTCTATAGTCTATATCGAGGTCCATATACTTAATATGTATTATATCTACAGCTTTTATTTTATTTATCAACATTTAAAAAAATAAAATTTTTGGTCTCCTAAATTAAATTTTGTCTCTCTAGTCTCCACCAATGATGCACCGAAAAAAAATATACGGATTTACATATTTTTATATTGAATTTCGGTTAAAACGCTTTGGGTCGTCGCGACTGTCGAGGTGATAGTGTGATAATATTAACCATCAACTTAGGTATTAAATTAGCAATGTACCTTTAGGCTTCGATGGCTTCAAAACCTCGTAGAAGTGTAGAACCACTTACCGCGAAGAGTGAAAACTCAAGTTGAATGATTGAAGCCTCTATCCTAACCTATATATATATATGTATAATATACAGCTTGAAATATATATTGATACGGTGAGTGAAGAATTTTGAAACCTAAGCTAAATAATGCTTACAACAAATATTGATTTCATCGAATACTGTCGACATTGTTTTTGTTGTTCAATTTCAACAACTCATTTTTTTTTCTGCATCATAAATCAAAAATCGTCTGTTTATATCTGCATGTATTGTATGATTGTACCTACCGCGCGTGAACTTAGAAACGACAAAGTTTTACTCGTTTTAAAGGTTAATTAAAAGTTATTATTTATCATTTCGATTTGTCTACAATTTGAAACGTTCGCTATAGACTTTATTATGATATATTATAGTTGTATACACCGTGTTTTGTTGTTTCATTAATTATTATCTATTATTATTATTAACGAAGCTATCTTAGCAATCGATTATTTAGACAGGCGATTTTCTTTCTGTAGAACTTTCAACTGAACCTCAATCAAATTTCAGACTATAATTATTTGTATCATATTTAAATTCGTCATTTTACCAAATAGACGAAAAAAATGATATTTCCGCAAATTATATTTCCATTGTTTTGATTATAAATTAGTGTGAGAGAATATGTATGTTTATTTTTATATGTAGGTATATATATATTTAAAACATGTAATACTCTAAATACCAACATACTGTGGCGTACTACAGCATGCAAAAGTTTGATGTTTTCATATTGTGAGGTATACCTATTAAAATTGTGCAGGTGTACTGCTACCTTTACCCTTATGTATATTATTATAGAACTTCATAATATTTCAAAGCTTCATATAATATGCGTTGAAAGTATTTTGACATTAATATTCAAATATCTCGAATGTTGTTCACAATAATTATTAATCATTATTGTAATAATTATTTTTCGTTTCAAATTTTAGACTTTATTTCTCGGAGCTGTGAACATGAGTTTTGAAGTGTAGTATCAACAAAGGTATAATTACACAGAGTATGCACCGTATATATAGCGTCCTCTTAATTGACATGTACATTATTATATTTACCTATAAAAGACGACAGACAAAATTACTTTCATACTTTTATGTTTTTAAAGATTCAAACACAACAATAGGGACAGGACATGTGGGTGCTGCTTAGGGTGCTAGTGCTATAATACCTCGTTAATACCCACCACATATACATGCATCAAAAATACTATCGGTTTATAAATTATACTCATAAATATACATAATAATATAATATACAATGCAATAAAAAGTATAAATACGAAAAAGTACAAAAAAAAATGCATAAAAATATTTTCAACCGCATATCGAAATGTGTCTTTAAATTAATGATAAAAATCATATATTATAATATACATTTTAATTCGAGTGATCGTAATTAGACTTGAAAACATTGCAAGTAAAACAAACATTATTTCCACCTTAAATAACTTGAAAAATAGTCAGCCTATATGTATAGGTACGTTTTAGAACACTCGGCTCCAAATAAACTACCTTCGAATTTAGAAGAATTTTATTATCGTCGACAAAGTTTAAATACCTTACACGCAATAAAACAAATTTATTTATGTAAATCGAAGCTTATTTTCAAGTTTTTGCTCAGACAGAATAAACTAAACTTATTTACTCATAAAACTGCAATATTTTTCAACTCGCTGGAGAAAAAAAACGATTTTGGAGTTGTTTAGAAGTTTAAACGTAAACGTTAAGGATGTATATATGTTGTAATACCTATTAATAATATATCAACGTCCTACGTCCTACGAACAACGAGTAATAAGGATAGAAGAATATAAGGATACTAAAATAAAATAATAAAATATATTTATTTTATTTAATTTGCTTGCGCACAAATATACTGGACCTCACTAAAAAATACTTGCGTTGAGGCCCTATAATACATACAGTAATACCGTGATTCAATGTTAAAAAAAAATTCATTAAAAAGGGACGGCTGGCATTTAACGCCACGGACTTTTATTGGGTCTTAGCTGACCACAAAATGGAAAACGAGGTCGAAAAAACATGGTTTTCTGATACATTTTCGGCCGGAAAGCGGAAACCGTATCCGTTTTCTTCCCCGATATTTTATTGGAAACGATACTGCGGTGACAGTATCGACACGAACGGATTAAAAAAAAAAAATGTCACGAATGGCAATAAATAATAATCCGACGGAAAATCGGTTTGGTCACTATATAATATTATGTAGTACGCATTTCGTCCGAACGACTCGACGCCGTCGTGACTTCATTATTATTAATATTAATATTTTTTCAATATTACTAT